>CM066166.1:88034975-89234975 GCA_033629205.1 Lithocarpus polystachyus
TAATAACCCCAACAAAAACAGCTCTAGCTGCGCCATCCCACTCATCTAGAAGGTGAAGTAGCAACGGTAGCACGGAGTCCATCAGTCTAGTATCAGTTAGACTGCTTCTAGATGAATAAGTTTGCTTAAATATAACTGCCTTAAATATGCAAACAACCCCGTCTATCACATCTTCAATAACAAATTAAAGAAATATACTAATGGTAACTTCTCCATGTCGATCTACATCTTACCTATCCCTGTACTCGGGTAAACTGGGTTCAACATTTCTATTTGAACTTCTCTAAACAGCTGCTCATGCCTGAAGCCAGTTGAACCAACCCAGTCTTCATCCAGTTATATGAGAAAAGACCCATTCAAACAGCATGGACTGCAGTTTGACTGATTTTTATCTTGTCATGTCCATTAAAGATATGAGAGCAAAATAATGACTAATTTATGGTTTTTCTAATACAACAATTTGTTCCATCTAATCCTAATAACCATGGTTGAAATCCCGAAACCAACCAAAAATTTACATTGTAATATTTTCACCCTATGCCTAACGTTGTATAATATCTTGCCAATGAGGTTTACCTCAAGTGGCATTTATGCATGCTTCCCACAGTAATGGGATGCTGGGTGAGTTCTTATGTTCAAGATCCAATAAGTGCATTTGTATCTTGCCAATCAAAATGTACCTTGTATTATATCATATAGTCAAGTGACCACATTACTCATTGTGAAAACTTCAATATTGAAGGGATATGGTGATCTGAGAAACCTATTCCACGAACCTTTCTAGGCAGTCATTTTTCTCTAACTGCCTTTGCAAACCTAAAACTAGCTTTGGACTAAATATTTTCACCTAAACAGTGGAAAAACCTCTCTAGTGTTTTCTTTTTTCATCTCCTTTGAGTTAAAGAGAGATCAAACGTTAAGTTTCAAGCATTTTCAATTATAAATTATCAAGTACCACTAATTACCATCAAAAAAATTTGCTCTCAATCAAGATTACCTATGATTTAAAACACCAGCACATATTTAGGACTTGGTAAATCATCCATCATTAATTTTCCCTTCTTAGCTCTAGGCCAAATAGCCTTTGAAGAAAGTTTAAACCACACTTTAATGAGTACAACAGTTGTTTCTTTTTAATTATCTCACATCAGGAAAGACATCATGTTTATATAAGCATCAAAGGCAAGGGCTGCCATTACTTAATAGAGGTGATTCTCAAATTTTACTACAGTAACTTGGCTATGGCAATAAGATTTTCATATGTAACTTTTTAATATTGGTAAGTTACACACCCAGTAGGACTTGAACCTAGCATCTCACACTTCAACTAAAATTTAAGGGAGCAGGTGCTAGTTAAGCTTAAGCTTGTTGGCCTTTTTTTTTTTTTTCAAATATAGGTATATGGTAATCTTATATAACAAAACAAGTATCAACAACAATAAATAGGAATAAAACGTAGGATTCATGAATCCCAATAACAAGACGTGTTTTAGATGTAAATAGACATGAAGTTGGCAATACTATATGAAGTTTACTCACCCAATTTGACATCGCCTTTTTCTGTTAACAAAATATTTCCACCCTTAATATCTCTATGGACCTTGAAAATTGAGTGCAAATAAGCAAGACCCTACATATAAAAATAATATAATAAGTAGATAAATAAATAAATAAAACAAAAAGTTCGACCAACAGAACAAATATTTTTTCTTACCAACAGATTAATTATAAATCAGATGGTAGGCAAGGAAGCATTTGCTTCACATAAACAATGGCAAAAAGAGTGTCTGACTTAAGTTTTCTAGCACAAAAATTAGCAAGATTTTATAAATAGGCATAATATTTAAAATTGACTATTCTCGACAATTTTCAAATTCAAACCAACCAATGTCAACCATACCTTCAATGTTTCCCTACAGATAAATGCTAATTGAAACTCCTCCAAAGGCTCTTCAGTAACGTTCATCAAGTCAGCAACACTTCCACCGCCACAATATTCCATAACCATCTGCCAAGATACTAAAATTAGCAGTGTCAAACTATGCAATTGATGTCACAAGTAAAAAAATCAAACTCTTTGTTTCCTACCCAAAGACAATCTTCTCCTTGGTAACTCCCCAAGTAGCGCACAACATTGGGATGACTGCACTGCTGCAACATCTCAATCTCGCCACAGATTTCTTCGTATCCCTCCTCCTAAAACCGCAAACGTCATAATTCACTTCAAAAAGTCCAAACTCAAACTAAATGCAACACTAGACGCAAGAAAGAGAAAGAAAGAAACACACCCCTTCACTTAACGATATCACTTTGATGGCAACCAGCTCTGAAGTTCTTAAATCCCTAGCTTTGTAAACAGCCCCATATGACCCCTTCCCTGCCATACCCAAATACCAACATCATTCAGCACAATGACATAATCACACAAAACTCACCTATATCAACTTTTTTTTGTAATGAGAAATTAATAATCTTATTAGACAATGAAAAGGAAGACAATGCATAATCACAGTATTTTAACAACAACCAAGCTTTTTCGCCATTCTAATTAGGGTCAACCATAAGTGTCCTTTTTTCACGGATTTTTTCCCATTTGGCTTGATTTTACTAACAATTTCGTTATGTAGTAGACAAACCAAACATATTAGTTAAGTAGCATCTCAGGTGTCTAAAACTTGAGTTTACTGATAGAACTCAAGTCTTAGAGACTTAATTTCTATGCTGTGGCAAGAGCTAGCATGGAATTTTTATCCATGTTGAACTCAAGCCTCTAGGACGCTACTTAACGAAATTGTTTGGTTTTTCTGCAACATAACGAAATTGTTAGTGAAATCAGGCCATATGGCCAAAAAAATTTTTTTTGCCTTTTTTCATCATTCTATCATATGCGAAATCATTCTCTCTATTACATCCTAAATCAACATGTTCTTTTTTGCTACTTCTACTAATGTTATTTTAAGTCTTTCTCCACTTTTTTTTTTTTTTTTGGTTGACATAGGAGAATTTTGCTCAGATTAGTTGCACATCGCAAAGCATACGGTACAACAATCCTCACTGAGTCAAACTCCTACGAGCAACTGACCCCACTTGTTAGAACCAGTTATCGGGTAATCCAGGGGCTTTTCACCACTAACAGGCTAAGCAGTTTTTTATCATGCCCAAGAGATAAGTCTTTCTCCACTTTCTTTCGTTCCCTTAGCTTATACCAACTCACTCTTCACTCACCGTTGCATTATGCATAAAATTCCTCAAAAGCATTACATTATGAAGTTCAAATAATCAACAAAATCCACAAAAGAATTGAAATGCACACCGCCTAAACCAGTAGTGACCTCAAGCAAAAACCCATTTTTAACTCCAAAACAGCACAAAATGAACATGATTCTACAATCCAATTCAACGATTCACTAACTATGCATCAAAATTTACACAATTGAATACCACAAACATCATAACCAACCAAAATTCACATTAAATACGCAATAAAAGGATCAAAATTGAACTCTTACCTTACACCTCGAGTCCCATCGAAAGTGCACAAACCAATCTGTGACCAGATTTTCATTGGTTGGTCCTAGCAAAGTATAGTGTTGGTCATTAGAATTGAACAAGCAACCATCATACAACAATTAGTTAAACCCACAACCACACCCTCCACTTCACTCTTACAAAGGAAGAAGGTATCATTTGAGTTACCTTTTTTGAACCTTACGCTGTCTCGTATAATGAGGAGGAGGTCTTGCATGTCCTTCGTCAAATGCATCAAGCCCAGCTTTGTGTCCATGTTTGTGCCGCCCTATCTCACAAGGAGGTGCCTTTGATATGCGTTTCGGCCGACCTTCTGCCACTGCAGGGAACCCAACAGCTTACTCAGCTTGAACATGGCATGGGTCAATGCCTGAAGAAGGGCCAGTAGACGTATTGTGGGAGGGTGGCTCCTGCTGCATGTCAGGAAGGGTTGGATCAATACCCCAGTCAAAGGATGGAATTGGTGACAGCTCAGGAAATGACCGTGGGGTGGGTGGACGGATGTCAGACCCAAGACATGGATGTGAGGTGGGTGGAGAGATGGTAGGCCTAGAGGATGGATGTGGGGTGGGTGAAGGGATGGTGGGGCTAGGGGCTGGATGTGGGGTGGGTAAAGGGATGGTGGGGCTAGGGGATGGATGTTGGGTGGGTGAAAGGATGGTGGGGCTAAGGGATGGATGTGGGGTGGGTGAAGGGATGGTCGGGCTAGGGGATGGATGTGGGGTGGATGGAGAGGGATCGAGAGTAAGGACAACCTGAAGGGTAGCAACAAGAGGACGAGAGCGACGTCCAGCAGGAGCTCTCAGTAGTGCTTGGCCTGTGAGTAGCCGCTGCCGTAGGAGTAGTTGCCTCCTCATTCGGAGCCTCAGGGATAGGAGGTTGTACACGGCCAATCTCCTGCACTGCCTTCAGCACATCGGTAATGTCCTTGTGGTCCTCCGTGCCCACTGGGTGACGCCTCAACAAACGGACATATCCTTCAATCTGCACATGGAAAAACCACATATATTAGTAAAGCAATACCAAATCAACAATGCATGCCAATCGATAATAAAATAATTGTTGGTTATGCATTGGTTCTGCTAGTAATAATTGCAAATTATAGGGAAACCAAGTGTTATTATTATTAAGCAAACAACAACTTTAAAAGGAAGGTTTGATGCTAAGTAGACATTGGACCACATATATCATGTTCTCTAAACAGTGGTTTCATGCTAAGAAGTACGGTAAGAGGCATCTATGAACCTCCGAGTTACCCTTTTGAACCAATCGAAGTACTCATGGGCTAGAGGCATATCACCAAGCACTGCTTCACAACGCCGTTGAAGGCAATTACCCCACTCTCTGATATGCTCAGCATGTCTCTGCGTCCAATCAATACCGACCTTCCCCCTCAAATCAATACCATGAAGCACCGTATCAGTGTTAACAGCACGGGGAACTTCTTGGATCATCCCAAATTGACAAACGACACGATCCGGTGTATGTTTCTCTACTAGGTGGAAACATACAAGCAGCACCGATGTCGTCCACACGACCCTCCCTGCAACGCACCACGGCGGAAGGTCCTCTAATTCAGCTTCATACAGCTACCACACCACCTACAACAGCAAAAAAAAAAAAGTACGTAACACATTAGGCAACAATGTTTATATTCCAAAGTTCACCAAACGTATATCTTGTTCATAAACATGTTAAACAAGGCATTTTCATACCTGGTCTGGCAACATTGAAGCTATTTGCTCGCGATACCTCTTCAGGAAGATGTGGGCGGGCCTGTTTTTCTTGTTTGGGACCCACAACCACATACAATCAAGAACAAAGGATCATTAACTTTGTACAACTTTCCCACTGAGAAATTCATATGATTAAAACTATAATCTAATCAATCTATGGATGGTCAAGTTAATGTAATGAAGTTATAGGAAACAATTTGCATATAGACTCTCTAAGTTCCAAATCATGGTCATTACAGCTAACTATAACATGTTATTGGGTAGAGCTTGGTTAATGTACACAGTAATTTTAAGTAAAGTATTTATAACCTTAGCCCACCCACTCACTTTTCAACTAATCATTACAAACATACTTTGTTATGCTGCATTTAGAGTATGTTTTCTAATAAGATAGTTTAATATACTTGTCAAATTATAAAAATTAAGAATAAGTAGCATATATATTAACCTAATCATATAATTTAGAAAATTTGACACAAAATTAGAGTATATTAACCTAATCATATATATTGAACCTCTGTTTAAAATTGTTTAATATTGACTTAAATAATTCCTAGAAGCCTTTAAAATAAATAAATAAATTCAAGTTACATGGCATGTATGAGGTAGAGACTTACTTCAGGGACAGTGGACCATGCACTGGAGGACCATAGGCACCCACTGGCAGGCCATGCTCAACTGTCGGGCATAAATACGGGAACCTTGCCCATGCCCAATACTGGACCAACAGCAAGCACCCACCAATCTGACTAGCTTTCTTATCCTTTGCCCTGCATAACTCTCGGTACAACCATGCAAGGCAATCACTTCCCCAACTGCACCTTTGTGGGTTACGAAGGTCTACCAACTGCTGCACCCACATTAGATCCACCCTGTCACCGGATATGTCCATGAAGATTGTGTCAACTAGTAGCGCTAGGATGTAGCATCGCGCATACTTATGCACTTGATCATCTTCAACATTAGGCGGCAATGGATCGACAACTTGCTCCAAAAGCCGTTTGATGAGAATCCTTTGGCCATTAAGCTACTTTCTCTCATTATTTACAGGTCGAAACCCAAGGAAGTCCTGGCACACATTCACCCATTCTTTCTGCGTGCTCCCTGTTGTAGCCTCGCCATCAACAGGAAGCCCGAGAAGAACCTCCACATCTTGCAATGTGATGGTCACCTCACCATGTGGCATGTGGAAAGTGTGAGTCTCGGGCCACCATCGCTCCACTAAGGCCGTTATCAGGCCATGGTCAATCTCTCTACCCGGGATCCTGAGGAGTCCCTCCAAACCAAGTGCCTTGATGATGTCAACGACTCGGTCGTCCACTATTGGCTCTCAATTGGAGAACTCTTCACTACGGCTACAGCAAGTAAGGGATCCTGGATCCTACACAGAACAGAACCATGGATTAATATATAACAGCAAGTGCATGTACATTGTATGAATTAAATGCATGTACATTGGTTCAATCTATAGTGTTGTGTTTTACCTGCCCATTCCAAATAGCTTCGGACTGATGGTTGGGCTGCTGTGTCAACACCGACCCGTCAATGGGTCCAGGCTGTGCATGGTCAATTTGTCCAGCATTTGCAGCAGCCATACTGCACAAAAATGATAAGTAGTTAGCATGTAATAGACATTATTGAAAACAGAAACAAAAAAAAATTCTTTTTTTTTTCCTCATGAACACTGGAATAGTTGCAAGCAGGATCCAGTAACATGTGATGCAAGCCAGATAGAAACATCGCAAGGTTAGTATTTAATTCTTTCTTTGAATGAATATAAAACAAACTTCATTAAGTGGCATAAAAAATTTCAGGCATTAGAAAGAAAAGAATTATTAAATTCACAAGTTATCATGACCAGCTGAGTTGTTGAATTCAATTTTAATCTTTTTTCTTCTTCTTTTTCAATTTGGTCACCCACCCTCTCCCCCTTTCTGTTTAGGTTTTAGGCGTGACATGCTTTTAGCATTGCGAGGGTTCTTGGAGATTCAAGAAGTGGGGAGGTGTTCATAAATTCATGCTTTTCTCATTGCCAAAGTGAGTCACAAGACACATGGTTTGGAGTTGACTCCCCTAAAATTCACAACAAGGTACTTTCAACTTACACTCTACCTGCTGGACATGATATGAATCACAGTATAGTGTATACCAATACTACATGAGTTACCTTAATTTCATGACACTTGCTTCTATCACGTTATCTATTTGATCTTGAATAAGCTCAAAAAAAATGTGTACACCTTTCTGTGTTCTGATTTCTTACTAAGCATGTGCATAGGCAAATAGAATTTGTTTTCCATTCAACATTCATAAATACTTAAATTAGATAGGTCCACAACCCAAATAATCAAACGCACACATAACTGTTTACAAATCCAACTATATAAGTAAAGATTGCTAAAATCTCACACTGATATGTGATAAAATTTGCATGTTCAAACTTGTTTTAAAGTAAGATCTAATCCAATCAATAGGAAAATTTATTTCTCTTTCTATTTGTAACCGTTATTAACTTATTACAGACTTGGATACCTCAGTCTGATTTGGATTCAATAAGTAGAAAAGTTTCCTCATTCCTCAGGCCTCTTAGTTTCCTCATGTTAAATTTTCTCAAACATGACAATCTCAGCACAAAATAGAGAATTTGGAACAAAAACAGAGTACCACACAGACAGAGTACAAAATTTTTCTCTCATTTTCTTAGGAACCAAACAGAGTACCACACAAAACAATAAAACCAATCATAATTTTGGAACAAAAACCACAAACCCACATGAAAAAAATAACATAATAAGAAAATCATACCTAAGAAAACTGAGTGAGAGTGGCGACAGTGAGGTAGAGAAGCGTGAAAGTGAGAGAGGTGCGAGCATGGAGAGGGTGTGAGAGAGGCGTGAGAGGGAGTGTGAGAGGGAGAGTGAGAGAGAAAGTGACAGAGAGTGGAGAAAGGTCTGTGCGAGAGTGAGGGTGGAGAGGGAGAGTGACAGAGAGTGGAGAAAGGTCTGTGCGAGAGTGAGGGTGGAGAGGGAGAGTGAGATGGTGAGTGACAAAGAGTGGAGAGAGGCGTGAGAGGTTGAGTGACAGTGGAGAGTGTCTGTGCAAGACTAAGGGGGAGAGAGGCATTGGAGAGGTGTGCATTTTTTTTTTTTTTTTGAAAAAACCCTATTAGAAATCAAGTCTCAAACACTTGGTTTCTAGGTGGTTCCCACAGATTAGCTGGCTCAGTTGGCCTCCACATGGATGAACACGTCACAACAAATCAAGCAATTAAGGGTCGATATATAAATCAAGTCTTCAAGACTCGATTTCCACATGGGAAAAATGCCACGTCAGGCCTGATCAGAACCTAAAAACCAAGCCTCAAAGACTCGATTTCTAGGCTCAAAATTGAGTCTTTGAGACTCGAGATGTTATAAAAAAAATATACTTTGCCTACTAACTATATAGTTGGGAAAATGAGGTTAATTCCCAATTTTGGTCCAATGTTTTTGATCTGTTTCCAGTTTTGATTTGGGTTGTGTTTGTGTTTTTGTATTTTCAATTGCTAAGAAAATAAAGTGGGAATAGAAAATAAGTTGTTTTTAATATTTTTTTTAATTAATTTTTTTTTATTTAGATGCTGACATGGAAATTTTTTAAAAGCAAAATAATATTTTTTTAATATTATTTAATAGTTACATTAGCATTTACTATGTCAACAGTGCACTCTGTCTGCCACGTTGATTTTTCTGTTAGTGGATTGACAGCAAGAACCAAAATAGACATGATTTTTCGTTCAAAGATTGAGGTAGATGCGAAATCAAATTAAGGACCAAAATAAGAATAGGCTCAAAATATAGGGACCAAAAGTGCATTTTCGCCAATCTAAAATAAACAAGAGAATCATAATGAATAATTATCAGATAAAATCGACAATTATCAAAATGGTTCATACTAGAGTTAAAAAAAAAATAACGAAGTAACACGCACTAACAGCACCACATCACCCCAACTAACACTAAATGGAATTTCAGATCTTAACAAAACATAATGTCACAAACTCTTTTTTTTTTTCCTCATTCCCCCTCTTTCTCGATCTCTCATATCAATATTTGGGGGGGGGGGGGGGGGTTGTTGGGGTTTCATCTTTGTTATCCAGGTGTGGGTGGGATAACTAATTGGATTTCTTTTGTTGCATTTTTTTCTAAAATTAAGAAATAAATAAATTTTAATATTAACTAAGGTTCAAAATGACACCGTTTTGATAAGTTAATGACCAAAACTAACAGCATATTAACAAAGGAATTAATTGAGAATGAATGAAATTTAAAAGACTGAAATGACAAAACTCAAACTTATAGGACTGACATTATAAATGGTGAAACTTAGAGAGTGAATTTTGCATTTTAGCCTTTATTTTATTCACAAGGATAAGTTAAGGACCCATATATATTTTTTTTTAATGGAATTTGAACCAAGAATTCTCTTTCTAAGAAATTGAATATCCAAACAAATTTCCCTTTCTTTCATTTTCTTTTTTGTACGAATTGTAACAAGTAATAGTATTTTGATTGAAGTCCCCAAAATTAATTGAGGTATTGAAAATTCCTTTGAAGCAAATTTATGTTTATGAACATTTTTAGAGATTTAGAGAAGAAGGAACAAACCATTACACACAGCAGTGTTTGTATTAGCTTTTAGCTTTTCAGTTTTTTTTTTTTTTTAAATAACTTATTTGTTTATGTATAATATTTAAAAACTTCCATTCTTCTTGGTATAGCTAATACTTTTTTTCACTCTAAGTGGATTAGCATATCAACTAAAGGTTAATTCAAATGCACATTTACATAAAATATGCAATTTATTTATTCAAAAGGAAAAAAAAAATGTGCTACTTTATTCCTCGTAAAAGAGTATTATCTATACTATCTATAACAAAATATCTCTTTTGATTTGGACTTTTTTGAAGGTTAAAAATACCGGCATCCAATAACATGATTTCTCCTACAGATGTTTTAAGATTAGGGTCAATAACATCACATGATTCCCTAAAAAATTCACTTTCTTGAATTGGACTTTAATGTGGTTCAAAAATACCCTTATCAATAAACAATGACTTCTCTTATAAATAGGGTGAACAATGTCAAATATCTAATTTCAAAACAAACGTTTCTATAGTACCTACTATCGTTTTGAATTCAAAAAGAGAACTCCTAAAATTTAGGCTTTTTCCTTCTTCTTTTTTTTTCCATCTGAATAAAACACCTCTAGTAAAATAAATATTAAAAAAAATCCCTTACCCTCATTCATGTTCATCTTAAAAATTAATAAAAAAAAAATTAAAACAAATTTCATGAGAGTCCAAAAATTTAGAGTTTTTACCCCCATTTTCATCCATATAAAATACCTCCAATAAAAAAATAAAAATAAAAAAAAATAAAAAAAAAACACCTCTTACCCTCCATATCTCTAACGTTTATTCTTTTTATTTGTTTTTGTTTTTAATTACAACAAACATGTTCTGATTGAATTAAAATAATAAGCCTTAGCCCCCCTTCCCCTATTTTGTATCAGTTATTTTCGGATGCTTTGGGTATTTCATACTCGAGACTTTATAACCTTTGATTCGATCTGTTTAATTAAATTCCCTTTTACCAAAAAAAAAAAAATTCTATATCATTTTAGACAAAATCCCACTAACCTCACTACACCACTTTCAAATACAAGAAAAAAATATACGTTAAAAAGATACATGTTAAAAAAAAAAAAAAAAAAAAAAAAGAAAGAAAGAAAACCAAACCACTCAACTCACAATCTATTTAAATTCAATGTCTATGTTCTATTTGAATTCAAAATTTTTAAATACTAGGCCTTAGCCACATACAAATCTTTAACATTTATCTATATCTATACTATTATTTAAGGGATTTCTCCTATTTGGAATGGACAATTCGTTGGTTCAAAAATACCTCTATACTCCTAGGTTTAAATAAAGACCAAACTTAGGGATAATCTGGTAAAAATACATGTCTAACTCCCACTAAACTATTACCTACAAATTAGGATCATTCTCTATTCAAAGATTTAAATTGCTCCAACTCCCCATATTACTTCAATCACTAAGCCTAAGTTTTCAATTTTTCTTTTTTTACCTTTATCAAATCTTAACCATTTCTTCTTCTTCTTCTTCTTCTTTTAATTTACGATTTCCTTACACTTAATCTCAAGTTTTTGTTTTTATTTTTTTTTTTTCAATTCTCTTCTTCTTTATTTTGAGTTAAAAAAAAAAAAACACATCTACTATTAAAAAAAAATGTATTACTATAATTTCTCATCCATAAATGACAGTACTACTATGTATCTTTATTTTTTTTATAACTGCAACCTAGTTGCCAAACAAAACATAAATAAATGTCTTCTCTTAGCCTCCCTCTGTTTCTCTTTGAGGCATAGGAAGAGGTAATTTTCTTAATACTTAATCTTTTATGTTTTCTTCCCCACATTTTTGTATGTCTGTCTTTATTTTACATAAGTTTATAGTTCTAAAAAGATCTTTCTTAACTCTCTTTAGATATTCGAACTTGAAATACTGTACTACACTAGAATTAGTGTATATTTCAAATGGTCATTTTGTATATAGAAACACAAAGAAAGAGCAATATATGCAATATAGAAAAAAAAAATTTTAATTAAAAAAAGAGAACCTCTAAACACACACTATGACGCACATAGTGCGAGTTTAGAGGTAGTGTAATATGTATGATTTCTAAAATCATTCTTAAGAAATTAGATAGATAATTCGTATAATATTCTAGGTCTTTGCATATGTTACTCTTTGATGTCTCAATGCATCACCAAATGGTTGTTGCAGGCTTGCATCATTAGAATTCTAGTTTTTCTATTCCTTGCAACAAAAAGATAGTGAGAGAAAACTGTTATGCCATGAGTCATGACCCTCATGGATGTGCTAAACTTTTATATGATCTTTAGGAATCAGAGGATTCCTAACAAGAGTAATGCTACAGACACAACTACAACATTTTTATAAATTATTGTTGTGGCCAATTTTTATTGGTTATCATCTAGGCCCACTAATAACGTTATTTTTTCATTTACCAATAACTACTTATTATATCAACAATTTATCAAATAATTTGTAGTTCTGGCATTTTCCTCCAAACAATATACGTCAACGTAAACATATGTGTATGTATATGTTTGTGTTTTATAGACACAAAATTTTTGTTCATGAGAACTTGATGTGGAATAATAATTGATAATCTAATATATGAGTTAGGTTCAAGTTAAATCTAATATAACTTTAACAAATCTACTATTAAATTATATTTACTTCCTATGAGATACATGCTTGTAAAATTTGAAGATAACTAGAGATCAATAACTATATCATTTGTTAATTGTTTTTATTTAAAATTTTATTTTAAAATTATGCATAAAAAAATGGTTCTCGTGCTTGATGTTTTGATTGCAAGATATAAATGATATTTTCTCTAAAGAATACTTTATATATATTCATGATGACATGATTTGTTGAGTTCTTTTATAATTAATCATTAAATGTTACCCCTTGCAAAGCGTTAAATTTCTTATCAAAAGTACAAGAAATCTCAAGAAATTCATGAAATTATTTTACTTTTATTTGGGAAGGAAATTCTCATATTAGTAATTGTTTAAAGGAATGTAAAATATTAGCAATTTGGAGACAAAATAAATTGTTCCCTGAATCCAACTTCGGTTGCAAATACAATATGGATTAATCCAAATTCAAAAATTGGCCTAGAGACTCTTGCTTGTTTAGGCAAAAGTAATTTACAACGGAAGTTGGATTCAAGGAACAATTTATTTTGTCTCCAAATTACTAATATTTTACATTCCTGTAAACAATTACTAATATGAGAATTTCTTTCCCAAATAAAAGTAAAACAATTTCATGAATTTCTTGAGATTTCTTGTACTTTTGATAAGAAA
Source organism: Lithocarpus polystachyus (assembly GCA_033629205.1). Lineage (NCBI taxonomy): Eukaryota > Viridiplantae > Streptophyta > Magnoliopsida > Fagales > Fagaceae > Lithocarpus > Lithocarpus polystachyus. The sequence goes on from CM066166.1 coordinate 88,048,208, forward strand.
TTTAACGCTTTGCAAGATCAATTCCTATCAATATGTTATTGGCATTTTGATGGCCGGCCACCATTTATGAAGGAGTCATTCAATAAGGACACCTTGTAGGCAATGTGTTTTGAAGGGGAGGAATCTGTTGGAAACCTAAATGATTGCATTTGTTGATTTCTTTCTTTGTTTCTTATAGAAGCTGACTATCTTGAACTAATTCAATATCGTTTTCATCTCTTTCTCATAGAGGCTGACTACCTAAATTATTCCCATTCATTTTCATTAGGATCAAATGGGTTTTTAACAATATATATATATAAACATATGTATATGTATATATTTATGTTTATGTTTTTATTTATCAAACATAAAATTGTTTATTTATTAAAACTTGATAGGGGAATTATAATTGCTAATCTAACACATATATGTATATAGTTCGGTTAAAGTTACATCTGGTATAACATTAATTCGTTCACAAATTGTCTTCTTATAATCGTTTTGTTTGAAAATTTTAATATGATCAAAGTTTGGCATGGAATTTGACAAACTTGTTAAAAACATAGAGAATATGTAATATAACAATGAAATTTTTAAAATTTTTATCCGATAAAAAATTATTAGGTAATGTAACATTTCTAAGAGTTTCACTAAGTTTAACTTGATCCTAGCCCCATATATATATATATATATATATATATATATATAAGGTTGGGTTCAAGCTACACATGGTGTAACCTTAAGCAATGTTATACCACCCAATAATTTGTTATTGAATTCATTTTTTTGAAAATCCAACGTTGAATTACATGTTCTATATGTTCTTAACATGCATGCCAATCAGATGTAATTTACCAATTTATCTATAAACTCATCTTTTATGAATTATTTTAAACTACAAAAACTTGAATTTAAACAATTGAATGATAACATGGCTATTGATCTTTGATCATTTTTAAATTTTGTTAGTATGGAGAATATATGAAGATAGTGTAATCCAGTGGTGGATTTATCAAAATTCACATTTAATTAAAAAATATTGGGTGGTGTAACATTACTTAAAGTCACACCATGTTTAACTTGAACCCAACCCATATATATATATATATATATATATATATATATAAATCTTTCCAAGACTTCTTCAAAACTTATTGTTGATTTAAGTTTTTTAGAATCTTCAGTCTTAGTAAGATTTTTCTTAAACCTATCCAGATACTCTTTTTGGAGCTCAGGATTTTGAATTTGATTAATTAAAGAAATTAACAATTTTTCATTTTCTTCATGTTTTGTGAGAGTGTTAATAAATGTAATAGTGTTACAACAAGAATCTCTGCATCCAAGTTTAATATTAGGGGAACCAGAGGATTCATCAGCAGAATGATAACAAGAATCAGAAGAAGACAAATCATCTTCCAAAGAATCAGACGAAATGTGTGATTCAAGGATTCTGAATAGGGCTTCTTGATCTTCATCATTAATGTTTAACATGTTTAATTTGTTTTTTAGTTGACCAGGTTTGGCTTTACAGTCATTACTGTAATGACCAGGTTTTCCACAATTAAAACATTTTCTTTTATTAGGATTTTGGTGAACATATTTTTTAGAAACAGTTTTCTTTTTATCATAAAAATCATTTGGTTTAACAAAGTTGGTTTGATGTCTTTTATGGTGAATATTTTTGTGAACAGTTTTATCATGTTTATCTCTCTTTTGTCTCGAAGGAGCAATAGGAGGTAAACCATATTGTTCGCATAAATTACCCATTTCATATTTAGCTTTTGTTTTATTTTTTAATTTATCTTTTAACAATTTTTCATCATTACACATGTTAATACCAAGTTTGTTAATAGTACTTAAAATGTCTCCATATGTTAAACTTTCATAGTCAATAGAATCATTTTTACCAATTAATTCTTGTTTTACCTTATGAGCAAAAAGAGGAGGCAGACCGTCAATAAACTTTTCTTTCCAATACGGCTTCTTGCAATCTTTTCGAAGCATCACTCTAGAAAGAAAGACAGTATGGTACCACCTGTAATCAGACATAGTAGGACATCTCAAATTATTCAGAAAATCTGAAACTCGAGATGAAACATTAGTAATGGTTCCAACAAAATGTTTTAATATTGTGTGAATAAAAGTGTTAACACCATCAGGGATTCCAGAATTCCTTTTTTCATCGAAAATAGGAAGTCCTTCATCATTCAGTTTAACAGCACGTTTAATAGATTCTCTGGAGTCTTCAGTGAGATACGAATCCCACCATCCGCGAAGAGTCCCAGTAAAACCAGTAGACAGAAGTTCAACAATCTCAGGATGATCAAGGTCATGGTTGTTCATATAAGTGATGGCAACCATAGACATGTGACCCATTTTGTTAATAATTTCCTGTTCAGGCAAACCGTCAATATTCCATTCATACAGTTTATCAGCAGAAACAGAGAATTGGGATTGGAAAAACCTTTCTTCAAACTGCATGTCAGGAGGAGTAGGTCGAGTAAACCAGTTTTTTGTAAAAGACATGGGATTGGTTCCAACAAATCTTTTAATTTCTGGTAGACCATTATCAAAAACATTTTTAAGTTCAACAGAAGAGGATGACTCAGAATCTGTGTTTTCAAAAACAGGTTCTTTATCATTTCTTGAAATAACAGCAGCAATATTAGAAGTAGAAGTACCTTCAGATTTAACTTTTAAATCAGAAAGCATTTTGTCAACAATGTCAAGAGTTTTTGACTGAGAAGTTTTAAAAGCTATTTTTTCTCTTTGACTGGGTAGATCAATCAAAGGTTTCTCGGCCTTTGTAGAAACAGTTTGTTTAACAATTTTTTCTTCAATACGGTCAAGCTGTTGACCAATAATATGCAAACACTCATTTGTAAAATTGTTTTGTTCAATAATTCCAGAAGCAGGAGTCTCAGCATCAGCAATTTTGAAAGGAGAAGCTTTCACTTCCGTCTTTTGACAGGTTATCATGACTGTCTCAAGAGGAGGATGGCTAGACCTTACAACAGTGTTGTCTGGTTTAACAAAATTTGATTTCTTAATTACGTTCAAATGATTTTGTTGAATAGGATCTTTTGAAACGTAATGATTTTTAAGAAAATCATAAAACAGAATATTTTTCTTTGTCAACATCATCTTTTCTCTCCATTTTCGTTTAATACGATCTTTTTCGGACTGAGAGAAAGTATCTCTGTAATAGTGTCTTATCTCTCTGTTTTTGGGAGAAAGACTTTCTTTAGCCAAGTAAACAAGATCCATTTCAAAACTTTTAGGAAGAGCAGTTAAAACTCTTAACTGGTTGTTTTGAAAAATAGGAGGTTCAACAGTAGCAAAATCAGAAGCAGCAGGAGATACAGATTTTGTATCTTCTTCTTCTTCAGCAGGTTTTTGAGTTGAATAAAAAGCAGTGCTAATTTGGGAGTTATCACTTGAAACACCCTTTAGCTGCAAATCAGGTTTAACAGAACTTTTTTGTAAATATTCATCAATAAGTTTCTTATCAAGAAAACTCATTTTAACAGTTCCATAAGGATATTGTTGAATATTTGTGAAATCAGTTTCATGGTAAATATGGGTAAAAGGCTTACTACCTTCTTGAACAGCTTGATCAATTTCATTGACAATATCAGGAGGACACACAGTCCTGGAGCTAACAGAAGAGTTGGATCTCCACATCTTATCCATGCACTCCTAATTTTAATACTCAATTATCATGTTTTCTCTCATAACCGTTGCATTTCGTAACACATACCCTAACAACCGTATACCCTCACTCATGCCCTCAACGCCTGTCCGTCAGCTAACACGGGCCTTACAGAATCTCGGCTCTCGGAATTCACTTTACACTAGGGTGGCGCCAACGATCACAAGATAGAACACAACAACGAAGCACCAAAGGTTCGGAACAACATAAACAAGGGAGCAAGGACACAACACAACTACCAGCGGCCAAGGAAGGAATGGCTCTGATACCAACAAGGAGGGGGAGCAAGCGCAAAAGAGGCGGAAGCACCAGAAGCACAGAGATAGTGTAATGAACAAGGTAGAACCAGCCAAGTAGGCGTGTTAGCCGACGGACAGGCGTTGAGGGCATGAGTGAGGGTATACGGTTGTTAGGGTATGTGTTACGAAATGCAACGGTTATGAGAGAAAACATGATAATTGAGTGTTAAAATTAGGAGTGCATGGATAAGATGTGGAGATCCAACTCTTCTGTTAGCTCCAGGACTGCGTGTCCTCCTGATATTATCAATGAAGAAGATCAAGTTGTTCAAGAGAAAGAAATTCCGGATTTCCGAAGATGGAATATCCCCAAGGTTAATATTAAACACATTTACAATACTTCTTGGCATGAGAATACTGGATTTTCTCAGTACCGAGTAAGAACTGTTGAACAAACATTTTCTATTTCCAGACATCATGAAAAATGTTGTTTGTTTTCAAAATCAAATATCAACGAATTTCTTGCTACTAAATTAAAATATTTACACATTGGTCTTGTTTAAGTTGCTGTTAAACCTCTCACAAGAAAAGGTATTAATGCTTCTGCTTTGATGTGCTTACGAGATGCTAGATTTAGGCAATTTAAAGATAGCATTCTTGGCATGATTACTGCATCTTTGTATGATGGTCCTATTTACTTTGATGTTTACCCTGATATCTGTCTTGCTCTTGATGATCCTAATATTGTTAAAGCTTTGACTTTAAATGTGTTAACTTCTGGTTATGATATGGAAGAAGGTAGTAAACCTTTTGCTCTTATTTACCGAATTTACTACAGACTTGTGGGTTCCCAGTTGAATCCTAAAGCTGCTCATATTAAAGATCCTTCTGGTAAAACCATGTTAATCCAATGTTCAACTTCTGATGCGAAAATTGAAGTTCCAAAAATGATTCGTTGGGAAGATGTGAACCTTCCTACAGAATGGTTATTGGAAAATGTTTCGCCTCCTGCTAAACCCATTTACCATGAAACTGATCTCACAAATATTCAACAATATCTTGATGGAACTGTTAAGATAAGTTTTCTTGATAAGAAACCTTTAAGAATCAATGAAGGAAGACATTCCTTTGCTGGATCTGAAAGTGTTTCTAAAAGAGATCTTGATCTTGATGAATATTTACAAAAAAGTTTTGTTAAACCTGATTTGAAGCTAAAGGGTGTTTCAAGTGATAACTCCCAAATTAGCACCCCTTTTTATTCAACAAAAGATGACAAACCTGCAGAAGAAGAAGAAGATACAAAATCTGTGTCTCCTGCTGCTTCTGATTTTGCTACTGTTGAACCGCCTATTTTTCAAAACCAATTAAGAGTTTTAACTGCTCTTCCTAAAAGTTTTGAAATGGATCTTGTTTACTTGGCCAAAGAAAGTCTTTCTCCCAAAAACAGAGAGATAAGACACTATTACAGAGATACTTTCTCTCAATCTGAAAAAGATCATATTAAACGAAAATGGAGAGAAAGGATGATGCTGTTAAAGAAAAATATTCTGTTTTATGACTTTCTTCAAAATTATTACGTTTCAAAAGATCCTATTCAACAAAATCATTTGAACGTAATCAAGAAATCAAATTTTGTTAAACAAGACAAAATTGTTGAACAAACTGTTTCTGCAAAAGCTGAGAAACCTTTGATTGATTTGCCCAGTCAAAGAGAAAATATTGCTTTTCAAACTTCTCAGTCAAAAACTCTTGACATTGTTGATCCAAAAGATGTTTTGCAAACTATTAAAAAACCAATCTTGATTCCTGTTAACTTTTGTTGCAATGTTCTTTCTCAAAACAAAGAACAACAAAAAGGTTTTTCAAAACCTAAAAAATTGACTGTTAATGAACTTCAGTGCGAAGTTAATACTGTTCACCGTGAAATTTCTGATTTGAGAAATAAACTCAAACAAACTGCTGTGGCTGAAAAGAATGATGTTGCCAAAACTGTTGACTGTCATGTTAATCTTATTAACAAAATGCTTCCTCCCAAATGGTTTACTAAAGTCAAAATTATTGTCTCACATGATTATCATTTTGATGTTGTTGCCATGATTGACTCTGGTGCTGATTTGAATTGCATTCAGGAAGGACTTGTCCCTTCCAAATATTTTGAAAAGTCTACTGAAAGACTTGCTTCTGCTAATGGTTCTCAAATGAGAATCAAATATGAATTAAACAATGCTCATGTTTGCCATGATAATGTTTGCTTCAAGATTCCTTCTGTTCTTGTTAAAAACATGCATGACAAAGTAATTCTTGGTCTTCCGTTTATTAATGCTTTGTATCCCTTTCTTGTTGAACATGATGGTATTACTACTGACCCTTTTGGTCAAAAAGTGAAATTCAAATTTGCCTCAAAATCTGAGGTTGATGTTAACCATGATCTAAACATGCTGCATGCTAAAGCTAATCATCTTAGTTTTCTTCAAAATGAAGTAAAATATAAGAAGATTGCTGATCACCTTTCTGATCCGTTATTAACTTCAAAAATTGATAATTTTCAAAAAATATTGACTGCTCATGTTTGTTCTGATTTTCCAAATGCTTTTTGGCATAGAAAAAATCACATTGTTAACTTACCATATGTTAAAGATTTTTGTGAAAAGAATATTCCTACTAAAGCTCGGCCCATACAGATGAATTCTGAATTGGTAGAGTTTTGCAAAAAGGAAATTGATGACTTATTAAACAAAGGTTTGATTAGAAAGAGCAAGTCCCCCTGGTCATGTGCTGCTTTCTATGTTCAAAAAAATGCCGAAATTGAGAGAGGAACACCCCGCTTAGTTATTAACTACAAGCCTTTGAACAAGGTCTTAGAATGGATTAGGTACCCTATTCCAAACAAAAATGACTTAGTTCACAGGTTGAGTGATGCGGTGATATTCTCCAAGTTTGATTTGAAGTCTGGTTTCGGGCAAATCCAGATTGCTGAGGGTGATAGATACAAGACTGCTTTCACCACTCCTTTTGGTCATTATGAGTGGAATGTGATGCCTTTTGGTCTGAAGAATGCTCCTAGTGAGTTCCAAAACATCATGAATGATATTTTCATCTCATTCAGTCATTTCACTATTGTTTATATTGACGATGTTCTTGTTTACTCTAAATCTATTGATGAACACTGGAAACATTTGCATTCGTTTCTAGATACCATCAAAAGAAATGGTCTTGTTGTCTCTGCCAAGAAAATCAAATTGTTCCAAACTAAGGTTCGTTTTCTTGGTTTTGATATTAATGAAGGTCAAATTCATCCTATTGACAGAGCTATTCAATTTGCTGATAAATTTCCTGATATTATTACTGATAAAACTCAGCTCCAACGATTCCTTGGTTCCTTGAATTATGTTGCTGATTTTTATAAAGATTTGAGGAAACAATGTAAGCCTCTTTTTGATCGGCTACAAAGTAATCCTCCTCCTTGGACCTCTATCCATACTACTCTTGTTAAACAAATCAAAATTCATGTCAAGACTTTACCCTGTCTTGGTATTCCCACTATTAATGCCTTCAAAATTGTTGAAACTGATGCTTCTGATATTGGTTATGGTGGTATTCTGAAACAGCAAGTTTCACCAGATTCATCTGAACAAATTGTTCGTTTCTACTCTGGAATCTGGAATACTGCACAGCTAAACTATAGTACTATTAAGAAAGAAATTTTATCTATAGTACTATGCATATCAAAGTTTCAAAGTGATTTGTTAAACCAAAAGTTTTTACTTCGTATTGACTGTAAAAGTGCTAAATATGTTATTGAAAAAGATGTTGAAAATATTGCTTCAAAACATATTTTTGCTAGATGGCAAGCTATTTTAAGTGTTTTTGATTTTAATATTGACTATATTAAAGGCTCCCAAAATGCCATCCCTAATTTCCTTACTCGTGAATTTCTGCAGAATTCACACATGGCGAGTAGGCGGTCGAAAGACAAAGGCCCCGCCAAACACCCAAATGAAACCCAACTTATTAAACGTGAGCCAACCTCCTCTTTACAGACTATTAACCGATTTACCACTCTAGGGACCATACCTAAACCCAATTACTCTTCAGTTTTAGCTTCCTCCTATGATCCCTATTCCATTACTCCTGTTCACCAACCTATTAGGACCTCCTTTCCTAAAAATACCTCCCAGTATATTAGGAAACGATATTTCCAAAACCTATTTTCTATTGAACCCAATCGGTCCTCCTTTGTTGACCCCCTGCAGTTAGCCAAGAGTTACTTCCCCACAAACTTCCACTGGATCCCTGAACATGGTGAAAAGAAACTTGGCTACTATTCTGATCTGTTACGCCATGAAAGGTCCATCATTATTAATACCATTCCGGATAACAAAGACACATCCAAAATTATTTACCACAGTGTCTACATTGTTAATGTCATTACAGAAAGTGAATGGGGTTCCTCCCCGAATATTACAAGGATGATGCCAAAACATGTCATCCCCTATTCTTATCATGATTATATTACTGCATGGTTCAGATTTATGCTTCACCAGAATGATACCATGACTCATTCCTGGTTTGTTAACTTTGACAAAAAATTCACTGGTACGTTGCCCTTCTGGTTTGCCCGATGGTGGTCTCAGTTTGGACTTATTATTGAACTCCTTCCTACACCCTTACTGGAGGCCTTCAAGCTATTTGAAAAAGGATTCAAGCCTAATCCTCATACTGTTAAGGCTAAATTTCCTGCTTTGCTCTATTTTGTTAACTATCACAAGGTTCCATGGATTCTCAAATGGCAATATGAGATCAATATTGACGACAATGCTCTTGCCAGATACTGGTATGTCAAGTGGTGGGATAAGTTCCCGCATATTGAAAGAATTGTTGCCACAACCAACAGAGAATGTTCAAAATTTATTAACGACAAATGTTCACCATCCAGCCAGATCCCTACTGCAGCATATTTACCATCCTCTTCATCACCAAAGAATATTAAACCAAAAAAGAAAAGCTCTCCCCTTGATGACCTAAGGAGAGATCCTGATGCTTTATTTGCTCTTCTCAAGTGTGCAGAAAACTTGGTTGCCAGCAGAACTACTGAAGAAGAAAAATCAAGTGCTTCTTCCGAAGAATCTGTGGCCAATAATCCCTATTCACCATATGACAAGAAATTATTTGGTCATGACGAAGATTCTCCACAAGAAGGAGAATTTTAGCTAATCTAATTATTCACTCTGAGTAAAGCTCCGCTCATTGCTCTCTCTGTCCCCCACGGGAATCTGTTGATTACATTGTTGACTGCTTTCGGCACAAGACGACAAAATGTCATCTCCTGCCAACTGTTCACTCACGAGATTACTGTTCACTACTGTTCACGCACGAGTTTACTATTCACTCACGAGATCACTATTCACTGTTACTGTTCACTATTCACTTTTTGAAAAATTTTCCTATATAAGGGGGGCTGTCCCTTATTGTTAGTCAGAAGTTGATTTAGGAGTTAGTTTTTGTTAAAAACACTTCCTTGAGTGAGCTTTAGTCTTGTACTTCTCCTAAAACTCCCCTGGAACTATTACTGTTGACAATCCGGTAACCACTACCTTTGTAAGTTACCACTGTTTATCCTTGTTCACCTGTAATCCTGTAACTATTAATCTTGTACTTTGTTCATTACTTTCAATATTAATCAAGTACTTTCATATTCATTACTACTTTCAATTATCATGATGATATACTGCTTGGCTGGTTCTACCGCCTTATTAATCATTTAAATTACTCTGTTTACTAATTGTTTTAATGATATATTGCTTGGCTGGTTCTACCGCCTTATTAATTGTTTAAACTATTTTGATTATTAATTGTTATACCGCCTACTTGGCCGGTTCTACCTTGTTTATTACACTATCTCTGTGCTTCTGGTGCTTCCGCCTCTTTTGCGCTTGTTCCCCCTCCTTGTTGGTATCAGAGCCATTCCTTCCTTGGCCGCTGGTAGTTGTGTTGTGTCTTTGCTCCCTTGTTTATGTTGTTCCGAACCTTTGGTGCTTCGTTGTTGTGTTCTATCTTGTGATCGTTGGCGCCACCCTAGTGTAAAGTGAATTCCGAGAGCCGAGATTCAGTAAGGCCCGTGTTAGCCGACGGACAGGCGTTGAGGGCATGAGTGAGGGTATACGGTTGTTAGGGTATGTGTTACGAAATGCAACGGTTATGAGAGAAAACATGATAATTGAGTATTAAAATTAGGAGTGCATGGATAAGATGTGGAGATCCAACTCTTCTGTTAGCTCCAGGACTGTGTGTCCTCCTGATATTGTCAATGAAATTGATCAAGCTGTTCAAGAAGGTAGTAAGCCTTTTACCCATATTTACCATGAAACTGATTTCACAAATATTCAACAATATCCTTATGGAACTGTTAAAATGAGTTTTCTTGATAAGAAACTTATTGATGAATATTTACAAAAAAGTTCTGTTAAACCTGATTTGCAGCTAAAGGGTGTTTCAAGTGATAACTCCCAAATTAGCACTGCTTTTTATTCAACTCAAAAACCTGCTGAAGAAGAAGAAGATACAAAATCTGTATCTCCTGCTGCTTCTGATTTTGCTACTGTTGAACCTCCTATTTTTCAAAACAACCAGTTAAGAGTTTTAACTGCTCTTCCTAAAAGTTTTGAAATGGATCTTGTTTACTTGGCTAAAGAAAGTCTTTCTCCCAAAAACAGAGAGATAAGACACTATTACAGAGATACTTTCTCTCAGTCCGAAAAAGATCGTATTAAACGAAAATGGAGAGAAAAGATGATGTTGACAAAGAAAAATATTCTGTTTTATGATTTTCTTAAAAATCATTACGTTTCAAAAGATCCTATTCAACAAAATCATTTGAACGTAATTAAGAAATCAAATTTTGTTAAACCAGACAACACTGTTGTAAGGTCTAGCCATCCTCCTCTTGAGACAGTCATGATAACCTGTCAAAAGACGGAAGTGAAAGCTTCTCCTTTCAAAATTGCTGATCCTGAGACTCCTGCTTCTGGAATTATTGAACAAAACAATTTTACAAATGAGTCTTTGCATATTATTGGTCAACAGCTTGAGGGCATGAGTGACAGGCGTTGAGGGCATGAGTGTTCTACAAATGAGTCTTTGTAGAACAAGGTAGAACCAGCAAAAGACCCCTCCTTGTTGGTATCAGAGCCATTCCTTCCTTGGCCGCTGGTAGTTGTGTTGTGTCCTTGCTCCCTTGTTTATGTTGTTCCGAACCTTTGGTGCTTCGTTGTTGTGTTCTATCTTGTGATCGTTGGCGCCACCCTAGTGTAAAGTGAATTCCGAGAGCCGAGATTCAGTAAGGCCCGTGTTAGCCGATGGACAGGCGTTGAGGGCATGAGTGAGGGTATACGGTTGTTAGGGTATGTGTTACGAAATGCAACGGTTATAAGAGAAAACATGATAATTGAGTGTTAAAATTAGGAGTGCATGGATAAGATGTGGAGATCCAACTCTTCTGTTAGCTCCAGGACTGTGTGTCCTCCTGATATTATCAATGAAGAAGATCAAGTTGTTCAAGAGAAAGAAATTCCGGATTTCCGAAGATGGAATATCCCCAAGGTTAATATTAAACACATTTACAATACTTCTTGGCATGAGAATACTGGATTCTCTCAGTACCGAGTAAGAACTGTTGAACAAACATTCTCTATTTCCAGACACCATGAAAAATGTCGTTTGTTTTCAAAATCAAATATTAACGAATTTCTTGCTACTAAATTAAAATATTTACACATTGGTCTTGTTCAAGTTGCTGTTAAACCTCTCACAAGAAAAGGTATTAATGCTTCTGCTTTGATGTGCTTAAGAGATGCTAGATTTAGGCAATTTAAAGATAGCATTCTTGGCATGATTACTGCATCTTTGTATGATGGTCCTATTTACTTTGATGTTTACCCTGATATCTGTCTTGCTCTTGATGATCCTAATATTGTTAAAGCTTTAACTTTAAATGTGTTAACTTCTGGTTATGATATGGAAGAAGGTAGTAAACCTTTTGCTCTTATTTACCGAATTTACTACAGACTTGTGGGTTCCCAGTTGAATCCTAAAGCTGCTCATGTTAGAGATCCTTCTGGTAAAACCATGTTAATTCAATGTTCAACTTCTGATGCGAAAATTGAAGTTCCAAAAATGATTCGTTGGGAAGATGTGAACCTTCCTAAAGAATGGTTATTGGAAAATGTTTCGCCTCCTGCTAAACCTATTTACCATGAAACTGATCTCACAAATATTCAACAATATCTTGATGGAACTGTTAAGATAAGTTTTCTTGATAAGAAACCTTTAAGAATCAATGAAGGAAGACATTCCTTTGCTGGATCTGAAAGTGTTTCCAAAAGAGACCTTGATCTTGACGAATATTTACAAAAAAGTTTTGTTAAACCTGATTTGAAGCTAAAGGGTGTTTCAAGTGATAACTCCCAAATTAGCACCCCTTTTTATTCAACCAAGGATGAAAAACCTGCAGAAGAAGAAGAAGATACAAAATCTGTATCTCCTGCTGCTTCTGATTTTGGTACTGTTGAACCTCCTATTTTTCAAAACCAATTAAGAGTTTTAACTGCTCTTCCTAAAAGTTTTGAAATGGATCTTGTTTACTTGGCCAAAGAAAGTCTTTCTCCCAAAAACAGAGAGATAAGACACTATTACAGAGATACTTTCTCTCAATCTGAAAAAGATCGTATTAAACGAAAATGGAGAGAAAGGATGATGCTGTTAAAGAAAAATATTTTGTTTTATGACTTTCTTCAAAATTATTACGTTTCAAAAGATCCTATTCAACAAAATCATTTGAACGTAATCAAGAAATCAAATTTTGTTAAACAAGACAAAATTGTTGAACAAACTGTTTCTGCAAAAGCTGAGAAACCTTTGATTGATTTACCCAGTCAAAGAGAAAAAATTGCTTCTAACCCTTCTAAGTCAAAAACCCTTGATACTGTTGATCCAAAAAATGTTTTACAAGCTATTGAAAAACCAATCTTGATTCCTATTAACTCTTGTTGCAATGTTCTTTCCAAAAACAAAGAACAACAAAAAGGTTTTTCAAAACCCAAAAAATTGACTATTAATGAACTTCAGTGCGAAATTAATATTGTTCACCGTGAAATTTATGATTTGAGAACTAAACTCAAACAAACTGATGTGGCCGAAAAAGATGATGTTACTAAAACTGTTGATTGCCATGTTAATCTTATTAATAAAGTGCTTCCTCCAAAATGGTTTACTAAAGTAAAAATTGTTGTTTCCCATGATTACCATTTTGATGTTATTGCCATGATTGATTCTGGTGCTGATTTGAATTGCATTCAGGAAGGCCTTGTTCCTTCCAAATATTTTGAAAAGTCTACTGAAAGGCTTGCTTCTGCTAATGGTCCTCAAATGAGAATCAAGTATGAATTAAACCATGCTCATGTTTGCCATGATAATGTTTGCTTCAAGATTCCTTCTGTTCTTGTTAAAAACATGCATGACAAAGTAATTCTTGGTCTCCCATTTATTAATGCTTTGTATCCCTTTCTTGTTGAACATGATGGTATTACTACTGACCCTTTTGGTCAAAAAGTGAAATTCAGATTTGCCTCCAAATCTGAGATTGATGTTAACCATGATTTGAACATGCTGCATGCTAAAGCTAATCATCTTAGTTTTCTTCAAAATGAAGTAAAATATAAGAAGATTGCTGATCACCTTTCTGATCCATTATTAACTTCAAAAATTAATAATTTTCAAAACATATTGACTGCTCATGTTTGTTCTGATTTTCCAAATGCTTTTTGGCATAGAAAAAATCACATTGTTAACTTGCCATATGTTAAAGATTTTTGTGAAAAGAATATTCCTACTAAAGCTCGACCCATACAGATGAATTCTGAATTGGTAGAGTTTTGCAAAAAGGAAATTGATGATTTATTAAACAAAGGTTTGATTAGAAAGAGCAAGTCCCCTTGGTCATGTGCTGCTTTCTATGTTCAAAAAAATGCTGAAATTGAGAGAGGAACACCCCGCTTAGTTATTAACTACAAGCCTTTGAACAAAGTCTTAGAATGGATTAGGTACCCTATTCCAAACAAACATGACTTAGTTCACAGATTAAGTGATGCGGTGATATTCTCAAAGTTTGATATGAAGTCTGGTTTTTGGCAAATCCAGATTGCTGAGGGTGATAGATACAAGACTGCTTTCACCACTCCTTTTGGTCATTATGAGTGGAATGTGATGCCTTTTGGTCTGAAGAATGCTCCTAGTGAGTTCCAAAACATCATGAATGATATTTTCATCTCCTTCAGTCATTTCACTATTGTTTATATTGACGATGTTCTTGTTTACTCTAATTCTATTGATGAACACTGGAAACATTTGCATTCGTTTCTAGATACCATCAAAAGAAATGGTCTTGTTGTCTCTGCCAAGAAAATCAAATTGTTCCAAACTAAGGTCCGTTTTCTTGGTTTTGATATTAATGAAGGTCAAATTCATCCTATTGACAGAGCTATTCAATTTGCTGATAAATTTCCTGATATTATTACTGATAAAACTCAGCTCCAACGATTCCTTGGTTCCTTGAATTATGTTGCTGATTTTTATAAAGATTTGAGGAAACAATGTAAGCCTCTTTTTGATCGGCTACAAAGTAATCCTCCTCCTTGGACCTCTATCCATACTACTCTTGTTAAACAAATCAAAATTCATGTCAAGACTTTACCCTGTCTTGGTATTCCCACTGTTAATGCCTTCAAAATTGTTGAAACTGATGCTTCTGATATTGGTTATGGTGGTATTCTGAAACAGCAAGTTTCACCAGATTCATCTGAACAAATTGTTCGTTTCTACTCTGGAATCTGGAATACTGCACAGCTAAATTATAGTACTATTAAAAAGGAGATTTTATCTATAGTACTATGCATATCAAAGTTTCAAAGTGATTTGTTAAACCAAAAGTTTTTACTTCGTATTGACTGTAAAAGTGCTAAATATGTTATTGAAAAAGATGTTGAAAATATTGCTTCAAAACATATTTTTGCTAGATGGCAAGCTATTTTAAGTGTTTTTGATTTTAATATTGACTATATTAAAGGCTCCCAAAATGCCATCCCTGATTTCCTTACTCGTGAATTTCTGCAGAATTCACACATGGCGAGTAGGCGGTCGAAAGACAAAGGCCCCGCCAAAGACCCAAATGAAAACCAACTTGTTAAACGTGAACCTACCTCCTCTTTGCAGACTATTAACCGTTTTACAACCTTAGGTACCATACCTAAACCTAACTACTCCTCTGTCTTAGCTTCATCCTATGACCCTTACTCCATCACCCCTGTTCACCAGCCTATTAGAACCTCTTTTCCTAGAAATACTTCCCAGTATATTAGGAAACAATATTTCCAAAACCTATTCTCTATTGAACCCAATAGATCCTCCTTTGTTGACCCCCTGCAATTAGCCAAAAGTTACTTCCCCACAAACTTCCACTGGATCCCTGAACATGGTGAAAAGAAACTTGGTTACTATTCTGATCTTTTGCGCCATGAACGGTCCATCATTATTAACACCATTCCGGATAACAAAGACACATCCAAAATTATTTACCACAGTGTCTACATTGTTAATGTCATTACAGAAAGAGAATGGGGTTCCTCCCCGAATATTACAAGGATGATGCCAAAACATGTCATCCCTTACTCTTATCATGATTATATTACTGCATGGTTCAGATTTATGCTTCACCAGAATGATACCATGACTCATTCCTGGTTTGTTAACTTTGACAAAAAATTCACTGGTACGTTGCCCTTCTGGTTTGCCCGATGGTGGTCTCAGTTTGGTCTTATTATTGAACTCCTTCCTACACCCTTACTGGAGGCCTTCAAGCTATTTGAAAAAGGATTCAAGCCTAATCCTCATACTGTTAAGGCTAAATTTCTTGCTTTGCTCCATTTTGTTAACTATCACAAGGTTCCATGGATTCTCAAATGGCAATATGAGATCAATATTGACGAAAATGCTCTTGCCAGATACTGGTATGTCAAGTGGTGGGATAAGTTCCCGCATATTGAAAGAATTGTTGCCACAACCAACAGAGAATGTTCAAAATTTATTAACGACAAATGTTCACCATCCAGCCAGATCCCTACTGCAGCATATTTACCATCCTCTTCATCAGCAAAGAATATTAAACCAAAAAAGAAAAGCTCTCCCCTTGATGACCTAAGGAGAGATCCTGATGCTTTATTTGCTCTTCTCAAGTGTGCAGAAAACTTGGTTGCCAGCAGAACCACTGAAGAAAAGTCAAGTGCCTCTTCCGAAGAATCTGTGGCCAATAATCCCTATTCACCATACGACAAGAAATTATTTGGTCATGACGAAGATTCTCCACAAGAAGGAGAATTTTAACTGATCTCATTATTCACTCTGGGTAAAGCTCCGCCCATTGCTCTCTCTGTCCCCCACGGGAATCTATTGATTACTTTGTTGACTGCTTTCGGCACAAGACGACAAAATGTCATCTCCTGCCACCTGTTCACTCACGAGATTACTGTTCACTACTGTTCACGCACAAGT
This sequence comes from Lithocarpus polystachyus, assembly GCA_033629205.1. Lineage (NCBI taxonomy): Eukaryota > Viridiplantae > Streptophyta > Magnoliopsida > Fagales > Fagaceae > Lithocarpus > Lithocarpus polystachyus. The sequence goes on from CM066166.1 coordinate 88,064,741, forward strand.
TTACTATTCACTCACGAGATCACTATTCACGGTTACTGTTCACTATTCACTTTTTGCTTTTATTTTCCTATATAAGGGGGGTTGTCCCTTATTGTTATTCAGGTTAAATTTTGGAGTTCTTCTTTTAGTTTTCCTACTTCTCCTAAAGTGAGTTTTAGATAATCGAGAGCTTACCTCCTCTCCTAAACTTCCCTCAGGAACTGTTGACAATCCGGTAACCACTACCTTTGTAAGTTACCACTGTTTATCCTTGTTCACCTTGTAATCCTGTAACTATTAATCTTGTACTTTGTTCATTACTTTCAATATTAATCAAGTACTTTCATATTCATCTACTTTGATTATCCTACTTCATGTTTATCAATTATCTTGATGCTATACTGCTTGGCTGGTTCTACCGCCTTATTAATTGTTAAAATTACTTTGATTATTAATTGTTTTAATGATATATTGCTTGGCTGGTTCTACCGCCTTATTAATTGTTTAAACTATTTTGATTATTAATTGTTATACCGCCTACTTGGCTGGTTCTACCTTGTTCATCCTTCCCTTCCTTAATACCTTGTTCCCCCTCCTTGTTGGATATATATATATATATATATATATATATATATATATATATATCTAATTAAGGGGCTTCCTGTCACGCCCCAAACCCAATACCCGGATTTGTGACCGTGATCGGCATGCTAATATCAAGCTTAAACCTGATTTTAACAAAAACCAATTTAACTTTTACAAAACTTTTACAAAAGCTTCCCTCTTTCTTTTCGTTCTTGTTTCTTTACTTAAATGATATAACTTTTCACTTGACATTCAGAGCATCTCCACTATACTCAAAGAATAACATAATCCACCAGTTACTCAAATTCTAAATTTCACATAACACATCTCTTAATACTTTAAAGTACACAACTTTCATTAGATCCTAAAATACACAATACTACAAAGCTAAACATCAAATTGCTAATTTGGGAACTATACATTAAAACTAAAACTAGTTCCTTCCAAAACTCAACTAAGGCTCCCTCTGCTCCAAATTAAAACCTGTTGACTGAAAGAGTGGAAAGGATGAGCTACACAGCTCAGTAAGGGTAAGATACATAAGAATTTAATAAGAATGCATGTAAATCAAATCATTTCATTTTATAAATATTCAGATAGAAGAACATCTTTTCATGCATAGTATTTTATACTATTTATAATAATAACTTATACGCTCTTCATAGGAAAATAATTGTTCTCCTTTTTCTTATTAGAATAATATTACCAAAACCTTTCGGATTGAATTTCTTTTATTTCTTACAAAGTTACCAAATATAATATTGATCATTTAAAATCATATATATATATATATTCTTGTTACAGAATAATCTTTTTAACTTAAATCAGATAATTGGTAACTTTGTCTTAAATTAGAAACATCTTGACGAATAAGAAAACTTTTATTTATAAACTTATTCTCATAAAATATTATAACTTTCATAGTCATAAAACTTAACATATATCTGATAACTTTTTAACATAAACTTGTACTTTCATCAGAAGCTTTATCTATACATAGCACTAAAACTTTTTCATTAGATTCTTTATCTTTAAAGCACAACAAAACTTCAAAAACTTTTATCTTTAAAGAACAGCTTTTCTCTACATCAGAAACTTCTTCTTTTCATGAGAGCTTTCAAATTTTCATAATGCATTTAAACAAAATCATTCTCTCATGATCAATAACATAATATAGCTGTTCATAACATATTGGTTAGTTCATATATGATAAGTCTGTACTTGGTGCATGTGCACAACAGAGAAGGCCTCATCACATTTGGGTGCCCCCGTGTGTATGATACTGTCCTCTTTGGAAAGCCTGATGGCACATCCCCTCAAGGTTTTGTTCCTCCCTGCCATCCGTTCACATTGGGGAGGGGGCCTTATTCAGATTAAAGTTACGAGCAGCTCCATTTCCTCCACTTTAAATGGCCAAACAAATAACATTGTCCATGGAAAGCCAGTAATTAACTCCTACTGGCCGAGTTCAGATCATCAAAGGATATAACTCGAAAACATTTCATACTTATACGACATACTGAAATTTCTTATTATGCATAACATTTCATAATAATAGCATTTCCATTCTTTTCTTTAAACATCATGTTCATGGAAATTAGTAATGACATCAATATGCTTAAAACATATACATAAGGTTTCGAAAGTTCACGAACATATCTTTGTCTGAAATATGATTATATGTCATACCTCTAATCAAAACCTTTTAATGCATAATATACTTTAAAATAACCTCATGACTTACCAAATGCTCATATAACTTATCCCTTACTTGAAAGTAAAGGAACCGAAAGCCTAAAGTCGAAGGAGCTCAGACCTGGGTACTGGTAACACCTAAACCAAATATCAAAGCTTATTACTATCAATTATTCCTTATTATAAACTTACACATTCATCTCAAAACCTATATATTAGAACCAAGAAAATTCTAATCCCACCTCAACGAGGTTCCCACAAACATATTATGCACATATCAAGAAATGATTTGCCAAACTAAGGAAAAATCATCATTCTCATATTTATATCATATCTCCATAGGAGCCAACTTCATTTCAAAAGGTTCTTTGAGATTAGGGCAATAATGCATGCATAAACATAAAATCCTTTAAACATGGCCATATAACCATATACACTCATATGACAACATACAACACGTTGAATAAGACAGCAACATGAAAAAAACAATGGAATGGTTTAGAACCCCTCCTTTGAGTACCAAACCTTGAACTAAGTTATACAAAATTTATCTATGATCTAGACAGACCAAAAGATAAGCATATTAAATTATAGCTCAAAACATTCGCCCTAACTTTAGAATTAAATCCTCAAAGTCAGAGTTATCATTTACTGTTTACTGCTCATTTCAGCAGCATATGCCTCATTTGTAAAATACAAATGGGCTATCTAAACACATCCAATCTTCATGCTATTTTACAGAGAAACTCCTCTAGATTTCTAGTAAATACCATATCAATTTCGGAGTCAAATCATGAAACCATGATTTACTAAAAATCATACAAGACAACGTGCTCAAATCTATCCTGACAGAAATTCATGCAACTTAGAAATTAAACCATTATTTTTATATTAATCCAAATGCTATGAAACCACTTCCATTAAAAATATATGTGTCTTAGGATTCATAAAAACTACTCCTAATATCCTAATTCCTAGAATATGATTTAATTTAGATTTTTCTTGTTGTAAACCCCAAATCTGTCACAGTGACAGCTTTAACAGATTTTCTTACAAAATCATCAACTAATAGCAATTGGCCTTCATTTCATTTGGGTATTGCTATACCTATACTATACATATTAAAACACCTTAATAAGCATCCAATAAACCACAATATCATCAAACTTTCAAATTACTAAAATAGAATCATAAGTTCAACTTCGAAAATCAGATTAGAGAATATAGAAGGGAAAATAAACAAAACAATTATACTATCAAAATACCCAAAATCAGATGAAGTTTTAATTACTTACCCACAACTTTGAAGCTGAAACTTTAGTGTTAACCTTTTAATTTCTTCTTTAGTGATAGGCCAAAAATGAATTGACCCCTTGTGATAAATTAATTAATTAATTAGCCAAGTTTATTAATTAATCAAATTAACATACAAATGCGTGGTAGCATAAACAAATCACCAATTAAACTAAGTATGTAGTGGAAAATAAATTGAAACGGTGATTTGTTTACGAATAGGGAAAATCTACACGGCAAAAACCCCCCATCGAGTGATTTTAAGGTCACCACTCCCGAAAATTTACTATTATCACAACAAGCAGTTACAAGTAAAGGAATCTCAGTACCTTATACCAACCTACAGTTTAACCTTTACCCCTATACTCAATTGGACTTGATCTGTAGTGACAATCTCTCCTTTTCAATGCACGACTCCCAATACCTAACTAACCAATTGCATGGATCCCAGTACGTGACTTCAATCACCAATTAGAGAAGGTTGTTGGCTGCAAAGTTCTTCAGTTCATCACACGATGAAGATTGAGAAGATACTTGGTCATAAAACCCTATGGTGTACAAACATAGCAACTTCTTCACAAAAAGGTGAACTAGGGCAAATTCAGTCTCCAGTCACAATTTGCATGAACAAACTTTAACACACGCACGAGCTTCCTTTGATGGCCCTTAAAACAATCCTTATAAATGTTTACGGTTGTGAGAAAAGAAAGCCCAAACATACAATCACGGATTGGAGTCAAAACAAAACTGAAATTTTGTTTTTCACAAACCTCGACAGATGCTTATCTGTCGAGCTGCTGTCGGGCCACGGGGCTGGGATAGTTCTTCAAGCTCAATAGATGGCTAGCTGTCAAGCTTTAATGATATGCACTTTTCAGACTTGAATCTTGGATAGACTTGCATGGCTTCAACACTTGATCTCGAAACAAAGTTTCTTGACATATTAAACACATCCTAGATCTACCAAAATACAAGTAAAGTGCGTTTTGTTAAAGGATTAGCCAATTACATAAAAGAATGACATATGTTCCTAACAAATGAATATATGAGAGAAGTCATAAATCACTCAACTCATATTCACTTGTTGAATACAATAAAATCTATCCTAACACAAACTCTTGAAAAACTTTGCAAGAAAAGAGTCTATGGCAAGAGAGACTTTGACAACCTGTATTTCTGAAACACTTTAAACAAAACTCATTAAGGCATCTTTGTGTGAAACAAAAATAATAGATTGCATACAATATATAAGAAGCATGTGTATAAAGAAAGAAAAGAAACAACACATGTAAGGGTAGGTGAAAGAACATACATCAATATATATAAACCCAATATAAGTACATGTATGTCAAAATGGTCACAAGACCTAAGGTACATGAACAATGCATCTAAAATAGAAAGAAAAGAAAAGATGCAAAATATCCTCACTACATCCCTCAATGTGCACATTCCCCTTAACAAAAATCTCCTATACTAACCCTCCCCCTAAGTATGACTACTCTCATAACCAAAACTACTCCCCCTTTTTGTCACAAGTGACAAAGGGTAAGAGTGTTAAGTAGACATCTCGTCAAAGCTGGAAGAGCTAGCATCTCCATCCTTACCATCATCATCGTCGATGGAGTTGTCGTCCTCGGATGCCTCAGGCGGAGGAGAGGGAGACTCAACAAAGCCACCAAGGCGAGCCTGCCATCTAGTAATACGGCCGACACGAGTGTTCACTTGATACAACTCATCAGCGAGAGTGTCAAGGTGAGCATCCATGCACTGAAGCTACGCCATGATCGCGTCAAAAGTCACACCTCCTGCTGAAGTAGAGGCGGCAAAGGTGGATGGAGCTGAAGGAGTGGGAGGAGCTGCAAGACTAGACTGCCTTGAATGAAACTGCGCCTCGCTCCGTTTAACGTTGGCGTAATCAATGGCACACATAACGGAGAAGTGGTCGGAAGAGGGAAAAGGAACAGAAAAATGGCATAAAATCCGCGTGATAGTTGAAGGGAAGATGTGCTTATCACGAGTAGCTGTATCCCTATACACATCTATAATAAAAAGAATAAAATGTGAAGGAAAATCTATAGTGAGATGCTCTAATAAGGAAAGCAAAAATCGAGCACGAGACTTTGTGATAGAGTTATAGTGAGAGAGAGGGTGCAAAACAAAGGTCATCACCATGTTTATGAATCTAGGACCTTTAGCAAAGGTTGAACATGGTGTAAACTGATGATCACCCCAATCAGAAGGGCGATTGCAGATAGCAAAGATCAACTCGTCTTTGGACACAGTCCTCAGACGCTGACATCCAGGGTAGTCAGGATGCTTTACCCTTAGGACACGGAGCACATTGGATACCAACTCCGATGTGACCATTATGCGTGCACCTCGAACGCGAGTATGAAGAGAGGTACTGAATAATCAAGTCCATGCATGTCAGAGTAAAACTCCTGAATCAGCACGGATGGACATGTCACCCGGACGTCACATAGTGACTCCCAACCCCGACTGTGAATAACAGTGGGTAGGTCAGTGTCGGAGAAGTCCGGAAAAATGACTCGGCGTTTCGAATGAACACTTCGTCGAGAAAAGTTCTCCAAGAAGTCCTTTCGGGCTTGCTCATCACAGAACCGAACAGTAGAAGGAGTAGGATCAGATGAAGTGGATGCCCCGGAACGAAGAGGGTTCCGGGACAGAGCAGACTTACGTTTTGGTGCCATTGACGCACTAACGTAAACTAGAAAGTGAGGGGAAAGAAAGAAACACTCAGAAAAGTCTCAAACAGTCCAAATATACAGAAATATATTGAATGTAAAGGATGTATGCAAGAAAACGCATGAACATGTGATATGCAATAGTAATTCCATCATAGGCTCAGCCTAATCCAAACCTGTCAGCACATAATCAGTTGCACACATCTAAATGCATGATAATACTGTTATAATGCTCATGGAATGCAATGCATGAAGTTTGTAAGATCAAATCTTCAAAACCCATCCCAAAAATTTCACAAAAACCTCTTTGATTTTGAAAAACCCCAAATTTTGCAGAAATCCCAAAAACTTAGGTTACAAAGCATGAGATGCATGAAAATGAGGAATTAGAAACCTTGAATAATCTTGAAGAATCCTTGAGGAAGAGGTTGAAGGTGAGTGAGAGAGGTTTTGGAAGTGAGAAAGATACGGACAGATCAAGTGAGATTAAGAAAATGAGGATCAGATCGCGCTGAAACCTATATATAGGTGTTCAGTAATTCTCGACAGATAGAGGTGTCGTGAGGTGTCGAGATTTAAAAGTTTCGACAGATGCAACTATCGAGAGGTGTCCAGAGGTGTCCATAGCTAAACAAGCTCGATGGATCGATGAGGTATCGAGGAGCTATCAAGGGGACAGAGACTTTCTCGATCGATACACCTAGCTGTCGAGAGATGTCGAGATTGCGATAGAATGCAACAAATGAGCTCGATAGATAAACTAGGTGTCGAGAGGTGTCGAGAAGCTGTCAAGATTGCTTAAAACAGTTTTTCAAGAAGGGAAAAACACAGATTTGAATGCAATCAAACATGCTACACAACCAAAGATTCAAACAACATTTTAAGCTTTCAAAAACATCTCTCAACGATGAAAATGTAATCATATAAATCCCAAAACACACACACACTAAACAAGTCTAACCAATTTTATATTTAAAAAATGAGTTAAGACAGTTTAGTGAGCGTACATTACCACGTAAATCTTGTGATGGCCAAATCACATTGTACTTGCACATGTATCAAAAGTAGCAAAGAATATTGTGTGTTGTGTATGAAAAAAACATCACAAGATTGCATAAGTGTATACATGTTATGACGATTTGAGATATGAGAAAATCACTTTAACTCACACACGATCATAACTGTTTGATGGGGACTATCACCTTCGAGATACATCCTATAACTCCCACATCTCCTAGAATACACGCTTGCAATCATATAAAGCATTTTGTTCTTTTTGCTTTTTATTTTTCTTTGCATATATTATTATTATTATTATTATTATTATTATTATTATTATTATTATTATTATTATTATTATTATTATTATTATTATTATTAGAAAAGAAATACTCAATAATGTTAAGCATTTGACATTGCACTTTTACTATGCCGAAGCATACAGATGTCACTGACATTGCACTCTTACTATGCCGAAGCATACAGATGTCATATCATGATTAGCAGGTAACAGTGGCGGGATGGTTATTTATAAATTTCTCTTAGGATTTTTTAGTCCAACCCGTCAAAAAGAGCAATATGAGTGTTAAGTACAAGAGACTACTTAATCTTACTCATCATAAACACAAGCCACAAAGCTCACTTGCTTAATTGAGCATAAAGATACTCATCTAAGGTACAAAAGATACAAAGTTTAGAAAACTTTGTTTCAATGGCCATCTAAGGTACACAAGTACCAATGTACACAAACACACACTGTTTTTGTATTTTTCTGATTTTTTCAAAAAAAATTTTATTTGAAAAACAAAACAAAGCAAAACTGAAAAATAACCAAACAAAAACAAGATAAACAAAACAAAGTAATGCATACGACTAGACTGACTCAAAAACACAAAAGAAAAACACACAAGTAATGCAATCAAAAACAGAGAGAGAAAGAGAGAGACAGAGACAGAGAGAGAGAGACAAAGAGAGAGAGAAAGAGAGAGAAAAGTGACTAAATCACTTCAAACCTTTTTCCTCCCACACCTTTGAAGAACCTTTCCTTTGAGTGAACCCTTAAACCAGTAGCAAGGGAGAAGAATTGAAATCATTCAAGTTCGAAAAGAACATGTAGGCTTTTAGAAGATCTCCAATGGAAGCAAAAGAAGGTGGAAGCTGATTCTGGTTTCCTAATGCAATCATGTCGTTGCTCTGTTGAATGGCTAACCACTTATAGCAATTAGGTCGAGTATGACTGGCTGCTCCACAGTGATGACAGAGATGCTGCTTCTTTTGTTTAGGCTTTTGAGATTTAGCCTTTTTAGCCCTAGGGTTTTTAGTCTCATTCTTAGGAAGTTTAGAGGGTGCTTCTAAGATAGACTTACCCTTGTCTATGTTCTTACTAGCTAAGTCATTTTTAACATCATTGTTCTCAGTTTTAATATTATTAGCAAGAGGAACAAAAACAATAGTATTGGAAGAGGCAATATCAGAGGGAGAGAAATCATACCCTAAACCAGTTTGATCCAAAGTAGATTTCTAAAGACTGAGCATTTCACTGAGCTTAGCTTGAAGTCCTTTCCAGCTAAGCTCTGATTTGGAACAGTTCTACCTCAAGCTTCTTGATCTTCTCAGCCAAAAAGTTATTCTCAAACCTCAGTACTCCAATATTCTGATTGGATTCATCAAACTTTGTGGAAAGCTCTTCACGCTCAAGCTCCACATCACTAAGCTTCTTGGTGGTCAACCTATACAACCTCTCATACTTTTTTGAGACCTTGTATAACTTTGCATAGGCTATGTGGATGTCGTCTTGTTCATCCATCTTCTCAAACTTAGACTCCACCAATTCTTCTTCTTCATCCATATCTTCAATAATCCATTTAATAGGATTGATTGTGGCAATGAAGGCATTTAGGATTCCGTCATCCTCATTGTCGGAATCATCCTCAGGCTTGGTGTCACTCAATGTAGCAACAAATGCCTTGCTCTTCCCAATGGTCTTGAGATATGTGGGGCACTCCTGTTTCATATGTCCAAAGCCTTGACACCCAAAGCACTTTGGTCCTGAGGGAACAGTGTACTAACTGCCATCCCTTGAATCCTTCTTCCCTTTGTCTTAACTCTTAGACTGAGAAGAACTTAACTGTCTACGGTCCTTGTCGAAACCCTTTGCATTAGCATTCTTCATAAACTTCTTGAATTGCCTTGTAATGTAGGACTTTATCTTAGAATCATCATCATCTGAAGACTCATCAGTATCACTGCTCTTGACCTTCAGTGTCATGCACTTGCTCTTGCTCGACATTCTAATTCTAGACAAACCCAAATCATAGGTTTGCAGATTTCCAACTAGCTCTGTCAAAGGAATTTTGTCAATATCCTTTGATTCCTCAATTGTAGTGATCTTGGCATGGAATCTCTCAGGTAAAGATTTGAGCACCTTTCTCACAATCTTGGGTTCAGGAATGGTTTCTCCAAGATTAAAATCTAAGTTCACTATGTCCTTGAACTTGTCATTGAACTCATCAAATGACTCATCTTCCTCCATCTTGATCTCTTCGAAGCTAGTAATGAGCCTATAAAGCTTCGAGTGCTTGACAGCCTTGGTTCCCTCATAGGTTGTTTGGAGAATAGTTCATGCTTCCTTAGCAGTTTCAGTGGAGGATATCTTCTTGAACTCCTTATTGGTGACTGCACTGAATAAGGCATTCAATGCTCTGCTGTTGAAGTTTACCGCCTTGATCTTAGCATCATCCCAATCGGCCGGCGCTTCCTTTGGCTTGGTCTAGCCAATCTCTACAGCTTGCCACACCTTTTCATCTAGAGATTGCAAGAAAGCTCTCATGCGTACTTTCTAGTATATATAGTTAGTGCCATCAAATAAAGGAAGTATGATAAGAGACTGTCCTTTATCCATGACAAACAGGGGTTAATGGATCAACACAACAAAGATTAATCCTAATCAGAGAGTGTGCCTGCTCTGATACCACTTGATAGGCCAAAAACGAATTGATCCCTTGTGATAAATCAATTGATTAATTAGCCAAGTTTATTAATTAATCAAATTAACATACAAACGCGTGGTAATACAAACAAATCACCAATTAAATTAAGTATGCTGCGGAAAATAAATTGACACGGTGATCTGTTTATGAATGGGAAAAATTTACGCAACAAAAATCCCACCGGGTGATTTTAAGGTCACCATTCCCTGAATCCACTATTATCACAATAATCGATTACAAGTAAAAGAATCCTGGTACCTTTTACCAATCTACAGTTGAATACTTACTCCAATACTCAATTAGACTTGATCTGTAGTGACAATCTCTCCTTTTCAATGCACGACTTCCAGTACGTGACTAACCAATTGCGCAGATCTCAGTACGCGACTTCAATCACTAATTAGAGAAAGTTGTTAGCTGCAAAGTTCTTCAGTTCATCACACGATGAAGATTGAGAAGATGCTTGGTCATAAAACCCTACGGTGTACAAACACAACAACTTCTTCATAAAAAGGTGAACTAGAGCAAATTCAGTCTCCAGTCACAATTTGCATGAACAAACTTTGCCACACGCACGAGCTACCTTTGATGGCCCATAAAACAATTCTTATATATGTTTAGGGTTGTGAGAAAAGAAAGTCTAAGCATACAATCACGGATTGGAGTCAAAACAGAACTGGAATTCTGTTTTTTATAAACCTCGACAGATGCCTATCTGTCAAGCTACTGTCGAGCCACGGGGCTGGGACAATTCTTCAGGCTCGATAGATGGTTAGCTGTCGAGCTTTAATGACAGGCACTTTTCAGACTTGAATCTTGGACAGACTTGCATGGCTTCAACACTTGATCTTGAAACAAAGTTTCTTGTCGTATTAAACACATTCTAGATCTACCCAAATACAAGTAAAGTGTATTTTGTCAAAGGATTAGCCAATTGCATAAGATAATGACATATGTTCCTAATAAGTGAATCACATATGTCCTAACATTTAGAGAGGGATATATTGTTTCAATGAGAGAGGGAGGGCTGTAGTGTAAGAGCAAAGAGAGAAGAAAGAAACAAGAACAAAGAAAAAGAAATAGAGAAAGAAGAAAAGGAGTTGAACTTTCTGGTGCAGCCAAGAGAAGATAAGGGAGAAATTATTGTGGGGCATGTGTATGCTAAGGAAAGAAAAAGTTATGAGTCAACTTTTCAACTTTTAGCATTTATACTTTTCACCCCTCCCATAGTTCTATATTCTAGAGATGCCCAAATAATAAAATAACTTTACATATAAACCCTTACCTTTATACACTTAATTAAACACAAACAACTATATATCTAATAACTTAACCACTTAATATAATTTTGTACATATTTAGTATATATACACAATACAATTAGTTATTCAAGTATTTATAATCTTTACAATTCTTATCCAAAAGCATTATAAAATAATATATTTATTAAATACTCTTCTATTAATTATAAAGAGAAAGTGACTTAAAATAATAATTAACCATTCAAACACATAGTTTAATTATAAAGTTGGGTCGAGGTGTTACACTTCTCCTATTTGGGATCCTCATTTTTTTGTTCAAAAATGCCTCTACACCCTTATATTTAAGTAGAGAAAAAACTCAAGAACAATCCGGTAAAAATAAAACTCTAACTCTCATTAAAACATTAATTAAAAAATAGGGTCTCTCTTCTGTTGATTTTCAGATTGCTTTATCTACTTATAATTTAGATTCTCAAAATAAAACTTATATATATAAAATAAAAAACAAAGGTTTTTTTTTTTTTTGCTACAAAAAAAGTCTCATCTCACGCGCGAAGCACGTGTGATGAAGCTAGTATATCTATATGTAAAATAATTGGGAAAATGCAAGTAATACTGGTCTTGCATAAGTATTTAGAGTTTACAGAATGGGGATGTACATAATGTGAAGAAGAGAAAATTCTAGAGAGAGAATTCTTGACCCAATATATCCTCATTTCCCTTTTTAAGCTTTGTTGGCCTTCGGTCAAACTTGGTCAGCCATAATCAAAGTTTAATGAATTAGGACTCAGATTAGCTATTTTTTTTTTTTAATACAAGATAGAAATTCTACTCTAGCCTAATCTAAATATATATGTGTGTGAAGTTTCCTCCTAGAAACTTAAACCTTGGCCCTTACCCTCTACACCCCATAAGTACTTATACTTATGAAATAGTCATCGCATCAAGGGTGTGCAGTGGTAATTAAGTAAAAATTCTTAAGTTAATTAAAGCACATGACACATTTAATACAAAAATAATAATAATAATAATAATAATAATAATAATAATAATAATAATAAATCAAATTAAACTTTTAACAAATAATTGTCAAAAATAAATAAATAATTTACCAAAAAATAAATAAATATGTAGAACATGATTTAGAGGGAGACCGAAATAGACTAGTAGAGCATGTCTTTCATGTTAAATTTACTCCAATTATCGCACTTTCTTGGTGCGATGGTCACTCCACAAGTATAAATATTTGTTGGGTGTGAGAGGATAAAGGCCGAGATTTAAACCTCCAGAAAAGAGTTTCATACGTATATACAATTAAATTAAGTTTCGAGGAGAATTTCTATCTCATATAAAATAAATAAATAAAAAATTTACCCCAACCACACCGTTGTCTCTTCGTTCACCCATCAGCGACACCCGTTTTCCAAATCAGCGACGCCCGTTTTCTGCAACAAACACGCGCCTGTTCGAACTTCAGAACGGCCCCCAAAAAAACAAAACGTTTCGAAACGGAACCGAAATAATGTGGGCGGCTTTGGAAATCGATTTATCAACGGTCAATGATTGAGAGAAAGAGAGATCTCTTGTTAGAGAAATTGCACTTTGTTTTTTTTAACAAAGCATGAACAAGAAAGGCTTAGCCATTTTGATGCGAACCAGAATGAGACCCAGCGATTCTACAAAGCTCACCCTCTCTCCTCTCACTGTATAAGTGTACTCTTAAACTTTCCAAATTCTCTCACTGCATTTCGCTACTTGAAGTTCTCACTCTTCGATTTTTTTGAATTCAACAGAACCAAGTCAATCAAATGGCACAGAATTCTCAACCAAACCGATCGAGTCCACGCGTTTCGCAATTTCAAGGAAGCAAAAATCTCAATGCCTCGAGTAACACTGAAAGGTCTATATTCTTAATTTCTTACATAAAATTCAATTTCTTGAATTTATATAAATCGATATTATTGTTACAGAGAATTTGAGGTTGTGAGAGAGTCGATGCACTCGGCTATATCGATGAACAAAACTGAGGTTTTAGATTCTGTGCTTAATGAATTTTCTGAGGTTAGTTTATAATTTGTGATTAATGCTTTTTTTTTTTTTTTTAATTATAAAATTTTTGGTAGCAATTCTTATGATGAAAAATGATAATATAGGGTTATTCTAGCCTTGATTATGAAAACCGCCGGAGATTACTTCTATTGCTTGCGAAAGAGTATGATCTTAATAGGGCGCAAGTTCGCGAATTGATTAAGCAATATCTTGGACTTGAAGTACCTAGTGGTGAGTTGAGAACTGATATGTTGTTATACTCAAATTTGTTGTTGTTGTTGTTAATGTTTTGTGAGATTGAGTTGGTGTGGGAATTTTTGTAGGTTTAGGTGAGAATGCTGAATCGTCGAGTGGAGTAGAAGATGAAGCCTTGCTTTCTGCTTTCTATCGTATTGAGCGTAATTTGAGGCACGCTCTGAAGCCGGTGTATGAAGTTCTGTTTGAGCGGCTCAACACTCATCCCGGAGGGTTGAAGTTCTTGACCATTCTTCGAGCTGATATTCTATCCATTCTCGCGTAAGGTTATGCTCCATGTTGTATAGTGGTAGTGATGCACTGTGAATTTACAGCAATAATGTGTTGGATTCTGCTAGTGATGTTTAGGTTGGAAAAAATGTTAAATTGCAGTAGTTGCTATCTTGAACAATATGCATATTATTTTCAATTTTTGACAAAAATCTAACTTGCTTTATGATGTAAAAGGTATTTGAATTTGGGATCTGGTGCCTTTATCGGAGCTTAAATTTGATAAAATTTTTTTAAAAACATCAATTCATCATATTGGGTTTTCAAATTCTGACATATCTTAAACAGTGAACAACATAACTAACATCAATATTAAGGAGAATTGTTTTTTTAAATACGCAGAGAGGAAAATATTGCATCTTTGCGAGCATTGGACTCCTATTTAAAGGAGAAACTTAGTACGTGGCTTAGTCCTGCTGCCTTAGAGCTTCACCAAATAACATGGGATGATCCTGCTTCTTTGCTGGAGAAAATCGTGGCTTATGAGGTGTTTTGTCTCGTCCCTGTGTTGCACTTCCTTTTGATTCAAAATTTGTGTGGTATAGCTTTCGTTGTTTGTAAAATAAGTATATTTTGTGCAGGCTGTGCATCCAATCAGCAATCTTATAGATCTTAAGAGAAGGCTGGGTGTTGGTCGTCGTTGTTTCGGATATCTACATCCGGCAATACCTGGTTAGCAATCCCTTTCAAAATTCCTGCTCATAGTACTAGTTTCTGTATCTGTTGTTTTAGGCTTATCTTCAATAGTCATGTATTTCATATTATTTTTGTTTGTCCTGTGGCAATTCAGTGGTTATGCATTGTAATTGGTAAGTGTTGATTGCTATTATCAGATATATTGATCTCGTACTTCCTAGCCTTTGTTTTATTATCAAGTATCATGGTAGATGTCTGACAGAAATTTCAAGTTATCTATTAGTAAGTCTGAAATTGCATCATATAGATTATTGTTGTCATTGCAACTTCTGAGTTTTGCCAATTTACTAATACTACAGAAATATCTTATAAATTTATAATCATTGGTTCAACCAGTTTGAAATAGATTGAGTCTGCATTTATTGAGGCAATAGCATGAATCTGTCATAGCATGATTGCAATTTAGCAGTAATAGTGATAGGCAGAATGACGTCTAATATCATATATTTTTTTTTTTTTTTTTTTGGATGGCTAATGTAGGAAGAGCAAAGAAAATATTCTAATTTAGTCTTGTTTAATTTTCGGAGTCAATTGGGATTTTTTATTAGATCTTATTAGTTACCTAGGTTGGAATGATTGGAATTTCCTAAGTCAATTAGAATTCAGGTTTAGTTTTAGTAGTCCATATAAATGTGCTGTTGTAGTCCTATGGAGACAAGCTATGATGAATAAAATTGCAGTTGGAACTTTTTCCAATGGCTTGGTACCAATTATAGTTAACCCTAGGTGCTGATTAGTAGGTTTTATGTTCCACTAGGTGCTGATTCCTAGGCTTTTTTTTTCTTCAGTCTTGTTTTGCAATAGTTTTGGTTTCGAACCATGTCAATGTCTTTTTTGCTTTTGGCTGTATGTTTTACATGACAATTAACTTGGAAATTAGTTTTGGAAAAGTTGTACTAAAATATATTGAGTTATCTTGTTTTGTTATGTGTATAAACTGATCAGTGCAGTCTGATTCTGAATTTTGATTCAGGTGAACCCCTTATTTTTATTGAAGTTGCACTCCTGAAAGATGTGGCTCAGTCGATACAGGTTGGTTTTTTTTTTTTAGCCTAATCTTATTCCATCGGTGATGTATAATTAACATATTTTATTGCCTGATAGGAAGTTTTGTGGGATGATCCTCCTATACCTGAATGCGAGGCAACATGTGCATTATTCTACTCTATATCATCAACTCAGGTATGGTATAACTTATAAAACATAATGGAAACACATGACAGATTCATATTGATGTTTTTGTGGTATTTTTATTTCATGATGCAAGTTCAGTTATGCATTTTAAGTGTCCTATAATTTTAGGTTTGTTTATCATACTTCTATGCCATTTATTGCTTACATCTTATGTTGCTTACTTCCATGTTGAACTCTTTTCATTGGAAATCTTGGAAGATAAAAATTGTCTTTACTTTGTATGCCGTCTACCCTTGAAAGATTTTTCTTTATTTTGTTCATTATTTGCTCCATTTCTGTTTGTTTTATTTTTTAACCTGTTTGTAATTTTTCTAGTAATTAAACAAGTGTTTTACTCATAAGTAATAAAATTTTATTGAAGTAGAGGAACTGCTCTATATACACTGGATGTATATATAAGATAGCCTAAAGGATTACAAAGAATGAGAGTTACAATCCAAAAGAGAGAGAGAATCAGTGAAGTTCACTATAGAATATCTCTGACTGAAGACACTAAATCATTAAAACATTAATCTAGTAAAAAGCGCCTTCAGATGAACCACTGAGGTTTTCTCATTTTCAAAAGTATGATGATTCCTCTCTCTTCATGGTGTCCACATCAGGCATGAGGGGAGCCAAACCAATTCTTCCATCCAGATAGTAAATCCACAACACTCATTGGCATTTTCCACTAAACCCCAAACACTATTAAACAAAGGTTCCACAACGCTATGCAATGCCATAGTGTTACAACAGATGATCCATAGTGCCTACACATGCAACATAAGTTTACAAAAGTCATGAACACCAATGAACTATATCTCAATTGACACTTCCTTCTCCCATAATAATGATGTAGGGCGAGGTGGGTTCAAGACCTATTGGGTGTGTGTGTAACTTACCAATAAAAAAAAATCTCTAATGAACATGACACTCCAAGAGTGTGTTGTCTCTTCATTTTGTTTTTCTACATAAGTGTTAATTGAGGCACCTTTATCAGCTGCAAGTGCATACAACTTCAGGTACATCTCCTTCAGAAATTGATTCCCATGCCACTTATCCTACCAAAACCTCACTCGATTACCATCCCCTACCTCAAGCTGCACATAGTCCACAGATCCATTCCCCCTAATACTCCTCATAAACTACAACCTTGGGTACTTCTTCATGGACCATCAACTCCAATCCTGCCCATATTTGAAGGCAAAAACCCATCTCCACAAATGTGTGTCTTTTTCCCCACAGGTCCAAAGCTATTTACCCAATAAGGCTTAGTTAAAAGTGTCCAATTTTCTCACCACAAGCCACCAGTTCGGTTGGAGAACAAATATGATTCCATTCCACAAGATGGAATTTAAATTCATCACCTAGCCCTCCCCACAGAAAATCACCTGCAATCTTTCCAAATGCTTGTCCACATAATAGTGTATAAGCATTGATTATTGGAATTTATTAGCATTGGTAACTACCAAAGTTGATGGATAAATAGAGACATTGATGGTTGTAAATTATATCTGTAGTCTCTAAACTATCTACTTATTATTCTTCTCTTATACCCACTTATTTTAATTGCTTTTTAGAGTACTGAATATCATACTTTTCGTTTTAACAGTCTTCTTCCATGTCCCTGATCTGCGTGCTTTGAAATTTTGCAGCCTGGCCTATCAGGGATTAACCTAGGAAAGTTTCTTATAAAACGTGTGATAACACTGGTGAAAAGAGAAATGCCACATATATCTGTAAGTATTTCTGTAGCTTTATAGAGATGTATGAATTTGAAGAGTAAAGACTTGTTTCAAACAAAAGAATCGTTGTTTATTAAATGTTTCTGTTTATTTATATATGGCTAATTAGCTTTTTGGATGATTTTTGTTCTTGGTCATTGATTTTAATTGCTCTTTTTTGTTTGGTTCATAAAAACTTAGCTTTGTACCACACAACTATTGAGTTGTGTTGATCATCTATTTATCCTGTGAACACAGTGGTAATATTAGCTCCCTTCTTCATCGAGATTAGTATTTTCATTATAATGTTTATTGATTTACCGGTTTACTTTCTGCTTTGCTAGTAACTTTACTGTAATTTTGTTCAAGTTTTATTTTTATATTAAGTCCAATATATGTCACATTTGCAATTAAATTATATTGGAGGAAATGCGCTATCAAATTTTATGTATGTCTTTAAGGCTGCTGTCAATCTCATTTTTCTAGCCATGGTTTTTCTGTCTTTATCCTGGCATTACGTACTGTCCTCATTTTTTTCCACACAGACATTTGCAACTCTCAGCCCCATCCCCGGGTTCATGCAATGGCTCCTATCTAAGTTGGCATCTCAGTCAAAGCTTGCTGAAGCAGAAGACGTGTCACAGTCATCAGTTGATAGTTCTGGTTCTGCTTTCTGGGAGAACATACTTGAACCAGAGGAGGAAAAAGCACTTATGGATTTATCTGAGTAAGCTTCACGTTCTTTCCAATATACCTATTCATAGAAATGAAGCTGTTTCATAAAGTTGAATGAGTGATATATCTCTCATCTAGAGATTATAAATGCTTTTTAGATCTATGGTTTTGTGATTATTCTTTTCTTTACAGGGAAAGTGATTGATTTTACATTTATGTCTGCCCATGAGATGAATGATCTGAATCCCTGGGCACTTTCTTTCTTTGAAGAACTGTAGTAGTCCATCTCTAAAAACTTGTGAATTTTAGATTAATTTTACAATGAACTACATTACATTCAGAACATTAGATTGCAACTATTGGAGGTTTTTTTTTTTTTTTTCCTAAACATCCCTGTGTACCTGATTCTCTCTTTTCTTTAACTATATCTCTACTTGTTAAAATAAAAATGAACTGCATTACTTCTAGATAGAAGGAATGTGAAACTTTTGAAGCTGTTTATGGAGTCAGGTCCATCTCCCAATAAATTCTCGGTAATTAGCCCCACTAAAGCTGAACTGGTCATCTTCAAAAAATCAAGTGATTGTGCAATTTATTACTCTTCATTGATGTCCTTGGGCCAATCAGCATGAAAGATACTGCCCCTGGCACATCCTAATATTGGTCTAGGGCTTGGGGTTTTACACATTGTACTTCCATTCTTAAGTTTCATACTTCTCTGAGCTTTTCTGTTTGATTCATTGTATTGTTTTAGTTTCTTTGTGTTCATCATCGTGAGCATGAAGTAATTCTTCATATCAATAAAGATTATTACCTAAAAAAACCAAAACATCCCACTTTTCTTCTCATGTTCTCGAAACATATGTTTTAAACCTTAATATTTTGAGTTGCAGGGGTGTTGCTACTGGGAAAAATGGCATGGAAGTGATGCTGAATTTCCTGAATTCAACAAATTATGAGTGGACCATTTCAGCTGAATTGCTTTCAGCGTTAAGATCCCCTATAATTCGACTTTGTGCCAGGTAACATTATAAATATCAGCTAGGAGTGAGACCTGAGTGAATTGGAAATGATGTCGTAGAATAAAGTTCTGAATTGTTGCATTAGCTTTTACTGTTATGCATTTTATTGAATATAAAATAAATGATGCTTGTTTTCTGTCTATAGGTACCTTCTGCAAGAGAAAAAAAGAGGAAAAGCTTTGGATTCTGTAGCAAATTTTCACTTGCAAAATGGAGCGGTATGTCATGCAACCTTAATTGGTAGAACATATAATCTATATCCTTCTAGGCAACATATTTTCAGGGCAAAACTAACAGTGACATGGGTCGATATTGGATGGGATATGTTTCAAGTGACATGTAATCCCCATATTTGTTAATTAATGAAAAAAAAAAAAATCTAACTGCAAGAAATTACAATTATGTAAGGGATCAAAATTGGCGGGTAACCAAAAATAGCACGTTTCCCTAGTTGGAAATTTCATTCTATTTATTGCAGATTTTCTTAATATGGACAGATGGTTGAAAGAATAAATTGGATGGCAGACCGATCAGAAAAAGGTCTTCGTCAAAGTGGAGGTCTCATGGTGAATTATGTATACAGGTAATCTTCCTGTTGAGATCCTTTTTTGTTATCATGTCATCAATTCTCTGAGGAAATCTGTGATTTGCACACATTATTCATGAATCGGATTAGATCCATTATATGACTGTTTTGATATGAAAGACATGCCCCATCTTAGACCAGTGACCATAAATTGTCTTATGAAATATTCTGGGAATACTTGCCTAAATATACAAAAGAGAAGGCTCAGGTAGTTTGTGGCTATTTTTTTGGATTGAATTGGGGGGCCAAACAAATCATTTTGTAGGTTTTAGGGCATGAATTTTTCTTGTAGGAGAAATATGGAGGGTGAGATCATGTGTTCAAGGTTCGCCATATGCATGTGTAACTTACCCAAAAAATATAAGAAAAAGAAAAAGAACAGAAACCTTGCTTGTAATTTCAATGGAAATTCTGGCCTTCAATAACGTGAAATACGTTGAACCCTGAATTGCAGGCTGGAGAATATAGAAGAATATGCTCAGTCATATTTCAGCAAAGGGCATATCAATGCTTCAGCTGATCTACATCGGTTGGTTAAGGTAATATGTTGTGCATGAAAGTCAGACCTTGGAGTATGACTTCACATTAGTCATGCCACATCTTCTATATGCACTTGCGTGCGCACACTCACAGAGTAAGAGTGAGCAAACTCACAAGTGAGATAAGTCATTTATTTTTCCTAATTGCTATCCTTGTTTTTACTCGGTTTGCAACAGTTGAAGGAACATGGAGAAAGAACAGATTAGGAGGTTTACCTGAAGAGATTCTTAGTATATGATTTTGTTTCAATATAGATTAGTTTTGTATGAGTCAAGGAGAATTTAAGCAGGCTTATGTCTGTAAATATCAGCCAACAGATATTTGTACTGAGGACGAAGCAGCCAATGGTTTAAAAGTCTAGGATGCTGGATGGAGTGGAATCAAATATATAGCTTCATACTCTGCTTCTGTCCAACACTTGGTGAAGACATTTGCGTTGCTGCTTTCCCACTATGTATTTGTTTGCATAGAAATTCTGTTTCTCATTATTTGGAAAACAAAAAATGAAAACAAATGGCTATGGCATATATTATACGGTTTAACTCTGGACAGAAAGCTATTATCAGATAAGTTACACCATATTATTCTTTTTCTTTTAAACATATCCGTTGATTTTATTGGATTTTAAAGACTTTTCTTATAGGACAATCCGTTTCTAAGAGCTGTCAGGACACTGAAGCAGGTAGTCAATATAATGTTTGAACTTTGAAGCAAAGGCCTCCCTTGGTTTCACTTTGGCAAAGGGTTAGGATTTTAAATCTCCCTTTCCAGAACATTGCTTCTAGTCCTAGACATAAAACAAATTAGGATAGAAAACACTGACAAAATTTAATCATTTAACCATTATTTTAACAAATTATATAATTTTAGGCATTTTTCTTTGCTTGGAAAGACATCTATAGAGCGATATAGAGATTACTCTTTTTTTACTATTTTCAGGTTTTATGGTTAGATAATGTACAACATGGTTCCAGGTATTTCATCTCATGATAAAATGCAACTATTAATAACAAAGTGATCTTATAAAAGGATAACACATGGTTCTCAAGCAGTTCGTCTAACTGTATGCTTACTAATTGTCTATAAATACCAAAACAAAGTAAGAACAGTGGAGGCAAAGCTTGAAATTTCCGTGTCTTCATGAGTGTACCCTGATTTGCTGCAATTATGGTATGCATGGCACTGGCTCCAATCAGCAGAATGTTGATCATCATTCAATGAAACTGTTCTATCATCTTAAGTTTACCATTTTTCTGGTACAACTGTTTGGGTCTTCACTCTTCAGAATATTTCTGGGACATTGATCATCTTACAATGCTGAAGACAAGCTAGAGCCCTCAAAGTTGAATATTATGAGGTTATATCTATTAATTCAACAATTAATTCTTTAAATCATTATGGATTTATGGAGCAGGACTTCACAATCACAATTGGAGAAGCAGGTGTAGTGATTGATTACTTCTCGCTCTCTGCCTGACTGGTTTCTAAGACATAATCTCGCATGATACTCGTGTTAGAATCATCGACCATCTACAAGAAGGAGGTAAAAAAATGCAAACAAAAGTTGAAGAAAAAAAAAACACATAAATAGGATAAAACTGAAAAAAAAGTTAAATTTAATCGCTGACCTTAACAGCTACTCTCTTCAGGTTGTCCCATTCAAAATCATTTTTACAATAGGCAGATCGAACCTATATTAAAATTCCGAAGTGCCTCTTGATGTTAATAAGTTAGTGAATAAATAAACAAATAGACCATCACAAGTAATTTACTGACCTCTAATATACGAAGAGCTTCATGCAGATGCCATTGTTTGTATGAAGAAAATAGTGGAATCCCCATTGATCAAATCACAAGTCATGCATATTGTCAAAAGTCAGATCTTACATGCCAACAAAATAACATAAATAGTAATTCTGTTTGTGTGTATAGCTAGCATAGTGCACAAAGAACACAAGAATCCGGGACATCTTACATGTTATAAACTTATAACATAAAATTGAAAATAGGTTTATCATTAACATACCTAAACCCTTATGCCTTGAAGATTCTCGCATCAAACTGGCACAGAACTTGTCCCCATCATTCAATGAGTGTCTATCCATGAATTCCATTAACTCCTTGTATGCCTCGGTGTTATAGCTCTGCTCTGGCAAACAACTGTTAAAAGATAAATTTATCCAATATAAATGATTTTACTAACTCTAGATGCAGTATTATTTTATAGGCACTTTCATTTTCACTTTCATCTTAATAAACTACAAACAAATTTAAACTTTTAAGAAAAGAGATCATCATTCCCTTAATCATTGAAAATATTTATAATTGCCCATAATCCATGGCTAGTTAACAAAAGCATCTAAACATTGAAAAGAAAACAAATGAATTCAACTCATCCTAAGCATATAATTCAACTCATGCAAAGAAGTTAAGGCTAAGCAAAATAAAAACAAGGGGAGAAGAGGAACCTGAAGCTGTGCTGCGACAATCCTTACTGCAATGTAAGTGAAGAAATTGTGGAGGTTTTGGGCTCCCTTAGCTTCTGGTGATGCTTCTCCAAATCCTGCATTCAATTACGAAAATTAACCTCATAACGTACACACACACACACACACACACACACAAACACTTAACACATACAGAATTTGTACTTTGTGCATATCTTATATATTGTAGAGATAGATATATATTAGACACATAACATAGATTAGATACAAATAGCAAATACCCACCAGGGACATACATCTTTTGGCAGTGCAAGCGAGTGGGTCGAGAGGTCCCTGGCTTGCTGCATGGCCAGGAAGGATAAGCTTTCTTTCTGTTTGATTTTGAAGGGAAAAGATAAGGGAGCTGAGAGGGTGTGAGAATTGCAGAGGATTCCATGGATAATGGGATGGTAAGGGAAGCTGAGATTCCAAAGAATTTGGGATAGGTATAGGCTCTAGCTATTGTATAAGACCAAATTCCATAAAAGTCCAAATATGCAAATACAGATTGTGATAGTGTATCTTTCAAACAACAAATAAATATCTTCCAATTAAACTTTTAGTGCAAAATCTTCTCCAAAAAAAAAAAAAAAAAAAAAAAAAAAAAAAAAAAAAAAAAAACCTTTTAGTGCAAAAAATATCTCTGGGTCATAGACCATGGGGGGAGTCACAAAAATTTTCAGGGATTTCCACGTCTACTCTAGTCTAGTGTGGAACCCACCTGTGCATGTCTTCTAGTTTTACAGGGTTTTCTTTAAAATAATTTTATTTATTTATTATTTAAAAAATAAATTGGATTTAAACATAATTTCATTTTAAAAATTAAAACCTTAAAAAAGTGTGACATGTGTTTAATTAGCTCACGGCTTTGCTGTGCGTATTGCGTATCCACATTCTAAGTTCTGGCTAATATTTTGTGTCTGAGGGGGATTTTTTATA
Organism: Lithocarpus polystachyus; assembly: GCA_033629205.1. Taxonomy (NCBI): domain Eukaryota; kingdom Viridiplantae; phylum Streptophyta; class Magnoliopsida; order Fagales; family Fagaceae; genus Lithocarpus; species Lithocarpus polystachyus. The sequence continues at coordinate 88,088,664 of CM066166.1, forward strand.
AGTTAAAAAATGGGTGTTGATATTGTTTGCTGTTTTTACTTATTAGAACTATTTTAAGGATAATTAGTATTGTAAGGACACGTTTTGCAAACCAAGCCATAGGTGTATGAGATCTTGACCCAGTGAGCTCAATACAATAAATTTGTAGAGAATGGGTCAAAGAACTAAGCCCTAATGAGCTGAACAACGGCTAGAAGGGATTTAAAGGATGATCGAACAAGGACAAGGAGAATAGAATTGAATAAATTCTATTATCCGAGGAGGCCTTTTTTTATGTAAATCAATAACAATTGAGTACAAGTACTATTTTGATTGCTACAGTGTTATTTTTCTATTTTTCCACCCCTCCTCATGAAGGGTTTTTGTACATTATATAGTTCCTTTTGGACCATATTGATCCTACACTTGTTGATCATCTGAGCTCTCACTTAAGTGCCCGTCACATCAGACACCCTCTTTGATTTTCTATAAGTTACGGTAACTAAGGCAACACTGTTCAAGGGTTTTCTCCACATAAATACGGCCAAAAAAGTAGTTGCAGTGTATTTAATACTATGGATTTCTTTAGATACTTTTGGATTTCCTTCCTTTTAGTAAGTTCATGAGGCACGTTCCTATCGCTGGGGCTTCTACGAAGATTACTTTCATCATTAGAATACACATCTGAGCTATATTTATCATAACTGAGGAAAAGTTCCTCCTCGAACCGCTTTCCACTCATCTCATATCCATGAGACTTTAGATTAGAATCCCCTATACCTATTTATCCTTCTTCGGACCTGTCAACGTCCTCGGATAAAGTCCAAGACTCAATATATGATTTCGGACCCTTATCCCTATAAGTATTAATATACAAATAAGAACTCTTTTAATCTGCCATTTTGAAAAAAAAAAAAAAAAAAAAAAAAAAAAAAAAAAAAAAAAAAAAAAAAAGAGGAAAATTATAGTAAACCCACATATAGTTTGACCTATTTATATTTTGCCTATCTGTGATTTAAAACTTAACACTTTTCCCACCTAAGATTACACTTGTTAGGGCTCCGTTACCCACCTATGTTAAAAATAAGGGTAAATACGTAACTTTACTCTCCTTTTATGTCTCTCTCATCAAAAAACAAAAAATTATACTAAAAAACAAGAGAAAGAATATCTAAAGGCAGATTTGTAAAAATTGTAAAACTTGGGTTCAAGAACACATTTCCTCTTGGTATAAACAATCTTGAGCCAATCAATCCAAATAAAATTTTTATATTCACATAAATCCAAAAAACATTTACAAAAATCTTACACTCGACACCCTTAAAAGTGCTCTACTCTAATTTCACAAAAATCCTTTCAGATACTTTTAGTCATTCACAAAAATCATACATGGCTACACCTTATCAGCGAGCGAAGCGACCTTTCTTAGTTCTCTCTTTCTTAAATCTCAAACCAAAACCAAAGCAAGCCCCTCTTCTCTCTTGGTACCTAGGACTGTTGTTTTCCCAACCTAGCCAATTCACCTCGTCCAACTTTCCTTAAAATACAAATCAAATTATTCTTAAAAAAAGGGGGCAGTGGCCAATAAGGACAAAGACAACAAGAAGAAATCCATCTCTCGTTCCTCTCGTGCTGGCCTTCAGGTCCTCTCTCCTCTCTTTTCCTTTTTAGAGCCCTCACTTTGTGTTAGGATTCACTTCTTTTTAGGACGATTTTTTTTTTTTTTTTTGTGCACTATTTGGAACCATGGCTAAAACCTCACTGGGTTGTCTTCTTTATGTTCTCATTGACCTAACACCAACGGCCAATTGGACCACCGCGTGATGGCAGCAGCGAGCAACGACTTAAACAAAGAAGGCTTGAGATATATGGGTCTGGGGTTTAGGCGAAGAAATTCATGACTAATCCACCTTTCTCTCTTTTCGATCTCATCCAAAGAACCCATGGCCAAAGCTAGAACTTGCACTGCTACAATATTCGTTTCTCATTGCTCTGTTCACCGCCACCATTGACGACCATGGTTCTTTCTCTGGCCTTTACTGGAACTCATTTAAAACCCTTTGATTCTCTCCTGCTACTTTCAATCCGAGAATTAGATTGGGTTTTATGTTGGGTTTGGTTTTGGGGGTTTGTTAATGGTGGGTTTGGGTGAATTTTCCAAAGGGTTTTCTTGTGTTGGATTATGAATTAAGTTTTGGTCTGATAAAGGGGTTTGATTGAAAGGTTGGGATATAAAAATTTGAAATAGGTTATGGGGAGAAGGGATGAGTGAGACAAAGACCATCGAAGAGGGTGAGACAAGAGAGAAATCTAAGTTTAAGAGAGAGATGGGAGTGTGATAGAGAAATGATGAACCAAATATGTTGGCCTGTCCATTTGATCTTGTTTTGATACACATCTTGTTGATTTACAAAACCCCCTTTTTGATCTTGTTCATTTGAGTTTTTTCTGTTATTTTTTGTTTTTGGAGAGAGAGACATAAAAAGGAAAATAAAATACATTTTTACCACTAATTTTAATAAAGGTGAGTAACAGGGAGCAAACAGATTGAAGCACGAATGGACAGAGTGCTAAGCTTAAAACCACGAATAGGCAAAGTGCAAATGAGCCAAACCACAAATGGATTTGTTGCAATTTTACCATTAAAAAAAAAAACTCTACTTGAAGTACTCTACCCTCTTTTTCAAATTATAATAAAAAAAACTTAAAAAATATTAAAAGATAATAATAATCGATCTATGGAAAATATTGACAAAATGGTAATGAATTGAATGACTGCTGCTATTTAAAATAAAAATAAAAACGGTTTCACGGTTGAAAGCAAATTATCAAATTTTATATTAGGGGAGTTAAGATGAGAATCGGAAAAAGAATTACAAATATTGAATTTTAGTGATATTAAAATCTCATCTCTACGTGAAAAACTGATAATGATAAAAAAAAAATATATATATATATATATTATGTGATAATGATAAAATAATTTAAAGGGGTACTTATAGTATAGTTGGAAAATTGGAATACTCTTCTATGCTATATATCCATGTCCACGTCTCATTATAATTTATCATTTTAGTCTTACTCATTAGAAAAAAAAGTATTTAGTATCAAATGATATATAAATAGTCATATGTTCACGTCTCATTATAATTTATCATTTTAGTCTTACTTATTATGAAGAAAGTATTTGGTATCAAATGATAACATGTTAATGGTATTAAAATTCAATAAATATACTAACAAATAAAAGACGGAGGATACAAAACTAAGGTACTAGGGTTTTGTCTCAGCCAAAAAAAAAAAAAGTACTAGGGTATTGTCTCAGGGAAAAAAAAAATACTAGGGTTTTGAGTGAAGATTTGGATCATGACGAAGATAGCATCAATTCTTGCAGTATTTTTTTCTCGTTTGCCTTGCTCTACATGTTCCACAAACAGCCTTGGATATATATTACCTCTGTTCAGGTAATGGCGTTGGTTCCCTAGGTCTCATGCGCATCCAACAGCATTGCCAGCCATTGGACCCTGAAGTGAAAAAAATGCTTCTCAGCCTTCCACGATGAAGGAAGAACATGCATGTACGAGATCTATTAATCTTTTTGGACCCAAAAACCTTCTCTAATTAAGGACAGATTGTTGCCAAGCTATCAAAGAGGTTGATGAGGATTGTGCCTCGACTGTGTTTGCTCGCTTCGAAAACCCGTTTTTACAATATAAACTGAATATATATTGTGCTCTCAGATGTCTCACTCTCACCACTTTTCATCATAATCAGCACCAATATCATCTTCAGCACCAGAACCATCTTCATCTTCAGCACCAGAACCATCTTCAGGAGACTAATTTTGTCCGTCTTTTCAAGATTGAACTGAGCAATTATTTGTTTTCTAGTAGTTATTATTTGTTAGTGGAGAATATCTTAGTTGTCATATATGTTTTCATTAATATATAATTTCATTGAAAGTATTTCAATGGCTTTCTCCTTTTACCTAGTTAATTTCAATATAGATTTACGGATGGCTGAGAGGTTAGATGCCGGTGAGTCTTGGCTCCTGCCAAAAAAATGACGACTTAGCCATGGACAAGAATTTGGCAGCAAGAAAGAAAGAACTGGGTTCCACTCAAGGAGACATGATGTTGGGTTGGTAAAATAAATAATAAAGAATAAAATAATAAGGATGTTGTTTGTATCTCATTGATTTTTAGAGTATATTAAAAACAAGACAAGATATGAAACGTTGATCTTATGAAAATCTATGGTTAAAAAATCGTGTATATATAATTTGATATATATATATATATATATATATATATATATATCCCTCTCAATTCGCATAACTCAGAGAGGTTTTTAGGTACTGAATTTTATGGAGAGAGAGACCGAGGTTTCTTGAACACCCTTGAATTGTACCGTTCGAACAAATTTGTCTATTTTTCATCTAAAGAAAACCATTAAAATGATAGTCTTAGTCTCAAAATTTTAGGTCGGTTGTACATTTATAGAGTGGGTTAATTACCAGTATTCTTTTCTCATCTTCCAAAAAATAAAATTAATTAAAAAAACTGTAATGTTTGGTTTCAGGTAAGTAGAAAAGTAGAAAAAGAAATTAGACCAAAATTAAGAACATGTACTAGACAGTTTTTATGGGCTATTATTGGACTCCTGCTTTTTAACACGCAGTAAGCCCAGAGCTCAATGGTTTGGACTAAAAAAAAAGTTGTGTACTATGTAGAACAGTTGGGCCATCACTATAGTCCTAATGACAAATTGAAAAACTTGCATACCTAGATTTTTTTTTTTTTTTATTGTAAATTTTTGTATTGTGGCCGATGTTAGGCTAGTATACACCCATATTATATAGGATAAATTTCACAAACCACTCCTAAAGTTTGTGATAATATCAATTAAGTTCAAAATATTTTAAAACCTACCAATTTCATCCTAAAAAGACACTGAACTGTAAAAAAAAAGACACTGTTACTTTTTTTTTTTTTTCCTCTCCCTCTCACTTCTTTGAGTTTCTCCATCTCAGAACTCTCTCTCTCTCTCTCTCTCCACAATGCCAAGGCCCTGAAGGACCTCCGATCCCGTATGGATGCCAACGTGTCCCTCGCTCTCAAGAAGGCCAAGCTAATCAAAGTCAAACTCGAGATGCTATGGACTTGGTTTGTCTTCGGACCGGACTAGGACCTCCGTGGTAAATGGGCTAAGGAAGAAGCTGAAGGTTCGATGGAGAGTTTCAATAATCTCCAGCAACAGATCTCATCGGAGTATCAGGAGACTGTATAGCGCCGATACTTCACCGTCACCAACGAAAATCCCGACACCAAAACCGTTGAGTTTCTTATTTTAGACACTTTTTGAATTTTCTGTTGAGATTTTTAAGAGATTTCATTTGGAATTTTTAAAGGGATTTATGAGTGTTGTTTGGCTTGGATTTTTACAGGTTTTTTTTTTTTTGGGTTTTTTGGGTGGGTTTTGTTGGGATTTTTAGGAAATTAAATTGTGAATTTACAAATGGATTTATGTGTTGTTTAGTTGAGTTTTTTGCTGGTTTTTGAATGGGTTTTGTTGGGATTTTAAGGAAATTTCATTATGAATTTACAAAGGGATTTATGTGTTATTTGGCTTGGATTTTTGCTTGTTTTTCTGGGATTTTTGTTGGGATTTTTAGGAAATTTCATTGGGAATTTTCAAAGGGATTTATGTGTGTTGTTTGGCTTGGATTTTTTTTTTTTCTTTTTTGAGGGGGGGGGGGTTTGTTTCTATTGCTTTTGAAAGAGATTTTTATTGGTAGTGTTGTTGATGCCGATGACTAAGTCATGGGCTTCGCCGTGGCTAAGGTGCCATTAGAGAGAGAGTTCTGAGATGGAGAACTCAGAAAAGAGAGGGAAAGAGGAAATAAAAAATAATAAAAAAGTATCGGCGTTTTGTTTTTTTTTTTTTTTTAAGTTTAGGGACAAAATGGTCTTTTTAGGATGAAATTGGTAGGTTTTAAAGTGTTTTGGATTTAATTGGATATTATCACAAACCTCCTATTATATATTGCCTTTTTCTCATGAGTCACGGTACTGCAATAAACCTGCTTCCAAATAAGGATGTTTCAGGTGATTTTGATTTTCATTATATTGATTTTTTTTTTTTTGAATGGCTAAATGTTAATATATACCTCCTATTACATTAAAAGACTGTATAAGCTTATATTTGTAAAATTGTGTTTTGCAAACATGGTTTTAGTTAAAATTGTAAAATCATGTTTTTAAATTTTAATTTTAACTAGGGGTGGCAAAATCTTACACGACCCGCGAACTCGACACGACTAACCTGCTTATAAACAGGTCATGAGTTAAGACTAAACAGATTTGGGTCATATTCGGATCGATACGGCTTATCCGTTTAATAAACGAATCGTGTTCGTGTTTAACATGTGAACTCGTTTGACCTATTTAAGTTATGAAGGTATTAAATTTTGTTATTATTGCTTAATTTTTTGTTGCAATTATATGTTTATTACGATATTTATAGTTGTAATTGTATTTTAATTTTAAATATATGGAAATTGATAATAAGTTATTCAGGTTAGGTATAACCTATTAATCAAACATGTTATTATACGGGTCATTTGTATTGACTTCTACATGACTTGTTAATTAACTAGGTTAAACGTGTTATGTTGGGTCGACTTGTTTAATAAACGGGTCCGGTTAGGATTGAAGATTCTTGACACGTTTACTAAATAGGTCGAGTTTGGGTCAACCCATATAGATGAGTACTCATGATACTAACCCAACCCGCGAACACGAACTCCCACCCCTAATTTCAACTCATGTGAAACGATGAATGTATGTGTACAGTACTAAATGTGCAGTTACCCATGTGTGATAAATGATAATTATCCTTTTCTCAGTAGTCACAGTATAACTGCTTCCAAACAAGGACATTTCTTTGACAGTGGGTGAAGGTGATTTTGATTTTTGAGATTTCTGGCTAAGATAATAGTATAGAAAAATGAGAATACCAGTTATAAAAAAAGAAAAAAGAAAAATGAGAATACTAGGTGATCATTCTATATTTCTATGATTAGTATTTATTAATTCAAACCAATATAATATGAGAGATTTGGGCTTAAAAGTTTCTGATTTGACTCAATTAGATATTAAAAAAAGCTAGTATGTGAAACTAGGGCCTGCTAGGGTCTTGTTTTTCTTCTTCTTCTTCTTCTTCTTCTTATTTTTTTAATTTTATTTGTTTATTTTAAGTAGATGAGGTAACACATGGGCCTGCTGGTTTACGTAGGCAACAGTAATTTAATAATCCTATCTCCCTTCTTGTCCCACTAGAACCCAGTCTTAATTCAGGGTTAGATACTTATGTTAATTATTCTCTTCCCATTATTAGGCTTTAAAATTGAATTCTTCTTTCTAAACAATTCAAGGTTTTATTTATTTATTTAAAATTTTATTTTTAAATTAAAAAAAAAAAGAAAAAAAAAAGAACCCATTAAAGTCATAATTTTTCTAACCAACGAATCATGGACAAAGGCATGACGCGGCGACAAACTATGATTTGTACCCCCATTTAAATAAACAAAAATAGTCCATTCCATCACATACCAAAACCCCAAAACCAATAAATCCATTCAGCCTATGTTTCCATCTTCAAATGCTTTCCAACCTCTCACAAAACTTCCTAACTCTCTCTCTCTCTCTCTCTCTCTCTCTCTCTCTCTCTCTAAATAAAATGATCCTACTTCCAAAGAGAAATCTAGCAATCACACTCTTTTCCTTCTATATTTTTCTCTGTTTAATTCTCAAAACCCAAGCCAAGTGCAACACTGGTTGTCACCTTGCTATAGCCTCATATTATGTGTGGCAAGGTACAAACCTATCATATATTAGCGATATCTTTAGCCAACAAGTACCTGAAATTCTCAAATACAATCCCAAAGTACCTAACAAAGATAGCATCGATTCTGGTACTCGTCTTAACTCTTAACGTTCCCTTCTCGTGTGATTGCTTAAACGGTGACTTTTTGGGCCACACTTTTACTTACATAACGCAATTTGGTGATACCTATGACTCAATTGCTAAATTTCCATACTCTAACCTCACCAACAAGGATTGGTTGCAAAGAGTGAATAGTTATCAACCAACTCGGATTCTAGACTATGTTCCAATCAATGTCACAGTTAATTGCTCGTGTGGAGACCGACACGTGTCAAAAGATTACGCGTTGTTTGCCACGTATCCGCTCTGGCCGGGCAAGGATTTGTCCTCCATGGCAGCGCAGTTAGGTGTACCGGCACATTTGCTAGAGTTGTACAACCCGGGGTCCAATTTCAGTGCTGGGAATGGTCTGGTTTTTGTGCCGGCAAAAGGTTAGTAATCAAAGTCACAAGTCATAGTAATAAAATCATGAACATATGACATTTTCTACTCCGTGTATGCATGTGTGCGTGTGATTTAAGTTTGAACACGTCTACAAAAACAAAAGGGTTGGCACTAATGAAAGCTTGAATGCACATATAAGTTGATTGGGCTGGTTGGTTGGTTGGTTGTGATCAATAAGTTTTGATCAAATAGTTTTACGTAGGTTTTAGTATTTGGTATCATTAGAAAAAACGAGTCAAAATCAACAATAAAAGTATAATTTATTTTTAGAGATTATTTTCCACTTAATTTTTTTGAAAAACAATTCTATCTCAGACCAAGTTAAATAAAGAAAATTAAAAGATTATTTTTCAACTCATTTAAAGTTGTTACCAAACATTAAAAAAAAAAAGTTTTATGAAAAACACTTTTAAGAAAATGACACATAGGGGTGTCCAACAGCAGCTGATACTCGACCCACCCGGCCAACCTGTCCGATCCGGCCCGAGAACCGTCCGACCTGACGCTGGTGACAGTCGGCGGTGGGTCTCCGCCTCCAAAATCCAAAAACCGCGGGTCGGTTGGCGGGTTTTCTTCCCAAAACCCGAAGAAACCCGACCGAAAAGAGCACTTTCCGGCGAAATTTTTTAGATCCGGCGAGATCTCAGCTAGATCCATGGAATCTCCACCGGATTTGGCGAGATCTCGCCGAATCTGGTGAGATTTCTCCAAATCCGGCGATAACCCAACAAAGATCCAGCAAAAATATCACCGATTTTTTGCCCATTTTGCCGTTAACTAGCCGGATTTTGGCTAATTTTGAGATCTCCAACTCCGACCGAACCGACCGCCATCCGTTGAAGGTCAGATCCGCCCGATCCGATTATCCACTTCGGTCGGCAGCGGGTTGAAATGCTGGCAACCCGATCTGGTCGGGTCGGTTCTGGGTTGGGCACAAACCCGACCCGGACCAACCCGTAGACAGGCCTAATGACACATTTAAAATATATATATATATATATATATATATATATATATATATATATATATATAATTACCAAAACAATCAAAGCGTTATAGTAATTTTTTTATTTTCAATAGGAATTTATGTGACTTACGGCCGTCGGCCAACGGAAGATGACACCAGAGTTAGGCAAATGAATCATGAAATCTATTGAGTTTCGTACTTTTTTCTTGGTTGGCATTTCGGCTTGTTCAAATATGACAATCACAGAAGACTAGGACCAGACTGAGTTGGCACCGTCAACACGGTATTTACATTTTACAGTCAGTGCAGTTAGGACTTAGGACCATCCCTTCTATTGTGAGAAGATATCATTTTGCTTTTAGCGTATTCCATGCTTAACAGCTTTGATATGGACAAGCAGATAACAAAAAATTATTTGATAATTGAATCATACGTATGCTTTTGAAAAGATCGTGATTAATTAAGACTTTATTAAAAAAAAAATATATATATATATATATATATATATATATATATATATAAGAATATTAAGAATAAAATAAGAATAGGTGAGAGAGAAATTACACATAGAAATTATCGTAGCATTTTATTACAATCTTTTTTTTTTTTTGAGAAACACACACACACACATAAATATAATCTTAAACAGCTATACATTCTACCGTTGAGTTTTGTATATATATTACAATCTTTTTTCTTTTTTCTTTTTTTTTTTAATTTTTTAGATTGATACAATCTAACAACTCATGAAGAATATATATATATATATATATATATATATATATATGGTTTATTAATATAATACTAGGTAGGTTAAACCTTAGGCTTACAACAAAATTGTAATATAAATTAGACTAAATTTTTTAGTACAATATGGACTAGGATTATACGACATGTTTGGAACCCTGAACCTATAACTCTAACATAATTGTTAGGGAAAAAGATAAACACAAGAATCTAATGACATCATTTCCTCATCATTACCTAATTTAGTTTTTGTGTACAAGTTAATACATGACTGAAGAATTATTGCTTATTTTGGAGCCAAGTTGCAGCTAATAAAAAATTGATGAAATTCAATGAATATCCAATTTATTAATGACATATTATTGCTCAAATTGTATATTTTATATGCCCTATATGCGGGTTCCACATTATATACTTACTCCTAATTGTATACTTAATAGTTAATATTTTAGTTGGTGTTCAAATTTTACGAGTGTCTTGTTTTGAAAAATCATTTAGTTCTGCCTGATTAGTTTGACATTTTATTGGTAATTTTCATATTTTAAAGGCTTTCCATTATAATTATAACAAGTGATGGTGACATTTTAGGTTACTATTATATTACCAAAGCCATTGAAATTTTAGAATTAGAAGCCAAACACATTGTGGCGGATTTGTTTTGTACTTTTGTTATCGAGTCTTAGCTGTGTCCGTGCCTCCTTGGGCCCTTTCCAGTGTAGAGACAGAGAATTAGAGAAAAGCATTTTTAGTTTTTGATAGAACAAAGTCAAGGCTCTGATTATGATTATTACACTCTAGGCGGAATGAAAAACAGAATATCAACCTTTGTGGCCCAAAAGAACGAGATTTAATTTAAGTTCTTTCTAACCTTTGGGCTATCAAATGGTCCATCAGACCACTATTGAAAGAAGCCCGGCCCACCATGCCTTACGGAAGGGGCTCGTCCCGTTTTGAGCATCTAAACGGCAGAAGGCGGTACCTTTGGTTCGGGTGGGCAAAACAGGGATGAACGGTGTGCCGTTGAATGGAGATTAAGATTTTTATTTTATTTTATTTAATAATTCGTTAGTTACAATTGGTGGAGGGGAAAATACCAAAATATGTTAATTCAATTATAAGACTCTTGTGCGTTTCAATGATCAAGTAGATTTCTTGAAGTTTGCAATTGACTTTAATAGTTGGCGGTGTAGGAATTGAACCTTGAAAATTTTAGTTTTAAATATCAAGAAGTGTCAATTAAGGTTCTTGGCTTCAATAGTTTGTTTTCATTGATAGTGAGGACCGTATGACCGTCTTCCTGTTGTACTGTATACATTCTAGTGGACATTTGGTACAATTATGGGCCTTACTTTTCTTGCTTGTGTTCTTCAGACAAGCTAGTGTAAGATGATGTAATATCTGTGTGGAGTTTGAGCTGTTGTGTTAGTTATGTTGGAGGTTTGGGGGCTGATAAGCAAGGCAAAATTGGTGTACTTAAAATTATTGGAAATATTTCCGATACAGCCAATGGGACTGACATATTTATCTCTGTAACTCCTTTTGTAGTTGTCATAAATCATATTAAAACAAAGTTAAATTGTCAACTTTGTGGATGTAGGGGTTTTTTTTTTTTTTTTTTAAATTCAAAAGTTAGGAAGGGGAGATTTGAATTTAGACGTTTCATTTGAAAACACTAAAATGTGCTTGTAAAATTACAAGACTCTTAGTTATGTGAACGAAGTCCTAATTCTGAGTGAACTACGCAAAATTTGGCATTTGTCTGTGTATAAGTATTCCACATATTTTTTTGTTTGTGCGAGTATCCCATAAATCTAGGTTTGGTTTGTGCGTTCTAGCAATATCACCCTCTAAAGATGGGACATGTGAAATATGTACCACCTTGACACATAAATGTTGGCTTTACAAGCTATGTGACCTATGTCACGATTTATAGTTGAATAGTTCGCGCACTAGAGGTACATTAATTATTTACAAATAACTGAGTATTTTTGTTTATAAAAAGTGCATGTATTAGTCAAATCCTTTGGGGGACACTACTGAGTTACTTTGTTGTGCATTAGAACATGTAGGATAAAAACTTAGGCTGAACAATCTGCTCCAATTGCATGGCATATATTAGTAGCTATATGGTCTTTGATCTTCAAAGCATCTCACTTATTCATGGTAGAAACATTGCTAGCAATCATTCTGAAGCTTTGGCTTATTTTTATTTTGCAGATAAATACGGAAACTATCCACCACTAAAGTAAGTCATATCATCTTGACATGCTCTCAAATTGAGACGAATTTTATATTGTTGCTTTAAGCTTCAAACACTTATTAAAGCTGACTAACAATCACATACCTTTTTTTTTTCTTTTTTTGCAGCACAGGTGATTGAGTATTCTCTGAAAATTTCTTTAATGTTGATTATCTGTCCTCCCTTTTGCTGTATGGGAATGAAGAGATGGGCCTTGATGTTTTTTCTGATAAACTATGTCTTATCCCAAAAGCTTAAGCTAGAGACAAAGTCAAGTTCAGGATTACTTGTTCTGATATCATCATAAACTACCATTTATCCCAAAAGCTTATACTAATAGGAAAGTGTGGATTTAATCACTTAACTATTATTCCAAAAATTTCAAGCTTACATTGTTGTGGTTGTATTCTAAGCAGGTATTTCAAGTGGAGCCATTGCTGGCATATCTATAGCAGCAGTGGCTGGTGCTTCAATTTTGGCTTTTAGTATGTATTTGGGGATTTGTAGAAGAAAAAAGAAGGTTGTGGAAGCATCAACTTCCCTTGCAGTATCCCAAGACCAGTATGTTCGACATAGGCATGGTAATACTTCTGCTTTGATGAACTATCTCATCGATTGTATTTATTTTTAGAAAGAAAATTTAAAATGACCACGGTAAGTGTCACCCATTTCTATATTAGTAATGATAAGAGTTAAATGTCATGAGTGTTTTAGATAAGTAAGTGATAACAGCAAATTAATTTACTGTCATGAGTTGCAAAACATATTTTTGGAACACGCTCTTTGTCTGCATATTTTTCCATGCTTTGATATTCATCCATCACATATATATTATATCTCTATTTTTGAGAATCCTGAATTTGGAAGAACAGATACTTCTTTAGCAGGATCATTGGACACACAGAATTTAATCAGTTATGTAAGAGAGCTAACACCTTCATTTTATAGCACATTGGATGTGTTGAAGCTTAGTCTTGGGGATTGCCTCAATGCATGAAACATACACCCCACCATGTGCATCCAACCACAATTGTGTTTCTAATAAAGCTTGATAATGAGGCATGCCTCAAGATGTTGACGCTGAATGCCTTCAAAAGCAGAGCCAAACTTCGAAGCTAGGTATCCCTTGGTGCCTGTTGCTTTATTGCCTTCTAGTTTCTTGGCCACCACCTCTTGCCTAGGCCTTAATGGCCATGATTATAGTTTAATTACATTAAGGCTCATTTGACAGCCCTACTAGCTCATCCGTCATTGAGTCAAAACTTTTTTAGGTTCCAATAGGAAAGCATATAAAGATTGCATGATCATGGTTCTCTCAAATTTGGACAAAATTTAGAATCATATGTAGTGAGTTCTTTCTTGCAATGACATAGATTTTGTACACTACTAGATGTCAAATTTTAATTATTGACATTTTAGTAATTGATATGTCCTTATCCCATGAATTAGGTTCTGGAAGTATCCCGGAGAAAGCTTCAGAATCAGCTGCTTTTGCTGGTGCTCCTTCGCAGGGGCTCACAGGTATTACTGTGGACAAATCAGTTGAGTTCTCATATGAAGAGCTCGCAAAAGCCACTAAAGACTTCAGCCAGGATAATAAGATTGGGCAAGGTGGCTTTGGATCCGTTTACTATGCAGAACTAAGAGGAGAGGTATGTTCAATCTTACATTCTTTTCTTGCAGTCATATTTCAGAAACTAAGTCCTATATACATTCAAAGCTTCAAACCATGCTATAACATGAGCCCTATAAAGGTCCATGAACATCTCTGACACCGTAAAAAATCTCATGGCATTTTGGAGTAGACATCCATTTTGTCAGAACTTAAGAATCAAGTCATATAAGTTCAATTCATTGTATGTCATAATAGTCCTCTTCAAGGATTCAAAAACCATGTAAGTTTTTCACACTTGCTCTAATATCATGATAAGCTACTACTTATCCCAAAAGCTTAAGCTATAAGAAAATGGTGAATTTAATAACCATTATTCTAAAGATTCTTTCCTCCTATTATCATGCAGAAAGCTGCAATTAAGAAGATGGATATGCAAGTATCAAAAGAATTTATTGCTGAACTGAAGGTTTTAACTCATGTTCATCACTTGAACCTGGTAATATTCTTTCCCTGTAATTTTATTCATCACTTCAATTTATTTTTGCAGATTTAACAAGATCAAATTCAAAATAAATCTGACTACTAACTGAGGTTTCATGCCAACTTGGTTAGAGAATTTAGAGCAGATTATATATACATTAGAAAACTTGGTTAGAATCATCTTCATCCGTGGCTGATGGATTATGTACCTTGTGCAATCATATTGTAGCTAGTTACTTATGATTCATATTCTAAGTTAATGCATATGACAAGCATAAGTACTTGGCTTACTTTATTATTTGAACTTCATTGACATGATTATCAAAAAACTTCATTGACATAATGCTCATTGATATGACACTTTTCTGAGGAGAAAAGCTAGCTTTAAACTTTTTTTTCTGTGAATGCTTTGTTAATATCAAATTGCCTATTTTGCCCAAATACCAGTTGCATTGTTCAATTATCTTTAGGTGATTGTTTGGTTCTCTATTAAACATGCAGGTATGCTTAATTGGATATTGTGTTGAAGGCTCCTTATTCCTAGTTTATGAGTATATCGAGAATGGCAACTTAAGTCAACATCTGCGCGGCTCAGGTGAGAATTGTAATGCATCTACTTACTGAAGTGAACATCTCATTCTATCAATGTTTGTTCATTGCTGTATATTGTATTTTGGTTTTCAGGGAGGGAACCATTGCCATGGCAAACTAGAGTGAAAATTGCATTGGATTCAGCTAGAGGACTTGAATACATCCATGAGCATGCTGTTCCAGTCTACATCCACCGTGATATTAAATCAGCAAATATACTAATAGGCAAGAACTTCCGGGGAAAGGTAGTGAGAGTGCTTGTTTTGATGTAGTAGCCACTGAAATCACTTCTTTTTTTTCTTTTTTGTTTTAATGGGGTCACTGAAGTAACTTTCATTATTCCAAAATTTACTCTTTTTGGTACAGGTTGCAGATTTTGGGCTAACAAAATTGACTGAATATGGAAGTACTTCGCTGCCCATACGCCTTGTGGGTACATTCGGATTTATGCCTCCGGAGTAAGAATTTACTTTTTTCTTTTCTTTATTTTTTTTTTGGACTTTTTATTTTTATTTTTTTACTCTTTTGAAACAGCAATGGTGAATTTTCACATTAGAAAATGGTGTAATTAGTCTTACATATTCATGAACAAAAAAGAATTATACTGAACCCCTGGTGCATTTACTGCGCTTACATGCTCGAACCTTTCTTTTGCTAATTTTGTAGACAAGATAAGTAGCTTTTGCTTAGCAGTGTTTAGCTGCAAGGATAGCGTTGTTCTTCATTATCTGAATCATACAAAGAATAAGGAGCAGTGTCTATAAGCACAATCCTTTAAATTGGGAAAAAAAAAATCAATTAGTTTTCTCCTCCTCCATGGATGAGCTTAAATTGTGGACATATATTTGGGTATATACCAAGATACCACTATAGGAAATATATTTCAAATTTCTTTCATTTATATAATATCTAAAAGCCAACTCAAGTTGCCCACCTACCCATTTTTTATTCATAAAAAAAAAAAAATATATATATATATATATATATTTAAAAGCTGAAACGTAATATTTATTGTTGTATGGATCCTTCTGAACAACATCAACCTAGCATTTCGGTCCATTTAGTTCATTTAGAGCCAATTCCGTCAACTTCGGTTCAGTCAGTCCATTTCAGTATATTCGGTTGAGTTCAGGCCAACTTGGTTCACTTTAGTCCATTTGGTCCAATTCGGTCCACTTTGGTCCATGCACTTTTGGTCTATTTTGGACTAATTGGGCCTTAAATTGATTCTTTTTGTAGATTGCCTTATTCAGTTTTGGGCTCAATTTTTTCTTCTTCTTAATTTTTGGGTTTAAAAGTATGAAATTATATTCTATTAGGCTAAACTCTTTAGTTTTAGGCAAAAACATACAAAGAAAGTAGGTATTAAAAATTAGAGATATAGGCTCTAAAAAGTAATAAAAATGATAAATATTCAAAAGATTACCTTAAAATTCAATTTTTAATAATACAGGCATTATACTTATATTTGGAAAGAAAAATAAATGTTAAAATAGAAAATACTTTTAAATAACACATACATTATTTAACCTAAAAATTTACATTGTCTTCTTACAAAATAATTATATTACATTTTCCCATGTTGCGCGGGTTTGTGACTTGTACAAAGAATAGTTGAACTGAATGCAGCATTTTGTGTGCAGATATGCTCAATATGGTGATGTTTCCCCAAAGATAGATGTATATGCTTTTGGAGTTGTCCTCTATGAACTAATATCTGGCAAGGAAGCTATTGTCAAGACAAATGAATTTGTTTCTGAATCAATTGGACTTGTTGCTTTGGTTGTTTACTCTGCCCTTCCTTTTCTTACCATTTATGTAGTTTGGGAATTGCTTAAATGAGAATTTACCCAAATTTTATCTATTGATATGATTCAGTTTGAAGATGTTCCTAGCCAGTCTGATTCAGAAGAAGATCTTCGTAAACTTGTGGACCCTAGACTTGGTGATAATTGCCCATTTGACTCAGTCGGGAAGGTGATTTCTCATTCACAGTAAACATGCAAATTATGGACAATCAAACTTATTTCTAAAAAGCTATTATGGCTGATTTGGTTGCAGCTTATCCAGCTTGCCAAAGCTTGCACACAAGAAACTCCTCAACTAAGGCCAAGCATGAGGTCTATAGTGGTTGCACTAATGACACTTTCATCTTCAACTGAGGATTGGGATGTTGGTTCTTTCTATGAAAATCATGCTCTAGTCCATCTAATGACAGGAAGATAACTATAAAACCTCGTGCTCATTAGTGATTAATGCCTTGATAAGTGACCTCAGGAAGTAAAAGTCCTAACAATTGTTTTGGATATGTCCATCCGCTGTAAATATCTGTCAATAAGTACCATAGGTGATTTGAGAGAAGGTGGAAGAAATGTAGATATTATGTGGTAGTTTATGTCCATTTGTTTTCAGTTTTTCAAGATTTTTCTGTGCCACCATTCATTGCGAGTTTTTTACCTGGTGATTATATATCTTTGCTCGGCATATTAATTCATATTGAGGCATAGAGATTTGCCAACTTCTACCTATACTTGAACTTCTTCTTCTTCTTCTGTTTTTTTGGGTGAAATTAGAGGCATTAATTAAGTACAACACTGTAGAGTAACAAACACCCCATGTATCAGCCAACAATTATGGCATACAATAACATTAGGAGGGTGCAACCGTGCATATAAAACACGAAAGGGTCCAACTACTTCCTGCCTTAAGCCAAAAGTTTTATGCAATGGTTTCCTTCTCAATGTGCAAGCTGGAGTTGTAAAGCCTCAGCTTGTTCCATTCTTCCTACTAGCTGTTTTCATGCATCTGGGCCATGGTTGCATTATTTAGTATTAGTTTGGAGGAAAACAACAGGCAGACGAAGTTGAAGGAAATGTGTGATCGGCCACTATAAAATTTTAAAGGCATCCTATCTAATATAACACAGGGCTTTGATGTATATGTGTCAGCTGATATGGATAAATGTGTGCCATGCTATGACAAAGGATTCTTGTCAGAAATCTCAGATACAACAAGATGAAAGAGTAACCTCAGAAAATTTGATTTTGTTGTGTTAGAATATCAGCTCAACGGGCTTAGGCCCATTGTACTATTGTACTGCACCTTACTTGTAAAGAACACATGCTCTTGCCAATGCATAAAAAGGTCTCTTGTACACTGTTAGCATGTTACACACGGTCAATATATATTGTCCGTTTCATTTCTTGTATTTAAACCCCAGAGGGTTTTTTTGGTGAAAACCCCAGAGGGTTATTATCTAGGTATTTAAACCCCAGAGGATTATTATCTAGGTATGTAACACATTGGTGTTTATGTTGTATTTCATTTTCTTTCTGGCTTTCACACATAGATGTAGCTATAGCCTTCAAACAAGTAAATTAAACTACTTCTTGTTGAGGAATTTTAGAACCAAAATGGCAATCCGCATTCAGAATATACAAATTTATCACATTTCACAAGTAAATATGGCATATTGTTTGGTTATGATAATGTGATTGCCGTCCATTGATCAAATGTGTGCTCTCACGTCTATCATCTTCACCAAAATATTGTACTTTTAGACAAGATGGTATATTTTGTAGTCTTTATGCAAGAAAATTGCGTTCATTATGTTATATTGGAAGAAATTTGGAGGCTGTCTGTGTAAGATTTCCTAATGCATATTATTTTCTCAACAAAAGTTTGGAGGCTGTCTGTGTAAAATACCCCTAGTTAATATTGTGAAAAGTTTGGAGGTATAAAAATAAAACTTGAAATATATTTTATAGATAAAAATCTCTATGCAATCATAAGTATATTTTTATTTTCCTTTATAATATTGCTAATTATGAAGTTTCAGTCCCTATCATTGTCTTTTGCGTATGAATTCTAGTGTTTTCTGCAACTCATTATTAGCGTCTTCAATCTCTGGGTCTACAAGGTAGTCCAAAGAAACTATTTTTCATTTTCAGTTTTGCAGTAATGGGATAGTGCTATATATTTTCATAATAAAGTGCTTGATACCTCCAAATCTTAGTAAGGAGAATTCTGTGTTTAGCTTTCGTATCCAATGAAATCGTTAGAAAGCTTTACCGAATTATAACTGTGTGATTACCATCTGCTGGCCTCAACAAGCCAAGGAAAACTACGTCGGATAATTTTAGAATCATTAGACAATAGACTGTTAGTTTTTGAATGTTAAGTCTAGATACTTTTTATAAAATGTCTTTGAAATAATTAAATTCTCCTGGAATCTATATCTATATATTACTAAAAACTGAAGCGTGGTGTTTAATGCTGCTGCGCTCATGTTGAGCTACGTTAACATCCACATCATTATCTTTTTTCTTTCCATTTTTTTATAATTATTTTTTATATTATATTTAGACTTCTCTAACCTTTCTCCCTCTCTTACCTTTTTATCTCCCCACTACTTCTCTAACATTTCTCCTTCCCTCACCTTCTCCCTATTACCCTCTACATTAATATCATTCTTCATCTTTCCTTTCATCTTCTTCTATTTTTGTCTCTTCTTATTCACACCCTCTTACTATAAATTCGTCACTAACTATTTCATTCTATACATAGTTTTCCCTTAAAAAAAAAAAGGGTTCTCTCTCTCACACACACACACACAATTTTTGGGTGGATTTTTATTTTTTATTTTTTATTTTTCTTGCATCTTTGCTTTAGGTTGATAATTTTTATATTCTTTAATCTACTTTAGGTTAACGCGATTCAGTTTTGTTTTTTTAATTGTTGTGTTTTCTCTCTCTCTCTCTCTCTCTCTCTCTCTCTCTCTCTCTCTCTCTCTCTTTGATTGTTAAATATTATCCTATACTGCGTTATAAAGGATTAAATATAAAAATATAATATTATTATACTACATAACATGATTTGGATAATTTAATTTAGTAGTTATTGTAATTTGATAGTATGATTTTTATAGCACTCAATTTAAATGTTAAACTATGAGATTTTATCATTTTTGTTTATTTTTTAATCCTTTGTAGTGGATAAAGTACTCTTTATCATTGTATTAGAAGTACTCTATAATGCCATTTATTTAGAGAAATGCAAAGGTTGGCTAAAGAAAAATTATTGGATGAGAGACAGATTTTATCTTTTGCAATTTAGCTTTAATTATTGTTATTATTTTATAACAATTCTTTTATAGAAATTTAATTCTTAGATTTTGCTAATAATTGTTTATTTGATAATATGTTTTGGGTGGACGAAATTACAATTTCTGCAAAGAAAATAACCTTAATAGATTATAAACAACAAATTGTTTTCCTAATTGGTCCAATTAATCATAGTTAAGTTTTATTAATTTTTTTTAGTTACTTTTTTCATGTTTTGGATTGTAGGTAGAAAAAATAAGTTTGAGAAAGATTGTTTAATTTTAAAAGAATAATTTTCAAATTTTATATTCTTTTTAATGATTCACAAAATGTTATAAATAACTTTTATTAAAAAATAAATATTTCTTTTAACTTTCCTTTTGAATTTCTGAGAAAAATTGTATTTTTTCCATTTTAGTACTACAAAATTTATTAAATTTATGATTTGATTATTTCTATATTAAATTTATGATTATTCTTATAATAAATAAAAATATAATTACAAAATACATTACTCTTTATTAAATTAGTTTAAATTGTATAAAAAAATTAATAAAACCATCATAAAAATAATTATCATGGGCAACGCGCAGATTCGTGGCTAGTAATTATAAAGTCCAGATATTATAAAAGATTCTATAATATTAGCCATGTGGCAAAACTATGTCCAAATGTGAAAGCTTTTGGATTTATTGTTGTCATATTGTTTAAGACTATGCTATCATGTTTCAATTACTCTTAAACATAAATGTTATGCAAATTTCTGATATTGGCATATTGCTCTCTATCTTTCAATAATTAATATTAATATTTACACATTATTTCATATGTGTTTTTTTTTTTTCCTACTAATCATAGCATGGGCAAGATATCAAAGAAAATTGGTGGAGATCGAAGCAAAGAGTACAATGGACTAATATTATGGATAGTGCTTTAGTGGATGCTTTTTTACATCAAGTGAACATTGGTGGAAGAGTTAATGCAACTTTTACCTCTAAGGCACATGACGACATAGTGAAAGAGTTGGTTAACAAATTTCACATGGAGATTAACAATGATAGTGTGAAAAATCTACAAAAGACACTGAAAAAAAAATTCATGAATGCCATGACATATTTAAAGATGGATTGAGTGGTTTTGGATGGATTGATTCTTTACATATATGGATCGCAACCAAAAGTTTGGGAGCCACTTATAGCAGTAAATTACCATTTTTTGTGACTTTAATTTTGTTTTACATAATTATATATTTGTTGTATTACCATTTTCCTTGGTTTGTAATAGTCTAAACCTGCTGCCAAGAAGTGAATGACAACACCTATGCCCAACTACCAAAAAATGGCACAACTTTGGACTTAAGATAGAGTATAAGGTGATCGTGTTGAAATTGTAAAGAAGAAACGTGCTAGGTATGCTACATCGAACACTATTAATGAGATTGATATAATGATATCCCAAAATCAAGTTTCTTTGGAGAACATTGAAGTCGAAAAGGTGATTAAATGAGGTCTCCAAAAATTAATGTTGTACATTCTCAAGTGTCGTCACAAAATGTAATGTCTGCTAAAAGCAAGAAAAGAAGAGCGGCAGAAGATGATAGACTTAGGAATATAATTTCCCAGTTATTTGATAATGTATCCATGGCAATTGATAAGATGACTGAGGTTATGGCAAAATGTTTTTCAAAGTCATGGAGCAAAAGTTCACATAGTTTTGGGTGTACTAGAGTTGGATCCAATTTCAAAGACTGAGGCTTGCATATTTTTTTATGGAAAATCCAATGTATAAGGAAATGTTCTTTGGTTGCCTAGACCACGAGCGCAAAGGTGTCCTATTGACACTGATGACTAGTGTGAGATTTCTTGGCCAACTTTAGATTTGCTTTATCATATTATTTTGTTTTGTTTTGGCAACACTCATTAGAGAAGCTTTTCTATACCATGCATGGACCTTTAAAAAATATTTTTTTGCCTTTTCAAAAAATATTTATTTTGCTAAATAAATATGTGAAACATGAAATGCTTTACAGCACACTCAGAAATCTTCCTAGTTTGATTTTTACTACTGTATATTGAATTTTGAAAGCAAATAACAAGCAACAACATTGTTCACATGGATATAGTAATGTTATTATAAAATAATTAGGTTGTAATCCGTGCTTACGCTCAAAAACTTTTAATACTAGTGATAGTAAAGAAGTGATTTTGACTTTTATGCTTAATATTATGAATGAGTTACTTGATAGCAAAATTAAAAAAATTAGAATGGGCACTTAACGTAAAATTAAATTGCAATTAAAAGCTAATATGGATTCTATTTAGATTTTGGTTCTGCTTCTATTTTAAAATATGGACTCTATTCAGAATCTACCACTTTAAGCATATCTATTCAAAACAAACGTCCAGTTGTTGTGCTTGAGTTGTGCATCTATTTTCTAGCTAGTCTAGACCAATTAACAACACAATTGTTCCAATGTAATTACTCAAAGATGGTGAAAAAGTTTTAATTAGTTTGGTCAAGGGCTTTACTTAACTAAAAGTTTTTCATAAGAGAGTTGTAATTAGATATCAAATACTTGGTAAGCTAAAAAATTATATAAATTGGCCTAAATAAATAAACAAAAAATTGATATAGAATTTTAATTCACGCAATAAACTAACAATGCTATGTCTATATCAAACACTTTTTTGGAGAAAAAACAATATTAAATGTTAATTCACCAGCAAATTGACTAACACATATTAGAGAGCACTTTGCTTAATATAAATCAAAATTGAACCAACAAATGACTAAACACTAGCAGAACTAGAATCCAAATATGTACATGGCTAGTCGTGTGTTGATGTCAATTGCTATCTAATCCCTCTCTTAAATATATCACTTTCCAAGTTGTTCAACCAAAAACACTCAAAATCATATGATATTATATATTATTAAATTAATTAGACAAACAAACAAAAAAAAGGTAGCCTTTGCTGCAAAGATAGAAGGGATTCCTCAAAGAAAGATTAACAAATCAATGAGAAAAGTTAGAGAGAGAAAGATTAGATATTAGATAGCATATTATCAAATTAAATGGAAAAGGAAGCCTTTGAGCCACAAAGATATAAGGAATTTTTCAAACAAAGATTAGCAAATCAACAAGAAAAGTTAGAGAGATAAATATTAGCAATTAGATGGCAAAATAGAGGGGACTAATGCGTTGTTCATGGAGGACCCTTATGTGCGCATCGAATTGACTTATGCTTGAATTTCAAGCTTCAACCATAGCTGCTGCTCAAATTGCATAATTTCTAACAATATCACGAATGTGATTCCTCGACATTCCATCTTTATACAAAACTAGTCGTATACCCGCGCGTAGGGTATGATAATTTTTTTAAGATGGTCTTATTAAATATTTTATTAATACTATAAGTTTAGTTTTTTATTAGTTTTTAAGTTAACAAAAACCTTAAATATACATTTTTCTACCTTTACACACGCGCGCGCGCGCGCGCACACACACACACACATATATAATTATATATAGTGAATCTTTACACATACCTTTAAGAAAACTCTAAATATTCCACTTTTTTGGATACGTAAAATTATAGATTACTACTCCATAATGATAGTAGTTAATTTATTTTATATTTTTTTTAGTGATTTCATTTGTAATGCTTCTTACCATTGTCATATATTTACTAACTGATGATTTGCATAATAAAGACAATAAATAAGAGATAGCATTGTTTATTAGATTTTCGTAAGTAATAGTGTATCAAATTTATATATATATATATATATATATATATAAAATAAATAAGGTTAAATGAAATGTTAAAAAATAGATTTTTAAATTTTCTAACTTTATTTCTTATGTAATTTCTGCTACTATCAGAGAAAATCTTTTTTTTAGTTAAGATTAATATGGTTTCCAAAGTTAGAGTTTGATTAGTTTTAAATTTAGTACTATAATTGTATTTAATTATTGATTTTTGATTTAAATTTTTAAGTAAATTTAACGGTTTATGTTACTACACTATAAAGTTTTTAATGTTTTCCACACAGTAATCTTTACTTTATTTTTTACTTTTCCTTACAACCTCTTTGTTTTCAAATCATCGATTACTAATTGACATTTGGTTTTTTTTCTTTACCTACTCTTTATTACTTTGTATTGGTTTTTTTCTATATCATCTCTCTCTCTCTCTCTCTCTCTCTCTCTCTCTCTCTCTCTCTCTCTCCATTGGTAACCTATCATTTTCCAAAATTTGATGATGATTCTATGACATTAAATATGCATTATTAGTTTTTTTTTTTTTTTATTTAGTGTTTCTAACTTGATTTGTTTTGTATTTCATTCTTCCTTTGAAACATTAGTTGTGAGAATGAGCGTTTCCCTAGCATTACTCCACTTAATGTGAACAATTTTATTTATTTAATTTAGGCAAAATATTTGTAAGGACAGCGGCCCAAAGCCATATATTGGGCCTTGACGACCTAAAGGCCAAAAATCGTGTATTGGGCCTTATGAGGATAAAGGCCCAGAATCATGTGTTGGGCCCCAAGTTTTAGCCGAGGACAAGGTAAAGTCCGAGGAGAGATAAATGGATACGTAGAATCCCAGAACAGAATTTACCGCATTTGAGATAAATAAGGGCAGTCTGAAGAGTGATTCTCAGATAACCCAAGCTATGGAGATATGAATCAGGATTGAAGGAATGGAAATCCCCAAAAATATCCAAGGAAATGCTACTACCACCACATTAAATGTGCTACACCTACCTTCTGACTGCATTTATGTGGAAAAGACCCCTGAACAGTGCAATCTTGGCCACCGCAACACACAGAAGGCCAAAAAAAATGCATGGCGGAACGTGTACTCAAGTGAGAACTTAGATAATTGACAAGTGTAGAGTGAAGATGATCTGAAAAGAACTATATAATGTGAAGGAATCCTTCTTGGGAGGGGGAGGAAAAATTCTAAGGATAGCTTGTAAAAAAAAAAAAAAAAAAAAAAAAAAAAAAAAAAAAAAGAACGATTGAAGTAACAAAATTGACCTTCTCGGACCCTTATGGAGAATAATTCTTTAAACTTGAGCTTTTTATCTCTCCCTTCTAGTGACCCTAACCCATTATATTGACCGTTTAAATCAATCTAGCTCAGTTTTCTTTCCCCATTCTCTATAAATTCATTGTTTAGGGGCCTTTTAGATCGTCCCATCCTGTCCAAGACTGGTTCGACAAATTCTATGTCCTTACAATATTATATTTTAAATTTTTTTAAATAAAAAAGGAGTGGAAATATAAATAATTTAATAATATATATGGGGGATGTAGCTGAATTTAAATGTTAAATAAAATGATATGAGAAAAAAAAATGAAATACATAACAATAAAAACTAACTTATCCAAATAATTCTATGTAATATAATAATAGTACATTCGTATATACTATTTTTAATTATTTATAATGCAATATGATAATATTTAACAATCAAAGTCATAAAAAATTAAAAAATTAAAAAAAAAAAACTTAAAACACAAAACTAAATCTCATCAACCAGAATAGAGTTCTAAAGAATACAAAATTTTATCAAGTTAAAATAGAGATGCAAAAAAAAAATAAAAATCCACCAAAAAATTGAGGAAGAAAGAGTGGGAAATAATTAACCTTTTTTTTTTGTGAGAGAAAATTATGTAAAAAATGGAAGAGTGAATAACAAATTTATACTAAGAGGATGATAATAAAAAAAACAAAATAAAGGAAGATAAAAGAAAAAAGAAAGAGTGATATCAACGTAGAATGTTTGGGGAGATAACAAGATAAAGAGAAGGAGAAAGGTTGGAGAAAGTGTAAATGTTAAAAAAAAGTACAATTTGATGAGCACAATTTTCTTTTATTTGAATTTAAATAAAATATTACATTTTTTATTTTTTAAAAAACATAAAGAGAGAGAAAATATAAATAATTTAATGATAAGAAGGATATGATTGAATTTCAATATTGAGTAAAATAAAAGAGAATAAAAAAATAAGAATAATTAAAAGATATAACAATATGTAGGGGTAAAAGGCCCAACACCAGATCCTGAGCCGTGGGCCTGTCCGAGGAGACCTGTACATCCGAGGACAACATCTCTTGAAGAAATTGCCCTGCCTGATTCGATGCTGAAGTGTGAATCCCGCGGAAGAAAGCCTGGTCCGAGGAGACTTCCTGCTCGGACTGTTAAAAGGGTGTCCTAGATGGGTGCACCAACCTCAATCTTAGCTCTCCCAAAGAATCCCCCGATTTGTGTTGACCATAAGGACAGATGGCGAAGATCAGATATTAAGCAAAAGGCTGCTGCCACCGCATTTATGGCCCTGCAGCTAACATCATGGCCGCATTAATGAGAAAAGACTCCTGAACAGTGACCTCCATCCTTTACAGCTGCCCCAGGAAGGCTGAAGATGGGGGCGGATGGGACAAGTATCAAGAAAAAACCCACATAATGGAGGAGGGCATATAAATAGAAGAAATGAGAACAAAAGGGGGGGATCCGGAAAAAGAAAAAGAAAGAGAGAGAGAGAGAAAGAAAGAAAGAGAAAAGCCCACACAATACATGTATGAACATACTCCTCGGATAGAGCCAAGAAGAATATTGTATCACTTAATCATCTTATCAATACAAATCTGGTCATAACTATACTTGGGCTTTCAACCCATACGTGTCCAATCAAGTGTTCTTCAACCCACTCTCTTTACAAATTCATTGTTAGGATATAATATATAGTCTGGGCCTCTAGCTATTCCGTGGCCAGGCCCAACTCTCATATTTGTGTCCTTACAATTGGCGCCGTCTGTGGGAAGATTACTATTGTACCTGTGTGTTATAGCTTGAATCATGGTTAGATCAGACAGAGCGGAATCAAATGATTCTCAGCATATTGACCACTTTTTGCATCTTGAACGCCAGAGAGATCGTGAAGGGAGCGTGCACACAAACTGTACGGCGGGGAGTCGACGCCGGAATGTTGGTGGCGAGTCTCATGAGGCCATGCAACGTAAAATCGATCACCTCAAGAGAAAGTTGCGTCACGCGCAGAGAAGACGCAGTCCGTCTAGCAGTCCATCCGTCACGGATGATTCTTACGTTGATGATGAGGATGCTAGTTATAGACCCCGCTCCAGGACACCTCCAAGTGAGTCTTTCTCCTATGAGGAAGAGCATCACCGTGACCGCAGGAGCAAAAACACGTACTCGAGGGGTACCGGGAGTGATGCCATGACAAGGACACTAAATCAAATCTCCAGGTCGCCCTTTACGCGCAGCATCGAGGGAGGAGGCCTTCCTCGGCGTTTTACTCAGCCTACCTTCACTACATACAACGGACGGACTGATCCCGTGGAGCATGTGAGCCATTTCAACCAGAAAATGGCTGTCCATTCTCGGAACGAGACTCTCATGTGTAAAGTGTTCCCTTCCAGTCTGGGGCCTGTGGCCATGAGATGGTTCGATGGCCTCGCGGCAAATTCTGTCGGATCCTTTCAGGCGCTCACTAAAGTCTTCTGCTCCTGGTTTGTGACAAACACCAGGGTCCCCCGTCCATTGGATTCCTTGCTGTCCATGTCCATGCGGGAGGGAGAGACGCTCAAAACATACTCAGACAGGTACTGGGAGATGTTTAACGAGATCGAAGGGAGTTTCGATGATGTCGCTGTGAGAACGTTCAAGGTCAGCCTGCCAGCCGAGCACGATTTGAGGAAGTCTCTGACCAAGAAGCCAGTGAGGAGCGTTCGCCGACTAATGGATCGCATAGATGAGTACAAACGGGTCGAGGAGGACCAGTTGCTTGGAAAGGGAAAGGCTAAGGTTATCCCTCAAGAGATGAGGGATTTCAGGTCGGACAGGTACAGCAATAGCAGGCCACGGAGGGACTACGGTGGGCAGTCCGGGTCGGCTGTATCGCAAGAGATCCATGCCGTGTTCCGAGAGCCAATTCACCAAATCCTGGAGAAAATTCAGAACGAGCCATACTTCAGGTGGCCAAGCAAGATGGGGGGAGACCCCATGAAGCGCAACCAGAGCCTTCATTGCCAGTATCATCAAGAGCGAGGGCACACCACTGAGGATTGCAGGACGTTGAAGGGCCATCTGGAACAACTTGCGAGGGAAGGAAAGCTGCAGCAGTTCATTTACCGGCCCAATAATCAGGGAGATCATGTTAGGCCAGGGGCTTCGGGGACCGCCTCATCAAGACCCCCTTTGGGCACGATTAACGTTATCTTCGTGGCCCCCGGAAGAACTGGATCCTGCCCCTCCGGAGTGATGTCCATTTCTAGGACACCCGCGGAAGGTGACAATCAAGAGACAAAACGGGCAAGAATGGAGGCCCGACCAACCTTGAGCTTTTCGGACGAGGATAAGGTGGGGACAATACAGCCCCATGACGACGCTTTGGTCATCACCCTCAGAATAGGGGGGTACGACGTGCGGAGGGTGATGGTTGATCAAGGAAGTGGAGCCGAGATCATGTACCCAGACCTGTACAGGAGACTGGGCTTACGACCTGAAGACCTGGCCACGTATGACTCGCCCCTAGTCAGCTTTGATGGCAAGACCGTCATCCCCAAGGGTCAAATAAGGCTGCCCGTACAGGCAGGGTCTGAGGTAGTCGAAGTTGACTTCATCGTAGTGGATGCATACTCCCCCTACACGGCCATCGTAGCCAGACCTTGGCTCCATGCCATGGGGGCCGTTTCTTCGACCTTGCACCTAAAGGTTAAATTTCCGTCTGGAGGACGAGTAGAGGAGATTGTAGGAAGCCAACCTATGGCAAGGCAATGCCTTATAGCTGCCATTTCACATCAGCATGATGCCGAGCTAACAACCACCTCGGTCGGACATTTGTAGCAATCAACGCTCCCGGTTCCCCCCAGAGCCGAGGATTCGTCCGAGGAGCAATGTGAAGGGTTAGAGAGAGTTGTCGTCGGGAAGGATCCAGATAAGTTTTTCCAGGTAGGGGACCAGTTATCCCCTCGAGAAAAGGAAGAGCTGCTGTCTTTCCTTAGGAGAAACGTGGACGTGTTTGCCTGGAACTCTTACGAAGCCCCAGGAGTAGATCCCGGGTTCATCTGTCACCACCTTAATATGAGCCCAATTGCCCTCCCCAAAAAGCAACCACCTCGGCGCTCATCCAGGGAACATTCTGACGCTGTCAAGGATGAGGTGAACAAACTCAAGCAGGTAGGGGCTATTAGAGAAGTCTTCTATCCAGAATGGCTGGCTAACACAGTAGTGGTGAAGAAGAAGAGCGGGAAATGGCGTGTATGTGTGGACTTTACGGACTTAAACAGAGCTTGTCCAAAAGACCCTTTCCCCATACCACGGATTGATCAACTAGTGGATGCAACCGTAGGGCACCCACGAATGAGTTTCTTGGACACCTTCCAAAGGTACCACCAGATTCCCCTGGCTCTGGATGATCAGGAGAAAACAGCCTTCGTGACTCCCATTGGGAACTATCATTACAAGGTGATGCCATTTGGTCTGAAGAATGCAGGCTCCACCTACCAGGGAATGATGACTAAAATGTTTGAACCACTACTGGGGAAACGCATTGAGATTTACATTGATGACATGGTGGTCAAGAGCAAGCTGGAGTCCGACCATATCGGAGACCTTGAGAGCATCTTTGAGATCTTGAGGAAACACAAATTGCGTCTCAACGCTTCGAAGTGCTCGTTCGGCGTGGGATCGGGAAAGTTCCTAGGATATATGGTCACTCATCGGGGAATCGAGGTGAATCCCGATCAAATAAGGGCGATTAACAGTATGCAGCCTCCTTGGAACCCAAAAGAAGTACAGAAGTTGACTGGGATGACTACCGCTCTCAACCGATTCATCTCCAAATCCGCAGAGAAGTGTCGGCCCTTCTTCCAGCTGCTAAATAAATGGAAGGGATTTGAGTGGAATGAAGAGTGTGTTCTAGCTTTTCAACAGCTAAAAGAATACCTAACTCGGCCACCCATCATGTCTAGCCCTACAACGGACGAGGTCCTATTTGCCTATATTGCTGTAGCTACCCATGCTGTGAGTCTAGTACTTGTGCGAGTCGACAATGGCGTCCAGAAGCCTGTCTACTATGTGAGTAAATCTCTTCATGAGGCCGAGGTCCGCTATCTGCCACTCGAGAAGGCTATTTTTGCGATAATTCATGCTACTCGTAAACTCCCTCACTACTTCCAATCACACACGGTTGTGGTCCTCACCCAACTCCCACTTAGATCACTGCTTCGGAGTGCAGACTATACGGGAAGGATTGCTAAATGGGGTACCATACTGGGAGCTTTTGATATAAAGTACATGCCTCGCACCTCGATTAAGGGGCAGATACTCGCCGATCTGGTGGCCGAGTTCGCTGAGCCTGTGTTGGAAGGAATAACTAGGGCAATGCCCATGGATGGAAATTCAGTTGGCCTCGTCTCTGTGCAAGATTCCGAGTCCTGGAAATTATATGTGGACAGTGCAGCCAATCAAAGAGGTTCAGGAGTGGGGCTAGTTTTAATATCTCCCGAGGACATTGTCATCGAAAAATCCCTCAGATTAAACTTCTCGGCTACTAATAACGAGGCTGAGTACGAAGAATTGCTGATCGGGGTGACTATGGTCAAAAGAATGGGGGGAAACGTCCTAAAAGTATTCTCGGACTCAGCGTTGGTTGTCGGCCAAGTTCAAGGAGAATTGGAAGCTCGCGATGAAAGAATGCAGAAATACCTAAAGCAGGTCCAACAGCTACAATCACGATTCAAGTCATTCAGTTTGCAATATGTACCTCGGAATGGGAACACACACGCAGACTCCTTAGCTACTCTTGCAACCACCTCGGCTCAGGGGCTACCCCGGCTCATCCTAGTGGAAGACGTACAGAGGCATTCGGAGGAGATTGAAGGGCCTAGCATTTTTCAAGCTAGGGTAGGGTCAAGTTGGATGGACCCTATGGTGACTTATCTCCGAGATGATGTCTTGCCGGTAGACAAGGCTGAAGCCGACAAGGTGAGGAGAAAAGCTTCTCGGTTCTGGCTATCAGGGGATAACAAGCTATACAAACGTTCTTTCTCCGGACCCTATCTGTTATGCGTGCACCCTGATGCCACGGAGTTGCTCCTCGAAGAGCTACATGAAGGGATTTATGGCAGTCACACAGGAGGAAGGTACCTGGCACACAGGGCCTTAACTCAGGGGTACTGGTAGCCAAACATGCAAAGAGAATCACAGGCATATGTAAAAAAGTGTGATCAGTGCCAGAGATTTGCCCCGAATATACATCAACCGGGAGGAGTTCTAAATCCTCTGTCAAGTCCATGGCCTTTCGCTCAGTGGGGCCTAGACATTGTTGATCCTTTTCCTAAGGCAGCTGGGAGTAAGAAATACTTGGTCGTTGCAACAGACTACTTCACCAAGTGGGTTGAAGCCGAGCCGTTAGCAAATATCAGGGATGTAGATGTCCAGAAGTTTGTATGGAAAAATATCGTTATACGATTCGGGGTACCACATACTCTTATCTCGGACAACGGCCTTCAGTTTGACAGTAACGCATTCAGAAAATTCTGCTGTGAACTAGGCATTACCAACAGGTACTCCACCCCTGCATACCCCCAGGGAAATGGCCAAGCTGAAGCAGTAAATAAAGTCATAGTAAGCGGTCTTAAGAAGAGGTTGGACGATGCCAAAGGAAAGTAGGTGGAAGAATTACCACATGTACTCTGAACTTACATGACAACTCCTCGGAGATCTACCGGAGAGACCCCCTTTGCCATGACGTATGGTGCTGAGGCTGTCATCCCCATAGAGACTGGGTTCCCCACACTTAGAACCAGTTCGTTCACCATGGCCAACAATGACGAACAGCTAAGGGGCAATCTGGATCTAATCGCCGAGCGTAGAGAAAACGCTGCGGTTCAATTAGCCTATTATCAGCATAAGCTCAAGCAGAGTTATGATGCCAACGTCAGATTAAGACCACTAGCACCTGGAAAGTTGGTTTTGCGAAAAGTCGTGGGCACCGCGAAGAATCCGGCCTGGGGAAAGCTGGGACCTAACTGGAAAGGCCCCTATCGTATCTTATCAGTAGCTGGAATAGGAGCCTTTTATCTAGAAGATTTAGATGAAAAGGCTGTAC
The DNA here is from genome assembly GCA_033629205.1 of Lithocarpus polystachyus. Classification (NCBI taxonomy): domain Eukaryota; kingdom Viridiplantae; phylum Streptophyta; class Magnoliopsida; order Fagales; family Fagaceae; genus Lithocarpus; species Lithocarpus polystachyus. The sequence continues at coordinate 88,120,928 of CM066166.1, forward strand.
CACACCCCTGGAATGTAAATAACCTAAAAAGGTACTATTACTAATGAAAGTTTCCATTCTCTTATTAAAGTTTGTTATACTGCTTATCCACTAAGTATTAAACAGAACATTGGTCGTGCCTAGTCCCTCGGACCACACACCTTGGGTAAATTAATACTACTAAGTGTTAAACAGAACCTTGGTCAGGCCTGGCCCCTCGGACCACCTACCTTGGGTAAATTAACACCACTAAGTATTAAACAGAACATTGGTCGTGCCTGGTCCCTCGGACCACACATACCTTGGGTAAATTAATACTACCAGGCGTTAAACAGGACCGCGGTCAGGTCTAGCCCCTCGGACAACCTACCTTGGTAAATTAACGCCCCTCTGCTTTATTCTAATGGTGGCCTGGCAATTCATGCCCAACGCCTCGGATAATACACTTAAGATATCATTACCAAAACACACCTACTACTTAGAACCACGCAGAAGTTTGATCTTTCATGCTCATTCAGGCTATGCACTCTAAGTTATTTTTCTTGCTTGATTTAACGGGTCAACAATATGACAGTTCATTGTGCTTGCTTGAACTCATACTCATTTGCTGAGGAAAAACTAAATTGGATAATGGCCCCTGATGTGAACCTTAGAGTTTTATGTTGTTATCACGGTCTATAGACTTAAACTTTTCACAAGCAAATAAACAGAAATGAAGACAGGTGAAGTTGAGCAAAATATTTTCATTAAATCATGGAATTGGAATACAATAGTTCAACATGCGACATACTTGCTAAGTACAAAATAAGAGCTAACCGCAATAGCAACTAACAACCCTAAAGCCTAACTCTAAGCCTGTCCGGCCTGGGGAGGGATGCTGCCATCGTCGCTCGGTAGGGTCGCTGAGGGAGCCGCCTCCTCGGTCCGATCAGAATCCGCGGACACAGGTATTTCACCCGGAGCGTCTTGTTCTTTTTGAACCTCCTGAGCCGCTCCAGGAGGAATCACTGCTTGGCTCACTTGCTCCGGGGCACGAGGAGATGAGGAGGAGGGGTCAGCCGGCATCAAGGCGAGATCCGGGTGGAAATACGTCTTCCCTGGCTGCCTAAGTTCTGAGTCGGCAGGGACTCCAGCCATGTTTAAAGCCTCCTCCCATGTGGATTGGCAGTAGTCCCTGCACACTTCAGTAACCTCCTCCGCAAGCCTCTTCTCTGTTTCCTCAATGCCGCGGAGGTATTCAGCCTCCTTCTCGGCCTCTGCCACCCTCAGCGCAACCTTGGCCTCTTTCTCAGCTTTCTCAGTCTTTTCGGCTCGGGTGCGAAGTTCCAAAACCAGTTGCCTCGCGGTGGCCAGCTCTATCTCCGTCATGTGTAGCTTCTTCCGCTGGTCCTCAGCCTAGTTTTGGGCACTCTGCAACCCAGCCTCAGCACTCCTTCTCTCCCTTTCTTCAATAGTTAGCCTATTAGCTAACTCGAGCTTCTGATGCTTCAGCTCCCCCAGGCTCTTCTCCACCTCCTTGCGAGATTGGGTCTCGGCCCTGGCCAGATTACGGGCATCCCTGACCCAATCCTCCGCGACGTAGACCTGCTGAGTAAGCTGCGAAATAAGAAACACCAAATTATACCATCACAAAGATAATGGAAATGCACAACTCAGACATGAATAAATCTTATGTATACAGAAGTGATCAGGGACTCACCATGGCTAAGTCCCTCTTCATGGACATAAAGAGGTCGGCCTGCCTCCAGGACCTCACCGTGTCCATATCTCGAGGGAGAAGCAACGGGCGCTCCAAGGCCTCAGCGACGTAGCCCGAATGGCCATTTTGGAACTCCCGTATAGAGGCGTTGACAGTGATTGGAGCCCCATCCAGGTCCAGCCGAGGAGCCCAGATTTGTGGCAGCTGAACCTCCCGGGGGTGGGGGTCACCCCTGTGCCTTGGCGGAGAAGCGCTCCTATCATCCTTCCTCTGCTGCTTCCCCCCTTTTGGCTGCCGAGGGGACACTTCACCCTCCTCGGCGTCTAGGTCCACAACCTTCTTCTTCCTCTTCAAATCGGGTATAGGAAGGAGACCAGTTGCAATGGTGGGTGGTGGAGGAGGAGGAGGAGGCAGTTTGCCAGTATCCTTCTCTTTAGGGGCCTCCTTTGAAGATGTCCCCTCGTTCCGCCCTGCTATTAAGGCTTTCAATCCCTTCCTCTGCTGCAAGGGCATCTCTTCTGTGTCTTCCGAGGTCTCGGAACTTCGAGAGCTAAGGGGTTTGGTCTGCACTTCTTCCTCCTCTTCGAAGTGGAATTGGTCTATCTCTGCCTCCAAAGATGGCAGAGTCGAAGTGGAGTCTCCCCTTTGTGTAACTTCTTGGGGGGCGACTTGTTGAAGCGGCCAAGGGACCGGGGGAAGATCTTTGTTCGCCAAGAATCCCGGCCAAGAAACGTCTATCCGGCGAATCCTCTTGTCCCCAGCTCGGATAAAGTCCCCGACGTCTTGGAAGCTATCTGATATTGGAATGAAATCCAATATCAAGTGAACGGCACGCAGCTGGCCGTCCGAATGGGCGAACACCTCCGAGCGCAGCAGGTAATTCAGGCCGTGCACGTTCACAAGACTGAGTTTGGGGCCGACAAACTGTCTATCTGCGATAACAACCAAATGGAAAACACAAGATCAATCATCATACTTCAACGGCCAAAGGTATATACAGTAAAATAAAGAGAAATCCAAACTGCAAACCCTACAATTATGTTAATCTAATCCTAAAGTACCCCACCTGGCTCCCCCTCGATGGTCGGACAATGGAGACCGTCATGCCACGCCCCTGAGACGATGACGTAATCGTCCTTCATGCCCTTGTTGGACTTTGGGAGGCACGATATCATCCTCACAACCGGAGATCGGGACTTCAAATAGTACCCCCCCTCCTTCAGGGAATGACATTCGTACATGTGTACGACGTCATGCCAGGTGAGTCGTAAACCCATCATTTCGTTAAGGGCGTCTACACACCCCAGAATCCTAAACATATTGGCAGCACATTGGTGTGGACACAATCTGTGATTCCTAAGGTACTCCCTAGTAACGTTACCCATAGGAATGGACATTCCCCCCTCTAAGAAGGCGATCACAGGGATAACCACCTCCCCGGTCCTTCTAGAGGTTAAAATGTTCTCCGGTGGACAGTAACGGAGGTTAACCCCCTCGGGAATATTGTACTTCGCCTTAAAACGCTCTATGGCTACGGGGGTATCGACTAAGTTTTTAAACCTACCTATATCGATATCTAAAGGTTTGCTACGAGACTCCCCTAAAAGCAAAAATGGAGAAGAAGAAGGAGGCCGAGGTGCTCGGCCAAGATGGAATGAACAAAAGAAGCGGATACTTACGAAAGAGGGTGGTATTTTAAGTTCGGAAATCTCTTAGACACCTAGGAATCTTTATAAAAATCTCCTCAGAACGCCTAAAACAATGAAACGTGTACCGGTAGGATGCTTTGGAATATTGGAGTACTTAGACGAATGCAAAGTGAAGAAACTCACTTTCTCATGGCCTTTTATATATATAGCAGGCGAAAGTGGTGGGATCTATCCCGCTCAAAATTTCATAGGGAAATCCCAACTGCACGATCTACCTCCAGCCGTTGATCATGGAGACAGAACACCACCCAGAGCAATAAAGGATGCGCTACAACTTCCAAAGCGTCTTTGGAAAGTGGAAATCTCGCGAAACGGCGCATCCACGTGGATTTGTTGGGGCGCTTGATGGGTTTCAGCCCTGTAGAAATCAAAGTCCCACCTTTCTCCTCGGATAAAAGGAGAAAACCGGAACTTTGAGGGGCTATTGTAGGGGTAAAAGGCCCAACACCAGATCCTGGGCCGTGGGCCTGTCCGAGGAGACCTGTACATCCGAGGACAACATCTCTTGAAGAAATTGCCCTGCCTGATTCGATGCTGAAGTGTGAATCCCGCGGAAGAAAGCCTGGTCCGAGGAGACTTCCTGCTCGGACTGTTAAAAGGGTGTCCAAGATGGGTGCACCAACCTCAATCTTAGCTCTCCCAAAGAATCCCCCGATTTGTGTTGACCATAAGGACAGATGGCGAAGATCAGATATTAAGCAAAAGGCTGCTGCCACCGCATTTATGGCCCTGCAGCTAACATCATGGCCGCATTAATGAGAAAAGACTCCTGAACAGTGACCTCCATCCTTTACAGCTGCCCCAGGAAGGCTGAAGATGGGAGCGGATGGGACAAGTATCAAGAAAAAGCCCACATAATGGAGGAGGGCATATAAATAGAAGAAATGAGAACAAAAGGGGGGGATCCGGAAAAAGAAAAAGAAAGAGAGAGAGAGAGAGAAAGAAAGAAAGAGAAAAGCCCACACAATACATGTATGAACATACTCCTCGGATAGTGCCGAGAAGAATATTGTATCACTTAATCATCTTATCAATACAAATATGGTCATAACTATACTTAGGCTTTCAACCCATACGTGTCCAATCAAGTGTTCTTCAACCCACTCTCTTTACAAATTCATTGTTAGGATATAATATACAGTCTGGGCCTCTAGCTATTCCGTGGCCAGGCCCAACTCTCATATTTGTGTCCTTACACAATAAATACTAAATTATCCAAATTATGTCATACAATGAAATACTATTTTATTTTTATCTACTATCTTTAATTTTTTATAATGTAATCGGATAAAATTTAACAATCAAAGAGCAAAATAATAATAATAATAATAATAATAATAATAATAATAATAACTTAAAACACAAAACTAAATCGTATCAACCTAAATTAGAGTTCTTAAAAACACAAAAATTTATCAACCTAAAGCAAAGATGCAATAAAAAATAAAAATCCACCAAAACATTGAGAGAGAGAGAGAGAGAGAGAACCTTTTTTGTGAGAGAATACTATGCAAAGAATAGAAAAGAGTGACAAATTTATAGTAAGAGGGAAAGGATAAGAAAAGACAAATAAAGGAAAATGAATGGAAAGATGAATAGCAATATTAAAGTAGAGTGTAATGGGGAGATGAAAAGGTAAGTAAATAAGAAAGGTTGAAGAAAGTGTAAATATTTAAAAAAATAAGTGAATGTAAAAAACAATTATAGGAAAATTGGAAATAAAAAAATAAATATATATATATATATATATATATAGATGTTAAAACTGATAAAGATGAATATGTCAAGTCAATAATCTATTTATATATTTTTTTTGTAAAAAAAAGGAGTAAATAATAATTATGTGACGAATGACGTAGCGATAAGGTGATGCAACAGAAATTCAGCAGCAATAAATGCCACGCTTCAGCTATTAGTAATATATATGGATGTAGATTAACACACACTCAAGCACCAAATTCATTGCATTTATTAAAAACAAAAATTTGACTCCTTGATTTTTGCAAAGTGTGATAAATACCGTAGCAAAATTAAGAAATTAAATTGACACAATGACTTACTTGGCACAAAAATTGAAAACCTTAAATGGGACATGTGGCACAAAATTGAGAATTCAATTGGATCTTTTCTCAGTTCTGAATTGAACACCTATAAGGATAATTATGGTGTGGTCTCCACATAAATCTAGACGTATGATGCAAAATTGAACTCTAATTTAAATTTATAATTTGACTTTCTCTGAGCTTTGCCTATTAATATATCATATATATATATATATATGTTTCATTCTAATATTACTTCCAAACAAGATTATTTACATTTCATTCATTTCCATTTTTTTTTATTAATTTATTTTAAAACATCTAAACAAAATTACTCAATAGTTAATTCCATTTAATTCCTTTACTTAAATACATTCAATTTCATTTTTTTTTTTTTTTTTTGAACTCTAAAATGAAGCCTTAAGTAAAGTTGTGCCCGGTATTCTTTCATAGTTCCAAAATGTTAATAATTAATTTTGAATTAAATTTTTTTAACTATCTTTCATGTTCTAAAATTTTCTTATAAATTATTATTAATACTTTGAAAACATAAATATTAAATTTTAATCTGGTGATGTATCCTTTAAAAAAATTCAAAGAGTACAGTGTAAATAATCAAACAAAAACAAAAAAATTATCTCAGTATCTTTATATAATAATTACCCATGAAACCATTGTCAAATATAATGACAAAGTTTTTGCTACTACAACAGAGTTATGACAAAGTAACTGACAGTACGAGATACACTATAATAATTTGATAAAGAGATTGACAGTACGAGAAAGAGCATCCTATTATCGCATATTTTTACAATATTTTTACAATAATTTTAAGTAACAGGTTATTATTGGTTGTTATTATTAGGGCAAAAAAATAATCTCAATATTAGATTTAAATTTGAATTAATAACAACTAACTACGTATAATTTGTTGTAAAAATATTATAAACATATCACATTTCTATCATATTTGAAATATAAAATAAAATAGAATAATGTTAGCTTAGTATGCAAGCAAGCAGATTGTAACGATTAGACACTTTTTGAGTACAAAGAAAAGAGAAAAAGAAGAAGCTGGGTGTAAAACAAAATAACACAAACACATAGATGAGAGATACCAAAGGAGCCCAGCGGAGGAGGCTGTATTTATTGGACACCAGTCGCCTTTTGTCATTGAACACATATAATTTGTTGTGAAAATATTATTAACTTAATTCCTTTCAATCATATTTGAAATAGAAAATAAAATAGAATAACGTTAGCTTAGTATGCAAGCAAGCAGGTTGTAACGATTGGACACTTTTGAGTATAAAGAAACGAGAAAAAGAAGAAGCTGGGTGTAAAAAAAAATAACACAAACACAAAGATGAGAGATACCAAAGGAGCCCAGCGGAGGAGGCTGTATTTACTGGACGCCAGTCGCCCTCTGTTGCGGATTGGATCAACTGGAGTTGATCGGATGAAAAGGAACAGGGGCGGATTTGAGCGATATACACAGCAGAATTGGCGGTGTAAGATTTTTTTTTTTTTTTTTTTTTTTTTTTTTTTTTTTGGCGAACGGCAGCTATGAGACATATATAAAGATTTTCTTTTGTGTATTTGGAGGAGTCTTGATCCTAATTTTGAAGGGATTTTTTTTTTTTTGAAGTTCTTTCTCTTTTTTTCCTTTTTTTTTTTATTTGTATTTGGAGAGATTATGAGCTTAAAACGTTTTTCAAAAATCTTTAAGTTTTTTTCTTAACAAATTTTGAAAGTTGAATTATAAGAGTATTAATATACCGTATTTATTTTTACCATTGCACATCTGATAGTTATTCCGCAAATACAAAGATTTTGCGAGATAGATTTTTGGGAGATGGAGTTTTGCAAGATGGAGGAAAGGGTTGGAATTCAAGCCGGTAAGTTAAATTATTTTTTTGTAAACTTTTAGATTATTTAAGATTTTCCTTTGCCACTGTCAATGAAAAATTTAAAAAGTCAGGGAGGTCCATGACTCAATAACATGGTCCTATCGTATGGACTCAATAACATGTGTAACCCATAGATTTAGATTAGGTTTCCCATGTCTTGACTTAACATGACATCCCACTGATCTAGGATAGGTTTCCTTGGTCCGATCATAACACCATCTGAGATGGAATTTATTTTTTTTTTTTTCTTATAAAAGATAAAAATTTTACTTTAATTTAATCTAAATACATATATATATATATATATATATATATAAAAAGCTATTTCCGGTAAACTTGAACCATTTTCCCTCAACCTCACAAATACTTGTTTTTGTAAAGTAACTGTCGTGATTGAATACATAGACACACATATTTGTTGGCTTTACAAGCTATGTCACTTTCTACAGGCTAGGGATGAAAAGTTGCTTTTTGCTCATTTCCTTTACTGTTTAAAGGTCCCACTAATAAGCTAAATAAGCGAGAACCCAAAATAAGTTGAGAGTAAGATCATTATCATCAGTCTTTCATTTAAAAAAAAAAAAAAAGTGATTACGACATATTAAAAACTTACTTTTTTTTTTTTTTTTTAACGCATTATTTTATAATTTACTGTTTATCAGTTGTTCTATTATTTAATTTTAAACATTAAAATAATATATCCATAACGTTAAATAATATATTTACTCAAAACCAAACCAATTCATAAACACACACCTAGTGCCAGTCGCCACCAACAACCACCGCCACAACCAAGAGCTTCCTCTACCACCCAAAATACAACTCAAAACAAACACAACCAAATACCCACGACAAATTCCAAATCCAAAATCCTCAACAAAAGAGAAAAAAAAAAAGTCAAAATCTTTAACAAACCCACAACCAACCACCACCCACAAAACTCCAACAACAACCCACCCCAACCCCGATCTGATCTGATGCAGCCACCCTCACCGACGACGACCACCACCAAAAACCCAGCCTCAATCCATAGCCACCGAATCAACCCACCTCACCTACTCTAAAGCACCGTTACCCACAGAAACACCGTGACCCAAGAACCACGATCACCCACAGCTGGACCCACCGAAACCCAGAAAAAGGAGAGAGAACGGTCCACGATTCACCACCACGGAGATTCGAAGACCACGATCCACTACCATCACGATCCACCGGTGAGAAGGAGAGAACCGATGAAAAGAGGAGAAAAAAAAAAAGATGAACACTGAACAGAGAAGAAAGACAAAAAAAGAGAGAAAGAGACAAACGGACTGAATAGAGAAGAAAGAAATAGAAGAACTGAGCGAAGAAGCTCCAGATGAGAGAAAAAAGAGAGAGAGTTGAGTGAACGAGAGAGAAAGATGAATAAAAAAAAAAAACAAATCCGTGTGCTATATTGTTCCGTACTGGTACAGTATTGAAGTATGTTGTAAAATTTTGACACATTTAAATCTCTTTTTTTTTTTTTTTTTTTTTTTTGAAACATAAACCACCTATTTGAATAGTAGTATTTAGCGTGTGAAATGCCAAATATTTGGCATTAGACGTGCTCTAAAAGTAACCGTTGGCAATGGTAGTATTGGTGTTTCTGCCAACCATAACTTTATTATTTATTGGTTCCACGTTTTTTTTTTTTTTCCTTTTAACTTCTTTTATAGTATTTTTAGCCAAAAAAAAAAAAAAAAAAAAGCTTAAGTAGTGGGGCTGATTCGTAACTCTATTGGAGAGTGGCTGAGAGATTTTTCTTGGATTTTTTGGGAGTACCTCTTCTTTAATTGCGAAATTATCGGCCTTAAGAGCATTTACATTCGAGAATGTAAAAAAAAACTTATCTTATATCCTTAAACACTACTCTATTTATTTTACCAACCTATTTAACAATACACTTAATATCTAGTTCTTATTTTTACATACAATTTAATAAAATAATATAAACTATACAATCAAAAAAATTGTTTCTCTCTTTTCTTTTCCATCTCTCTTTCCTCTCTCCTCTTCGTTTCTCTCTCTCTTTTTCAATAATATATTTTTTTAATGTTTACAACCCATGAATAGTAGGTTATATATTTGAGAACTCACTATTCTCGTTGCTAAAAAAATAGCAATACATACCCGGATAAACTTGATTTTTGGGGTGTTGGTTGGTAAAATAGCAAGGGGGTTTTAACACCCCCAATGCTAATGCTCTAAGGGATGGTATTCTTATGGCTCGGGACTTGGGAATTGCTAACCTCATTGCTGAAGTTGTCTCTCTTCTCACTAGTAAATCTTCAAACAGACTAATCTCCCTCATTATTAATGAATGCAAGGATGCCCCTTAATTGTTCTGTAATTTTAAGCTCTAGCACTGCTACAGGGTGGCTAACAAGGCAGTGGACTCTCTTACAAGGATGGGTTGTTCTGTAATTGTGTTCTTCCTTTTTAATCTTTGGACACTTCTAATGTTTGTTTCCCTAAGTAAATCCTGGGCTCTATTTCTTAGGGACCATTTGGAAATAGCTTATCTAGTTTTTTGCTAAAAACTTTGATGAAAATGTGCTAAAGTATACTTAAGGAATGTGTTAAAGTATACTTGGAAATAGCTTATCTAGCTTGTCTCTCTTCTCACTAATAAATCTTCAAATAGACTAATCTCCCTCATTATTAATGAATGCAGGGATGCCCCTCAATTGTTCTATAATTTCAAGCTCTAGCACTACTACGGGGTGGCTAACAAGGCAGTGGACTCTCTTACAAGGATGGGTTGTTGCCAAGTGGATCCCCTTTTGTATTACTCCATTCCCCTTGATTATGTTCTTCCTTTTTAATCTTTGGACACTTCTAATGTTTGTTTCCCTAAGTAAATCCTGGGCTCTATTTCTTAGGGTCCATTTGGAAATAGTTTATCTAGTTTTTTGCTAAAAACTTTGATGAAAATGTGCTAAAGTATACTTGGAAATAGCTTATCTGGCTTGTCTCTCTTCTCACTAATAAATCTTCAAATAGACTAATCTCCCTCATTATTAATGAATGCAGGGATGCCCCTCAATTGTTCTATAATTTCAAGCTCTAGCACTGCTACAGGGTGGCTAACAAGGCAGTGGACTCTCTTACAAGGATGGGTTGTTGCCAAGTGGATCCCCTTTTGTATTACTCCATTCCCCTTGATTATGTTCTTCCTTTTTAATCTTTGGACACTTCTAATGTTTGTTTCCCTAAGTAAATCCTGGGCTCTATTTCTTAGGGTCCATTTGGAAATAGCTTATCTAGATTTTTGCTAAAAACTTTGATGAAAATGTACTAAAATATACTTAGGGAATGTGCTGAAGTATACTTGGAAATAGCTTATCTAGCTTGTCTCTCTTCTCACTAATAAATCTTCAAACAGACTAATCTCCCTCGTTATTAATGAATGCAGGGATGCCCCTCAATTTTTCTGTAATTTCAAGCTCTAACACTGCTATAGGGTGGCTAACAAGGCAATGGACTCTCTTACAAGGATGGGTTGTTGCCAAGTCGATCCCCTTTGGTATTACTCCATTCCCCTTGATTGTGTTCTTCCTTTTTAATCTTTGGACACTTCCAATGTTTGTTTCCCTAAGTAAATCCTGGGCTCTATTTCTTAGAGTCCATTTGGAAATAGCTTATCTAGATTTTTACTAAAAACTTTGATGAAAAAATGCTAAAATATACTTGTACCTTGAAAAATTTTGAAAACATGAAAAAAAAAAAAAGAAAAACCGGAAAAAAAAAGTTTTAAAAAGATGCACATAAAAATTAAAAGTTAAAAGTTAAAGCTTAAAAATGATGCTAAACTCACCCTTGTCTCTTTTATTGCTAGTTCCTTTTAACCAAAAAATAATAATGATAATTAAGTTATTTTGTTTAACTTTTAACTTTTATCTATAATACTTTTAGCAAAAAGTTTTTAACAAAAAGTTACTAAGTTTCACCTAAAATTACATTTATTTGTTGATATTGTGACTAAGTTACCTTGTTGCACATTAGAATTTAAAGCATGTAGGTTAAAATTTTAGGCTTTAATATCTACTCTACTTTTGTATCCTTTATTAGTAAAAATATGGTTTCGCTCTTTGTCGGGGACGTTTTTGCGACAAGGGCCGAAAATGCAAGAACGGCCCAAATCTCCCCTTGGGTTCTTTGGAAGTGTTTGTTGTGGAGAATCAAACCTAAAATTCCAAATGTATAATGAACAAAAGGCTAATAGTGCTTTGACAAGAGAGAATCAAAATGCTAATAACAAAATAGCAAAAAAAAGCATAAAAACATAACAAATTTGAAACTTCGACTCATAGCCAGCGTGAAGATAAAATTGAGAGAGGTTGTGAGAAAGAAAGAGAAGGTTCCCCTATACCCATATTTTCACCCCTATACTTCAGAATTGCGAGAATATTAGCTGGCTGAATGGGCTTAACAAAAGTGTAGAAAAAGCATAAAAATATAACAGGTCTAAAGTTTCGACCCACAGTCAGCGAGAATAGGAAATTGAGAGAGGTTGTGAGGAAAAGAGAGAAGGTTCCCTTGTATCCATATTTCTACCTCTATGCTTCAGAATTGTGAGAAAGTTAGCTGGCTGAATGAGTTTTTGGTCTCAAGTTTCAGCTCTGTGGGAGAAAACGTGGTTGGTTGGTTTTTTAGAGACTCTTGTTTTGAGATTGAGGTGTTGCTCTCAGAGTAAAAATGTCATCCTCTGTTTTGAATCTGATTGAGGCATTTAGTATTGAGTTTTTGGGTGCTCTAAGTGACTGGTTTTTAGGATAAAGATGAGGCTATGGACCTCCAAGATGCTAAACTGATGTTTGTTTCAGATTTTCTTTTGTTTGGATAAAAGAAAGGCTTACTTTTATCATCGTTAAGGGAAATGCTTGACCAAACTCTCATTGGCTCCCCCTTTTCTGTTGTTTCAAACCATTGGGAGGCTCACCTGAATGAGGGCTAGCAGCTGAAGTTGTCCAATGAGAACTAACTATTTTTAAAGGAAAAAAAGGTTCAGGCAGAAACTTTGGATCACAGTCAACCAGAGTATAAAAATTGTCTTAGGGTGGAAATTTTAGATACAAGACTTCCTCCATGAGCTTGAGGTGCTACCAATGTCCCTTGCCCACTTGGTAACTCGCATGGGCTAGGCTCATGCAAAAGGTTCGGAAGGAACCAACTCATACCCTCCAAACCACACTTCCTCAACTTTCCGGTGCTACCAATGTCCCTTGCCCACTTGGTAACACGCATGGGCTAGGCTCATGCAAAAGGTTTGGAAGGAACCAACTCATACCCTCCAAACCACACTTCCTCAACTTTCCCCAATATGTTGTATGGGCTTGAGCCATGCTTAAAAGAATAAAATATAATGTAATACATGAATTGAGCCCACAAGGAAGTCGGGCTTGGTTGAATCAGGCTTGTAGAAAATGTGTCACGAAAATGGATATCAACACTCTTCTAACATCTCATGACTGCATAGTAGAAGCATTTCTCGCAATCATTCTAAAGTTTTGGCTTTTCTTTTATTTTGCAGATCAAAATGGAACATTTCCACTACTAAAGTAAGTCATGCCAATGCCATCTAAACACACTCTCGGATTGAAATAGATGTTATATTCTTGCTTTATGCTTCAAAAACTTCTTCAAGTTAACTAACAATTACAAAAAATTTTCCATTTACCCCCTCTTTTGCAGCACAGGTGGTTGTGTCTTCTCATGAAAATTTCTTCTGTGTTTCTTATCTGTTCTCCCTTTTGCTCTATGGGATCAAAAGTTATTTGCCAAGATGGGCTTTAGTGTTATTTATACAGGATTTCATTTCAGAATCAGTTACTCTAATATAATGATAAACTACCATTAAACCCAAAATTTTAAGTTGGTAGAAATGGTAAATTTAATCAAGTAACCATTATTCCAATAATTGCAAGCTTACATTGCGGTAGCATTTTAAGAAGGTATTTTAAGTGGAGCCATTGCTGGCAGGTCTATAGAAGCAGTTGCTGGATTGGCATTTTGTCTGTATGTGGGGAATGTTGTGGTGGCATCAACTCACCTATCCCGACGCCAGTATCTTCAACGTAGATATGGTAATACTTATGCTTTGGTGAACCATCTTATCGATTTTATTTATTTTAAGGGAGACATTTAAATTTGAAATGATCATTTGGTAAGTGCCACTCATTTCTATATGAATAATGATAAAGAGTTAACTGTTATGAGTTGCAAAACTTATTTTTGGGACATGCCTTTCCTCTGCATATTTTTCCATGCTTTGATTTTCATTTATCGCATATATTTATATCTCAAATGATGAGAATTGTGAATTTGGATGAAAAGATACTTCTTGAGCAGTATCATAAGACCCATAAAACATTTTTCAATGAAGAGAGTTTACACCTTCATTTTATAGCACATTGGATGTGTTGAAGCATAGTCTTGGGTATTGCCTTCGTGCATGAAACATACACCCCATTTACCGTATGCATCCAACCCACAATTGTGTTTCTAAAAAAGCCTGATCATGAGGCATGCCTCAAGATGTTGACCTCAAATGCCTTCAAAATCAGAGCCAAACAACAAAGATAGGTGATTCCCTCGGTGAGTATTGCTTTATTGCTTTCTTGGATACCAACTCTTGCCTAGGACTTATTGGCGGCAATATGGGTTAGAAATGGTGAAGCTACTCTTTGTGGCTATGATTAGAGTTAGTTTAGAAACATCATTTGACAGCCTTGCTAACTCATCTGTTATTGGGTCAAACTATGTAAGGTTCCAATAGGAAAACGCATAAAAATTGCAAAAGGGTCTATCACCAGTATCTTAATTAGTATTGCAAGCTCGTGTTTCTCTCACATTTTGCCAAAATTTATAATCACATATAATGAGTTCTTTCTTGAAATGACATAGCTTTTGTGCACAATTCCCAAAGAAAGCTTCAGAATCAGTTTCTTTTATTGGTGCTCCGTCGGGGCTTGCAGGTATTACTCTGGACAAATCAGTTGCGTTCTCATATGAAGAGCTTGCAAAAGCTACTAATGAATTCAGCCTGGATAATAAGATTGGGCAAGGTTGCTTTGGATCTGTTTACTATGCAGAATTACGAGGAGAGGTTTGTTGAATCTTACCTTGTTGTCTTGCTGTCATATTTCAAAAACTGAGTCCTATATACATTCAAACCCTGATGTACATGAGCCGTATTGGCTTGGAAACACCATAGTAAGAGCAAAAGGTCCACTGCCATCACTGAAGTCACATAAAATCTCATGGAATTTTGGAGTAGACATCCATACTGTCAGAACTTTAGAATCTAATCATATAAATTCAAACCATTGTATGTCATAGCAGTCCTCTTTGAGAATTCAAGAACCATGTAATTGTTTCACATTTACTCTAATACCATGGTAAACTACCACTTATTCCAAAAGGTTAAGTTGTTAGGAAATGATAATTTAAGCATTAAAAATTTATTCTAACATTCTCTTTCGTCCTACTATCATGCAGAAAGCTGCAATTAAGAAGATGGATATGCTAGCATCTAAAGAATTTCTTTCTGAAATGAAGATTTTAACCAATGTTCATCACTTGAACCTGGTAATATGCTTTCCCTGTAATTTTATTCACTGTAATTTCAATTCAAAATAAATCCGATTGATGGCTGAGGCATCATGCCAACTTGGTTAGAGACGAGGAGCAGATTGTACATTAGAAAACTCAGTCTGAATCTTCTAGCTGATGGATTCTGCACCTTTCCAATCATGTTGTAACTAGGTACTGATGATTAATATTCTAAGTAAATGTATATGATAAGCATAAGTACTTGGCTTACTTTATTATTTGAACTTCATTGGTTGTTTGAGGCTTATACACTTTTCTTAGCTCTTTGCCATAATGCTCTTTGACATGACACTTTGCTCGGGAGAAAATCTGGCTTCAGATTTTGGTATATACATAACTATTAGGAACTTTTTGTCAAACCAGTATTTGCTTTCTGTGAGTGCTTAGTTAATATCAAGTTGCCTATTTTGCCCAACTAACAGTTGCATCGTTCAATTTTCTTAAGGTGACTCTTTGGTTCTATGTTAAACTACATGCAGGTTCGCTTAATAGGATATTGCGTTGAAGGCTCCTTATTCCTAGTTTATGAGTATATCGAGAATGGCAACTTAAGTCAACATCTGCACAGCTCACGTGAGAATGATAATGCATCTGCTTACTGAACATCTCATTTCTATCAATGTATGTTAATGACTGCATATTGTATCTTTGGTTTTCAGGAAGACATCCATTGCCATGGTCTACTAGAGTGAAAATTGCATTGGATTCTGCAAGAGGACTTGAATACATCCATGAGTATACTGTTCCAGTCTACATCCACCGTGATATTAAATCAGCAAATATACTTATAGACAAGAACTTCCGGGGAAAGGTATGCTTGATTTGACATAGTAGCACTGACATTACCGTCATTATTCTAAATTTTTTTGGTACAGATTGCAGATTTTGGGCTAACAAAATCAACCGAATATGGAAGTGCTTCGCTGTACACAATTCCTATGGGTACATTTGGATACGTGTCTCCAGAGTAAGAATTTCCTAATCTTTTTTTTTTTTTCCAACATATCCATGTTTGAGTCATCTTTCAAATTTTATTTACTTTCGTTCTTGAACCTTTATTGCTAATGTTCAAGACTTGGTAGGTAGCTTTTTCTCATCAGTGTTTAGTTGCAAGGATTGCTTTGTCCTTCATTATATGGACCATACAAAGAATATGGAGCAGTATCTATACACACAATTCTTTACATTTTGAATAAGCCTAAATTGTGAACATGACATTTGGTGCCTACCAGGACACCACTGACAGGAAAACTAATTGTGAACTCAAGGATCTTTCCAAGTTTTATCATACAAAAACAGTTAAACTGAATGCAACATTTTGTGTGCAGATATGCTCAATATGGTAAGGTTTCCCCAAAGATAGATGTATATGCTTTTGGAGTTGTCCTCTTTGAACTAATATCGGGCATGGAGGCTATTGTCAAGACAGATGAATATGTTCCTGAATCAGTTAGACTTGTTGCATTGGTTATTTTCTCTGCCCTTCCTCTGCTTACTATTTATGAATGTAGTTCAAGAATTGCTTATATGAGAATTTACCCAAATTTTATCTATTGATATGATGCAGTTTAAATATGGGCTTAGCCAGCCAAGAGAATATCTTCATAAACTTGTGGACCCTAGACTTGGTGATGATTATCCATTTGACTGTGTCTGTAAGGTGATTTCTCACTCACAGAGCCACAATAAACATGCAAATTATAGACTATTAATCTTGCTTCTACTATGAGTCTTATAGCTCAGAGGCATAGCCTACTCTCATTTATTAGGAGAACCTGGATTTGAATCCCCCTCCTTATTGTTGTAACTATTGAATTATCAAAAAATAAAATAAAATCTTATTTCTAAAAAGCTTTTATGGCTGATTCGGCTGCAGCTGATCGAGCTTGCCAACGCTTGTACACAAGAAGATCCTCAACTAAGGCCAAGCATGAGGTCTATAGTGGTTGCACTAATGTCGCTTTCATCTTCAACTGTGGATTGAGATTTTGGTTCTTTCTATGAAAAATCCTGCTTTAGTCCATCTAATGTCTGGAAGAGGAAGCTCATGAAGCCTCATGTTAACTGGCAATGCATGGCTTGAAAAGTGACCTCATGAAGAAAAAGTCGTCTTAACAATTATTTCGGATATGTTCATCATCTGTAAATTCTGTTGCGAAGTACCCTAGGAGATTTGAAAGGTGGAAGAAATGTAGATATTGTGTGTTAGTTTACGTCAATTTGTTTTCAGTCTCTTAAGATTTTCTGTGCCACCATTCATTGGGAGTGATTTACCTGGTGTTTGTATGACTTTGCTTTGCATATTAATTCATGTTTAGGCATAAAAATGTTCCAGCTTCTACTTGAATTGTTCCATTCTTTCGAGTAGCTGAATCTATGCATCTGGGCCATGGTTGCATTGAGAATTTAGCATTCGTTTGGAGGAAACCAACAGCAACAGGCAGACACATATGAAGGAAATTTTCGATCAGCCACAATAAAATTTAGTGGCATCATTTGTAATACAACATAGGACTTCGATTTATATGTGTCAGCTTCTATGGATAAATGTACCATGTGCTATGACGAAGGATTCGTTTCAGAAATCTTACATACAACAAGATCAAAGAGAACATTAAAAAACTTCGATTTTGTTGCCGCAGTTGATATATATTGTTGGTTTCATTTCTTGAATCCAAAGTGTTATTATCTATGTACCAATGTAAGTGACACATTGGCGTTTATGTTGTATTTCATTTTCTCTTTGGCTTTCACACATAGATGTAGCTATAGCCTTCAAACAAGTAAATTACGGCTCATTTGGTTGTTCTAGTAACGTTGTTTGTATTTTTTTTTAAAATGTGCGGATGAAAA
The DNA here is from genome assembly GCA_033629205.1 of Lithocarpus polystachyus. Classification (NCBI taxonomy): domain Eukaryota; kingdom Viridiplantae; phylum Streptophyta; class Magnoliopsida; order Fagales; family Fagaceae; genus Lithocarpus; species Lithocarpus polystachyus. Next base: position 88,138,755 of record CM066166.1, read on the forward strand.
AATACGTGAAAATACATATAATATTGTTTAAACATTAAAAATTATTATTTAAACAATGTTAACAAATGGGACCTAAACTACTTCTTGATAAGGGAATTTTAGAATAACCCAAATGGAAATCTGCAGCCAAAATATACAAATTTATCACATTTTACAAGTAAATATGGCATATTGTTTGGTTATGAATAGCATGATTGCCGTCCATTGATCAAACTTCGTGCTCTCACGTCTGCCATCTTCACCAAAATATTGTACTCTCAAACAAGAATACTATATTTTGTAGTCTTTTTGGAGGGTGACTGTGTAAGATTTCCTTATGCTTATTATTTTCTCAAAATTGGAAAAAAGAAAAAAGAACCAGGTGACGTTGACCTTTTACGTAGCTATCAAAATTTACAATATCAATCTCTTGGGAGCAGACTTACTGTTACTTTAAATATTTAAAAAAAAAAAATTCAAACTTTAAAAAGTCGCCTAACCTTTGCTTAGTGCCAAAATGCGTGTGTAAAATGTGTAATTAAAAAGCTCTGTATCGACATTCAATCGCTATCTATATGATTAAATGTGGTTAACAAATTTTGGCCCTACATCTACCTGTAGCTCATACAATACCGATGAGGACAGGAAACTTGATCCCATCACGATGTCGCTATTGCGTCGAATTGGATCCCAAACCGTCGCAATCCCAAAAGCCGAAAGATTTGATTGTCTAACTCAATCACACTTGTCCAATTAGCATCCATAAAATATTTTAATATTGATCTAATTCAGAGTGGATAATAAAGTAAATGTCCCCTCAAATTTTTGTATGGACAGCTTTATCTTGGCCAATTAATTATGATATGTTGCTGCTGTTGCATCCTATCCCCACTTTCCAACAATAAAGGGAATTAATAACATAATAATAAAATTTTCTTTAAAAAAAAAAACGCAAAGTAATAAATAATAAAAAATAAATAACTAAAAAAGACCCAGCAACGTGTTAAAAACAAGGATAGAATTCTAGGCTTTAGCACAAGAATATTAAAATAGTGCAACAGGCACCCACAGCCCTTAGTTTAACCGTAGCTAGATTGTTGCTACTAATTTCAAAGTTTTGTACTTCAGCATAGCTTTTTTTTTTTTATGGTTAATTTGGCTTCAATAAATATTCGCTCGATAACAGTATAGTTGTAACTTGTAAGTTTTAATTAAAAGAATCTAATTTTTAAAAGTTGTACATAAATAAACAAGTTAAATAAACTATTTCTTAAAAGAAAATCAAACCAAATAAGCACTTAAAATCTTTGGTTTACTTTTTTTTTTTTTAATAGAAAGTGGTTAGAGGAAGGAAATTAGAGTGACTTTCCTTCTTTGGTGTGATCATAGTAATACCCTAATCACTCTAGGCTCCCCACATCACAATCGTTAATGAGCTAGGTAAATAGCCTCCTAGTAGGATATAAAGAGCCATAAAATGCTACAAGTGGGGGAACTCAATCCCAAGTACTCAAAATCCCTAGTCTACCTTATTATTGGTTGTTTTGTTTCAAATATGTGATCGAGAATGAACAAATCATCCTCATTAAGTGATGAAATTATTATTCAGAACATTTATGTTTTTGTAAATGTATACTCCTATCATTGAAAAATAGTCTGCATTGACAAACTATACATATCAAAGAAGTAATAATATTCAAGTAATATTTGTCATCGCTTGTATGAATTCAAAGATTCATTCTTCTAAATTATGATTACTTTGTCAGAAAGGGGCGTAATGTGAAACGAGTGATTTTGCTAAAGTGTTTTGATTTAGCCCAACTTTCCTTCTCCTACCCTTACGGTGAATGTAAACCAAGAATTTTATCATCTTTTGAATGTATGAAAGTTTCTGTGTTTGACTTCAAAAGAGAAAAAGATAAGTAAGAATACAAATTCAAACTATGCATGTAGACAATAATTTAGGAAAAGGTAAACATAGTTTTTATTTTAATAATATAAATACAATAAAATTTCAACCTAGCTATAGTCATAATTTTTAGATGTTACGTTCACAATATTTTTACAACAAATCATAGATAGTTAGTTGATATTAGTTTAAATTTGAACCTAACACAAGATTATTTTTTTGTCGCAACAATAACAACCAGTAACAATTTGCCACTTAAAATTTGTTATAAAAATATCGTAAACATATCATTTCTCTTATTTATATAAATAGTTTCAACAAGGGGCATGCCTTGCTTCTGCTTTCTTTTTCTTTTTCTTTTTGTCTTTTAGTCATAAATTAATAAATTACAAAATATAAATATAATAAAATTTCAACCTAATTTCATAATTTTTTATTATATAAATAGTTTCGTCAGAGGTAAAGGGCTTCTTTTCTTTTCTTTTTTTTCTTTTTTACTTTTTATGGTAAATTGGTAAATTACAGATATATTGCATGGAGATAAAAGTATTGGCCCACTAGTATTTTGAGGAAAAAAATTATTGGTTTAATCCAACCTCAAATCTTTAAATTCATTAAGAAAACCCAAAAATAAAACATTGACCCAATGTTTGGCCTAACCTAATAGCTCATCCGATTTTAATTTTGATTTTAAGTTTTCTATATTTTTTTTTTAAAAGCCCCTTCAAATTCAAACACCAAAAAACCTATAACAAAATCAAATTCCCTAATAGCTCATCCAATTTTGATTTTTTAATTTTTTTTATTTAAAAAAATCCCTTCAAATTCAAACACCAGAAAACAACAAAAACAAATTCCCAAATCAGCATTGCTATAAAAAAAATAATAATAAAAAATCAGCAATATAAGGAAAAAAAAATCCCTAGTAAATCAGAGTCATCAGACTCCTCCAAAATACAAAAAGAGAAAACATCTCTAGCATATATTTATCATTTACTTGGGGAAAAAAAAATCTAAATATAACAAAAACTTCCTAACTCTCTCATCTGCTTTGCTTCTACACAGCCTCCAGTCAACTTTCAGTGACCGGCACCTCCAAACCAACAATCAGTGTTGCCCTGCAGGTAAGGTATAGTATATCTAATTATCTATCTATTTGTTTTGTTTTTTTCTTTGCTGTGATTTTTAGCTGTTATGATAAAGTCTCTTTTCATTTTGGTAAAGTAGTGCTCAGCTTTACTTTATCTGATGTTTATTAATGCCATCCTGGGCTGATTCTCAAAAAAAAACAAAAAGAAAAAGTTAATATTTATTATATTTATTTACTTTATGGCTTTATGCTATTGTTTTTTTTTTTATGTTTTTTTTTTAAGTTATATTTCGTGTACTGGTTTTTGTGCTTTTGTTTAATTGCACATAGAATTACTGTGCAAGTGTATAACTACTATCTAGTTTATAACTTTCTCAAAAAAAAAAAAAAAAACTAGTTTATAAAATTTAATATTCAAGGTTTTTAAAGCGTTAGTAATTTGATGGAGAAATTAATTAAATTGAAAACAATTGTTCAAAATTTGACATTTATCACGCAATTATTTAATCAAAATACTAAAATTTCATATGTTGAAATCCGTATAAGTTATAATGACTCATAGATGTGAACATAACGAAATTGATATTGCTGTCTTTGAATTCAATCCTAATTATGACCACCAATATGGGAATGAGATTTTTAGCAAGAAAAAATTTGCTAATTTTTTTTTATGATTAAATATAATTTTAGTACAGTTTCAAAAAAATATATATATAATTTTAGTACCGTTCAATGAATCAATATGGGACTGAATCTTATTGAGTCAAAATTAATTTATAAAATATAATAATACTTTTTTAAGGCCTCAATTTGTAATTAGTTTGGCTCTGTCACCAATGGGTTCAAAGTTTAAATTTCAAATTCTTTATTTTTTGAGAAAAATACTATGTCACTATAAACATGATTTCAAAAAAATAGGGTGCTTGCATCTGGGTATTTAAAAAAATACATATTTTACACATTCAAAAGCTATTTTATCTATTTTATTAAAAAGAATGATATGTTCACAACATTTTTATAATAAATCCTAAGTAGTAAACACTATTCTAGTTCTTATTTTTCAACCCTATTTATTTATAAATTATAATGATGATTTCATGGGGTCCTTGTGTCAACTATTTATAGGCCTGTTATGAATAGCAGTCACAGCCGCCTATTTGAAGTCTTGAACATCACAAGTCACAACGCTCGGCCGGTCGCATATCTAAACCAACTGTCTAAGGGGACCCCACCTAACCAACACCCACCAGCCCACGTAACCAACGCGAACTCCACGCGGCATAAAGTATCTCCGATATCTATTATGTTGTGTCCCCCAATTCGTAATCCACACGCCAACCTCAACCTCAACCTCAACCTCAACCTCCCTTTTCTTTTTCTTATCTTCGACACTGTCTCCTTAAGTCAATAATTGGTGGTTCTTTCTAGTTGTACTTGGTACTTTGGCAAAGCCTTCAAAAATTACACAAATTCACCTCATGCTTTCCCATGAAAACACGAAGCCCTCTATTTTCACATCAAACAGTTTCATATGAGGGTTTTCTGAAACACTTAAAAAAAAATTAGAGTAATTAAGGGTTACATAATTAACCATTTACTCATAAAATAATATAAAAAAAGAACTAAAAGTTCAAGCTTAGCTGCTTGCGAATGTTGTACACCTAGCACACCATTAACATTATATTTAATAATCTGTCACATTAGATTTGTGTGAAAGTTTTGTTAACCTAGTATTTCTCTCTTTTTTTTTCTTTTTTTTTTATAAAGAATAAAACTGACTAGTCTAGAGTAATAAAATAAAACATAATCACAAAGAATTATAAGGCAGTTAAATATTAATAAATTAAAATTCTGACATGTATTTTTTAAAACATAATCTACACCATTTTTATAATAAAGTTGTTAATTACACCTGAATGTGTATGGCATGTGTACAACACATCAGCTAAATTCATATATTCAAAATTATGAAATTGGTCTTAAAGATACGGCTGTGAAATTGGTCTTAATAACACACGGGTGAGTTAAATTGTAAAATTACATTTTTAAGATACAGTTTTGCTTTTTATAAAATTATAACTAAAATTGTGTCTTAAACATACGGTTTTTAAGATGGGAAGTGTTAACGGGCACTATAAAGTGCCCGGTGCCCATTAAAACCAAATTTTGTGTTAGAATTTTTGTTTTTAAATTAATATTTTTCAGCTTTATACAATTTCTCCTATTTATCCAATTTTGTATTAAGTAGGATTCACATTATTTTATCCTTAACAATCACAGATTCACAATTCTCATAAACATTTGCCTTTTAAGATTTTGCTATGAAAGTGTGCAACAAACAGGTAAAAGTTTTTTTTTTATTTTTTTTTTCTAAAAACAATAAAAGAAAGTTCAAAATTAAAGGAAATAGTAACGGATACATCTAAAATCCATAAAAAGGAACCTTTTTTTTTTTTTCCATAGAATCAAATCTATTATAAGGTTTTTCATCTATCCATCTTTCACATCACGCACCCTAGCCGCGCGTGACACAAAGAAAACTTCATATTACCCTTGCAAACGCAGACAACCGCACAGAAAGTAGCCGTTGAAACCCCACATGGCACATTGCCGACATCGAATGACACTCTACTACTATCCGTGTTTTCCAGATCATCAAAATATATATATATATATATATATATATATATATTTTAAAATCTTTAATGCAATCAAGACCAATTTGACTACAAAATGAAAATCACTCTCACACACTCTCCTCCCAACTCCCCAACTTCTCTTTTACATAGCTGTTACCAACCACAAACTCTTATCATCTAAATCTCTCACACTCATTCCCTATATTCCACACCAAATCCCATTTCTTGGATTCACTTTTCTTTTCTTCTATCTTTACCTTTGGAAAAAGAATTCCTCGGAAAATTAATTTAGTAAAATAGCGTGTGCCGTAGTATTTCCTTCGAACGAGTGCAGGAATGTTCTTTCTTTTATTCAAGTTTTGCTAGCAAATCAATCCAAACGCTCCTTAAATCAATTTTTCAGATCGATCTTCGGCTCAAATCCAAGGTAAAACAGAGTTTTCAATAGGGCTACTATGGATGAGAAAGAAGAACAGTGTTACTGTTACTGAGTATGAAATTCTTAAATTTTAATTTTTTTTTAATTATTATTGAAAACTAGTTTTGATTGAATAATATGTGTGTGTGTGTGTGTATAGTAGGTGAGTTAATAGAAGATTAGAATCTGTTTAGTAACTCTTAAGTTTGATTAGTTTTGGTGTTTATTGGATTAATTAGTGTTAGTCATATATGGAAACTCAGAAAATTTAGGACGTGTTTGGTGAATCAGAAAATTTAGATTTTGTTTTTTATGAATTTAAAGATGGAAATGGTGACAATCTCAGTCCATCTATAAGGAATGATATCTGATTATAAATGATGTGATGCAGTGTATAAATTATTTTAGATTCGCGAAAAAGATCTATTATTGTGCCTTTGGATTAGCTTTTTTGTTGTTTGGTGAAAGTTGGTGGAAGTACAATTGTACCTGAAAAAAAAAAAAAGTAAGCTTTTAAAAAGCTGTACGTATGAAATGATTTTCTCTCCGTTTCAGAAACAAATGTAGAGGATTCTATTGTGTGTTTGGATGCAAGGATATTTTCAAAACTTCTTCGGGTTTTGATTATATAATTTTTCGCTACTGACTTTGATTTTGTGAAACGGTTGTGTAGATGGTGATGGTGTGTGCTAGGTTATATGTAAAACAAAATGGGGCAATTCAATATGAAGCCTGAATGCAAACTATTCTGTTTAAATTGGACATAACACTTGGGTTTGGGCTTTCATTTATTAGAGGTTGATATTACTCGTCATTTATACATTCTTACTCAGGGAAATTCTCATATCCAGATATATTTGAATGGCTACACTTGGAGATATTGGAGTTTCAGCAGCTATCAACATTCTCAGCGCATTCATTTTCCTTTTGGCATTCGCCTTTTTAAGGCTTCAACCTTTCAATGATAGAGTGTACTTCCCAAAGTGGTACCTTAGGAATTTAAGAACAGATCCAACAACATCCGGAACATTTGTAAGCAAGTTTGTGAACCTGGACTTTAGGTCGTATATAAGGTTTTTGAATTGGATGCCAGAGGCACTGAAAATGCCGGAACCTGCACTCATTGAGCATGCAGGATTGGATTCTGCTGTTTACTTGCGGATTTACTTGGTTGGGTATGTAGTAATCAAAGTCAAAATTGTCTCATGTCCATATATTTGTGAAAATGTAAATTTATTAAATTGTACTGATTTCTCTATAATTTATTCATGCAGACTTAAGATCTTTGTTCCTATAGCCTTCCTTGCATGGTCTATCTTGGTGCCAGTTAACTGGACAAATAGCACTTTAGAGGATGCAACCAAGTTCTCCAATGTAACTGCTAGCAACATCGATAAGCTCTCTATTTCGAATATCCCAACTGGATCACAAAGGTTTGAAACCATCTTTCCTTGACAATTTCATTTGACATGAATAAAACATTCAGAACTTCGCTTATCTTTTGTAATTGTTCTATGGTTCCTTTTTTTCAACCCTAATTTTTGGGTCCACACACAGCATAGCTTATTTACCAAGTTATATAAAAGGTTTTGATGTATTGGCTTATTTTTCTTTCAATTGTTCTCCTATAGCATCCATGCTATTGGGGTTATCCAGAAAGCTGTTATTGGCATTTCATTCCTGAGGGACTGTTCATGTTTTGATTCATCTTCATAACCTTAATGTAATATTATGCCACATCCTGGATCACAGGTTTTGGAGTCATATACTGATGGCCTATGCCTTTACCTTTTGGACATGCTATGTGTTGATGAAGGAGTATGAGACAGTTGCCTCAATGCGGTTGCAGTTTCTTGCATCAGAAAAACGCCGCCCAGATCAATTCACTGTGAGATCATATCTCTGTCTCGTAAATTAGTTCAGAATTCAGATTATCTTTAATTTTTAATTATGAGAAATATGATGAACTATGAACTATTCTTTGCAGTATTTGACTTTGATTTAAATAAGAGCAGATGCTTGATTTATACAAAGAAGCTCACTGGTGACTCTTTTCTTTCTTAATATTAAAACCACTTAAAGTACCAAACATCAAAATAACTTGTTTGCGGCTTTTTTTTTTCCCTGGAGTACTAAAAATAGATGCTTGAGATATTCTTCAAGGCTAACGTGTTGTAACAATTTTTTTTGATGAACTGTATTGATAATTTCTAATGTTATGTTATGTTACGGTAACAGGACAATTTTTCTATGCCACAGCCTGATATAAACTTGTCTCAAATTTTCAATTGTTTACAGGTCCTTGTCAAAAATGTTCCATCTGACCCTGATGAATCTACAAGTGAGCTTGTGGAGCATTTTTTCCTAGTCAACCATCCAGATCACTATCTTACGCATCAGGTTGGTTCTTGCTAAACAGAATGGAAAATAAAAATAATAATAATGAAAACTGATGATATCTTGGACTCTGATTTGTGTTAAGGAGCCATGAACTGCTGGCATGCTTTAAATTCATTTGTTTGAGTAGCTGGTGTGAGACTATGAACTGTTGCTAGTGAGTTTACTGTTTTAGGGATCTGTGGTTCCGAGCAAAATAAGTTATGCAATCATCTTTTTTTATTAGCATGCACTTAAGTTATCTTATTGTGATTATGTCTGTTCTGACTTACTATGCATTGACTGTGATATGCAGGTGGTATATGATGCAAACAAGCTTGACAAGCTGGTCAAGAAGAAGAAAAAATTGCTGAACTGGCTTGTTTACTACCAAAATAAATATAATAGAAATAGTTCTCAGAGGCCCTTCATGAAGGTACTTCAATGCAATCTAATAGGTCTCTAGTAGCTTGTTCCTTATCAGTGTTCAAATTTACCACTTTCTTTAACCCAATTGTACCTGTGTTCTCTCTTCCAGACTGGTTTTCTTGGGCTATGGGGAAAAAAAGTGGATGCAATTGATCATCATGAGTCTGAAGTTGAGAAACTGTCAAAAGAAGTAAGTGCAACTCCTTGATTTTCTTGATTAATTGAATTTATTTGTCCGTAAGATTGTGAATATTGCTTTGTGTCAGTTTGCCATGAGCATCATAGGAGTATGTGCTTTATGCCATCATCTTTTAAGTAAGATTGAAGATCTTTGTCATAATTATTTAAAGTTTTAAAAAGTAGGCATTTTTCTTCAACCTAGATCACATCCAGAATGTTTAAATCATAAGGTTGGTCAAATTGTTGTCCCACTGATCTCATAAACAACATGATTTCAGTGTCAAAGCCTTAGCCAAGCTGTTTAGTGTTCTATTTGATCTGCTTGTTGGTTTTACTTTGTTAATGTGATCTTAGTATTATAAAAACTCCCATGAATTTAAATTTAGCTCTATCTCCCTATGTACAGGGCTTTGCCCTCTTATCTTTTTAATTAAAAATTTATTTTATTTTTTAAAAATGCTTTCTCCACAGGAGCTAGAAGTTATTAAGCTGTGAGCATAATCTTGACCCCCAAAATTACTCCAGTATCATGTTGCTCCTGTAATGGGGCCCACTGGTCTTTGTCTGGGCTTATGTTTCAAATTCTTTACCCTTTTCACTGGAGAACTTTTTTATTTCAGGGGTTGGTCTCCATCAGCCCCAGTCTCTTGAATTAAAGTTTATAGGGATTTTCTTCTAGAAGAAGATTAATGACTAAATATCTAGATGAGGTTTTCAAGAACTATGCATATGATATTTCATGTGGGAGGAGAAAATTCCTATTACACATTTACGGCATCCCAGGGAGCCTTTTTTCTTTGTCTGACCTTAATTATTTCAAAATGCTCATGTTAACTGGAAATTTAACTGAAAATTTATTGCATTTTATTATGTGGCTGTTGTTTTTTCTGCAAATTGGGTACACATTAAGGTCCAATATAATTGAAATTGATCAATTCTCCTTCAGATAGCTGTAGAGAGGGAAAGAATTGCAAGCGATCCAAAATCTATCATGCCTGCAGCATTTGTTTCTTTCAAAACTCGTTGGGGAGCTGCTGTTTGTGCGCAAACTCAACAATCCAGAAACCCAACTATTTGGTTAACAGAGTGGGCTCCAGAGCCACGTGATGTATATTGGCATAACCTGGCTATTCCATATGTTTCCCTCACAGTTAGGAGGCTGATTATAGCTGTTGCATTTTTCTTCTTGACCTTCTTTTTCATGATCCCCATTGCATTTGTACAATCTCTTGCAACTATCGAGGGCATTGAGAAAGCTGCCCCATTCTTGAAAAGTGTTATTGAAACGTGAGCTTGCTTTTCAGCCTTGGGCCTCATTTTAATATGTAGTCTGTAATAACTGCAAATTATTCATGATGTTATGATTTGCAATGCAGGAATTTCATCAAATCAGTCATACAAGGTTTTCTACCTGGGATTGCATTGAAGTTATTCCTTATGTTTCTGCCAACTATATTGATGATCATGTCTAAGTTTGAAGGATATAATTCTCTATCATCTCTAGAAAGGATATCAGCCTCTAGATATTATCTTTTCAACTTTGTAAATGTATTCCTCGGGAGCATAATTGCTGGAAGTGCATTTGAACAGCTAGATTCATTTATTCACCAATCAGCAAACGAGTATGTTATTCTCAAATTTGTGCCATTCCCTTAATTGCTCAGTGTCTCTTTTTCTTGGCAATGCAAATATTTGTGTATGTGGATGCGCACATGTATGCTAGTGTTCTGTATATTGTATATGCATGCTTGAGTATTTGAGTATTAAATGATATGTTAACTTGTAACTTTCTGGGCAAATTTTGTGGCTCTACGAAGTCTGTAGACATCTATTCTATCAAAATTGATCCCTTCTGTACAAAATATGCATCTTACATCTAAGACTGTAAACCTCTAAATAAAAAATCTGAAGAACCATAGAGGCTGAAGATGATATCTGATAAATAGTGACTAGGAGAATTATATGATAGAGTCCCAGTTGGCATTTAATGGTGAATTCTGTATTAAATGGTAGAGAATAATGTCATTAGGCACGGATTAGGATATCCCATAACCACATGATGAGTATCTTGGTGCCTGTACTTAAAAAATAAAAAAATAAATAAAAAACATGATCAGCATCTTGGTGGGTATTATTTTGCTTCTTCTTTTAGTCAATAAGGACAAGGCTTTCCACAGTTTTTGTTTTTCTATACAAATGTTAAAAATTTTGGAAATGTTTAATTATATAATCACATACATAATCTACCACCATCTATGAAGCATTTACCATTGATTATCTATTAAACTTACATAAATTAGGTTAAATAGACTAGTTCATGCCTTCTAATTCTTGTGCAATTTCATTTTTTATCTTTTAGAATTAGATTTTATAAAATTAGTATATTTGTTTTCATTTTGGCAGGATTCCTAAAACAATTGGCGTGGCAATTCCAATGAGAGCAACTTTCTTCATAACTTATATTATGGTTGATGGATGGGCTGGTATAGCTGGGGAAATTCTAATGTTGAAACCTCTTATAATGTATCACTTGAAGAATTTCTTTTTGGTGAAGACAGAAAAGGATAGGGAGGAGGCAATGGATCCAGGAAGTCTTGGTTTCAACACAGGAGAACCCCGTATACAATTCTATTTCCTACTGGGCCTCGTGTATGCTACAGTGACACCTATTATACTTCCTTTCATAATCATTTTCTTCGGCCTGGCTTATGTTGTATTCCGTCATCAGGTACAAAGTTAAATTTTATGTATAAAGGACAATATAGGGTTTAAGTACACATGGTGATGATTATGTCAATATCAATCCAATGCATCAAATTGTTGAAATCTTTTTAAGAAAATTGCTAGGGAGGTGTACATTCAGTGCTTGCTGCCCCATTTGGGTATAACATTAGTTAAATGTGTAATACTCGTGCCTTTTTAGGTTGAAACAAGCAGAGAACAAAACCTTTTTTTTAATAGTTACTCAATCTGTTGAGGATCCATAGCCCACCCCAAAATTTGGGACTAAGGCTTTGTTTATTGATATTGTTGTAGTAGTGGTAGTTAGTCATTTAACTAGCTAAACTTAAACCTATGGGAGAGCAACCAAAGTTTGTATCCAAGGCAAATTTTTAGATAGAAGAGTTTGTCTCTGAGAAAAAAAAATAATAATAATAGAAAGAAATTGTCTCCAATTTTTAACCCCCCCTCTTTTTTTTCATATTTCTTTTCTCTTTTTCCCTTTAGCCAACAATGAACCAGCATCACCTAATTTTAACTGTATATTCCTTCATTTCCTAACCATGAAAAGCAGACATACCACCTTATCTTCTCAACATCTTTTACATATAGCACATATGGTGTTGCTTATTGATAAAAATTATTGCAGATGACAATATCTGATATATGCATTCCTGGTTATGAGAATTAGGTTTTCTCTTGAAATTCAGATGTGTGTTTTTTTTTCTTTAATTACTTCCCTTCATGACAACTCTATTTTGTTTGTTAGATCTCTGTACAACCTACTCAATGGGTTCGCTTATGTGTGTGAGTGTGGGTGTGCGTTTGTGTGTGTGTGTGTGGGTGTTCAGTATTTAGCATAGCAATATATAATGTTAGTAAGATTCCTTTCTTTCTGCCATATCTTACATCTTACTTTTGAAAATGCAGATCATAAATGTTTATAACCAAGAGTATGAGAGCGCTGCGGCATTTTGGCCTGATGTCCATGGGCGTGTTATAAGTGCATTGGTCATTTCGCAGGTGCTTCTAATGGGATTGATGAGCACAAAAAAAGCTGCCCCGTCAACCCCATTTCTCATTGCACTTCCAATTCTAACCATATGGTTCAATAGGTTCTGCAAAGGCCGATATGAATCAGCATTTGTTATATATCCACTACAGGTTTGTTGAACTTACAAGTTGCAAAGTTGATGTTTTCTTATTATTTAAAATTATTGCATGCGTTCTGACAGACATTCCTTGGCATGCCTGTCTTCATTGTGGTGATTTACATTCTTCTTTCCCCAATATACGATAGTTATGTCTATAATTCCTGTAACTACTTAATACCACTGTGGACTAAGTCTTATACTTGGATAGATTTGGCGAGTGTCATGCTTTGGTCTTTGTTATGGAAGATGCCTGTGCCTGTGTGAATGCATCTGTTAGTGGATGTTTTTGTGTATCATCTTAGTCATATGTGACTATTACTAATTAAATTTATTTGGTATTGTTTTAGTTAAACATGAGATCTTATATGATTGAGGTGTACTTTGGGTAGAAGCTGAATATGTTTTAAGCTATGGAGCAATAATCTAGGATTGAATTTGTGGAACCTTAAAGAGGCAGCCCTCCTTGCTGCTAATCTAATTCCACTGTTTCTTGAATCTTTACTATTTTCTCTAAGGAATTATACATCTTCACTCAACGACGTAATACTCAAATTCTCTTGGGTAGATTAGATATGTTATGACCTAGATTCTGAAGATCTCTGATTTTTTGTGTAGCATTGACCATGAGTATAAGATCATGAAAAAATTCTTATAAACATGGCTCTCATCTGGTGCAAAGCTTTAAATGCACAAAGCTGTCTTGTGGGAGCATTGAGGCATAAACCTACTTTCTGGAAGCTCTGAGTCTGATATTCAATATGTATTAGTATGATTAATTCATGTTTCAAGTCAAGAGTTTATTGATTAGAACCATGTTCTCTAGGCGTATAACATCACAACCTCAACAAAACATGATCATATCCTGGTTCTAACTTTACATTACTTTGAGATTTAGTGGCTGTTTCTATTAGCCAGGGGAAATATGCATCGGAACAGAAATTGAACTGTGTATCAGTCTACATTTTTTCTATAAGATCTATAAAAATAGAGAAATGTGTGTAGAACCTGAGACGACCTCTACCCACATTTAGGCTTACATTGTCTAGAATACTAATGTGGCAATGGCTTGAGTCTGTTAGTATTTTTTGTATTAGTATGAGAATGCGTTATGAAATACTGCAATGACGATATTTCTTGTTTTTGGGTGATATTTCTTGTTCCAACAAACACCCCCCCCCCCCCCTCCCCACCCCCACACCCCCCTCCCTCTTTTTATTAGTTCTTGAATAATATATAATCATCATCTATGTTTTATATTGGCCATATTGTTCCTTGATTCTTTGTACTCATTTCAGGTTTTCTTTTAACACTATCTTTTACTTTACCAAAAAAGAAGTGATATTGGTCATTATTGTGAAACAGAAAGCAATTTTTCAGTTCTATTTATTTCTCCTCACACTTGATTTCAGCTCTCATTAATCTCTCTCTCGCATTTAGGGATTTCACTTCATTTTAATCATTATTTCATGTATGTTTAGGAAGCAATGAGGAAAGATACTTTAGAACGGGCAAAGGAACCAAACCTGAACTTGAAAGGCTATCTTCAAAGTGCATATATACATCCAGTTTTTAGAGCTAGTGAAGACGATGAAGACGATGAAATTAATGATGACAAGTGGGAGAATGAGAGTGTGATTGTGCCCACTAAACGCCAGTCCCGAAGGAATACACCAGCTCCCAGCAAAATTAGTGGTGCATCTTCACCCCCATCTCTGCCGGAGGCTGTTCAAGAGCTTCCACAGCCCTAAATTAGGCTGGAAACTTGGCTTCTTACTGTTCGTTTCACCTTCACAGAACTGTACTAATGGGCAGGCTGGCACTGTAAATTAAAGAACAAGAATAGCGTATACAAACACAGAGAGACAGGAGGTCACAACAACCTTTAAGAACTCCAGCAAGAAAGCAAGTTGTCGTTGCAAGGTGTGCATGAAATGACTATAGTGCAGGCTGGTAAATGTAGAAATTTTGTGTGTATTATTCCTAAACCGGCCTGTTAATTGTTGGATCCTCCATTTGATAATTCTATTGTGAATCCCTGTATTTTTATAGGCCTAAGTTAAACTTCATGTGGGAATTTTATGACAAAACATTTTTGTATAAATAGTGTGAATCATCCGAACGAGAGATACAGTTTCATCTTCCAAGCTACATTAACTGTCTTTTCTTTTCTTTTCTTTTTTTTTTTTTTTTTTTTTTTTTTTTTGAGAAACAAACACACACACACACAAAAGGAAGAGGGAAAGGAGTTCTAATACAAAGGCACACCACAACTCCACTCAAAAGTCATGGTAAGCTACATTAATAGCATGTTTGGGAGTTAAAAAAAGGAGGGGAAGTAGAGTAGAGGGAGGGAGAGTAATTCAATTACTTTGTTTGGAACTTTTTTAAGGAATGATGGGGAGAGATTTGGAGGGGTTTGGAGGGGTTTCAACTACCTCCAACCTCTCATTTTTAATTCCTCCAAATTGGAGAGATTTGGAGGGAGAGTAGAGTAGATAAGTTATTGGCTAAATGAATTCTCTAATTTACCCTTTCTAAATTAACAAAATTACCATTTCTAAAGGGCTAATTACTCCCTTCCTCCTCCCTAATTTTAAAAACATCTAAACAATGTAGAGAGAATTTATTCCCCTCTACTCTCCTCCCCACTACTCTCCTTCCCTCTACTCCCCTCTACTCTCCTCCCTCTCTAAACTTCCAAACAAGCCATAACTGTCAATGCTCCTTATCCAACAACTCTTACATGCGTCTTGGACCTACTTTATATGTGTGTGTGTGTGTGTGTGTGTGTATTATGTTATGTTATTTTATGGTTAGTTGTATTGATGTATTGAAGAAGCCAAACTTGAGTCATTTTACTTCTATGTTGACGAAGTTCTTGTCAAAAACACTTGGGCTCTATCCAAGTGGTCTCAAAATCAAAGGACGCGTCCTTATATTATTAGGTATGTATAGAGCTAGAATAAAAATGAGTTTTAAGTTGGATTGAGCTGAAAATGTAACCCCTTAAAACAACAGCTTTTGAATCATTCCTAAAAGAAAAAGGGAAACCTAACATTTGCACCACAATTTAATTTAAAAGACGAAAAAGACCGATAAAAATTTTCACTCTCAATTCACTAAATGACATTATTATACATCTTCATTGAAAGAATTAAATACTAAATTCTAAATTCACAATAAGCATCGCTTTTTATTTTTCTCACAACATGAAATGGAAAGATTCATCTACCTGTAGGTACTTCAAAAAACCATTTTGCATTTAATGTTTAATATACGGAGGTTGAAGATATGTTCTTTGAAAACAAAAAACAAAAAAAACAAAAAAACAGAAGAGAAAAGAATGTCATCTTTATCCTTATCTCTGTATTTCGGGAGTTTGTTTTTATCATGTAAAACTTGTTATCATGTAGAGAGAACCGTATACTAACAAAAATCCCTCTTTTTTTTTCTTTTTTCTTTTTTCTTTTTTTTCTCTTTTTTGCATTTCTAAGTGGCTGTAGATGTGGGATCAAGATAACATTATATAACCCACCAGGAGTTGAGAATCCAATTAAAGGAATGGCTATTAGCATCAACCAAAATCTTATCATTCAAACAAAAAATTTCATAAAAGAACAAAAGAATCGTGTATTAAAATATTAATAAGAATAATTCATTCAAAAGATGAAATGCAAAGAACAATTCAGTAAAAAAGGGGCATATAAACAAAATACCTATAATCTGAAACACAACACACAAAATACTCATATTGTGATTAAAGTATGAGATATATGCAAATATATAAATATATATATATATATATATATCACAACAAATACATTTACATTGAGAGTTTACCTTGCACATTGGGTTTTCAATTGTAGCATCATGTGAAAGAGGCCAAATAACTTTCTTAGATGGGGTTGATTAGACAATATGATGAAAAGAAATTATTTTTTTGGTCATTTGTAATGTATTATCATTTTCTAGTTTAATCAATTTAAATGTATATGTTATAAATGTTGGGCTATGTGGAGCCTAGTTGTTTTTAATCCGGATTATGACCCGATCCAATATAAAAGTGTTATAATTTTTAATGGGAGATTTTATGAGACTTAGTCCATGAAGTGGAAAATTGAGGGGAAATTTTTTGGCCCGTTTTTAGCCCATTGCAAATCCTTTGTATATGATAAAAAATACAGTTGTTTTAGATTAGGATTTTGTGTGTTGTGTTGAGACAGAAAAACTTTACTGCTGCATTTTATATTTTTTTTCTTGAAAATAATGAAATCACTGCAATTCTGTGGACGTAGACAAATTGCTAAACCACGTAAATATTATCCTATGTGATTGTTTTCTTTGATACATTTTTTTTTTCTCTATTTTTGCATCTCATAGATTTGGAAATTTCATAAATATTCCTTATAATAAACACATGCTAGTTTGATTTATTTAGTTAGCTTACATAAGTGATGAATAAATTAGCAACAATAAGCAACTGTTTTTTGCTAAAACTTTGTCACATATATAAATTTTCATCATGAATGATGTCATATGCTACAATTGAAACTTTTCATCAAATACCTTCAACCACACATAATGAAAATTTTGTCATTCATACTTTCTTCTTTGTCATTCTACATAAGTCTAGCTACAATGTTTGGCTTACTTAATTTTAATGAACACCCATTTTAAGCGCGTGCACACACACACACACACACAAAAGAGAGAAAACAAAAGGCACATGTCATCGAATTTTCTATTAGATAAATTATAGGTTTCAAAGTATTAAACCTAGAAAATCAATGTTCTCTAGGTAATAAATAAAATGCCTTATATCATAATTTCAACTTTCTAAGGGTACGTTTGGTACACTGAATGAGGATTATGACAGGAATTGTAATCTTTATTACTAGGAATAAAATGTGTTGAAATGTAACAACTAAACTTATTCATTAGTTTGGTTGTGAGTTATAACATTAGAATGAAACTTAACATTTATTTTAGGAAATTTCTAACTCACACAATTATATTTTCTTAAAAATTGTTATTTTTAAATTTAAGAGAAATATGTGTTATTTTTTATTTTTATAATCGTTAGATGTATATGGAAAGTTTGTTTACTTGGAAATATATTAAGCTTTGAAATTATTGCACTTACTAAAAAATAGCTAATACAACCTTTTAAAGAGGAATAGTTATTCCTCATTTTGAAGAATAGCTATTCATAAAGAATGATTATTCCTTGTAATAAAAACATAACAAAACTAAAGAATAACTAAACCATAGGAATAACTATTACATTACAACACCTATTACAGTCTGCCAAACATGCCCTAAGTATTATTACCATCTAAAACTCAAAATATGTGAAAAAAAAAAATTTTGATGTTAAAATTTAGTGTTAGTATTTTAGACACTACTCAATGGAATATTTTAAGAATCATAAGTTTTTATTATGGTTTAACTGAGAGAAAAACAATATGACATATTTACTATTTTCTAAAATATTAATGGAAAAAATGTGAACTACTCCAAATATAAAGGATGAAAAGTGTTTTTGTCCTAAATTTTTTATTTTTTTTTTATTTTTTTTGTTGTGAGTAAAACTGTGTTTTTACTAAAAATAATGCGTAAAGATAAAAATACAAAAATTCAACCCAAGAAAGCTAGATGCAAAACAGTAAATTTTGGCTCAATAAAGTTGACTAAACCAAAAACAATTTCTAGAAACACAACAAAATGGTACAACATTTTCATAATAATAATACATTTATAATTTTGTTATATTTTATTTTAACTTGTAAAGAATTGACACTTTAGCATTTGTGATTAGATTATGACGACAACAAGATATCTTAACATGTTCACAAAAGAAATGTTATGTCTATAACATTTTTACAATAAATAATAAGTAGTAGGTTGTTACAAGTTGTTATTGATTGGCAAAAAAATAATTTCATTGGTAAGTTTGAAATTCCAGTCCAGCTGCAAATTCTATAGAGAGACACAATGAATAAGACAGATTTTATTTAAGTTATTGATACTTTGATTCCCCACCCCCCACCCCCCCTCTTAACGGATAAAAGTTGGCTCCAAACCTATTTGAAACTATCATTTCCAACCAAATACGTAATGATTTATAAAATCATTCATGTGTATTATTTAAATAAGTAACATGACTCATTAAAAAAATCTTAATCTTGAACTAAAAACTAGACATGGAGCAAGATAGCTCCAAACATGTTTGAAGCCAAATTTTTTTCTTTGTTGATAAGGTAATTTTGATTGCAAATGTGGCCTTACACGAAGCAACGGTCAAAAACAGTTTGAAGCCGGTCCAGGTATGTTGTTTGGACTCAAGCCCATGTTGACTAAAATCATAATGATAATATAGAGGCCCAAGAAGTAAAATTTGATATTTTCAAATCAGTCAGCTAATCTAACAGAAATAATTCAGAAAGGAAAAACAAAAAATGCCTGACTAATCCTAGTTACTTAACACAAATAAGTGAAATTTGATAATTGGAATGGAACTCAGAATTTTTTATTTAATTAGACTTCTTTCAATTGGCTTACAATATATATAAGTAGTTTTTTTTTTTTTTTTGGGTAAGTAATAACAAATATAAGTAGTTTTTCCACAAACTTACCCCAATTGAACATTTGTGATTGCTGGTCCACCTGTTTTAAGGTTAGGCCCATTTGTAAGGATGGGTGAGTTGTTCCTAGTTGAAATGGATATTTGTGTAGGTGCTACCGGAGGAAAAAATGAGTTACTTCCACCAATTATGTTACCACCATTGCTGAAGCCTGCTGTGTTGGATGTAATGGAACTTCCAGGTGTCTGGGTAGGATTTTGGAAGCTAAATGCACCTACCAAATGACATCATCAGAAATAACACAAAACACCTAAACGAGTAATGGAGGAAAGAAAACCTTCAATAATTGTACCTTCACTTTTATATGGAAAATTGTTTGTCCCAAATGCACTTGATGTCTTACTGGAATTTGGGAAGGCATTTGGTTGTGCAAAAGCATTGTTAGATGGCGTAGAGGGCCTGAGAAAATTTGCTTAAGACATTTTTAAGAGCCCGGCGACAATGAAAGAAACGGCATATCCAGAAATCTGTGTGACCCTTCAGTAATATTAGTAATAAAAGTTGTTTTATAATCAACAAAAAACTATGATATTTGAGGTAACTAAGTAAAGATTTTGATAAGTGATTCTTACATTATTCCAAGACCCCCAATTTGCGAAGCACCTAGTTGACTAAAACTTGTGACCAAAGGAGGGGCACTATTTTGAGCAGTTCCTGGGATTGCATTTGGTCTGGCCCAGAAAATGGGCTTTTGGCTGGCAAGAGTAGAGTTTGGTGGAACTGCATTTGGCTTACGAAGGAAATTATCAAACTCAACTATCTTGGAATTGACTAAATTCCTCTCTCTCTCAACCTGTAGAGAAGTGTTTAATCATTTGTTCAGCAAAGACAGCAAAGGTTCCAGTTGTTAATTTATCAATATGCACTACAACATAAAACTTTCAGACGTTAAAAAAAAAATCATTTTTTATTTTTTATTTATAAAAAGAGAGAATTTAACAAACATAAGAAAGCGAGGAATTTTCACATTGAGCACAATTACAGTACTCTTTATCAAAACCAATCTTCTTTTGCAAAATTGCACCATGTAAATAAACTCCCTCCTATACATTTGGGGAGAAAAAACATTCGAGGAGGAGAATCATTTGCCTCAGAATGCTTGTATGCTCTCCCAAAATTGCACCGGTACGTTTAGTGGTTTGAGCTTTTCTTAAATGGCACAAAGTTCAAAATGTGTATTGGGCATGATTATTTTTTATGGTGATTTCATTATTATTATTATTTTGTAATTTGAACTAATTTAATGAAAAGTAATTCATTTCAGAATTATATTTATCACAAAATAATTTTATATTATTGTAGAATTGTTTTATTTAAAATTTAAAATCTTAATTCTACCATAGTCGATTGACTAATTTTTTACCTTTCTAAGTCAATTAAACACATTTTCCATGCTACATGTAAACCTCCTTTTCCATAAGGGTTGAAATAATGTCAGTAATATTTTTTTCTATGGAAGTTAAAAAAAAAATTAAAATTCACCTTGTCTTAATGTTTTCTAAAAATTAAATTTGACAATTTTCTTTCAATAATTGTGAAAATTCCAAGTATTAATTCAAAAGGTAATTCAAGTTACATGTTCATGCTTTGATTGTGTAATTGTATGATTAACTTGGGTTGTAATTTATAAATTGAATATGATGGTATATATCTAAAAAGACCTAACTCTGCAGTTTATGTAATTAAATATAGTGTTTTGTGTGATTTATAGAGTAGTAACGGTTGTAGTAATTAAAAATTGGTTTTTCATTGTCTTTTAAATTAATAAAAACCTTACATATACTTTTTTTTTTTCAAAAAAACCTTTACATCTTTTTTTAACGTGAATCTTTACATATACCTTAATAAGTAAACTCCATACATTTCATTTTCTTAGATGTATAAAAAAAAAAGACATTTCTTTCATAATAATAGTGGCTAATTAGTTTTTTCATGATCTTAGTTGTAGCGTTTCTTACTATTATCATATTTTACTGGCTGGTGATTTTCATAATAGAGGCATTAAATGAGAGTTAAATTTTTCAAACCTTTCATTAGATTTTAAAAGTCATGGTGTGTGAAGAATATAAACATTTAAGGATTTTTTTATATTTTATTGTAAGGTCACAATTCGGATACCTAGTCCACAAGATGGATAGACTTAGGCCCAAAAAACCCAAAACAATGAATTTATAGAGAGTAGGTTGGAAAAACTGGGCTTTAATGGGTTGAAAACAAGTATAAAAAGTCCAAGCAACCAGAAGGGTAAAGACAGAATAGATTTATTCAAAGAAAAACGTACTTGGCTCAATTCGAGGAGACTAGTTTCAGTGTATTGATTCACAAGTTGGTTACAAACTTAATTCTAGGTTGCTACAGTGTTTCTTTCTCTCTTCTTCCGATCTCCGGCTCTCTGGGTCTCTCCTCCATTTTATACCCTCTTTTCCTTTCCTCCATTGCCCTCCACATGCAGGCTTGATGGTTGGTGTTGATACTTGTCCCATTAGCACCTTCTAGAAGTCTTTACACAATAGCTGTAAGGCTGAATAACACTGTTCAGGTATCACTTCTACATTAATACAACTAGAGGGTTAGCTGCAGAATATTTAATGCGGAGACAACAGCTTTCACTTTAGATATTTTAGGACTCCTTCCTGTTTGACGTTTCTGTAATGCTTTCTGTACCAATAGAACTTCCTGGAACATTACCTTGGTCGACAGGCAATCTCTTTGGACCTCAGCTTTGGTTAGCCAAGGAGTCATTCATCCTCAACCCATCCTGTTGAGCCATTATGACCAAAACTAACCTCTTTTTTTACTAACACAATCTCTTTTGATAAAGATTTCGCCTCTTTGAACAAACCCTCATCCTCGGCTTGGGTTACAAGCCTAATATGCAAATGGGTAACGAACTTTTGGGCCCAATATCCCTACAATAGCCCCTCAAGATTCTTCTTTTTGACTCCTCAAGAAGAAAGGAGGATTTCGATGTCACTATATTTGCTCTGTGCCCATTTCGTCCCACCTCTGCTTACGAAGACGCCTTTTTAACTACCCAAGGCATGCTCCTAGCGCTATGGCACTCAAGGCGCATCTTCATTAAATTATTACGGCTTTCTGTCCCCTCACGTTCTACGGTGGGATGCGAATCCAATGGTTGAGGATTTCGCTGGGGACTGAGTGGGAATTTTCCCGCTCTCAACTCTCTTCATGGTATAAATACCTCTCAAATCAATCATTTACCTTATCTTTTGCATTCACTTTGTTTCAGCGCACATACATTGAACTTACCAAACGTCTCAAATCACTCGTGTCCTTTCAAACACAAATAGCCTGTCCAAGGTCATTTCCCTTTTTTCTGTAAGTCTTTTTGAATCTTTACGTTTTGTTTTTCCATATATTATTCCTTTCTTTGTACTTTTTTTGTTCTTGGCCCTACTTTCTTCTCTCACCATTCGTAGTTTCCTCTAAACTTTTCTAGAAATGGGTAGATTTAAGAACTTGGTGGACTCTGAGGAGGCCATAAAGAGCTTTAAAGCTCTGTATAGGATTCCCCCAGGGATGTCCATTAGATACTGTAAGGAGGGGGAGTGGCATAAAAAAAAGGCAAGAGGGAGAAGTGGCGATCCCAATGATTGCCTTCATAAAGGGTGGGATGAGGATTCCCATGGGTACCGTTACCAAGGACTATCTTAGAGCTCATAGGTTAGCCCCTACTCAATGTGCCCCAAACATGTTTAGAATACTAGGGAGTGTAGACGCCCTTAATGAAAAAATGGGTTTAAGTTTGACTCACCACAATGTTAACTGGGTTTATAACCTACACCATTTAGAGGGGCAGGGGTACTACTTAAATCAAGCTTACTGGCGCCCAACTTTAGTCTGGTTAATAAGGGTAGTCTAGACAAAATTCTTAGAGCCGAGGAGTTCATGAGTGCAGACAATCAATTACGAGCGGCTCACTTGATATTTCGATACACGCCGATCTCTTCTAGCTTTCAGGTGTCCAAGTGCGTCATAAGGTCCAAAAACCCCCGCCTTCATCAAATAAGTGTAGCTGTCCCTGGTTTTCTCCTCCTTGAAGATGCTCTGATTCTAGAAGGCATTCTCTTTACTCAACCCATTCTAGAGGGCATGCCCAAAGTAGCCTTGCCACCACAGCGCAAAGCCGAGGAAGGGACTTCTTTCTATCTTGCCCCCTTAAAGGAAGAAAAAGAAGAGCCACAAAAAGTGGTAGAAGTGTCTGATTCTGAGGACGAATTTGACATTCTCAACCAAATTTTGTCCCCAGAAGCCTCTCCGGGTGATCTCGGCTATTCCTCTTCAGCCTAAATTATCCAACACCAAGGAGTTATTCCCACTCCAGACAACATGGGAATCCAACGTAAACAAAGATCCAACATACAAAAGCTGCTGAAGTCTCAACCAAGGGGGAAAGCTTCTGGAAAGGGAGTTCAAACTAGGCTTCCCATTCCCCCACCTGCTCTGCCCTTCTGACCTGAACTGGCTAATCTGAAACGGAAAAGGGGGGCCAAGGGGAAAGAGGTGGTGGAAGTTGGCAAAACCCACCCCTCCTAGGAGGACGAGGCCCAGAGAGTGGCCAAGCAGGCTAAGGTGGGGCAAAAGGGCACTGAGAAGAGAAGTGACCCTCAGACTGAACCCATTGCCTGGCTGCCTGCCCCAATGCTAGATGGGGTGCCTATGTTGGCCAGTGCCTTCATAAGGGATTTTCAAGGAGGCAAGGCCGGTTATGTGGCTAACGCGGTGAAGTAGGCTCTACTACTCCCCGAGGACATGGCCGAGCTCCGGTCCATGAGAAGGCATAAGGTCTTCCTCAGCCTCAAAATATATCTTGCAATGGTATGCTCCTTATCCCTTATATATATATATATATATATATATATATATATATACTCCTTTTCCTTTCTTTCTAACCCATGATTCTTTCCTTGGCAGGCTGTTCAAGCCTCCTTCAGGGTGGAGGAGATAACAAATTTCTACCACCGGCAGATGAAGGAGGAGGAGGGAAGGCATAACGCCACTGTGGACTCACTTAATGCAGCTGAGAGAAGTGTTCAAGAGCTTAAGAAGAAGCTGCTGGAAGAGGAGAGGGAGAGAAGGAGTGCAGTCGCAGCTCTTAACAACGCCGAAAAACAAGCTGAGGGCCAAAGGGTACTCCTTCGCAATGCTGAGGACCAACTGGCCACCTCTAAAGCTCAAATCCTCGCCCTTAAAAAAAGGTTGGAGAAGGCTGAGATGGCAAGGGTACTGGCTGAGAAAGCTCAGGATCAGGCCGAGCAGGATGCGTATGATCTCGGAGTGGCGGAGACCGAAGAAGCCCTCAGGGCTGAGGTGTCCGGGGTGTGTAGGACATACTGCTCCCAAGTATGGAGCAAAGCACTCAACCAAGCTGGGGTTGAGGCTTCATCTGTACTCAGGAGTGCAGAGAATGTGTTCTAACCCCCTGCCATCCAAGAGTCTACCCACTCTGGCTCGAAGACTGATTCTGAGGTGGCAGAAGTGGGTAAGGACAGCATAGCTAACGTCCCATCTTCTTCTGACAAACCCACAAAGGAGGTCGAGCATCTCGAGATTACTGAAAAAGAAAAGGATGTTACCCAAGGAGTGGCCCCTAACGTAATAAAGCCTCCAACTATCACCAGGATCCTCCAACAGAGAAGGAAGCTCCCACAAAGATGGAATTGTCCTGGCCTCCCTTCCCTTGTCTGCCAAGGCTAACCTAGCAAGCAAAGGCCTCGAGGTCTCAAAAGCAGCTTCAACTCAGCCTGCCCATGGCCCTCCCAAGGACAAGATTGTAATAAAGAAGAAATAATTTTTGATGTATTTATATATATATATATATTTATTTATTTATTTATTTAGATGTTTGTTTTACTTTCGAAGTTTGTAATTAATATGGTACCTTTGTATCTAACCTGCCTCTTTCCAAGGCTTTAGATAATGAAAATTTTGAACATTTTCTTTATTTCTTTGATTCTTATAGTGATGTTGGTATGACTTCTCTGTTTACCTAATACTTAGTAAAACTGATAATGAGGTAAAATTAACCTTATTAATTTGCAAACTTAGCAGAAATTTTATCCCATTTCATGTGGTTAGCAGCAAAGTAGGTTAAACCCATTGAGGGTATCACCTCGGCATTGGGTATACTCAACTCCAAAACCATATGAGCTAATGCAGTATCCACCTAAGTTTAAAATTTATTTCTTTCCTAACCTATCAATAAGTTTAAAGGGTTACAAAGATAATCAACCCCTAAAAAGACACGAGTATGCCTGTGAATGCTTTAAGTGATGCTCATGAGCATCCGTTTAAGTTTGTCTTTCATAATCCTGCTGTTTAGAATGGTAGGTTATATTTGACATTTAGGCAATTAATAAGAAGCACTTAATTACCTTAAATTTGGAGAAAATGAGAGAAAGTATTAACTTATTCAAAGTACACGATCCGAAGAGTCAAACATGACCAAGGTTTTGTTTCTTACTTAGAACAATGATAGAAAAATATCAATTTTCCGAAGGTATGTGGTTCGAGGATCCATACATTACCACGGGTCTATTTGATACTTAAATAGATGTCATGAAGTATTAATTTACCCAAAGCATGTTGTCCGAGTAGCTAGGCATAACTAAGGTTCTGTTTAATACTTAGAGCAATAATAAAAAGATATCAATTTTTTCAAGGTATGTGGAATGAGGATCCATACATGACTAAAGGTCTGTTTGATACTTAAATAGATGTCATGAAGTATTAATTTATCCAAAGCATGTGGTCCGAGTAGCCAGGCATAGTTAAGGTTCTGTTTAATACTTAGAGCAATAATAAAAAGATATCAATTTTTTCAAGGTATGCGGTCCGAGGATCCAGGCATGGCGAAGGTTCTGTTTGATACTTAAAGCAATAATAAAAAGATATCAATTTTTTCAAGGTATGTGATCCGAGGATCCAGGCATGACCAAGATTCTGTTTAACACTTAGATAGATGATACATGACATGCAATATAACCAACTCATATATGATAAAGTATATTCTTATTAATAATAATTCCTTCTCAGGTTATTTACATTCCAAGGGCGTGGTACAGCCTTTTCATCTAGATCTTCTAGACAATATGCACCAATTTTCCCCAGGCTGGGTTCCTTGTAGAACCCACAACCTTTCTTAACACCAAGTCACCAGGTGCCAATAGCCTTAATTTTACGTTGGCATCATATCCTTGCTTAAGCTTATGTTGATAGTAGGCCAATTAGACCATGACATTTTCTCTTCGTTCTTCAATTAAGTCTAAACTCTTCTCCAATAAGTCATCATTGCTGTTCGGAGCAAAGGAGCTCATCCTAAGCTTAGGGAATCAAATTTCCAACGGGATAACAGCCTCGACCCCATAAATCATTAAAAAAAAGGTTTCCCCAGTGGACCTTCGAGATGTAGTCTTGTAAGTCCAAAGGATGTGTGACAGCTCTTCCACTCATCTTCCCTTTGCGTCATCCAATCTTTTCTTGAGCCCACTCACTATGAGCTTATTTACAGTCTCAGCTTACCCATTCCCCCGTGGATAAGTCGGAGTGGAATATATATTAGTTATTCCCAACTCGCAGCAGTACCTCCTGAAGGATTTACTGACAAATTGAAGTCTATTATCTGAGATAAAGGTATGAGAGACTCCAAACCGAGTGACAATATTTTTCCAAACAAATTTCTTGGCATCCACATCTCTAATATTTGCCAGCAGTTCAGCTTTAACCCACTTAATGAAATAATCTGTGCCGACCAACAAATATTTCTTATTCCCTGCTGCCTTAGAGAAAGGACCTACAATATCCAAATCTCACTAAGCAAAAGGCCAAAGGCTGGACAGAGGATTAAGGACTCCTCTTGGTTGATGGATGTTTGATGCAAATCTCTAACATTGGTCACATTTCTTTACGTACTCTTGTGCTTCCCTTTGCATGTTGGGCCACCAATACCCTTAAGTGAGGGCTTTGTGAGATAAAGACCTTCCTCCTGTGTGGCTTCCACAAATTCCCTCATGTAACTCCTCCAAAAGTAGCTCGACTGCTTCAGGATGTATGCATAGTAAATATGGGCCAGAAAATGATCTCTTATATATAACTTTTGATCCTCGGACAGCCAAAACAGAAGATCGTATCTCTTTTTACCTCAATAGGTTTGATTAGATCTTCTACAAGGATTATTCTAAGTAAAGTCTGTGCCAAGGAGATTGCCAATGTTGCAAATGAGTCTGCATGCGTATTTCTGCTTCTAAGGACTTGTGATAAATTAAAAGACTCAAATCCAAACTGTAAATGTCTAACCTAGCTCAAATATTCTAGGATTCTGGGATCTCTGGCTTCCAATTCTCCTCAGACTTGACCTACTACCGGTCTTGAGTCAGAAAATATTTTCACTGTCTTTCCACCCATCCTTTAAACCATGGTCATCCCAACCAGCAGAGCTTCATACTCAGCTTCATTGTCGATGGCCGTAAAGCCTAGTCGCAAGGATTTTTCAATTGTGATCTTCTCAAGAGACACCAAGACTAGCCCCACTCCAAATCCTTTGTGGTTTGCCGCATTATCAACGTAAACCCTCCAAGACAAAGGTTCTTCTAAGGAGATTACACCAACTGAATTTCCATCCATCTTTCGCTCTTCTATTTTTCCTTCTATCGGGGCTTTAGCAAACTCTACCACCAGGTCGGGGAGGACTTAACCCTTGACAGAGGTGCGAGGCATGTACTTGATGTCAAAAGCTCCTAGGATTGTCCCCCACTTTGCAATCATTTCTATGTAATTAGCGCTTCGAAGCAGAGACTTGAGTGGGAGTTGGGTTAGGACAACAACTTTGTATGACTGGAAATAATGGGGAAGCTTACGAGTGGCATGCATCAATGCCAGAACGGCCTTCTCGAGTGGTAAATACCGGACCTCGGCCTCATGTAGTGACTTGCTCACATAATAAACTGGCTTTTGTACACCACTATCAACCCGTATCAACGCTAAGCTTATTACATGGGCGGTCACCACAATGTAGGCAAATAAAACTTCATCCACCTCGGGCCTGAACATGATAAGTGGTCGAGAAAGATACTCTTTCAGTTGCTGGAAAGCTAAGACACACTCCTCGGTCCATTAAAATCCCTTCTACTTATTTAACAACTAGAAGAAAGGCCTACACCTATCTGCTGACTGAGATATGAATCGGTTTAAAGCAGTGGTCATCCCTGTTAGCCTCTGGACCTCTTTGGGATTCTAAGGTGGTTGTAAATTATTGATTGCCGTAATCTAGTCAAGGTTGACTTCAATTCCGTGGTGTGTGCCCATGTAGCCCAAAAACTTCCCTGATCTGACGCCAAAAGAACATTTGAAAGCATTACGTCGCAGCTTATGTCTCCTCAGGATTTCAAAGATATTTTCGAGGTCGTTAACGTGCTCAGCATCTAACTTGCTCTTGACCACCATGTCGTCGATATAAATTTCAATGTTTCTTCCCAGCTGTGGCTCAAACATCCATGTCATCATTCTCTGATAAGTAGACTCCACATTTTTTAAACCAAAAGGCATCACTTTGTAGTGGTAATTCCCAGTGGGAGTGACAAAAACTGTCTTTTCTTGATCCTCTAAAGCCAAAGGTATCTGGTGGTAGCCTTGGAAAGCATCCAAAAAACTCATCCGGGGGTGTCCTACATTGGCATCTACTAATTGATCAATCCGAGGCAAGGGAAAAGGGTCTTTTGGGCAGGCCTTATTCAAATCTATAAAGTCTACACACCCGCCACTTTCCATTCTTCTTCTTCACAACCACAGTATTAGCCAGTCATTCAGGGTAAAACACCTCTTTGATATCCCCAGCCTACTTAAGCTTCATCACCTCATCTTTGACAGCTTCAGAGTGATCCTTTGATGAGCACCGAGGTGATTGCCTCCTAGGGGTAATAGACGAATTAACGTTCAAATGATGGCAGATGAAGCCCGGATCCACCCCAGGAGCCTTGTAAGCATTCCAGGCGAACACATCAACGTTCTTCTTAAGAAACCTTACCAGCTCTTCCTTCTCCTGAGGTGGTAGCTGATCCCCAACCTGAAAAACTTCTCCGGACCATCACCTATAGTAAATTTCTCTAAATTCTCACATTTCGTATCCTTGGCTGGGCTATGGTCAGGCAACACTAGAGTCTTTAACTGCTATAAGCCCCCCTCAGTAGAGGCCAAGGACTCGAATGCAGGTTGATGCATAATTACTACCACAAGGCACTGCCTAGCCATGTTTTGGCTCCCCATGAGCTCCTCAACCCGATCACCTGATGGGTACTTCACCTTCAAATGCAGAGTTTAAGAAATAGCCGCTTGGGCATAAAGCTAGGGTCTGGGCACAATTGCCGTCTAAAGAGAATACGCATCCACCACGATGAAGTCTACCTCTACCACCTCTGAACCAGCCTGCACGGGTAACCTAATCTGACCCCTTGGTATGACAACCTTTCCATCGAAACTTACCAAAGGTGAATCGTAGGCTGTCAAATCCTCGGTCCTTAAGTTCAAACCTCTGTATAAATCAAGGTACATTATCTCCGCGCCACTGCCTTGGTCTACCATCACCCTCCTCACATTATACCATCCTATTATGAGGGTGACCACCAAAGCATCATCATGTGGCTAGATATTTCCCCTCTTATCCTCATCAGATTAACTCAGCGCTGGTCAAACCTCTAATCTAGCCCTCTTTGGCTCAAAGCTAGATTCCTCGGCTGATGGTCAAGCTACAGTCATTACCCCGGAAGGACCAGAACCAGTTTTCCCTAGTGCAGCAAAGATGACATTAATTGTGCCTAACGAAGGCCTCGAAGAAGTATTCCTTTGTACCTCTGGCCTTGATTGGTCTCCCTGCCCGTTGGGCCAATACAAAAATTGCTTCAGTTTGCCATCTTGGACCAACCACTCCAGATGACTCCACAAGGTTCTACATTCCTTGATGGTATGCCCCAGCTCCTGATGGTACTGGAAATGAAGACTCTGATTGCGCCTCGATGGGTCCTCACTCATTTTGTTTGGCCATTTGAAGTATGGCTCATTCTTAATCTTCTCTAAGACTTGATGCACTGGCTCTCAGAACACAATGTTAACCTGAGTAGCTGTAGGACCAGATTGTCCGTTAAAATCCCTTCGTGGTCTGTTATTGTTATAGCGGTCCTACCTAAAATTCCTCCTCTCTTGAGGGATAACCTTACCCTTCCCCTTACCTTGCTATTGATCCTCCTCAACCCTTTTATACTTATCAATCAAATCCATGAGCTGGCGTACATTGGTACTAGGTTTCCCAGTAAGGGACCTCTTCAATCCATGCTCAGCAGGCAGGCCGACCTTAAAAGTTCTGATGGCCACGTCGCCAAAGTCACCATCTATCTTATTGAACATCTCCCAGTACCTGTCCAAATATGTTTTCAAGGTTTCACATTCCCTCATGGATAGGGACAACAAGGAATCCAAAGGTCGAGGAACCTTACTACAGGTGATAAAACGGGATCCAAACACCCATGTGAGTTCCTTAAAGAAATCGATGGACACTGCTCCCAAACCGTCAAACCATCTCATTGCCACAGGCCCTAAGCTAGACGGGAATACCTTACACATCAAGGCCTTGTTCTTGGAGTGTACAGCCATTCTTTCGTTGAAGTGGCTAACATGTTCCATAGGATCTGTTCAACCATTATACATGGTGAATGTGGGCTGGGCGATGATCTAGATATTTGATTAAGTGCCTTACTCATGGCATCATTCCTCAGGCCTCTTGAGGACGAACCTCTGTTCCTGCGCTCACAACGGTAAATCTCATCATACAAGAAAGACTCACTAGGAGGTGTCCTTGACTTACATCTATAACTACCGTCCCCTTTACCATCAAAAGAAAAGTCAAAAATAGAAGGACTTCGCTTTCTACACTCGTGGTGCAACTTTCTCTTTAAGTGATCAATCTTCAGCTGCATGGCCTTAGCATTCTTCTTATGAGAGAGGTGGCTACCACCCCGAGAATGACTCTCACCAGTATGGATAGTATGCACACTTCCTTCTCGGTTCCTTCCGCGCTCAAGATCACGAGAGTGGTCTTCACGTTGAAATCCCATAGATTCTAGCTAGTTTGGACCCGAACCTACCATAATTAATAGTTAGACTCACTATAACACCAGTAATTCCCACAAACGGCGCCAATTGTAAGGTCACAATTCGAATACCTACTCCACAAGATGGATAGACCTAGACCCAAAAGCCCAAAACAATAAATTTGTAGAGAGTAGGTTGGAAAAACTAGGCTTTAATGGGTTGAAAACAAGTATAATAGATCCAAGCAACCAGAAGGGTAAAGACAGAATAGATTTATTCAAAGAAAAACGTCATCGACTCAATCCGAGGAAACTAGTTTCAGTGTATTGATTCACAAGTTGGTTACAAACTTAGTTCTAGGTTGCTACAGTGTTTCTTT
This sequence comes from Lithocarpus polystachyus, assembly GCA_033629205.1. NCBI lineage: Eukaryota > Viridiplantae > Streptophyta > Magnoliopsida > Fagales > Fagaceae > Lithocarpus > Lithocarpus polystachyus. The sequence continues at coordinate 88,170,772 of CM066166.1, forward strand.
CTCTTTTCTTCCGATCTCCTACTCTCTGGGTCTTTCCTCCATTTTATACCCTCTTTTCCTTCCTCCATTGCCCTCCACGTGCAGGCTTGATGGTTGGTGTTACTACTTGTCCCATCAACACCTTCCGAAAATCTTTACACAATAGCTGTAAGGCTAAATAACATTGTTCAGGCAACACTTCTACATTAATGCAGCTTGGGGGTTAGTTGCAGAGTATTTAATGCAGAGGCAGCAGCTTTCACTTTAGATATTTTAGGACTCCTTGTTTGTCGTTTCTGTAATGCTTATCTGTACCAACAGAACTTCCTGAAACATTACCTTGGTCGACAGGCAACCTCTTTGGACTTTGGCTTTGGTTAGCTGAGGAGTCAATCATCCTCGACCCATCCTGTCGAGCCATTATGACCAAAACTAACATTTTTATTTACTAACACAATCTCTTTTGATAAAGATTCCGCCTTCTCGAACAAACCATTGTCCTCGGCCTAGGTTACAAGCCCAATATGCAGATGGGTAATGAACTTCTGGGCCCAATATCCCTACATTTATTATTTATAAATAATGTTAAATGAAATGTCAAAAAAAAGATTTTAAAAATTTTCATCTTTATTTCTTATATATTTCTATTATTACTGAAGAATGTCTTCCTTTTAGTTTTGATAATAAATATGATTTTCTAGATTAGAGTTTGATTAGTTTCGAGTTTAAATTTTGTATGATTGTAATTAATTGTTAATTCTATGATTTAATTAAGTGAATTTAACAATTTATTTATTTGCATGGTAAAGTTTTTAATAACATTCATAAGTTCATCTTTGATTAATTTTTTACTCCTTTAGTCGTCAGCCTCTTTGTTTTCCAATTAACGGTTACTAATTAATTTATTTAATTGACGTTTGATTTCTTTTACTAATCTTTTTCTCCCTTTCTTCGTTAACATCCTATTGTTTCCCAAATTTGATGATAATTCTAGTGCACTAAATATGCATATTGTAACGTTTATTTTTATTTATTTGCATTGTAAAGTTTTTAATAACATTCGTAAGTTCATCTTTAATTAATTTTTTACTCATTTAGCCGTCAGCCTCTTTGTTTTCCAATTAATGGTTACTAATTAATTTATTTAATTGATGTTTGATTTCTTTCACTAATCTCTTTCTCTCTCTCTTCGTTAACATCCTATTGTTTCCCAAATTTGATGATAATTCTAATGTACTAAATATGCATATTGTAAAATTTATTTTTATTTTTATTTTATTCCATTTTGCTACCATGAAGTTAGTATATCTATAACTATTAGTTTATTTTATGATATGCTTGGTTTGGTATTATTATTATTATTATTATTATTATTATTATTATTATTATTATTATTATTATTATTATTTTAAATTTAGTGTTTCTAAAATAGCATGTGTTTTGTATTCTCTTTTTCTATTGGTGCATTGTAATTTAGTGTTTCTAAAATAGCATGTGTTTTGTATTCTCTTTTTCTATTGGTGCATTGTAATGTTTTATGGGACTACGTTATAAGAAAATTTTTTATTCTATTTTTTTTTAATTGAGTGTTTCTAAATTGACAATTTTTTTGTATTTTATTTTTCCATTGATGCATTGTAACATTTCATGGGAAGAATTTATAAGAACAATTTTGATATAATGAATTTTAAAAAAAATATTATATGTTTAATTTAAAAAAAATGAGACAGAATATAAATAATTATGATATAGAGGATGTTGCTAAAGTTAAATGTTGAATAAAATAAGATAAGAAGAAAAATAGTAAAAATGAAAAGTATAGCAATAAACACCATATTATTTGAGTTATGCTATGCAATAAAATAATATTATATTTTTATGCACTATCTTTATAATGCAATAATATAACATTTAAAAACCAATGAGAATAAAAAAAAAATAGCAACATAAAACACAAAACTAAATCGTATCAAGCTGGAATACCAGTCAATTCCAATTTTAGCAAACTGACTGACTTCTAGTAATCTAAAGTTGATTTCTGCGATGCATTTGGTGGAGTTTTCAATATTGAATAAGTATATTTTGATGGTCAATCTATTACACTAAAATAATATATATATACCAAAAACTAAAGAAAAAAAAATATATATATATATATATATATATAGAGAGAGAGAGAGAGAGAGAGAGGGGCTTTTGTGTGTGGAAAAATAAAAATTGTGCATGGAATAAGAGAGAGAATAACAATTTCATAGTATGAGGATAAGAATGAGAAGAATCAAAAATAAAATAAGATAAAAAAATAGAATAATAGTAATATTGAGAGTAGTGGGGATATGAAAAGCTAGAATGGAATGAGAAAAGTTGAAAAAAGTTAAGGTAGAAAGTAGTGGGGATATGAAAATTTAATAATAAATAAGAATAGTTAATAATAAAATAAATTAAATATGATATTTTGATTGTAATATAATAGTTTTTAATTCACTTTAAATGTTTAAAAATTGTATAAAAAATTGGAAAAAAAATTGATAATGAAATGGCTGCTGACGTGGCTTAACGTAAGCGTAAGTATTAAATGTGGCTTAACGTAAGCGTAAGTATTAAATGCTACGTTTCAGCTTTTAATAATATATAGATTATTATTATTATTATTATTATTATTATTATTATTATTATTATAAATTTAGTGTTTCTAAAATAATATGTGTTTTTGTATTCTCTTTTTCTATTGATGTATTGTAACGTTATATGAGACTACGTTATAAGAAAAAATTTTATTCTATTTTTTTTAATTGAGTGTTTCTAAAATGATATTTGTTTTGTATTCCATTTTTCCATTGATGCATTGTAACATTTCATGAGAAGACTTTATAAGAACAATTTTTATTTAATGAATTTAAAAAAATATTATATGTTTAATTTTTTTAAAAATGAGATAGAATATAAATAATTATGATATGGAGGATGTTGCTAAAGTTAAATGTTGAATAAAATAAGATAAGAAGAAAAATAGTAAAAATGAAATGTATAGCAATAAACACCATATTATTTTAATTATGCTATGTAATAAAATAATATTATATTTTTATATACTATCTTTATAATGCAATAATATAACATTTAAAAACCAATGAGAATAAAAAAAAATAACAACATAAGACACAAAACTAAATTGTATCAAGCAGAATTACCAGTCAATTCCAATTTCAACAAACTGACTGACTTCTAGTAGTCTAAAGTTTATTTCTGCGATTCATTTGGTGGAGTTTTCGATATTGTATCAGTATGTTTTGATGGTCAACCTGTTACGCCAAAATAAAAAATATATATACCAAAAACTAAAGAAAAAAAAATATATATATACATATAGAGAGAGAGAGAGAGAGAGAGAGAGAGAGAGAGAGAGGCTTTTGTGTGTGAAAAAATATAAATTATACATGGAATAAGAGAGGGAATAACAATTTTATAGTATGAGTATAAGAATAAGAAAAGTCAAAAATAAAAGAAGATAAAAAGATAATAAAATAGTAATATTGATAATAGTGGGGATATGAAAAGTTAAAATGAAATTGAAAATTTAATAATAAATAAGAATAGTTAATAATAAGATAAATTAAATATGATATTTTGATTGTAATATAATAGTTTTTAATTCACTTTAAATGTTTAAGAATTGTATAAAAAATTGGAAAAAAAAAATTGATAATGACATGGCTGCTGATGTGGCTTAACGTGAGCATAGTAACATTAAATGCTACGCTTCAGCTTTTAGTAATACTAGTGTTTAACCCGCGCAATGCGCTAGATCATTTTATGAATTAGAAAACAATCAACTTAATATATTATACTTAATGTGATGGTAATATAGGGAAGGGGGTGGATGGTTAGTTGTTCAAAATAACGATGTTAATGTGTAGGTGTTCAAATAACTTGGTTGCAAAGCGTGTAAAATCAATTTGTAAAGAAAAAATTGGTTGCAAAGTATGTAAGATACATTAGTTATCAATCTATTTGTTTATTATTTTAAAATGTAGTAATTAATCCAAAAAATTTCGTAATTCCATTTACAAAAAAATTATTATTACTATACATTCTAAAGTATGCATGTTGAAATTTGGTTACGAACACAATTGATATGCATAGTATTCTTTCATTGTAACACACACATATATTTAGCTCCATCTAGAGCTTTGGTGTGATTCCTAATTAACCAAGCCATCTGTTAAATCTAATGATTTTCTAATATAATTTAGGATGCAAATTTTTAAGTCAATTACCAATTTGTTGCTACCCTATCTTTGTAGCTCAAAGATAAATGTCTACTCATAAAAAATAATTAGTATCTGAGAAAGTAAATATATTCAAATAACTTAAGATAAATATTCGTAGAGAATATTTTATATTAAAAGTTTTAGTTAAATAAATTTAATTAAATAAGTATGTAGCTAATGTATTAGAAATTAAAAATTTTAAAATAGCACTCAAAATGTCAAAGCCAAAATCAGAATTTAAAATTAATTTATCATCATGGGTTATTTCTCTCTCTCTCTCTCTCTCTCTCTCTCTCTCTCTCTCTCTCTCTCTCTTTTATATGTATTATCTTTGCATTTTTTTTAAATTTATTTTTATTTTTTTGAAAAAAAGCAATAATATATTTGTATCTAAAAATTCTTAAGATTTTATGAGAATGTATATAAGCAAATAAGTTAAAAAGCTTAAAGTTGAAAGTAATATAATTCTTGAAAGCAGTTACTTTTACAGAAGACATGCTCAATCTGTTTGTTGGGAAAGGTCCTTAAAAGATATTCCTTCAATAATTTAAAAATATAAATATTAAAAAAGGAAAATGTTGCAATGTTTGGTTGCTAAGAGAATTAATCATAAATTCCAAAATTTTGTTGCTAATATGCCAAATTCATGACACATTAGTGTCTAGATTGGCATGGCAATCAAATTGGTTCATTTTGCAAACTTTAAAGAGTACTATTACTTATGAAGCACTACTAATTAATACCACGTTTATGTCCTTTCTTCAACCTAGATTTTTGCCCAAAATATGGAGTTTAGACCATTCATTCAACATACTATTAATTTAATCTTTTGAACCTATGTAGAAATTACAAAGTTGAAGTGCAGGTAGAAGCATGAACACACACACACACACACACACACACTCACAAAATATCATATTCTCTCTACCAGTACACACATTTACTATTCCACACCATCCAACTGATTGCTTTCACATGTTAAAAACATGGAGAAAATAGCACTAAGTTGAAAATCCCATATGATCATTGACAGACAAATTTTAAAATGGTTTTAACCATGATTAGATGTCCATATTTTATTGGTGCAGTAGAATTTTTAACAAATTAAAATAAGTATCTGTAAATCAATCAAATCTTTGATACCCCTTTGCAGCTTCAGCTTTATGGTCATGCCACATTGGCTGCTGCACACACAAACTTTGAATGTATTCTACAGTGTTAAACTCAAAGAATAAGAGGTGTCCTCCAACCAAACATGATCTACTAAATGAATTACATGCAATTTCTGTTAACTTAATAGAAATTACATTCATTGTTTTATTAATGGAAATTCACCCACCAACAACCATATGTTACAACAACAAAATACATTTTCTGCATTTATCTACCATTAAAATAAAAGTTAAAGGTAGCTAACCCTAGTAATTATGCAGATAGAGTGGAATTTTTCCTTCTTATTCTCTCTAACAGTTGTATTACACATTCTCTTTCTTTTTCTTTGCTTCAAATTCAGGTCCCCAAAAAGAAAGTTATTAGATCATGATGTTAAAGATAACAGCAAATCAAGTGTCAAAGGGGAATTATAATAAAATTGTACAATACAAATACGACTTCACATTTCGAGATACACTTTTAAAACATTAGCTATGCTCATACATTAGCTAACAGACCTACACTAACAGATCATACATTAGCTATGCTCCTGTTAAATTGCAGCAGCTAGCATCATTGCTATTCTTGGATCACAGCTCCTGTGTTGCACCAGCTTCATGAGATAACACTAAAGCTATACCAATCAGCAAAAGTGAGAGTACATATCCTATGTGTGGTAAGTACTAAGTGGCATGCCACAGTGAAAACTTCAGAAACAGTCAAGATTTCAGTTTACTAGCCAAGTAAAAAAGGAAAAAACCGCTTCCTTAATGAATAAAGATTTCTGTTTACTTGCCAAGTACAAATAGAAGCATCTTCGAATAACAACATGGTACTTTGGTTACCAATTGAGACTTGAACAAAGTGACAATCTACCAAAGAGGCAAATGAAAAGATGGGGAAAAAATGACATCAACAAAGAGAGATGTAAGCAAGAATCTACCTAAAAAACCCTATCTCTATAACTGAATTTTAGCAACCAACAATAGGAAAGAATTATAGCTAGATTCAAAATTGGAATCACATATATTATAGCACTTGCAATTCATGTTGATATAAGAGTCTTAAGATGCTTGGACTATCCTATGAAAAAAATTAAAATTGAATGGAAAAAGATAGCATAAAGAAACTGAACAAATCCTCCAACAATGAGAAAACCATAACCTAAATAAAGAAAATTTAAACTCTCACAATCTAAAATAAAACAGAAAATTAAGTAAATAAGAAAAGGGTAGAAGAAACGAACTTGATGCATAATTTTGAAGCATTTTTTATGTTAGAATTAAATGATTTCATTTTTGAAGGGGCAAACGAAAAGAAAATGGAAAAATAAAATGGGAAATCAGGTAACCTTTAACCTTGATTCAATAATTTTTTTGGCATAATGACTCCTAGAAATGTATTACAAAATTTAAAAGATAAGTGACTGATGGGAAGCCAAAACTTTTTTTCTAATCAAAACATAGTCACTAACCAAATTGAGTCTTAAGAATTGAAAGTGGTGTCTACCATATTTAGATGTACCAAAATCAAGACTTCAAAATATGGTAATCCGGTAACAATAATTAAATCCAAACTCGTAATTATAGCATTTGGAAATCATAAGATCATAAAGTATTTTCTTTTTTAATTTTAACTGTAATGAAACTTCTAGACATATAAATTTAGGTATAAACAGCACTTCATGTGTGGGAATCACTAATTTTTTTTCGTAAAGCATAAATCATGCATTTTCAACACTTACAAAATATCACTAACAGAACTCAAAACCATCAAAAGCAAGACAATGTAATCATTGAGTTAGACTGGATTGGAAAACCTCACAAACACAAATAAGCCAACTTGATTACAAAACATAGTGGACAAAAAAAATCAAAGAGAACTCTATCTATTTGGCTATCAGAAGAAGATTGAAAAAAAATTAATGGAATCATAATAGGGTTACAGGCCAATTGAATACGTAACAAAAACCAATTCAAACCCAAATACATCAATTGGGAAAATTTAACCGAAAATATGAGATAAGCAGAGGAAAAATCAGTCTATCCTAATCTTTTAGTTTAATTCAGTATCTCTTCTTAAAAACACCCAAATGCCTTATCTAAAAGAGAACTCTGTAAATTTGTGCTTCAACAAAAGGATGGGAAAAGGAGGTTTCTTAAATTATAGAAAATAAATTGAAGTTGTAATCTGGCTTGAATTGAAAAATGTGCAAGATTGATCCCATAGTACCATTGACTGCTCATGGGACACAAAGACTGAACTGGTTCAAAACATATTTCTAAATTTATCCATTTAAAAAATATTAAATTTCTTAATACTCTGCATATCAAGAAAAAGAATAAATAAACACAGATTAGGAGTAAGCATTGTTCTAAAAAAATTACTTAGATACAGATGGACTGTAGGTAAGAGTTCTGAAGACTTCTCCAAAAGACACCATCTCTAGATAAATGGTAAAATTTATAATATTTGACCAAATAGAAAAACAACCCAAAACAATAACTAAATTTATCCTTTTGTGTCACTCTTGTAAACAACATCCATCCCATATAGCATCTTGCCAAAGACAACATGGCATTCCATCAAAAAAAATCAAAAAAGACAACATGGCATTCCATCCAACCTTTTAAAGGAAACAAAAAGCAAGCATGTAAGAAGGAAAAAAAAAAAAAAAAAAAAAAAAAACAAACAAACAAAACAAAACAAAACAAAACCAGCTATAAAAACTGTGCACTAAACAGATGGTACAAATTATCATTGTTCAAATACATTTTAAAAATAATATAAAAAATCCTCCACACCATTAATACAACCAGCAAATGTCACCAAGTCTTAGTCTTCTTCTCCTATGTTATCTCATGTAAAGATATTGCCTTAAGGTGCACAGATGTTGCTAATTCAGCACATGGACACTGAAATTCATGTAATGAGTCTACCCACACCTAAATATGAAAAAAGATCTTTATCTACCTTAATCGATAAAATCATCAAATTAGCACTTGAATCAAACCATTCACTTACAAACCAACAACTTTGAGAACAACACTACTTATTTAATAGGAAAAACAACAGTCTGAGCCTATATGCAAAAATTAGCGAAATTAAGATGGATGCACGGAGTTCCAATATAACTCAACAAAACAAAGTATTCAATAGTATGAAAGATAGAGGCTAACAATTAAATAGATACTAATATAAGATACCCTAACTTGTAATAAATAACTGCTACTATCTCAACTCAAATCTTACAAACATGGGTGGGGAGAAATGCTAGAGATCACAAACCATATATAAGAGCTCTATTTGAAATTGAAAGTTTCATTCACAAAATCATCACAAATAGCAACTGAAATCCCTCAGAATCAAGAAAATATAATCTGTGAGGTAGACTGAAATGTAAAGCCAAAAAAAAAGGATTTTTATTTTCAAAAAATAAACCAAAGAGAACTCTAACAATTTAATTTTGCTTAGAACTATCCCAAATACATCAATCAACAAAATGTAATCCAAAATATCAGATAAATAGAGGGATAGTAAGGCCGTCCTAAGGTGAAACAAAGTCTACAAAAAGAAGCTGAAGTAATCATTATAAGGAAGTTGATCACAAAGCATGACACCAACAAAAAAAACATAACAATTTTACAGGTTAGTTGAAAAAGAATCATGGAATGCATTTTTTTTAATAGTAAAAGCTGTCTAAAATATGCAAAAACAGAGGAAATTCAAACAACGAATACATAATGGACAGAATTATCAGATAAAAAAAGGAAAAATTAGGCTTTCCTAACCTATCAGTTTGTTCCAGCAAATCTGAATTTCAACAAAATGACAAGGTAAGAAGGCTTTTCTTATAATTTCAATAACACAATGTCTAACAATCTATTGGAAGGTGTATAGTAATCAGTTGGTTATTAAATTTTTTTTTTTTCAAAACCCAGTAATTAATCCAAAAAACCATAATTTCACTTAGAAAAAAATTATAAATTACTATACACTCTAAAATTTCAAATTTTAAACCATCCAAATATTAAAATCAAGGGCGAAATTCCTAATGTTACCAAAACTTAAAACCAAAAATAATAATTTCAGACCAAATCATCCATAGAGAGAGAGAGAGAGAATAAACCCATCATTACACACTCTAAACTTTCAGACTTATAACCATCCAAGTTGAAATTTGGCTATTAAAATCTAGGGCAAAATCCCTTATGTTACCAGTACTCAAAACCAAAAACTATAATTTTTCCATTCCTTTCATCGGTCTGTGTTTAGTTCTGATTATATTGGTCACGAAGTTGTGCCGATCTCTATCTCCATATCTCGAATCCCTAAATTGACAGCAAACCTAAAGAAGACAATAGGGTAAGAGATTAAACTAAAGCTATCCTGGCTATTTACATAAATTAAACAAAACTACTCCTAACCAAAAAACCTAAATCGTAACCAATCAAACCTGAATCATAAATAATGCCCAAATGAATCTCCCAAAAAAAACCCACTTTCTAAAACTAAGAACAGGAACATATGGGCAGCGACCCTAATGGCCGATCTCTATCTCCGTATCTCAATACCTCTGGGACTTTTGATCGCACGATTCTCCACTGGATCGCAGTATCACTTGGTTGTCTAAGTCTGCAGGGGATGGCGATGGCCGGCCGTACGAATCTCTACTGTATCGCAAATTTTTTTTTGTCTTCCTTCCCTTTCTCTGTGTCACAGTATCGCTAGGCGTTTTCCTTTAGAGAGAGAAAATGTTATACGAAGTCTGATGAAAAGAGACGGCTAGGGTTTTTTTAATTGCAACACTTTTTTTAAAAAAACCGTTTTATTAATATACCTAAAAATCAGTCAAACGGTGTTAAGCAATGCCAAACAATACAATCTATCGCCTTTTTTAAGTGAAACGTGTCTAGATTTTATAGGGGCCTTTTATCCTATTTGTTAGCGCCTCCTTAATTGTAGGAACCCACTTTCTCTCAGCTTCTGCTATTATATATAGTATATAATATAGATTTCACTACTCATTGATTTACCTATAAATAGGAAAAACCAGGTCAAAGGGAGGGGAGAGGGGGGACTTGTGGGTGCATAAAATGTCCTATCCTTAATTTGCATACTCTCAAATTTAAGAACTACAGTTTTGGGATCAAAATTGACAAAGGGGAGACCCTTGATTTAGGACAAACCATCAATAAGAGGTGCATTCGAGATATTGTCAAGTAATTTGCTGAGTCTAACTGTAGACATTTAAAGTTTTTTGTTTGTGTTAACATCAAATATTATAGTGCAAATCTCAATAGAACTACAACTAACCTCAATGGGAGTAAATATCGGTACTTACGTATTTTCCCTCAAACTATATCTCAGTCTAAGACAGTTAGTCACTACACTAGTCAAAGATTTATGAGGCTTAAATTTGCATCACTATAAGACGTGAACAGAGAAAAAACAAGGCAATGTCCTTTTAAACTTCACAAAAATAAAAGACTAAAGATATCTTAGTAAACTTGACAGTATAATAAAAAGCGAAAGCCGAACTAATATATTCCCAACTTCCCAGGTTTCAGTAACTTAACAAACTCAGCATATCCCCCCATCTCTTAATATTAAGTAAAAGTTATAGTGCAATTGAAAGAAGCATGCACACGGTGAATTTTCATTGATTCAACAAATATAAAAGTTAACATTCTGAGAATGTTTTTTTTTTTTTTTATAGGTCATTCTGAGAATATTTATAAGCATGCAATTGCAGAAGAGTCAAATATGGTATGTCAGGTATCTCACTATTGACTGCAAGCTCACTCCACACCTATTGTCATCGTATGCTGCTGCCCGCAACTCTTCGTAACTAATATTGATAGGCCAAAAACATATTGACTCCTTGTGATGAATTAATTGATTAATTAGCCAAATTTATTAATTAATCAAATTAACATGCAAGATGCGTGATAGCACAAACAAATCACCAATTATTTAAGTATGCAGTTGAAAAATAAATTGACACGGTGATTTGTTTATGAATGAGAAAAACCTACATAGCAAAAACCTCACCGGGTGATTTTAAGGTCACCACTCCCGAGAATCAACTATTATCACAACAAGCGGTTACAAGTAAAAGAATCATAGTACCTTATACCAACCTACAGTTGAACCATTACCCAAATACCCAATTGGACTTGTTCTGTAGTGACAATCTCTCCTTTTATTGCACGGTTCTCAGTACATGAAAACCAATTGCGCAGATCCAAGTACGCGACTTGATTCACCAACTAGAGAAGGATATTGGCTGCAAAGTTCTTCAATTCATTCAGATGATAAAGACCATGAAGTTGCTTGGTCACAAAACCCTACGGTGTACAAACACAGCAGCTTCTTCAAGAAAGTGATGAACTAGGACAAAATCTGTCTCCAATCACAATTTGCATGAATAATATTTTTCACATGTAAGCAACTTTTGACGGCCCTTAAAACAATCTTTATATATGTCTAGAGTTGTGAGAAAAGAAAGCTCAAACACATAATCACTGATTAGATGAAAAACAGTCCTAAAAAATTGAATTTCATAAACGGATATCTGTTGAGATGCTGTCGAGCCACAGGCTTCAACAACTCTACATGTCTCAATAGATAGCTAGCTGTCGAGCTTTAATGAACAGCATTTTCTGCACTTGAATCTTGGACAGACTTGCATGGCTTTAACACTTGAACTTGAAACAAAATTTCTTGAAGTATTAAATACATCCTAGATCTACCCAATTATAAACAAAATGCATTTTGTCAAAGGATTAGCCAATTACATAAAACAGTGGCATATGTTCCTAACATGTGAATCACATATGTTCTAACAATCTCCCCATTTGACAATCCGTGACAATACCACAACTAACAAATGAGATATGAGAGAAGTCATAAATCACTCAACTCATATTCACTTGTTGAATACAATAAAATCTACCCAAACACAAACTCTTGAAAAACTTTGCAAGAAGAGAGTTTATAGTAAGTAGACTTTGACAACCTATATTTCTGAAACACTTTAAACAAAACTCATAAAGGCATCTTAGTGTGAAACGGAAATAATAGATTGCATACAAGATATAAGAAATATGTGTATAAAGAAAGAAAAAAAACAACATATGTAAGAGTAGGTGAAAAAACATACATCAATATATATAAACCCAATATAAGTACATGTATGTCAAAATGGTCACAAGACCTAAGGTACATGAACAATGTATCTAAAAAGAAGAGAAAAAAAAAAAAAAAATACATAATATCCTCACTACATCCCTCAATGTGCACACTCCCTCAACAAAAATCTCCTATGCTAACCCTCCCCCTAAGTATGACTACTCTCATAACCAAAACTATTCCCCCTTTTTGTCACAAGTGACAAAGGGTAAGAGTGTTAAGTAAACATCTCATCGGAGATGAAAGAGCTAGCATCTCCATCTCCATCTCCATCTCCATCATCATCATCGTCGTCAAAGTCATCGTCCTCGGATGCCGCGGATGCCTCTAGTGAAAGAGAGGGAGACTCCACAAAGCCAACAAGTCGAGCTTGCCATCTAGCAATACGACCGACACGACTGTTCACCTGACACAACTCATCAGTGAGTGTCAAGGCGAGCATCCATGCACTGAAGCTGTGCCATGATCGCGTCAAAGGTCACACCTCCCGCAGAAGTAAAGGGAGCGGAGGTGGATGAAGCTAAAAAAGTGGGAGGAACTGCCACACTGGATCACCTCGAACGTAACTGCGCCTCGTTCCATTTAACAGTAGCGGCATCTATAGCACCCATGACATGGAAATGGTCAGACGTAGGAAAGGGAATGGAAAAATGGCGTAAAATCCTCATGATAGCCAAAAGGAAGATGAGCTTATCACGAGTCACCGAATCCCTATAGACATCTATGATAGAAAGAATGAAATGAGAGGAAAAATCTATAGTGAGATGCTCAATAAAGGAAAGCAAAAATCGAGCACGGGGCTCTGTGACAGAGTTATAATGAGAAAGAGGTTGCAAAAAAAAAGTAGGGCCTTTAGCAAAGGCCGAACATGGTGTGAACTGATGCTTGCCCCAATCAAAGGGACACTCACAAAAAGCAGACATCAGCTCGTCTTTGGACACAGTGTGACAACAATGCGCGTACCTTGTGACATAGAGCACATCAGAGACAACCTCTAGTGTGACAACAATGCGCGTACCTTGAACGCGAGTGACAGAGAGAGGTACTGAATAATCGAATTCATGCATGTTGGAGTAAAACTCCTAGATCAACACGGATGGACATGTGACCAGGATGTCACACAGTGACTCCCAACCCCTACTGTGAATGACAATGGGGAGGTCAGTGTCGGAGAAGTCCAACAAAATGACTTGGCGTTCCGAATGAACACCTCGTCGAGAAAAGTTCTCAAAGAAGTCCTTGGCCTCCTCATCACGGAATCAGACGTGTGAGGGAGTAGGATCAGAAGAAGTGGATGCCCCGAAACTAAGACGGTTCCGGGACAGAGCAGATTTGCGTTTGGGTGTCATAGAAGCAGACTAACGCAAACAAAAGAGAGAGAGAGAGAGAGAAAGAGTGTGACAATCAGAAAAGTCCCAATACAGTTCAAATATATCAAAATATATTGAAAAGAAATAACGTATGCATAGGAATGCATGAACATGTGACATGCAAAAGAAATGCATCATAGGCTCAGCCCAATCCAATCCTACCAATACACAAGCAATTTAACATATATAACACAAAACTAAACGCTTGAAAATATAGTTATAATGCAAATGAAATGCAATGCATGAAGTTTTAAGATCAAAATCACAAAACCCATCCCAAAAATTTTGCAAAAACCTCTTTAATTTTGAAAAACCCCAAAATTTTCAAAAAATCCCAAAACTTAGGTTAAAAATCATGAAATGCATGAATATGAGGGATTAGACACTTACGAAGTGAAGGAAAACTTGATTAAGGCCAAAAAACCCTTAAGGAAGAGGTTTGGAGCGAGTGAGAGAGATTTTGGGAGGTGAAAACGTTGAAAGAGATCGAACGAAATAAATCTGAGATCGCAAGCGCCCTTTATATACAAGCTCAGTAATTCTCGATAGATAGAGAGGTGTCGAGAGGTGTCAGCTTTAAAGGGTTCGACAGATGCAGATATTAAGCAGGTGTCCAAGACAAAAAGGAATCTTGATGGATCGAGGATCTGTCGAAGAGCTATTGAGGAGACAAAAGGTATCTTGATTGATCGACATAGCTATCGAGAAGCTATCGAGGAGACAGAAGGTATTTCGATCAATCGACCTAACTATCGAGAGGTGTCGAGATTGCGAGAAAAAGCAACTGAAGATCTCGATAGATAAGCTAGGTATCGAAAGATGTCGAGAAGATGTCGAGATTGTTTTAAAAACAGTTTTTCAAGAGAAAAAAAACACAGATATGAATGAAATCAATTATGCAACTCAACCAAGAATCCAAACATCATATTGATCTCTTAAAATCATCTCTCAACAAAAATTGTTAAGCACATAGATCCAAAACACACGCACACACACACACTAAACAAGTCTAACCAATTTTCTATTTCAAAAACAAATTAAGATAGTTTAGTGAACATACATTAACACATGTATTCCTAGTGATGGCCAAATCACATTATACCTGCACATGTATTAGCAAAGAATATTGCGTATTGTGTGTGAAAAACATTGCAAGATTGCATAAGTGTATACATGTTATGAAAATTTGAGATATAAGAATATCACTTTAACTCACACACATTCATAACTATTTGATAGGACTATCACCTTCAAGGTACATCCTATAACTTCCACATCTCTTAAAATACACGCTTGCAATCATATATAAACCATTTTGATCTTTTTGCTTTTATTTCTTTGCATATTTTCTTTTGTTAAGCAAACCATGCATGGACATATAAGAGATAGAAAAGAATTACCGAATTATGTTAAGCTTTTAACATTAAAGAAATGTTGAACAAAACTAGATGTACATGTGAGTTGTTTAGTTGGTCAATAATGAAAATAGGAAAAGGGCTAAAAGTGAAAAATACCCAGACGTGTTTGCATTTTCACAGTTTTCAGGTTTGTCTTTCTGTGGATTGAGACATAGAGGAGGTTAAAATTTCAGGAGGATGGTGGAGCCATTGAAATGGATTGGGCTTAAGTTTGCAATCTTGATGGATTTTGAGAAGTTTAGGCCTCATTTCGTAAGCGATTTCTAATAATGTTGTTTAAATGTTATGGAAATGCATGTAAGTGAAAAAATGTTGTAAAAATATATGTTATGGTGTTCAAATAACATAAAATATTATTTAAATAACAATACCAAACATGCCCTTAGCATCTTGTCTATATGGGCAGTGGGTCCAAGGTCCGTTTTCAAAACGCGATACTCCTTCATAAATGGAAAAGCTACTTTTTGATAACCCGCGGTGGCAATAATTTACCAAAAACGCATTTTAGATTTTGGGCTTAAAAACAAGCGTTTTGGGCTCTAAAAATGTAGACAAACACACACTATGTCCGAATCATCAACTGGACTTCTAGTAAAGTTTTTGAGGCCTTTTTGATAGCAAATGATAACGAACCAATCTTCCACGAAGGTTTCTTATCCTTAAGCTATGAACAAAGAAGAAGTCATTGAAATTCAACGCAATATAGACACTACAAATATAAACGTCATAATCAAGGTAACTTTTCCACGCGGAATGCAAAATAACGCCGATGGTATTAAAAGTATTCATACCCATAGAATGTAGTTGGAACCTGATGGTTCCCTCCTAAAAAGACCTTTAAAACAATAAAATTTTAAAACCATCACCATACATTCTATCTAAAATGAAACCATATATTGGGTTCTAGGAACTTTCGTAATTAAACCCCCCATTCAAGTGCCAAAAAGAATTAAAGGGTTACACAAATGGTGTGCAAAAAAATTAAAAACCTGATGATTCCCTCCTAAAAAGACCTTTAAAACAATAAAATTTTAAAACCATCACCATACATTCTATCTAAAATGAAACTATATATTGGGTTCTAGGAACTTTCATAATTAAACCTTCCCCATTCAAGTGCCAAAAAGAATTGAAGGGGTTACACAAATGGTGTGCAAAAAAATTAAAAACCTGATGGTTCCCTCCTCAAAAGACCTTTAAAACAATAAAATTTTAAAACCATCACCATACATTCTATCTAAAATGAAACCATATATTGGGTTCTAGGAACTTTCATAATTAAACCTTCCACATTCAAGTGCCAAAAAGAATTGAAGGGGTTACACAAATGGTGTGCAAAAAAATTAAACTTTCAGTACTGCATATCACCCCAAGCTACTTTTAAATGCGCCAATAGGCGTCAAATTTACCCAAAAATGGTGCCAAAGACAAAAACTAGTCCAACCAAAAGAATAAAGTGCATATAACCCCAGCAACCTTCAAATGCACGAATAGGACATAAAATGTACAAGAAGTTGCTCAACGCACAATGCTTTTTGATCAAGTCCAAGTAGAGTTGGAACTTGATCAAGTCCAAGATTGCTAAACAAGTGCATATAAATATTAGCTCATCAAGCCTGTTAGGACTTTTCCATGATTTTTTTTGGGACTTGACATGGTTCTATGTATTTAGTTGGGCTTCTTCATTTAATTTTATCAGCTATTTCTCCACTGCAACACCATTAGCATGTAGCATGACATAGGCTCTTCATGTCCCAAACAAATGTCTTGGTTCTAAAGACACAATTATTAATGAAAAATAAAAAGTTCAAGTCTTCATAAAATGCCATTCATCCTATATCAGAGAATAGATAACTTTTTACGAGAATCTTGTTTGCTTCTTTAAAAAATGTGAGAATAGTTAGAGAAAATGGCAAAGTAGAAGATACAATGGATACGTGCTACCCTAGAACCAAATACTAAAAAGAATAAGTTGGAAACTCAAGGTGTTAAAACACCTCCTAACCCAGAAAAATCTAATCCAATCACTACTCCTAGAAGCCGCAAGCTCTCTAGAGTCTTGGCTTATTTGTATAATATCCCAATTGGGAATGGTAGAAGGATTTTAAAGGATAGGTAAATATCCCAAACTTTTTCCAAGTTACAAGTTCCTAAAACTTATTCCTGAATAAAATTTCCAAATTTGTTTTCCTAACTAAGCTCAGCTCCAAGCAAAAATAAGTTGTGAACAACTCAAGTTAGGTGATGAAATGAACCTAGGAGCACAACAATGAACAAAATGCAACATAATACAGCAAAAAATAAATAAATAAATTTGATACATATGGTCCTACATGTATGGTTAATTGGTTATCTATAATGATTTATTTGCAATAATATGCAAATTGCATTTCACATTATCTATTCAAAATGTTTTTATTTCTTATTTGAATAAGTGGAACTCCCAAAAATTTTGAGAGTTTTGCACATTATTTCTAAGTTATTCTACGATCATAATTTTTATCTTATTCTTTCTGGCAATTATATACAGATTTTTGTAACTTCCAAATTGATCTACTTTTTTATTCCACTACTCACAAACCAATGAGATTCAAACACACGAAAAAAAAGTGCATGCAATTATTCTTATCACTTTTTCTCACTATAAAACCAGTATAGTTTTTCTTTACACAATTTTTTGAGTTGTGAAAGTGTATGCCAATAAAGTGGTAAACAAAATTTTTATAAAAAAAAAAAAAATCAAGCATTCTTGTAAAAAGAAGATAAAGATTGGGTTTTGTGTCAATACCTTTGGGATTTCCTTTAGCAACAAAAATTTAAAACACCATATGCCATGATATCTGAAACCATAAAGAGTTAAGTCTGTTAGATGTTGCATGTGCTGCCCACATACTAAAATACTGTAATTAAAAATTTGGAAGCTACCCTCTCTTTCCACTTTTGCATCATCAATTTGGTAATTATTCTTGAATCAAGTTTGAAAGACCTTTTCAATACAAAGATACAGCTTGACAGATGAATCAGTCCTAATCTTATGTTAGTTAGATGTACTGTGGTAAATTTAACTGTTGTCTTTTGCAATGGTTAGGGTATTGGAACATTAAAGATATCCATCTATATCCTAAATTGTGGTAGCTCATAATTGTCCAAAAATATAATGTTTACCTAATAAAATTTGAAAGTTGTCATAGAAAATTTCTGTAGCCATTGAAATTACTTTTAAGCTCCAGATATTTCAAAGTATTCATTTGCAAGTTGAATTTCATTTTTCATATCAATATATGATCCCTCCACTCCCTTCTTTGATTCTGTTTTCTCCCAGGACCAATACCTGATAGTGCTGGTGCAGTTGTTCAAGTTGAGGACACTAAGCAAATTGAAAATGCTTCGGTTGAATCAAAAAGAGTAAAAATATTGGTACAAACTAATGAAGGTGTTGATATACGTCTAGTAGCATGATTCATTATTTCTTTAGAATAATGCTCATGATTTTATTGAAATAATTAGTCAGTCAACTATTTTTTGATAAATAAAATAGAAGAGATAAAAATCATTCAGAAAATTATGAATATATTTACATTTTCTTATTACTTAAAAAAAAAGGGGCTATGGCCCATCAACTTTTTTAACAATGTGGTTGTAGCATGAGTAGTTGTTACTAAATTTAGATGAGTTGATTCTTGCAACAATGCCAACTCCTAAGACACATTAAGATCCATGGCTTTTGGCTTTTTGCAAATGGTTATTCTTGTGTACATGGTCTATAAATTGTTAGTTAGGATTGATATCAGATTTTTTTTGGTCACCCATTTTCTGTGTCTTTTTTGACTTTATTACTTATAAAGAAAGTAGATTTTGGATTCTTTTGGATGAAAGGACATGTTTTTTTAAACACATCATAAAAGATGCATGCAGAGCAGAGGGAAAGAATGTTTTGTACTTAAGGAAAACTTTTGGATTAGAGGGATTGTAAAATCTATGCAAGTGTCACTTATCAGTTTTGTTACTGAAGGATACATTTATTCCCCCACACCAACAAGATTGGGTGGAGGAGTAACCACCAAATAGCCTACTCTACTGTATTTCATTCATACCATTTTTTAAAAAAATAAAATAAAATATTATATTATATTAAAATTTTGGCAAAAATACAAAACTGACCCTCTAACTTTCACATTTTTTCATTTCAGTCCTCTAACTTTCAGTTTTGTCAATTCAGTCCTCTAACTTCCAATTTTTGTCAATTTAGAGCTCCTTTACAACTTAGTTAGTGCTGCCGTTAAAACTACTAAAACGACGCCATTTTGCATGTGTTTTTTTTTTAAATTAGGAATTAAAAGAAAATAAGAAAAATCTGGAAAAAAGAAAAAAAAGAAAAAGGAGAGAGAGTGAGTCGGTTTGAGAGAGAGTGAGCCAAAGTTCACCAGCGGCGAGGAACCTCGCCGCCCCTACTCTAGACCTCGCCTGGTTAGACCGAGACGCAGAGAGCAGAGGAGCATCACTAGAGTGGTGGTGGTCTGTAGGTGTCATGGTGGAGCTTGGATGCTCCGATTCCTTTACACCATTGAAACCGAGGTCTAGGAAGAAGGGTAGGCTTAGATCGGGTCTAGGTTTGAGGCATTTGAGGGATGAACCACCGTGAAGTGGTGGTCGTTGATGATTGGAGAGGAGCTTGAGTTGTTGACCATGGAGAGGTTTAGAGAGAGCTCAGGCCGAGATCGAAGAGAGAGAGAGCTCGGTTTTAGAGTGACAGAGAGGGCTCAGTGAGGTTTATTGTGGAGGCTTAGGATCAGACCACTGTCTGTGGTGGCGTTAATGTTCGAAGAGGAAGCTTGAAAGGTTGGCCGGCCATGGAGGTCTGTTTGAGAGAGGAGAGGCTTAGGGTCAGCCGGCCATGGCGTCACGTCGTTCCCCTGTTTTTTTTTTCTTTTTTCTTTTTCCAGATTTTTCTTATTTTCTTTTAATTCCAAATTAAAAAAAAATTAAAAAAAAAAACACACATGCAATACAACGTCGTTTTAGTGATTCAAACGGCAGCACTAACTAATTTGTATCGAAACCCTGAATTGACAAAAATTGAAAGTTAGAGGACTGAAATGAAAAAATGTGAAAGTTAGAGGGTCAGTTTTGCATTTTTGCCTAATATTTTTATTTTGACCTCCCAAATTCAAACTGTTTATAAACCGTGTGGTTCAATATTTATAAAACTAATGTAACTTTTGGACCAAACTTATGCCATTTGATTATTAAGAGAAATTGATCTTATAGAGCTATCTTTTCTTAATGGACAGCACTTTTTTAATATTTACTTGGCACTTCAGGAATAGATTGCTAAAGGAGATAGAATGAAAATAAAAACAACCTTTAATTAGACCTCACAATTCAAAATGCAGTAATCCCAAAGATACAGATGCTCACTTTACATGTTAAGGCAAACAATAAGTACTATTTCAAAGTCAATCATAATTCACAACGTTGCAGTAATAAAAAAAAACAAACTTGATACGAGTAGAAAGGTTAAAAAATTAGATTTTGAAATAAGAGGGTTAGATTTTAGCAACATTTTACCATGTTTTCAACAGTTAATAAAATCATAGGCATAGAGACATTAAGAGGCACTATCTGTGTAGAAGAAAATCAATTGAGTAGTCAATTCACCAATACAAAAAAGAGCCCATTTCTGAAGGCACTATCTTTTGGAATATGTTTTGACTCTTTAATGAAAAAGGTCCCAAACCAGGCAGGCAGGCACCAAGGGGAGAATCCAAGGCCTGAAACTTAATGTCTAACTTGGCATTATATCACAGGCCTATCAAGCTCCTCGCTAATGGTGCAGCAAAAGAGACATGAAAAAGTTCAAAATTTACCTCAAGGTTTTTTTGAGAGACTTTGAAATGTAATTTAGGCAAGGAAAAATATTCCCTATATAGGCAGCAAGGACTTCAATTCTGATTGCCAAATTTACCGCATTGGGATCAGAAACAAATCTTGTAAGCAAAATACTCATAGAATAAGCCTTAAGATACTCAAAGAAAAAACTCAGAGCTCCTTAGCCTCCATATTCGCTACATAGATAGACTTTTCAATGTCAAACACAAACCAATCAAAAAACACCCATAAAAATTACGACATAAAATCTGAAATTTAGACACTCATACAAACAAATGGTCCCTGAATTGCTAGAACCAAAACAAACCCACTTCACAAAATCCAAACCACAAACAGAAAGATTTGTTCTTTTTTTTTTAAGTAAAACCAAAAATAGAAATGTTAGTACCTTAGAATAAGGCACAATGTGGTCATAATCATGACACAGACAACCAGGACAACCTACGAGCTTCCGAAAGACGAGGTTCCCAAGAGCGTCACGGCGCCAACGATCGAGGTCTCGACCTTGGACCTTCTTGGCCTTGTTCCAGCATTGTTGCTTCACGTTGTACAGGAAGCTCCAAGGGTTGTTAGAATCCGACGAAACTCGGAGCTCTTCGAAGAGAGTGACAGTGTCTTCTTCAGTGACAACAAGCTCATTTTGCTGTTGGTTGGTCTCATTTTGCTGTTGTGTTGAGAGGGGAAAGAAGAAGTGAGTGGATCGAGGATCTCAAGTAACAATGACGAAGTTTTGAGTGAAGAGGGAAGAGGGAGAGAGGGGATGGGGAATGAGGAGGGCGGCTGAATGAGAAAGAAATGTGTAGAGATTTTTATATTTAGTTTTAAATAGAACCAAAACGACGTAGTTTTGATAAAAGTAACTTAAAAAAAAAAAAAAAAAAAAAAAGGCTTTCATGGAGGTTAGAACCATGGACTGGTCCTTGAAAAATATGCATGGCACACGTGTTAACCACTAAGGCGACATACAATTTGGTGGTTTGGTGGTTCAACATTATTATTTATATATGATATAAAACTGCAATTTTTGACTTCCTTTAGAACTAGGATTAAAAAAATAATTATAATTTTTTTTAATCAAACCCCACATTAGATTTATATATATATATATATATATATATATAAAGAACTCAATTTAGGTTTCAATACAAAGAAAAAGGGAAATGAAAAACTCACGTAAAAACAAAAAAAAAAAAACTTTAGGATGAAGGAAAAAAAAGAGATAGACTCATGTTAGGACTCTCTCACTATTTAGTTTTTAAAAAAACCACACGTTAGATTTTTTTTTTTTTTTTTTTTAAAGGACTCACTTTAGGTTTTTAAAAAAAAAAAAAAAGAAGAAGAAGAAAGACTCACGTTAAAAAAAAAAAAAAAAAAAAACTTTAAGATTAAGGAAAAAGAGAGAGAGAGACTCTTGTTAAAACTCTCACAATATTTAGTTTAAAAAATTAAAATGATGATAAATATATGAAGAATGAAAAATATATTAACTTTGATCACCTTAAAATTTTTTAAGCATGAAAAATATATGAATATAATGTAATCTAATGGTAGATTTGTCAAAATTCACATCGAATTAAAAAATATAGGATTAGGTTCAAATTATACTTGATGTAACTCTAAAAAATGTTACACCAACCAATAACTTATTATTGATTTTATATTGTGAAAATCCAACTGTTGGATGACATGTTCTATATGTTCTTAACATGCATGCCAATTTTCATACCAATCAGGGGTAATTTACCATTTGATCTTTAAACTCATCTTTTATGTGTTATTTTACAACACGAAAACTTGAATTTAAACAACTGATTGATGACATGACTATTAATCTTTGATCACCTTAAAATTTTGTAAGCATGAAAAATATACAAAGATAATGTAATCTAACGGTAGATTTGTCAAAATTCACATCGAATTAAGAAATATAAAATTAGGTTCAAGTTACACTTGATGTAACTCTAAAAAATGTTACACCAACTAATAACTTATTATTGATTTCATATTGTGAAAATCCAACCATTGGACAACATGTTCTATATGTTCTTAACATGCATGCCAATTTCATGCCAATCGGATATAATTTACTATTTGATCTTTAAACTCATCTTTTATGCGTTATTTTAAACTACAAAAACTTGAATTTAAACAATTGATTAATGACATGGCTATTAATCTTTTATCACCTTAAAATTTTGTAATCATAAAAAATATATGAAGATAATATAATTTAACGGTAGATTTATCAAAATTCACATCAAATTAAGAACTATAGGGTTGGGTTCACACTTGATATAACTCTAAAAAATGTTACACCAACCAATAACTTGTTGTTGAATTCATATTTTGAAAATCCAACCGTTGGATGACATGTTCTATATGTTCTTAACATGCATGCCAATTTTCATACCAATCAAATGTAATTTACCATTTGATCTTTAAACTCATCTTTTATGCGTTATTTTAAACTACAAAAAACTTGAATTTAAACAATCGATTGATGATGTGCCTATTTATTTTTTATCGCCTTGAAATTTTGTAAGCATGAAAAATATGTGAAGATAATGTAATCTAACGGTATATTTGTCATAATTCATATCGAATTAAGAAATATAGGGTTAGGTTCAAGTTACACTTGATGTAACTCTAAAAAATGTTACACCAACCAATAACTTATTGTTGAAATCATATATTGAAAATCTAACCATTGGATGACATGTTCTATATGTTCTTAAAATGCATGCCAATTTTCATGCCAATCAGGTGTAATTTACTATTTGATCTTTAAACTCATCTTTTATGTGTTATTTTAAATTAGAAAAACTTGAATTTAAACAATTGATTGATGACATGACTATTAATCTCTAATCACCTTGAAATTTTGTAAGCATGAAATATATAAAAATCAAATAATAAAATTTTTTAAATTAATCTATTAATTCTAACAGTATTTAATCATTAATACTAAGACCCTAACCCTAAGCATATAAATTAGATCAAAGCTAAGAAAATTAGTTTAAACAAAAGACAACCAATACACAAAATCTAATCAATTTAATAAATCTAAGAATGAGCCTTTAGAAACTTGACAAAGTTTTCGAATGTTTTGAATTCATTAATTAAAATCACATGAAAACAAAAAACCAATAATAATACTAAAGAAAATAAACAAAATGAAAATAATAATAATAATAAAAGAAGAAAGAATGCATACCTGCATTGTCATGGGATTTAAGCATTCACATATTAAAATAAGCTTCACTCAAAAAAGGATATATAGGGTTATATATATTGGTAGAGTTCCAATTGAAATTAAAGATATCTAATCAATGTGTTTGTTTTTATCCCATAAAAAATGGAATTAAAAAAAGGTCATATGAATAGAATGAAAAAAAAAAAAAAAAAATTGATTCAACATAACGTAACATATAAAAAATTAAAAATTAAAAAAAAAAGAGAGAAAGAGAATGTGATTGATAACTATAAGGAATTTTGATATATATATATATATATATATATATTAAATGTCATCAACGTAGAAATTATCAAATTAATGGAGATATATATTGTTTTTTGGAATAAATAGAAATTACCAAATTATTGGAGATATATACTATTTCTTGGGATAGATTTATATTAATCACCTCTTGAAGAATTTGGATTGTACTTATCCCTAATCAAGTTTTGTAGCTTGATATTCTAATAAAATAATATTAATTTAATAATTTTAAAAATTTAGATGATAAATATTATCTAAATTAAACTTTTGTATGTTAAATATTATCCTCTAATTTAAGAAATATATCCTAACAAATAAAAATAATAATGTTAATTAGATGATAAATATTATCTAAATTAAATTTTTGTATGTTAAATATTATCCCTTAATTTAAGAAATATATCCTAACAAATAAAAAAATAATATTAATCTAATTTTATTTAATGATAAGAATGAATTAGAGTCCTAGTAGTATACTATTCCCTTTTAGTTCTTTAAAAATCTAAAAATTTAATAAAATACATCAATAATTAAGATGAATTGCATTATGTAAAATATTTTTAAAAATCATAGAATTTAAGTAATATTTGAACTAAATTAATAGAAAAATTGAAACGCAAAAAAGAAAAAAAAGAAAAAAAAAAAGAAAAAGAAAAAGAAGATAGATATTCTCATGGAAAAAGCCATCATATCCTTCCTTCTACAGTTCTTCACTTAATTTTGGTTTTTTATTAATTGATTTTAGCATTCTTAAATAGTAGAGTAGAGTAAATTTAGTAGAGTTTTAGTTTAACTCAATTTCTCTTGAATCAAATTTAATTTGTGAAGGTGTAAAAAATAATTGTTGTTTTAGTTATTTATTAATTTATATATACGTGTAGCAATAGGTGTAGATATTTAAATGAAAAAAAAAAGGGATTAGATGAAGATGAATATTTTGGGTTGTAATCAAATTAAAAGGAAATAGAGATAAAGAAAAGAATTTGGATTGTAGTTAAATTAAGATTTTTATCAACTTAGAAATAATAGGAGAAGAAGATAAGAAAAAAAAATTATATCCATTTAGTAGACTTAGAGTTTTAGTTTAATTTAATTTCTCTAGGATTCAACTTAATGAGGTGTGAAAAATATCATGTTTTTTTAAAAAATATATATATTTTTTACGTGTAGCAATAGGTGTAGCAATTTAAATGAAAAAAAAAAGGATTAGATGAAGGTGAAGATTTTGAATTGTAATCAAATTAAGAAGAAATAGATGAAGAAAAGAATTTGGTTTGTAATTAAATTAATATTTTTGTCAACTTAGTAATTTTAGAAGAAGAAGATAAGAAAAAAAAATTGTATCTTCTTTTTTAAATCTAAAAATCTAACAAAATTTCTTTAGTTTGGTGCTGCCACTTGGCGCATTTGAAAAATTAAAAATTTTAACAACAAATGAGAGAGAGATCTAAAATGAAAATTAATTTAGATCAAATAACATTATTAAATAATATTATTAATTTCTATGTTAGTTTCTTTATAATTTTTGAAAAATTAAAAATTTTTACACCTTATTAATTTCTACGTTAATTTCTTTATAATTTTTGAAAAATTAAAAATTTTAACAACAAATGAGAGAGAGATCTAAAATAAAAATTAATTTAGATCAAATAATATTATTAATAATATACGTTTCAACAATTGCAAACATAATAACATATTAATAAGATGCACAACAATTGCAAAGAGTATAATATATTTTAAAAAATAATATTTTTGCAATGCAACCTCATTGGTCTGTACTAACCTGATTAGTTGGTCTGTATAACTAAAAATATTTTATAATATGTTCATGGAGGCACTAACCTGATTCAAGCCCTTTAGCGGCAATTAAAATTAAAAACATATTATAATATATAATTAAAAAAACATAGTATAAACATCAATCCATAACAATTTTCTAAATTGGATTAAACTAAAGGAAATCAACTTAAACAAATATACAAAATATATTCAATTTGATGGAAAAAAAAAGAAGGTAGAGTAAACAAATACATACTTGTAAAGTTGTAGGTAGAAGAAGAGAATAGTAGAGATTGTAGGTAGAAGAAAATAATAGTAGAGATTGTATATATATATATATATATATATATATATATACACACACTCCACATTGAAGAATTTTATATGAACAAAAAGTCTAAAGTTAATTGGTATAAATAAATAGAAAACCTTATTGAACTAACCCTTTAAAAAAAAAATATTTTGAATGAATATATAAGATATCTTTATTATGGTACTTGGCGCTTTATATATATATATATATATATATATATATATATATAAAAGATATATATATATATATATATATATAACGTTTGTTCATAATTTATAATTTATTATGGTTTTTTAATTGTTCTTATTTTTAGATTAGAAACCCACTCCGGTCACAATTGGTATATACTTCTATTATATCTACTGAGTTTTTTTTTGCCGGTCAACTTCTTATCTTCACCAACAACTTTTTTTTTTTTTCTTTCTTGGGATATAGACGGTTTACAGTAATTTAAGTTTTTCTTAAAATCTAAAAATTTAAGAAAATTTCCGAGAAAATTTCTGCAATTTTGTGAAGCCACTTGGCGCAACCACGGCGTCTAAACCCAATTTTTGTTATATATATATAATATGATATATATATATATATATAGATAAAGATAAATATCCTAATTAAATTAAAATGATAATAGTTACTGATTATTTCTATTAAAATAAATAAAAATAGAGATAATTATCTACAAGTAACAAGTCTCTAACAAGCTTAAAACCAGAGATTCGTTGTGAAAATCATTTAATTTTTTTAATCTATCTTCCAATCAAAATAAATGAGAGTTTGTATTCGAGTTAAGATTACAAATAAAATAGAATCATACTATTAATCTTTTGTAAAATGATCCAAAATAAAGAATTGTACGCGTTTGTGGGACAAGCTACTACATATAAAGGTCGTGAAATCAAATTTAGCCCCCTGATCAAGAAAAAAAGTTCCCACCATTAATGTGAACCAAAAAACAAATACCCATTAAATGTGTGAGAAAGAGAGTTGTACTAAATACATAACAAATATCGACCAATTGATAGGAACATTTGTCTATTTCTCTTGATTTTAATTAGAGTATTACTAAAGTTATAATATATATTTTTACAAATAGTACGTTCACAATATTTTTATTACATTTTTATAACAAGTTCTAGTTAATAAGTCGTTATTGATTTAAATTTGAATTTATTATTAAAATTATTTTTTTTGTTCCCTATAACAATTTCTCTTAAGTTTTATTGTGAAAAGTATTGAAAAAATATAGTGGACATGACATTTTTTATATTTTTCACAACTTTTGATATTTTAAAATTAAAAATGAAAAAAAAAATCAATAAAATTTTATTGAAAATAGAATTATAATGCACAAACAAGGTCATAGAGCACCGTAGGAAAATGGAGAGGTTACCTCCATCTGAATATTTATCCAAAATGCCAATTGAATTATACAGTTCGACGAGAAAATCTACTACAATTAATAGGGTTGACAAAGAGAAGCACTTTTTTTTTTTTTTATTAAAGGGATAATATATATAAAACCAAAATAGCTATGTTCGCAGCTCTAAGCCTACAATAGATAGACCCATTTACATCAGAACAAATTACAGCAATAACAAAAGACGGGAGAACATCGAAAACACAAAAATCAACATCAAGATTACGTCCATAAAAAACAGAGAAACACTAATACAGCAGCTTTACTATTATTGTGTCGATGTATGAATTATTATTATTATTTTTTTTTATAAAGTGTTGATGCATGATATATTGATTGTCATTGGGGTCTACCAACACCACTTTATTGTCGTTAATAATTATAAAGCAGAGGTTGATTTTGTCGTTTATAAAAGCAGATAATGATACTAATATGTGGTTATTTTTAATGGTAACAAATGTCTAAGAGAATTCTTTTACAAAATATTTTTAAGAATATTTTATAATAAAAAAAAAACTTATTTTTTTATACTTTTTATAAAAATAGTATGAAAACATTCCAAAAATAATTAATTCATTTACTAACCAATGTTCTTATAGTATGTTTAGATATTACTTATTTTGTTGAAAATTAAAAACTGTATAATAAAATAATTTTAAATATGCAAATAGTATTGTTTTTAATGAAAAAGTAGTTTGTGAGTCCTGTAACAGTACACGAAACCAAGAATAGAGCCAGAAGTTCAATAGAAGGGGGCGAAGTAAAAAAAAAAAATTCTCATAAAAATCTAAATTAACATTCATTTAGTGCTAACAAAATGCCAACAACAAAAACGACACAAATAACTATTTTTAAATACATCATAATATAATTATTTATTAAAAGAGAACCTGACATTCTTTTAAATGTCAAAAATCATTACAAAATGTTACAAAATTTTTTTTAAAAATCATCTTCAATTTTATTATAAATCCTAGTTTTAACTATAAAAACTACTTATATTTGCTAAATAAAAGAAAATATGAAAAAAAAATCAACACAAACTAACAAAACTAAACAAGATATTAAATAATACTGTAGTGTTCAATGCAGACCCAAATCAGAAACTGACAAAGAAAAAATAGATCTCAAGTTAATAAATTAGGAAAAAGTAAGTATTACACAACTTTTTTTTTGCCATAATTATGACCTAGTAATGTGTGAGAAGTAACAAAAAATTATTGATCCATATCTAAAGAGATAGACAACTACTTACAATTTACTATATTAAAATTATAACATTTTTTTAATTATAATACAAAGTTGTGAAATAATTTATAATTCTAAAACTATTCATAAAATAAAAAATAAAAAAAACCTCTGCTGTCCACCACTCTTTGGGACTAAGCACCACTTTTATTTATTTATTTATTTACTTTCTATTACTAATCAAATCAGTTGTTGCAAAGCCACTCAAACACGTAAAACTATATGTTGTACCCGGCATATATGCCGGGTACCTCACAGACTGGCGAGTCCCACAGTGTGTGAGACCTACCACTCTGTGAGTGACCCGACATATATGCCGGGTACACCATATAACACCTCCTCAAACACTGCCAAAAACTTAAGGCAGCTGTGGCAAAGACACTCGTTGATACCACTAATCCTAAAGAAAATATCGTGTGAGGTCAGGGGGCTAGGGCCCCCGGTGGCCAATACATAACTCCATCCCTGCACGGAACCCAGTGACATGACACATTTTCCGTACAAAATTTGGACGTAGTAGGCTCCGTAAACCACTGGCGTTCACGTGCTTCTCAATTAAAAAAAAAAAATAATAATAATAATAAAAAAAAAAAAAAAAAAAAAAAAGCAGACGCGCATACGTCCGTATCCCAAACGGATGAGTGGTGCTAGAATCTAGACAAGCAACCTTACACTGCCAAGCCTAACATAATAGCAAACCAGCATTTACATTCACTCACATCCATACTCGTCTCTCCAATTAAAGTCCACACAACATGAGTTACAGGCCTTTAGAGCTTGTGATTATGTCCGCTCAGGGATTGAAGAAAGTAAATCGTCTCACAAAAATGAAACCTTATGCCGTAGTTTTCATTCGCGACCACAAAAATTACCTCCATTCCCATAAGAGCAAAACATCTGTTGACTCAAAAGGTGGTTCAAACCCTACGTGGAGCTTCAAAGTTCAGTTCCCCATCAACCTTGCTATAGCTCAGGACGGCCATCTTGAATTGGTTGTTAAGCTCAAGTCACGTCGGAAGGGTCACGGTTGCAGGGACAAAGATATTGGTGAAGTCCGCGTGCTCATCTCAGATCTGCTGATCTGCTTTGGTGATGATGATGGTGCAGCAGAAAAACATACGACTAGAGACATTGTGACCTCAGATGGTGAGAAACAAGGAGCACTAGCTTTTTCTTATAAATTCGGGAGGACTGTGGACCACCCACCTCTTGATCCGAATGTGAAGCAGAGACCTAAAAGAGGTAAGGGCTTCCTAGGCAAAATTGCTGAGGGATTTGGGGAAGGGTTAGGCTCGGGGATAGCGGCTGCGGCGGTCGCGGCGGGCACGATGATTTTCGGGCGTGATGATGGTGATGATGAACAGCCTGATGATGATGGTGATGATGAACAGCCTGATGATGATGATGATGATGATGATGAACAGCCTTGAAACTGAGTGTGATCAACAGGTCAGGGAATTTTAGGAATCTAAAGGGTTATATGATATCTAGGTACAAGCCCTTGCACCTCAAAAGCTATGTATTAGAAAGTGGGTTAATTAGTCTATCTGCTTTGGTGGTTTGTGCTGTTCATTGTAGTTTGTATTAGTCATTCAAAAAATGTCTTCTGGCGATTAGTAATGGAGTTGCAGTGTAGTGTAATGTAGTGTTATCAATTATGGTGTTGGAAGCTTTAGTAGCTGCGTGAGTCTTTATTTAATCCATCATCATGTTGTACTAAGTCCTCTTATTGTTCATGTTTAGCATATCAATTATGGTGTTGGAAGCTTTAGTAGCTGCGTGAGTCTTTATTTAATCCATCATCATGTTGTACTAAGTCCTCTTATTGTTCATGTTTAGCAAAAAAAAAAAAAAAAGTCCTCTTATTGTTCATTTTTGGACTAAAACTCATTTTAGTCTCTATATTTTTACGCGATTCTCACTTCGGTCTTTAATTTTTTTTTCTACCGCTTTTAGTCATTCTTTTGAAAAACGTGTTCTATTTTAGTTCTTGTCTTTACATTAAAGACGAAAATTGCACAGGTCAAACGGTCCAATAATAAATGCTGACGTATTCATTAAAATAATATTAAAAAAATTATTTATGTAAGGACACAAATTTACTGGTTGGGCCTACAAACAGAATAGGTTGAGGCCCAGGCTGTATACAATATCCTTGAAATAAATTTGTAAAGAGAGTGGACTGAAGAATACTGGATTGAGAATGTATGGGTTGAGAGCCCAAGTATGATTATGATCAGATTTGTATTAATAAGATATTTGGGCGATACAAGGTTCTTCTCGGTACAGTCCGAGGAGTATGTTTATACAAATACTATGAGTACTTCTCTTTTTTTCTCTCTTGATTGCTCTTTTCCTTCTTCTGATCATTCGATCCCCCCTTTCTTCCTTTTCTGGCTCTATTTATATGCCAGTTGGGTGGGTTTTCTTTGATACTTGTCCCATCAGCCTTCGCCTGAAGTCTTCACTTGGCAGCTGTAAAGGATGGAGGTCATTGTTCAGGTGTCTTTTCCCATTAATGCGGCCATGATGTTAGCTGCAGGATCATAAATGCGGTGACAGCAGCCTTTTGCTCAATATCTGATTTTTGCCACCTGTCATTTTCGCCCGTATAGGTCAGGGGATTCTCCGGAGAAGCTAAGATTGATATTGGAGCATTCACCTGGAACACCCTTTTGACAATTCGAACAGGTAAGTCTCCTCGGACCAGTCTTTTTTCAACGTGGCTTACCCTTTAGAATTGAGTTGGGCTGGGCGCACTCCTTAAAATTTGTTGTCCTCGGATGTACAGGTCTCCTCGGACAGGCCCGCGGCCCATTACCTGATATTGGGCCTTTCGCCCCTACAATAGCCCCTCAAAATTCTGATCTTCCCTCTTATCCGAGGAGAAGGACGGGATTTTGACTTCCTCAGGGGTGAAATCCATCCAACCCTTCAACTAATCCACGTGGAGGCACTGTTTCGCAAGACTTTCAATTTTCAAAGACGCTTCGGAAGTTGTGACGCATCATTTATTGCTCTAGGTGGCGTTCTGTCTTCTTTATTAACGGTGAGATGCAGATCGTGCGGTCAGGGCTTCTTCGTGAAATTTTGAGCGGGATACCTCCCACTCGCTTTCCTCCACTATATAAAGGGCTCTGAGGGAGTGGTTTGGCTCATTTGGTACACCAGAGTTCTCGAGCATCCTAGCCCTCTTATATCACATTTTTCTAATAACTCCGAGCACATTTTCACAAAGGATCCTAGATTTCTCAGAAGTCACTGAACCAAAAATACCTACTGTTCTCGTAAGTACTTGGTTTCCAAGTCTTCTACTCCTTGGCCGAGCATCTCGGTCTTTTTGTTTTTACATTTTCTTATTTTAGGGGTTTTCCTTAGCATCCTTTCATACATCTACATGGGTAGGTTTAAGAATTTAGTCGATACTTCCGTGGCCGTAGAGCTTTTTAAGGCAAAATATCACATACCCGTGGGGGTCAGTCTTCGCTATTGCCCACCGGAGAATATTATAACCTCCAGGAGGACCGGTGAGGTGGTTATTTCGGTAATCGCCTTTTTAGAGGGGGGAATGACTATTCCTATGGGTAGCGTCACTAGGGGGTACCTTAGGAATCATAGGCCGTGCCCGCACCAATGTGCCGCTAACATGTTTAGGATTCTGGGCTGTGTAGACGCCCTTAATCAGATGATGGGTTTACAGCTTACTTGACACGACGTCATACATATGTATAAATGTCACTCCTTGAAAGAGGGGGGGTACTACTTGAAATCCCGATCTCCCATTGTAAAGATGATATCGTGCCTTCCGAAGTCCAACAAGGGCATGAAGGACGATCACGTCATCGTCTCTAGGGCGTGGCATGATGGTCACCATTGTCCGACCACGGAGGGGGAGCCAGGTGGGGTACTCTAGGACTAGATTAAGATAATCATAGGGTTTGCAGTTTAGATTTCACTATATTTTACTGTGTATGCATTTGATTTAGAGGTGTGATGACTAATCTCATGTTTTTCTTTTGATTGTGACTACAGATAGACAGTTCGTCGCCCCCAAGCTCAGTCTTGTGAACGTGCTCGGCTTGAATCATCTGCTACGATCCAAGGTATTTGCTCATTCGGACGGCCAGCTGCGTGCCGTTCACTTGATATTGGACTTTGCTCCAATATCAGACAGTTTCCAATAAGTCGGGAATTCTATCCGAGCAGGGGACAAGAGAATTCACCGGATAGACGTCTCTCGGCCGGGTTTTTTGGCAAAGAAGGATCTTCCCCCGGTTCCTTAGCCACTTCAACAAGTTGCCACTTCAACAAGTTGCCCCTCAACTAGTTACACAAAGGGAAGAGTCTGCTTCCTCTCGGCCATCTTTGGATATGGAGATAGACCAATTCTGTTTCGAAGAGGAGAAAGAAGTGCAAACCAAACCTCTTAGCCCTTAAAGTTCCGAGACTTCAGAAGACGAAAACGAGATGCCCTTGCAGCCGAGAAAGGGATTGAAAGCCCTCGTGGCAGGGAGAAACGCAGGGACATCTTCCAAGGAGGCCCTTAAAGAGAAGGATGCTGACAAACTGCCTCCCCCTCCTCCTTTTCCAACTGCTACGATCGGCCTTCTTCCCATGCCAGATTTGAAGAAGAAGAGGAAGGTCGTGGATGTGGACGCCGAGGAGGGTGAAGTGTCCCCTCGGCAGTAAAAAGGGCCGAAACAACAGAAGGGAGGGAGAGATGGTAGGAGGGTTTCCCCACCCAGGCACAGGACCGACCCCTACCCTAGGGAGGTTCAGCAACCACCAGCCTGGGCTTCGCGGCTGGACCTGGATGGGGCTCCTATCCTTGCCACCGCCTCCATACGGGAGTTCCAAAACGGGCACTCAGGCTACATTGCCGAGGCCTTGGAGCGCCCATTGCTCCTCCCTCGAGACATGGAGACGGTGAGGTCCTGGAGGCAGGCCGACCTGTTTATGTCCATGAAGAGGGACTTAGCCATTGTGAGTTCTTGGTCATTTCTGTGCACATAGGATTTATTTATGTTTGAACTGTGCAACTTCGTTATCTCTGTAGTGACGTAATTTTGTTTTTCTTATTGTGCAGCTCACCCAGCAAGTCTACGTGGCAGAGGATTGGGTTAGGGACGCCCGTAATTTGGCCAGGGCCAAGACCCAATCTCACAAGGAGGTAGAGAAGAGCCTGGGAGAATTGAAGCATCAAAAGCTGGAGTTAGCCAAGAAGCTAACTATTGAAAAAAGAGAGAGGAGGAGCGCGGAAGCTGGGCTGAAGAGCGCCCAAGACCAGGCTGAAGATCAGCGGAAAAAGTTGCACATGACGGAGATAGAGCTGGCAACCGAGAGGCAGCTGGTCTTGGAGCTTCATGCCCGAGCAGAGAAGGCCGAGAAGGCTGAAAAATTGGCTCGGGAAGCGTTGAGGGCTGCAGAGGCCGAGAAGGAGGTTGAATATCTCTGCGGCATCGAAAAAACAGAGAAGAGGCTCGCAGCGGAGGTCACCAAAGTGTGCAGGGATTACTGCCAGTCCACTTGGGAGGAGGCCCTGAACATGGCTAGAGTCCCATCCGATTCGGATCTCAGGCAGCCGGGGAAAACATACTTCCATCCAGATCTCACCTTGCACCCGGCTGACCCTTCCACCTCGTCGCCTCATGCCCCGGAGCAAGTGAGCCAAGCACTTATTCCTCTTGAGGCCACTCAGGAGATTCAGAAGGAACAAGTAGCTCCGGGTGCCACTTCTGTGACCGTAGATTCCGACGAGGCCAAGGAAGCAGTTCCCTCAGAGACCAAGCCGTGCGGACATGATAGCATTCCTCCTCAGACCGAACAGGCTTAAGGCTAGGGTTTTGTCGTCTGTAGTTGTAGTTATTAGTTGTTTTTTTTTGTTTTTTTATTAATGTAACAGTCATGTTGGATGATGGGTTAATGTACTTTGCTTTTCTATTTAATGAGAACGTTTTGTTTACCTTCTTCTGTTTCCAATTTCACTTATCTGCCTATTTTGCCTTGAAGTCCTTAAACTTATGAAAAGTTTAAGTCCACCGAATGAAATAGTAATAGAAATAAATCTCTGTTCCCATGTAATGAAGAGGACATCGTGGATATGGTAGTAGTGTCCCGAGGTTACTGATAAGAAAGCTTTAGCGATTACATTAAAACCGTTCAATCAATTCAAGCAGACATAATTCACTACTTACCCGATAGAAACATTAAAGTTGAGTGAAGATACTAACTCAGAGAGCGTAGTCTGAGTAAATATGAAAAACCAAGTTTCCGCAGAGTGCTCAATGATGTGTATGGGATAGTGATAAGGCCCTGAAGGTATGGTCCGAGGGGTTTTGCATGTAGAGAAGAGTTAATTTACCCAAGGTATGTGGTCCGATGGACCAGGCATGACCAAGGCTCTGTTTGACACTTCAGGGTGTTAATTTACCCAAGGTAGGTGGTCCGAGGGACCAGGCCTGACCAAGGTTCTGTTTAACACTTAGTAGTATTAATTTACCCAAGGTGTGTGGTCTGAGGGACCAGACACGACCAAGGTTCTGTTTAATACTTAGGGGTATTAATTTACCCAAGATGTGTGGTCCGAGGGACCAGGCACGACCAATGTTCTGTTTAATACTTAGGGGTGTCAATTTACCCAAGATATGTGTTCCGAGGGACCAGGCATAACCAAGGTTCAGTTTAACACTTAGTAGTATTAATTTACCCAAGGTGTGTGGTCCGAGGGACTAGGCATCACTAAGGTTCTGTTTAATACTTGGGGGTGTTAATTTACCCAAGGTATGTGGTCCGAGGGACCAGGCATAACCAAGGTTCTGTTTAACACTTAGTAGTATTAATTTACCCAAGGTGTGTGGTCCGAGGGACCAGGCACGACCAAGGTTCTGTTTAATACTTAGGGGTGTTAATTTACCCAAGGTATGTAGTCTGAAGGACCAAGCATAACCAAGGTTCTGTTTAACACTTAGTAGTATTAATTTACCCAAGGTGTGTGGTCCGAGGGACCAAGCAAGACCAAGGTTCTGCTTAATACTTGGGGGTGTTAATTTACGCAAGGTATGTGGTCCGAGGGACCAGGCATGACCAATATTCTGTTTAACACTTAGTAGTATTAATTTACTCAAGGTGTGTGGTCCGAGAGACCAGGCCTCACCAAGGTTCTGTTTAATACTTGGGGGTGTTAATTTACCCAAGGTATGTGGTCCGAGGGACCAGGCATGACCAAGGTTTTGTTTAACACTTAGTAAACAAGCAGTATAATATACTTCAATGCGAGAATGGAAACTTTCATTAGTAATAGTACCTTTTTAGGTTATTTACATTCCAGGGGTGTGGTACAGCCCTTTCGTCTAAATCTTCTAAATAAAAGGCTCTTATCCCAGCTACTAATAGGATACGATAGGGGCCTTCCCAGTTAGGTCTCAGTTTCCCCCAGGCCGGGTTCTTCGCAGTGTCCACGACTTTTCGCAAGACCAAGTCTCTTGGTGCAAGTGGTCTCAGTTTGACATTGGCATCAGAACTTTGCTTGAGTTTTTGCTGATAATAGGCTAGCTGAACCGTAGCATTTTCATTACGCTCGGCAACTAGGTCTAGACTGTCCTTTAGCAGTTTGTCGTTGTCAACCGAGGAGAACGAACTGGTTCTAAGTGTGGGGAATCCTATTTCTATGGGGATGACAGCTTCAGCACCGTACGTCATTGCGAACAGAGTTTCACCTGTAGATCTTCGGGGGGTTGTCCTGTAGGTCCAGAGAACGTGCTGCAATTCTTCCACCCATTTTCCTTTAGCGTCGTCCAACCTCTTCTTGAGACCGCTCACTATGACTTTGTTAACTGCTTCAGCCTGGCCATTTCCTTGAGGATACGCTGGGGTGGAGTATCTGTTCGTAATGCCTAGCTCACAGCAAAATCTTCTAAACGCTTTACTGTCAAATTGAAGACCATTGTCCGAGATGAGGGTATGTGGTACCCCAAACCGAATTACGATATTCTTCCATACAAACTTCTGGACGTCTAATCCCTAATGTTCGCCAACGGCTCGGCTTCAACCTATTTGGTAAAATAGTCAATTGCGACGACTAAGTACTTCTTGCTTCCAGCTGCTTTAGGAAAATGACCTACAATGTCCAATCCCCATTGAGCGAAAGGCCACGGACTGGACAAAAGATTCAGAACTCCTCCTGGTTGGTGTATGTTTGGTGCAAACCTCTGGCACTGGTCACATTTCTTCACATACTCTTATGATTCTCTTTGCATGTTTGGCCACCAGTATCCCTGAGTTAGGGCTCTGTGCGCTAGAGATCTACCTCTTGTGTGGCTGCCACAAATCCCCTCATGTAACTCTTCGAGGAGTAGTTCCGTGGCCTCAGGGTGCACGCACAATAAGTAGGGTCCAGAGAAAGACCGTTTGTATAGCTTACTGTCTCCTGATAACCAGAACCAATGAGCTTTTCTCCGCACCTTGTCAGCTTCGGCCTTGTCAGTTGGTAAGACATCATCCTTCAGATAGGTCACCATGGGATCCATCCAATTTGGCCCTACTCTAACTTGATAGACGTTGGGCCCTTCTATCTCTTCGGTGTGCTTCTACACATCTTCGACCAAAATAACCCAAGGCAGTCCTTGAGCCGAGGAGGTCGCGAGAGTAGCTAAGGAGTCTGCATGTGTGTTCCCACTCCGAGGGATATATTACAAACATAATGATTTGAATTGTGACTGCAGGTGCTTAACGTGTCTTACGTACTTCTGCATTCTCTCGTCATATGCCTCCAGCTCTCCTCTGACTTGTCCGACGACTAGAGTCGAGTCTGAGAATATTTCTAGGGTGTTTCCACCCATTTTTCTGATTATCCCCATTCCAACCAGCAGGGCTTCGTACTCGGCTTCATTATTGATTGCCGAGAAATTTAGTCTTAGGGATTTTTCGATAACAACCTTCTTTGGAGATATCAGGACTAATCCCATTCCCGAGCCTCTCTGATTGGCTGCTCCGTTAGCATACAACTTCTAGGAAGGGGTTTCCTGCACGGATACCAGGCCAACCGAATTTCCATCCATGCGCTCCTTCTCGGCAGTTTCTTCAAACACAGGCTCAGCGAACTCGGCCACCAGATCAGCCAATATCTGCCCCTTGACCGAGGTGCGGAGCATGTACTTTATATCAAAAGCCCCTAGGATTGTGCCCCATTTTGCAATCTTCCCCGTGTAGTCTGCACTCCGAAGCAGCGACCTGAGGGGGAGTTGGGTAAAGACCACAACCGTATACGACTGGAAGTAGTGAGGGAGCTTGCGAGTGGCATGAACCACTGCAAAGATGGCTTTCTCTAGTGGCAGATAACGGACCTCGGATTCGTGGAGGGATTTACTCACGTAATAGACAGGTTTCTAAACATTGTTTTTGACCCGTATAAGTACCAGGCTCATTGCATGGGTAGCTACAGCGATGTAAGCGAACAAGACCTCGTCCTCTGTGGGACTGGACATGATGGGGGGCTAAGTTAGGTATTCTTTTAGCTGCTGGAAGGCTAAAACACACTCTTCATCCCACTCAAACCCCTTCCACTTGTTCAGCAGTTGGAAGAAAGGCCAATATCTCTCTGCAGACTTGGAGATGAATCGATTGAGAGCGGCGGTCATCCCGGTCAACTTCTGGACTTCTTTTGGGTTCCGAGGAGGTTGCAGATTGTTGATCGCCCTTATCTGGTCGGGGTTGATCTCAATTCCGCGATGGGTGACCATATAACCAAGAAACTTCCCTGACCCAACACCAAAGGAGCATTTTGAGGCATTGAGCTTCAACTTACGTTTCCTTAAGATCTCAAAGACATTCCCGAGGTCACCAACGTGCTCGGATTCCAGCTTACTCTTGACTTCCATGTCATCGATGTAGATTTCAATGCATTTTCCTAACTGCGGTTCGAACATTTTGGTCATCATTCTCTGATAAGTGGAGCCTGCGTTCTTCAAACCAAATGGCATTACTTTATAATGGTAGTTTCCGAGAGGGGTGATGAAGGCTGTCTTTTCTTGGTCATCTAGAGCTAGGGGAATCTGGTGATACCCTTGAAAGGCATCCAAGAAGCTCATTCGCGGATGCCCCACCGTGGCATCTACTAGCTAGTCAATCCGAGGCATGGGGAAGGGGTTCTTTGGACAGGCTTTGTTCAAGTCTGTAAAATTTACGCATACACGCCATTTCCCATTCTTCTTCTTCACCACCACTGTGTTAGCCAGCCATTCTGGATAAAAGACCTCCTTAATAGCCCTTGCCTGCTTGAGCTTGTTTACCTCATCCCTGACAGCGTCAGAATGCTCCCTAGATGAGCGCCGAGGTGGCTGCTTCTTGGGAAGGGCGGATGGGCTTACGTTAAGGTGATGGCAGATAAACTCCGGGTCCACCCCCGGGGTCTCGTAAGAGTTCCAAGCAAATACGTTGATGTTCCTTAGAAGGAATGCCAGTAGCTCTTCTCTTTCCCGAGGAGGCAACTGTGTCTCGACTTGGAAAAACTTTTCTGGGTCCCCCTCGATGGCAACTTTCTCTAGCCTCTCACATTTCTCCTCTTCCAGTTTCGTGGCATTGGGGGGACTCAGGGACTTTGATTGCTATGAATCTCTGACCGAGGTGGTTGCTGGCTCGGCAGCAGGTCGATGTGAAATGGCAGCTATGAGGCACTGTCTTGCCATAGGTTGGCTTCCTACAATCTATTCCACCCGTCCTCCGAACGGGAACTTAACCTTTAGGTGCAAGGTTGATGAAACAGCCCCCAGGGCGTGGAGCCACGGTCTGGCCACAATGGCCGTGTAGGGAGAGTATGCGTCCACGACGATGAAGTCCACCTCGACCACTTCGGGCCCTGCCTGTATGGCTAGCCTGATCTGGCCCTTGGGAATGACGGTCTTTCCGTCAAAGCTGACCAGAGGCGAATCGTATGCTGTTAGGTCTTCAAGCCGTAGGCCCAATCCTTTGTACAGATCTTGATACATGATCTCGGCTCCACTCCCCTGATCAACCATCACCCTTTTCACATCGTACCCCCCTATTCTAAGGGTGATGACCAGAGCGTCGTCATGGGGTTTTATGATCCCCTGTTTATCTTCATCTGAGAAGCTTAAGGTTGGCTGGACCTCCATCCTTGCCTGCTTCGGCTTCTGGCTTGCGTCCTCGGCGGATGCCCTAGAAATGGACATCATCCTGGAAGGGCATGATCCAGTTCTTCTGAGGGCCACGAAGATAACGTTAATCGTGCCCAACGGGGGCCTTGATGAGGCGATCCCTGAAGCCCCTGGCCTGATATGGTCTCCCTGGTTATTTGGCCGATAGATGAACTGCTGTAGCTTTCCTTCCTTCACTAGTTGTTCCAAGTGGCTCTTCAGAGTCCTGCAATCTTCTGTGGTATGTCCTCGCTCCTGATGATACTGGCAATGAAGGCTCTGATTGCGCTTCGTGGGGTCTCCCCACATTTTGTTTGGCCACCTGAAGTATGGCTCATTCTGGATCTTCTCCAGAATCTGGTGGATTGGCTCTTGGAATACGGCATGGACTGCCTGCGATGCAGCAGACCCGGACTGCACACTGTAGTCCCTCCGCGGCCTGCTGTTGCTATACCTGTCCGACCTAAAATCCCTCCTCTCTTGAGGGATAACCTTGGCCTTTCCCTTTCCAAGCAGCTAGTCCTCCTCGACCCGCTTATACTCGTCGATGCGGTCCATTAGTCGGCGCACACTTCTTACAGGCTTCTTGGTCAATGATTTCCTTAGGTCGTGCTCGGCTGGTAAGCTGACCTTGAAAGTTCTTACAGCCACATCAACGAAACTCCATTCGATCTCGTTAAACATTTCTCAGTACCTATCTGAGTACGTTTTCAACGTCTCCCCCTCCCGCATGGACATGGATAGCAAGGAGTCAAGTGGCCGGGGGACCCTGGTGTTCATAACGAACCGAGAGCAGAAGGCCTTAGTTAGCGCTCGGAAGGATCCAACAGAATTGGCGGCAAGGCCGTCGAACCATCTCATGGCTACAGGTCCCAAGCTGGAGGGGAACACCTTGCACATAAGGGTCTCATTTTGGGAGTGAACAGCCATTTTCTGGTTGAAATGACTCACATGCTCCACAGGGTCGGTCCGTCCATTATAGGTAGTGAAGATGGGCTGAGTAAAACGCCGACGAAGGATTCCTTCCTCGATTCTGCGTGTGAAGGGCGACTTAGAAATCTGGTTGAGCGCCCTGTTCATTGCATCACTTCCTACACCTCTCGAGGACGTGCTCCTACGTCTGTGGCCTCAATAATGTTCTTCCTCATGAGAGTAGGATTCACTAAGAGGAGTAAGCAACCGAGGTCCGTGATCATCATCTTCATCATCCCCGGAAGAATTATCGGTGATAGACGGGCTACTGGATGGACTGCGCCTCCTTTTCGCACGGCACAATTTCTCTTTCGAATGATCAATTTTACGTTGCATCTTCCTAGTGGCATCCTAGTGAGACCCACCATCTTCATTTCGATGTCTACTTCTTCTTATGTGCGCAGTATGCACGCTCCCTTCACGATCCCTCTCGCGCTCGAGGTGCACAAAGTGATCAAGATGATGAGAGTCATCTGACTCCGCCCTGTTAGGACCTGATCCCACCATGGTTCAAGCCTCAACTCACAGATACAATAGTAATTTTCCCATAGACGGCACCAATTGTAAGGACACAAATTTACGGGTTGGGCCTACAAACAGAATAGGTTGAGGCCCAGGCTGTATACAGTATCCTTGAAATAAATTTGTAAAGAGAGTGGGCTGAAGAATACTGGATTGAGAATGTATGGGTAGAGGGCCCAAGTATGATTATGATCAGATTTGTATTAATAAGATATTTGGGCGATACAAGGTTCTTCTCGGCACAGTCCGAGGAGTATGTTTATACAAATACTATGAGTACTTCTCTTTCTTTCTCTCTTGATTGCTCTTTTCCTTCTTCTGATCGTTCGATTCCCCCTTTCTTCCTTTTCTGGCTCTATTTATATGCCAGTTGGGTGGGTTTTCTTTGATACTTGTCCCATTAGCGTTCGCCTGAAGTTTTCACTTGGCAGTTGTAAAGGATGGAGGTCAATGTTCAGGTGTCTTTTCCCATTAATGCGGCCATGATGTTAGCTGCGGGATCATAAATGCGGTGGCAGCAGCCTTTTGCTTAATATCTGATTTTTGCCACATGTCCTTTTTGCCTGTATAGGTCAGGAGATTCTCCGGAGAAGTTAGGATTGATATTGGAGCATTCACCTGGAACACCCTTTTGACAATCCGAACAGGCAAGTCTCCTCGAACCAGTCTTTTTTCAACGTGGCTTACCCTTTAGAATTGAGTTGGGCTGGGCGCACTCCTTAAAATTTGTTGTCCTCGGATGTACAGGTCTCTTCGGATAGGCCCGCGGCCCATTACCTGATATTGGGCCTTTCGCCCTTACAATTTACATTTTTAAAAATGCCATGTGAGCAATTTAATTTTTTTTTAAAGTCACGTCAAATAAAAATAATATAAACATTTCTAACCTAATTATTTAAAAAAAAAAGAAAAAAAAAGTAGTTAAATTAATTTTTTTTCTTTCTTTTTTGGAAGAACACAAAGAACTCAGACATATGTGTTCTTCGTCAATAAAATCTTTGAACTTTTTTGTACCATCAATAAAATCAAACCTATAAAAAAATAATTCCAGAATCTAAAATAAATAGGAACAAAAGCAGATATGCATAAGAAACTATTTTCAAAAGTACTTTTGAAAATAGTTTCGCCGGTATTTTCAAAAGTACTTTTGAAAATAGTACTTTTGAAAATAGTTTCTGGCTCTTTGGACTGAGGTTGTCTTCTGGCTCTTTGGACGCGAAGCCGACAATTTTGGTGGCGGAGAAGCTCGACGAGGCTAGGATGAATCTTCTCAAAGAGTTTGCTAACGTGGATTGCTCTTACAATCTTAGTCCCGAAGAGCTTTGCACCAAGATCTCGCTCTGTGATGCGATTATCATTCGGAGCGGAACGAAGGTTAGCCAGGAGGTGTTTGAATTGTCCGCCGAGAGGCTCAAGGTGGTTGGAAGAGCTGGCGTCGGGATCGACAATGTGGATCTAGCGACGGCAACCGAGCACAGTTGCTTGGTAGTCAACGTGCCAACGGCTAACATCGTTGCCGCCGCCGAGCACGGTATTGCTCTCTTGGCTGCCATGGCTAGGAACATTGCTCAAGCCGATGCTTCTGTGAAAGCTGGTTAGTGAATAAAAATAATATTTAAGAATATATTTCTTTGTGGCATTTCGTCTAATATTTATTTTGGTGGAGTATGGATCTGTGTTTGGTTTAAGTGCTTTTTTGCTTTGAAATGTAGGAAAAAAAGTACTTTTGAAAATAGTTTCTTATGCAAATCTGCTTTCTTTCCTTTTTATTTTAGATTCTGGAATTATTTTTTTATAGGTTTGATTTGATTGATGGTACAAAAAAGTTCAAAGATTTTATTGACGAAGAACACATATGTATG
Source organism: Lithocarpus polystachyus (assembly GCA_033629205.1). NCBI lineage: Eukaryota > Viridiplantae > Streptophyta > Magnoliopsida > Fagales > Fagaceae > Lithocarpus > Lithocarpus polystachyus. The sequence continues at coordinate 88,214,810 of CM066166.1, forward strand.
AGTTCTTCATGTTCTTCCAAAAAAAAAAAAAATTTTAATTTAACTAATTTTTTTTCTTTTTTTTTTAAAAAATAGTTATTTGTGTCGTTTTTGTTGTTGGGATTTTGTTAGCACTAAATGAATGTTAATTTAGATTTTTATGAGATTTTTTTTTTTTTTTTTTTACTTCGCCCCCTTCTATTGAACTTTTGGTTCTGTCCCTGGTTTCGTGTACTATTACAAGATTCATAAGCTTCTTTTTCGTTAAAAACGATATTATTTACATATTTAAAAATTATTTTGTTACACAGTTTTCAATTTTCAACAAAATAAACAGTATCCAATCATACTATAAGAACATTGGTTAGTAAATGAATTAATTATTTTTGGAATGTTTTCATACTATTTTTATAAAAAGTATAAAAAAAATAAGTTTTTTTTATTTAAAATATTCTTAAAAATATTTTGTAAAAGAATTCTCTTAGACATTTGTTACCATTAAAAATAACCACATATTAGTATCATTATCTGCTTTTATAAACGACAAAATCAACCTCTGCTTTATGATTATTAACGACAATAAAGTGGTGTTGGTAGACCCCAATGACAATTAATAATTCATACATCAACACTTCACAAAAAAAAAAATAATAATAATAATTCATACATCGACACAATGATGGTATAGCTGCTGTATTAGTGTTTCTCTGTTTTTGACGGATGTAATCTTGACGTTGATTTTTGTGTTTTTGATGTTCTCTCGTCTTTGGTTACTGCTGTAATTTGCTCTGATGTAAATGGGTCTATCTATTATAGGCTTAGAACCGCGAACGTAACTATTTTGGTTTCTTAGTTTTATATATATATATATTATCCCTTTAATAAAAAAAAAAAAAAAAAGTGCTTCTGTTTGTCAACCCTATTAATTGTAGTGGATTTTCTCGTCGAACTGTATAATTGAATTGGCATTTTGGATAAATATTCAGATGAAGGTAACCTCTCCATTTTCCTTCGGTGTTCCATGACCTTGTTCGTGCATTATAATTCTATTTTCAATAAAATTTTATTGATTTTTTTTTTCATTTTTAATTTTAAAACATCAAAAGTTGTGAAAAATATAAAAAATGTCTTGTCCACTATATTTTTTCAATACTTTTCACAATAAAACTTAAGAGACAGATTGTCATAGAGGACAAAAAAGATAATTTTAATAGTAAATTCAAATTTAAATCAGTAACAACTTATTAACTAGAACTTGTTATAAAAATGTAATAAAAATATTGTGAACGTACTATTTTTAAAAATATATATTATAACTTTAGTAATACTCTAATTAAAATCAAGAGAAATAGACAAATGTTCCTATCAATTGGTCTATATCTGTTATGTATTTAGTACAACTCTCTTTCTCACACATTTAATGGGTATTTGTTTTTTGGTTCACATTAATGGTGGGAACTTTTTTTCTTGATCGGGGGGCTAAATTTGATTTCACGACCTTTATATGTAGTAGCTTGTCCCACAAACGCGTACAATTCTTTATTTTGGATCATTTTACAAAAGATTAATAGTATGATTCTATTTTATTTGTAATCTTAACTCGAATACAAACTCTCCTTTATTTTGATTGGAAGATAGATTAAAAAAATTAAATGATTTTCACAACAAATCTCTGGTTTTAAGCTTGTTAGAGACTTGTTACTTGTAGATAATTATCTTTATTTTTATTTATTTTAATAGAAATAATCATTAACTATTATCATTTTAATTTAATTAGGATATTTATCTCTATTTAATTAATATTCGGAGTAATACTACAAACACAAATTATTTTACAATATTTTTACAAATTGATGTGACAAATTCTTACTAATTCTAATATGAGCTACTACTAACATCATATTTTTACTTATAATAACTATTTAAAAAATACTAAAGCCAAAGTTAGTAGTTTATAAAAATGTTGTAAAATAATTTATGCACGGAACTTACTCCTAAGATAATTATCATCTTAAATGACACATGTCAACACTTGATTTATTTACTTTAATGACATATAAATATAGAATTTGCTACTAAATTTTGATATGCAATTTTATTAACTACTATCATTTTAATTTAGTTAGGATATTTATTTCTATTTAATTAATATCGAAATAATACTACAAATACAAATTATTTTACAATATTTTTACAAATTGACGTGACAAATTCTTACTAATTCTAATATTAACTACTACTGACATCATATTTTTATTTATAATAACTATTTAAAAAATACTAAAGCCAAAGTTAGTAGTTTGTAAAAATATTGTAAAATAATTTATGCACATAACATTACTCCTAAGATAATTATTATCTTAAATAACACATGTCAACACTTGATTTATTTACTTTAATGACATATAAATATAGAATTTGCTACTAAATTTTGATATGCAATTTTATAATTGACTTAATATTTTGCCTTCTACAAATGTCTTCGCGAGACTTGGACGTGGCCACAATTTTAAGTGTGAAAAGTGGTCTAGTCTCGTCAATTTCAAGCATGCAACTAATTTTTGCACCTTTCATATATATATTTACTAGGAAATTTGTGAGCAGGCTTGAGAACCCGTGACTCCAAGAGCTTCAAATGTGAATTAGTCCATATTACTCAAGAAACAATAACTTCTTTCATTTTTTTGAGTAATAGAAAATTTACTGAAGAAACTATGGAATGAATCAAAAAACAGCAACTACAAACATGATCCTGAAATAAATGTTCATGGTGAAAAGTGATTAAACAACTAAACAGACCATTAACAATTAGGAATGAAAGCTGTAATGAAGAATAAACAGTAACTGTATTTTTAGCATTGAGAAAAATGAGGAATGCATTATTGCATGTACCTTCCACAATAACACTGGTATATCTTGTGCTGGTTGGGCTATTGCAAGCTCAAAGATCACCCAACCAGCAAAAGAGAATTTCTAGCGAGTGAGTTGAGGCTTGAGAGCAAAAGTCTAAAAAAAAGAGAAAGAGACCACTCAGTCTCAGAGTACGTGTGTGGCTGAGAGTGAACAAGAAAAAAATATCTTATACAGTATAAGATATTTTTTCTTTTCTTAAAAATATCTTAAAAAAAAAAATCTTATACGGTAACCAAATACAGCATCATTTTTTTTTTCTTAAAAAAAAAAAAAAATGCAAGACAACTTAGACAAGACCACTGAGACTATTCAGACTTTCCAGTCCCCGTGACCCGCGCTAACCTTTTTTATTTTTTGATAGGCACGCGCACGCTAACATCCCTTCGCACGCTAACGTTTTTTTTTTTTTTTTTTTTTTACTTCGAACGCTAACTAGTTTAAAATCTTCCCTCAAACCTTCCCAAAAAAAAAAAAAAAAAAAAAAAAAACTACAACTTTTCACTCAAAACTCCTCACTGATTGTCTTATTATTCATTTTCATCACTTAAAATATCTCAAAAATCACCAACTCTAGTTTGGCATCTTAACCCGCTCATGGTTTTCAATTACAAAAACCCCACGGCCCCACTGTTTGTACCCATTGTCTTACATACACACACATGACAATCATATAGCTTGTGCCAATACAAAAAAAGAAAAAGAAAAACAAAAGAGTGCAACAGGTACAATTGGATAATCCAATTAGTAAAACACCAAGCCTAAACAACCCAGGCTGTAGACAAGCCCCTTTCCTTCAGAGAACATGCCACTGAGAGTTCATTTCGTACTGCTTCTCTAGCCACTTCAGTTGGACCTCCTTCCTCTCAACATTAGCTGCAAACATGTTCCTACCATCTAGGTTATTCAGGAAGAAGAAAGTGCTAAACATATGAAGGCGATCACCGACTTGCACCCCAGAAAAACTCAACACCATCTCCATAATTGCTTGCATCTCATTAGCTGCTGTGGTGCGAAATGGTGTATGAGTACTTACGCTTCTACTTTCAACAATAACATCTGAGATGTTCCTCAAAGAGTCGGACATGTCTTGCACAACTGAATGCTTCTTTCTTGGTTTCTTGCAAATTCCCTTGAAAAGGGGGACATCGCTTGCCAAGCCTTTCCCCTTATTCACTGCCGGTCTGGCCCTCGACGATGCTGGGCCTTCAACCTCCATTGCATTAACTGGTGTAGAGGATTGACATTGGGGGTCAACAAATTCTTTGCTATCACTGGAGTCCCCAAACCCTTCGGTGCATTGCATTGGTATTTCACCACTCGGGCAGAATGCATTTTTCCCCGTTGCAACTGTGCCTTCAAACATGATTTCCATGGACTTAAGATTTGGCAAAAGTTTGTTTTTATAGGCTAATGCCTTGGGACATGCCTACATGTGGACAACCGGTAGTTAGAACACAATATAGTTGTAAACAGCTGAGTTTTTGACAATGAGCAAAGTGAACTAACCTGAATCTTTCGGGTCCACCACTCATCAGTGGCCTGAATAATCCCAGTTACATGATCATAACCCAACCCAGTCTCACCAAAACACTTCTTCCAAGCCTTCCACAATTTTCTCAGATGATCCCATTTGTTTTTAAATTGCGAGTGAGTCACCACTTTTCCCATTTCAGCCAACTGCTTAATGACTGCATCAACCCCTTCCTTTCTCAAAAATCCTCCATTCCTCTTGCCATCTAGGACTTGAGCAGCACTCAAATCACAATAAGCTTTTAGTTCCTTAGGTTCTTTCCACCCAGTTCTCACGTCATTACCATCGGTCGTCGATTTCCCCTTACTCATTTTTGCTACAACTTCCCTCTATACTCATTGAGGTATTTCAACAAACAGTTTGCATGCATATCATAATCGGTTACGCATGCCTACATGAAAAATGTAAAGTAAACTCACATTTACAACATAAGCAGGAAGAGAAACACAGAAAATTTCACGAAGGAGAGAAACCCACATACTAGTGTCATGGAAAACAATATAACCACAAGCAAACGTTGAACACAAAATCACACAGAAAAATACGTTGAACACAAAACCACAGATTGAAGCCTCATTGAACCCAACCACACACCAACAGACCAGAGAGTATGAAAAGTTAGACACAACTTACCCGTAAATGCAGAGACCTTGAAATGTGGCAGCAACGACGTCCCAAGCGGGGAGAAGGTGAGCTCGAGCGAAGCACGAAGGGATGGGTTCGTTTGTTCCGTATGGGTTTGCAATTAGTGGGTTTCAGCTCTTGTTTTGATGGTTTATTGGTTGGTGGGTAGGTGCATTTCATTGAAGAGGAAGAGGACGGAGCATTGATGAAAATTGAAGACATCTCTGCACGGTAGTTGAGAGGAAGAAAGAGTAGCCGTTGGAGAGAATGGTGCGTTTTGTATTTCTGCTCGTGGGTCGAGGTTTGTGATCAGAGGTTTTTTGTGTTTCTGCTCGTGCGCAACGCGTATTGTGTTTCTCGTCCATATGGGAGTACCTGCACACGCACAGTTTAATGAAACGGTGCGTATCTCCGAAACATTTTGCGTTCAACGAGTATTTGTGCGTTTACTTGCAGCCAGGTCCCACTTGCCCATCAGATGTTTGCCCATCAGACGCAAATGTCAAACTCAGATTTTCAGCCGGATCCAAACGGTACCTAAACCTTACTTTTGAGTGAACAATTTTAATCCTAATAATACAGATGATCACTTTTGAGATAAACTAATTAATTATTTCGCAGAGCTCAGACTGTCTTCGGACTCTCTACCCAAATTATCAATCTTTAGTATTGAATTAATTATTGTTGACCTCAAAACAATTATTATGGACCCTGTATTTTTTTACTTAATATTTGGTCTCCTACAGTGACTGTCCTCGAATAGCTTGGATCAATCGCTACTCAATATATATATATATATATATATATATATATCATTTGATTTAATTTTCTATCACTACTCAATATACATCATATATGTAGTCTAAGTTTCCAAATATAGAATCGTTTTTGATCAAATGCACTACAAGTTTTCTTATTTCATGATATTTCCCGACTGATTGTCTTTAGAGTGGCTCTTTCTCTCAAGTTATCGCCAGTTTCACTATGCTACATGCATGCATGTCAGAAAAACAACTGAGGTCTACAACCAATTTTAATTTGTCTGACTGTCAATTAAAATGCGCCCTCAAAGGTTATTACCCCTTGTATAATTATGCTGATCTTATGTAAATGTTGTTAGAATAATTCACTATTTCTTTAAGTTGAGAAAAAATGATGGTTTATCTTTTTTTTTTTTTTTTTTTTTTGATAGGTAGTTTATCATATCTTGAGTTTTAAAGATGTTCTTATATATCCCATCAAAGAAATTTCTTTTAAAAACTGTTCTTATATTATTCTATAGTACTAGATTAAATAACTCTGGTTTATCATTTATTTTCCTAAAATCCCCTTTTGGTGGATGGAAATGAATTGTTGAAATGACTGTGGAGAAAAGGATAAGCTATTTTCTCTCTGTGTCCCATCCAAATCAACTATAAGAAGAAGGTGGGGGTAAAAGTAAGAGTGTCAATTTTTACCAAAACGTATTAATCCATCCATGAATCACCTAATTTGGGAAATTCATAATCCAACTCTTATAAAAGGTTTGGGTTAAATGGGTAAAGACTCAAATGGGTACCTAATTAAATGAGTATAAATGGGTAAACCTATTGGGTACCCAGAGGTACCTTTTTTTTCACTTATTCTAAAATTTAAAAGTTTAATTAATTAAAACACACACACATACACACACACACACACCAAAACCCTAAGTGCTTATTAACTAGCAGCTAGCCACCAAGTCCCAAACCCCTCTCTTCATATTTCTAAATTTCTTGAGTTTTCTTTCTCATTTCCTCACCTACCAAACATCCTAAATTGTAAATCCCTCTAATTTCTATCACACTAAGGCCTCCATTGTCAAAGATCCGAGCTTCTCTCACCAGTTGCCACCACTCACCATCGCCATGGTACCTTTTAAACTCAAGCCCTCTACTCTATCTCAGACTCTCTCTAGTTTGATTAGACCCAAACACACTATCTCTCTCTTTCTCTCTCATTGAAAATTCTTGTTCGGATCGATTTCTGAAGCTTGTTGAGATCAATTTTGTCACCAGACTTGTTTATCTCCAGATGTAGTGGCCTCAAATTAAGTTTAAGGAACCAAATCCAGATGATCTATCATTTTTGTAAAATGCTTATTTGAAAATTTTCCGTTGTATTTTGTTAAAGCATTGTTTGGTTGCCAAGAAAGCTTAGGCTTAGCAAAAGAAAATAGAAGAAGTGGTATGGAGGAAATGTTCTTCACCTTCATTAGTTTTTAGGTTAATTTTGATTTTTTTAGCTATAATGATTATAGTGATTATTTCTCTCAAACTTACTATTTGATATATAGTTATGTTAGACTTCGATTATTTTGTTTTTAGCATGAGATTGAGAAATTTTCAAATTATTGATTTTCATTAAGTTTTGCTTTGATGAAGAGAAACTGAAGAGAGATGGCAAAAATTTCAAGTCTTTGGTTATTTTTTAAAAAAAGTCTTTGATTTTAATGGGTTAAATGGGTGGGTTGAGTATTAAATGAGTTAGGTGGGTAATAGGTATTTAATATATATTTATATTAGTTATAAATGAATAATTATGTATTCTAACCATTTATGATTCGATCCATAACCTACCCAACCTGCTTATTTGCCACCACTAGGTATAGGGGTGTCCATAGTCTATTCGGAGATTGGATTTGTGCCCAACCCACAACCAAACTGATGACATCGAGTTTCTGCCAAGAAAACTCGTCACCAACCACTAAAACCAACAGGTCAAGTCGGATCGGACTTGGTTAGTCGACGGTCAAGTTGGTCGAAGCCGGCGAATATGCTGTCGGAGGTTCCTTTTGGTAGCGATTTGTATTTTTCGCCAGGTGTTCGCTAGATTTGTGCAAAACCCACTGGATTTGAGCAAAACAACACAGAATCTTCACCGGATTTCAGCAACAAAACATGGAATCTTTGCCAGATATGAGCAAAACCCACTAGATTTTCACTGAATCTAAGCTGTATTTGAACCCACTGGATCATAGCTGGATCTAAGCAAAAACGACGAGATCTTCCCCAAAATCACAAGATCTTCACTAGATATGAGTGAAAACCATTATGTTTTCATCAGATCTAGATAGATTTAGCCTCTTTCAAGGACTCAATTAGTTGGATTGGGTGGCTCGGCTTTTGGAGAAGGAGACTCGCCACCCGACCCGCCAATGACGGTTGTGGGTTTCAAAGACTCACTGTTGACTGCCTCTCTCTTCAGATTGGATGATTTCGGTTCAGGTGGCTTTAAGTCGAACGAGTTCTTCAGGTCATGGTTGGGGATGGACAACCATAGCTAGGTAGAACCCTACGATAAGTTGTATGCATATGGAGTTGTAAGGTAGGGCTAAACACAGTCTTACACATACATGGTAGGGCCAAAACATGAGTTCTCCAGCACAACCTGAGCTTAAGAATCGAAGCATAGTGATTCACCTGGGCCATGGCGATGTCGATGTGGAACCTAACTCTGAAGTCCCATGTGGGATTTGAACCATCTAGTTCATTAGTCGTTGATGTTTCCCTTGGGCATAGGATTTCATATTCACTACAAAAAAAAAAAGACTTTAGGCCGCGTTTTAAAAACGCAGCCTAAGATACGAAAAACGCGGCTATAGGACCAATAGGGCTATGGCCGCGCTTTTTTAGGCCGCGTTTTTAAATGTGGCCTAAACCCCGCGACTATAGGCCTCCTGGGTCTATGACCGCACTTTTAAAAACGCGGCCTAAAACCAAGGTCTATGGCCGCGTTTTAAACGCGGCCTAAGACCAAGGTCAGTGGCCGCGTTCTAAACGTGGCCTAAGACCATTCTACCTTAGGCCACGTTTAAAACGCGGCTACTTCCAAAAATATTTAAAAAATAATAATTCTGAAAATTAAAGCAATAAATATAATTATATTTATTGCTTTAATTTTCAACGCAATATTTTTCTGAAAAAAAAAACTAATAAATGAAAAGGAAATAAATTTGAAACAAACAAACAAACACATCAAAAAGCAAACCCAGAATTAGAATTCATGCCAAGAACACAAACCCAGCAAAAAATTAAAACCCAGCAAATTTAAACATGAACTTGTTATATTTGAACAAGAATATAAACATGAACACGTTATAACACAAACTCAATATTTGAACAACAACACATAAATTGAACAACAACACATAAATTTAAACATGAACACATAAACATGAACACAAAAATTGAACAAACCCAGCACCAAGAACACAAACCCAGTGTTTGAACAACAACAAGAACATAAACCCAGCCATCTCCGAACATGAACGCGCTTCCATCTCCGATCGGATCGGAGCTGGAGGCCTCCATCTCCGATCGCCTCCATCTCCAATCCGATCGGAGATGGAGGATTCGATCTCCGATCTCCTCCATCTCCGATTGGATCAGAGATGGAAACCTCCATCTCCGATCCGATCTCCTTCGATCTCCGATCTCCTCCATCTCCGATCGGATCGGAGATAAAATCCTCCATCTCCGATCCGATGAACACAAACCCAGCTCTGGAGCAAAAAATGATGAGGGCTAGGGTTATATACACAAACCCAGTCGGAGATATATACCCAAAGCCTAAAGCCGCGTGTCTAACACACGGCTATAGGCAAAACACGGGCCGCGTTTTATTAAACGCGGACCCATTCAAACTGAAGCCGCGTTTTATCAACGCGGCTTCAGTAAAAGCTTGAGGCCGCGTCTAAAAACGCGGCCTCAAGCTTTTTTTTTGGGCTGCGTTTTGGAAAAACGCGGCCTCAGGCATTATGCTGGGCCGCGTTCGCAAAAACGCGGCCCATTGTAAGGACTGAAGCCGCGTTTTTAAAAACGCGGCTTCAGTCCGTTTTGGGCTGCGTTTTTGCAAACGCGGCCCAAAAAAACGGGGCCTAAAGGCCCCGTTTTTTGTAGTGATTTGTCCAATGATTTATGTATGGCAACCCCTGGGCTAACTCAATCTCAACTTCCAAAGTTCTGTATTGATAAGCTATAAGGTATAGCTTTTGGAGAGACTGGCTTGGGTGAGTCAATGTGTATGCACTATATATGCTTGTTTTGTATTATGTTTGCGTTGGTGATTTAAGATTACTCAAAGTGATATTTATAAGCCAACTAGTGTTTATTACTCACTATTATACACATAGTACACATAAGCTGCAATTTTAAGAGAAATTTTACTATCTGTACACGTAATTGTGTGCACCAATAATTTGCACCAATAATTTGCGTAATGAGATAAACTCGAAAGATTCCCCGGTCTCACATACATAATTTGCACATACATACACTCTTTTAATTTGCTTCTACCGTGGATACAAATTAACGTCTACTTTTTAAATGACAATATATAAATTGGTTTGGTAGAGCCAAATGACATTGACATTTTACATTCAATAATAATTTATCAAATTCAATAGTTGCAAAAATAATATATATTCGGTAATACAATAATTAAAACCGAAAGGAATAATTAATTCTTTTTTCCTTTTTAAGCAGCCATAATTAAGTACCACTTTGATAATAAAATTCAAACTCTTTTGACTGACTGTGTTTTAATTTGCTTCTAAGGTTGAAAGTGGACACAAATCAACCTCTACTTTATAAATGAAAATAATTTGGTGTTGGTAGACCCAGATGACGATCAGACGATCAATAATTCATCAACTCGATGATAGTACAGCTAAATGATATAGCATTTCTGTTTTTGTTTCTCAACCCTACTAATAGTGGTTTTATCATTGAACTGAATTTGAGTTGGCATTTATTGGATAAATTATTTATATGGCGGTAAGTCGGTAACCCCTCCAAACTCTAGGGTATTCTTTGCCTTGTTGTTCTGTTCATGCATTATGTTATAATTCCTGTTTTAATAATATTCTATAGACTTGTTTTTTTAAAATAATAATAAAAACCTCAATATCTGTAAAATAAATGTTATATGTTTAGTCATACTCTAATTACTAACTTAGCTACGCAAATTACCAATCTTAGTAATGAATTAATTATTGTTGGCCTTAAAACTAATATTATGGGCTAGTGTTTTATACTTTATTGTTTGGTAACAATATTTAAACAACAAAAACTGTTGTTTAAACACTATAAAATGTATTTCCAAAAACTGTAATATATATTTTCAAAAACTTTTTCATTTATATATATTTACACAAAACTTAAATAACGTGATTAAAAACCTCTTACCAGCTTGTTAATGTTTGCAGAGTATTGACTGGCCTTAAAATTTCCTTGGACCAGTTCAATATCTGTCATAGTTTAAATATTCCATCACTACTCAGGATCTATCATGTAGTCTACATATTCCCTTTTTTTTGTTCAAAAGTAAAATGCATTAAAAGACTAAGGAACAAAAACAGGTTCAGGACAAGTCCTGCTTAAGTACATGCCAGCTAATTCAGAACCTAACACATCAGTAACGTACACAGGGGGACTATAAAAGAAAATAAATTGTTTGGAAGTTTAGAGATAGAACTCCCAAGCTCTAATGGCTTGTTTGGAAGTTTAGAGAGGGAGGAGAGTAGAGGGGAGTAGAGGGAAGGAGAGTAGTGGGGAGGAGAGTAGAGGAGAATAATTCCCCTCTACATTGTTTAGATGTTTTTAAAATTAGGGAGGGGGAAAGGGGGTAATTAACCCTTTAGAAATGGTAATTTTGTTAATTTAGAAAGGGTAAATTAGGGAATTCATTTGGCCAATAACTTATCTATTCTACTCTCCCTCCAAATCTCTCCAATTTGGAGGAATTAAAAATGAGGGGTTAGAGGGAGTTGAAACCCCTCCAAACCCCTCCAAATCCCTCCCTCTTCTTCCTTAAAAAACTTCCAAACAAGGTAATTGAATTACTCTCCCTCCCTCTACTCTACTCCCCCTCCTTTTTTTAACTCCCAAATATGCTATAAGATACATACAGTATTGGGTACCATCAGCCTACAAGGCCCGGCGATAATAAATTGCTTCTCCTGAGCTGCTCCTAACTTGGCAAGCTTATCAGCACTTCTATTGGCTTTCTTATAACAATGTTTAAACCGAATCCGGGGAATCCATAGTCTAAATATTCCTTATATAGAATCGTTTTGGATTACATGCACGATATATAGATTTTTATTATTTCACAATATAAGAATTTAGACCCCTGTAAACTAGATTGTTTAACCTAATTAATTAACCAAGTGAATACTTAGGTTTATTATTCAGATCTAGGTTAAAACAATAACAATCATATCATGCAAAGCAGCGGAAATATAAAGAACACAATGATATGATGACTCAAGAAAACCAAACCGGTAAAAAACCTGAGGAGGATTTAACCTAGCTATCCTCAATGTAAAATAGCAAATCCACTAGAAAGAATTGAAGTTTACACAATAACGACTTAGGCCACTAACATCCTATTGCTACCTGCTTGTAGGAAACTTACTACCACGACCCCATGATAGCTCCGAGACCACGGATTCCTTCTTTCCTTATCCTTTGCAAAACACAAACACCCACGCTTATGACTTTGAGATCCCACTCAAAGGTTTAGCAACACAAACTCTCATGTTTGTGACTCCAAGACCACCCTTGAAGGTTTAGATCATCAGCACCTTTGATGACTAGAGAAGACAGCAACTTCAGCAATACCGGATCTTGAGATTCTTCAAGGAACAACACCGGTAGAAGTTATAAGAGAGGTTTTAGGAACAAAACCCTAAATACAAAAGAGACACACTCTTCTCTTTCTAAAAAGCCTTATAAAAAAACGTGCTTAGGGTTTCCTTTATATAGTGGGAGAAGTAGATCTGAAACCCTAATCCTTAATGGGCTTGAACTGCTGTTTAGGCTTAATTAAAATTCTGCAGATACGACTTTCGATCGATCGAGCCTGTTTTTCGATCGGTCGAATCAGGCAATTTCTGAAATCTTCTTTCTGCAGCTTGTATGTTCTTGTGTGTTCACGATTTGCCAATTGTTCTAAACTTTTAGAACCTAACACACAATATTCCTAAATGATTGGGGTCATGTACTATCTCCAGTTCATTCACTTGGCTACAAGACATGCATGTAAGATAAATATTAAGGTCCATAATCCATTTTAGATTGTCTAGCAGTTAATTAAAAAGCACCTTTAAAGGTTAAAACTTAAAACCTCTAAATTGTATGGATGTAAAAGTATGTTGTTGGAATAGTTGTTAAATTATTAAATTTACTATTTTTTTAAGTGGAGAAAAATGAGTTTATTTTGCCTTGAATCTTGCGTATTAAAAATGGTCTTATATTATTCTATACTTAGATTAAGTAACTCTTGACTCTCAAAAAAAAAAAAAAAAAAAGATTAAGTAACTCTTGCTTTGTACTTATTTTCCTTAAATCCTCTGCCAATTGATGGATATAAGTATGACCCATTGAAACGATTCTGTAGAGAAAAGTTAACCTATTGAAATGACCATGTTGAAAAAAAGATAAGCTATTCTTTCTTCTTTTTTTGGTGAATAAGATAAGCTATATTCGATTTCTCTAGATCTCTGTGTGCCCTCACCCAAACCAAATATAGGAAGGAACTGCAATCTCTAGGGCTTCTCTTTTCGAAGTTTTCTATAGGTACATGCGATTTAATTTGGGTAGGACCAAATATAAATTATATCGGGTACCATTTAAACTTGTAATGTTTTTGTTATACCAAATATTTTTATTTGGGCTTCTTATTTCATTAGTTTATTAATTTATTGGTTATACCAAATATTTTACACCTCACTTCATTCCATTATTTGATTAAACCCAAAACCAGCACAATGAGCCAATTCATACACTTCACCTCATTCCATTCAAAACCCAAAACCAGTAATGTTTGGGAAATACTTCATCAGTGCAACAATGGTTGGTTTATATACAGAATTATTAGGTTAAGCTTTTAGGCCTCCAAAGCCCGTTTATTGTTTGATCACAATAGGGAAGGAGTGCATTTCTAGCTAGACAGTTTAATGTTAAAAATGTTAAAGATCATACTGGATGGCGTCCATTGACATTGTTAATTATAATTGTTGAAAGTGTATAGTGATTGAGATGCAATCCCATACTTGAGTCAGTTGAGTGTGAAGTGCATGCATTCTTCTTTTAATGTCACGTGGGACTACAATCTCTAATGTTGTAATTATAGTCTGATATGATTTGAGATTCAAGTAGATACAAAATTCTAGGATTAAAAATTTAAAAGTTCGTTTGTTATAAAAATCTTCGAGTGCCTTTTAGCATACGATTTGAATTAAAGATCGATGTTTACGAAGTTACTCATCCCGTCAATAATTAAACAATTGATTAGACTATAAATTTCTCTCGAATTAAAAAATAAATAACAAACAAGTGAATAACTCAATCTCGGCAAAAAAAAAATAAGTGAACAACAGCTCATAATCATCGCCAAATCAGATATTAAGCAAAACTTTCCATACCAGCACGACAACTAGCAGAATTTTTTATTGCAAAATGCGCGTACACACATATATATATTATTAGTTTTTAGTTTCCTTTATTAACACACATTTCAGAGAAGCCAATCACTACTAGTCAGTTTGCACATCAACCAACTACTTGAAAATGGATATATCTTACACTAAAGCTAGATAACACCAACGTATATAGACTACTCTGTTAGGTTCTAAGGAATTAGGAACTAATGTATTAAAATTTTATTTTGTAATGTTGGCAAACCATGATCAAAATGTTTTTAGTCTTGTTTAGACTTGCTCAAAATATGAGGTTTTTATGTAAAGTTGGAATCGAGTTACTGCAGACATTACTGTACAATTCTGCTTAACTCGATCGATCGAGAATTAGACTCGATCGATCGAAAGTCGTGCAGATTGTTTTTTCTGCAGAATTTTCAATTCAGCCCAAGCCCATTTAATGTGTAGGGTTTTATGTTTTGCCCTAAGTATAAAAGGGAAAACCCTAGCCACGTTTTTAGAGTTCTGAATATTGTGTTTGTGAATCTTATTTGTGAGATCTAGAGGTGTTTACTTTCACATACACTTAGGGTTTCCAAACTCAAGATTGATGTCAAGAGCTTGGTAATCATTCAGTTACAGAATCAAGAGTTTCAAGATATACAAGCAGGTGTGTTTGTGCTTTGCTGAGAATTCAAGGAAAGAAGTAGTCCGTGGACTCGGAGCTGTCACGTGGTCGTGGTAGTAAGTTTCCTACTCGAGGAAGCAATAGGATGTTAGTGGTCTAAGTCGCCATTGTGTAAATTTCAATTCTTTCATAGTGAATTCCTTTTTACCTTGAGAATAGCTAGGTTAAATCCTTCCTAGGTTTTTACCGGCTTGGTTTCCTGGGTTATTATATCGTGTGTTATTTATTTTCCGCACTTTTGCATGATATGATGTATTTGTGTTAACCTAGAATTGTTTAATTTACCTAAGTTAATCACTTGGCTAAATATCTAGGTTAATCTGTTTGGGTTTAAGGGGTCTAAACTTCTTACAAGTGGTATCAAAGCGGGTAGCTTTTTGTTTTAGATCTTTTGATCTTAAAGCTGATCTTTAACCCCGGTTGTCAGTGAACACGGGCACTCTCTTGTTATTCCACCTCGTTTTGATGGGAATAATTATGCTTATTGGAAAGTAAGGATGAAAGCATTCCTGAAATCTATTAACGAGAGAGTCTGGAATTTTGTAGAATATGGATGGGAGAAGCCCACTACTCCTGTGAGTGAATGGCAAACTTCTCAAAAAGAGACAGCCGCTTTTAATAGCAAAACTATGAATACTATTTTTAATGCTGTCTCTATGGAGGAATTTAAGAGAATCTCTAATGTTGAGGTTGCTCATACTGCTTGGAATATCTTCCAGACTGTGCATGAAGGCACAAAGGCAGCTACAATTAATAAGTTGCAGCAATTGACTACTAGATTTGAAAGCATTAGAATGAATGATGATGAATTTTTTGATGAATTCTACGCTAAATTGAATGATATAGTTAATTCTGCATATAATCTGAGTGAAATCTATGATCAACCTAAAATTGTTAGGAAGATTCTTAGATCTTTGACTGAGGATTTTAGACCCAAAGTGACTGCCATCACTGAAAGCAAGGTGTGGACTCCATCCTTGTTGATGAACTTGTAGGATCTCTTCAATCCTATGAGTTAGACCTACCCAAGACTACCAAATCCAAATCAATGGCTCTTAAGTTTGTTGATGATGTTGAGGCTGGTGGATTTGATGATGAACTCTCTGCTACAGAGATTGCCTATCTTGCCAAGAATTTTAGAAACTTTCTTGGAAACAATAACATAAGGGCAAGAGACAAGAACACTGCTGAACCTAGAAATTTTAGGAGGAATGATCTCACTAAAATTAATAACACTGAAAAACCTAAAGAGAAAGTAGGTTAACCCTCTAATAATTTTATGGGACAACAATGTTTTGGATGTCAAGGGTATGGTCATGTGAAATCTGAATGTTCTACATACTTGAAGCCTAAGGGTAAGGTTATGGCTGTAACCCTTAGTGATGATGAAGTTTCTGACAATGAATCCGTCAGTGATGAGGATGGAAACTTCATTGCTTTCACTGCTACTGCTGTAGTCAATAAAAGTGTGTCTGTTGAAGAGAACCTTTCTGATAGAGAACTCTCTGAAGATGCAGACTTACAGGAAGCCTACAATAAACTTTGCAAAGTTGCTGCAAAGGATGCTATGAATGTTGATTTGGGTTTAGAGAAAATTGCATCTCTTGAACTTGATAAGAAAAATTTGCTTGTGAAATTGTTTGATGCTAATGAGCTTTTGAATAATGTGAAGACTGAGAACATGCTTTTACTTGATAAAGTTAAAAATTTGGAACTTGAATTATCTGTTGCTAGAGAATAAACAAATAGATCTGCAAGCTCCAGACTTGATCACATGTTAAGTATTCAAAAGTCTCCCTCTGACAAAACTGGCTTAGGTTTTGTGGAAAGCATCTCTATGCCTGAACCTCATTCCACAAACCTCATTGTCAAACCTTCTATGAGTGAAGTTGTTAAATCTGTAGAAGTCACATCTCCTGGAAAGATTAGAGTTGATCTTCAAGGGTCAAATTCTAGAACTTCTAATTCTTCTAAGGGTAAGTTGCATGATAAGCCTGCTTGGGTTTGTCATTTTTGTGGAAAGTTTAGGCACATTCGTCCAAATTGTTTCAAGTTGCAAGCTGCTAAGCGAGCAAATAAACCTAAAGTACCTGTGCCTCAAGCACAAGATTTTATGGTACTTATTGGTGAATTGGTAAAGGCGTTAAACCTTTATTCCAATCCTAAAGTTGCTCAGAATTCTAATGTGAATAATAACTCCAATGCTAGAGGTGCATCTAAAAAGTTTTGGATGCAAAAAGCTCGACCTAATTAAGTCTGTCTGACATGGTCCTTGTTCTTCATTGATCTACCTCTTGTAGCCATTTTTTTTTCTAGGATTTGCATTGCATAACATTCATGCATTTCATTCTAGGTTGTTTTTTTATTTTATTTTAAAAAAAAGGGTAACAAGAATGGGTTTGGCAATATGTGTTTTGCTGTATTTTTCTTGAATTTAAAGACAAGGTTGGTCAATCTATTTTTACATAACATATTTATGTACCTTGTTTAGTTTGGATGCACTTATTTTTATTGCACTTTATTAGCTGAAGTTTTGTAGTGCATGTTGTGTGGGAAGATGTTTATGGTTTTTGATCACATGATCTTGATCTTAAAGTCATATGTCTTTGATTGACGGACTTGAACTTTTTGAGAAAGACATAAATAACCATCTCACCACTGTTTATTAGCCAATCATGAATACTTTAGTGCATATCATAAGATTTTGTGCTCGAGAAAGTGTAGCACATGCACAAAAAAAACACAAGGTGTAGCTTCGGTTAAAATGTTAAAATTGGTGTGTACATTATTGAGCTATAATAATTTCACAATTCAAATAAAATTGGTGTGTACATTATCCCGGCTATCTTAATAAGTTTCTAATCAATTAAAATTAGTAAATATTATGAGGCAAATCAAGAAACTTACATGATTACAAGCTTTTATTCTAGGAGATGTGAGAGTTATATGATGTAACTTTTAAGTGATAGTCTCTTTCAAATTTCAAATTCATGTGATGAATTTTGTAGAAATTGTGATTGATCACTATTTGCATATCACCTCACATGCTTCTCAAGCTTTTGTTAGTTGTACACACTACACAAGTTATTCTTTGCTAAACTATGTACATGTTATTGTGTGTGTTTTTGTTCTGACCAACCAAATTTGGAAATTTCTTGAAAATTGAGGCAAAACATGTTTACTGTTTGAGATTTTGAGGAAAATTATGTGAAAATCTTATGTTTGGGAAACTGGGATAAATACATGTGTTTTTGAAAAACATTTCATCTCATACTCATGCATTTTATTCATAAAATCTAATGCTTTGAGGAGTTTCAGCACTGAAATTGCTTCGTTTTTCAAAAATTGGTTTTTTCCAGAATTTCGATCGATCGAATCTATTCTTCGACCGATCGAAATTGTTTTTAAAATCTCTGGAAAGTTTCTGTATGTTTCGATCAGTATTCGATTGATACTGGATCAATCGAAGTATTCTCGACCGATCGAATCTAATTTTCGATCGATTGAAAATCGGGCTGAGAGCTTTTTAAAAAGGATTTTTCTCTACGTGTTCTTCACTTTTCAAAATCTTTTCAAACTCCTTTTCACTCTCACCAACCGGTCAAGCATCTATTTTGAGATTTTTGTCGTTTTCCTCCGATTCTTTTGCAAGAATTCTCTCTCCCAAAGCCGGTAAGACCAATCTACCCTTCCTTTTGCTTTTATTCATTTTTTTCATGCATAAATTCATGCATTTGTTGGCTATTTTCGGCATTTATATATTTGGGATTTTTTATGTTGATTGGTTGTTTTCTTTCACAATAAATCATTGGGTTTTTGTGGGGACACCATATACAAGTGATCTTTGGGGTTTAATTTGATTAATTTGAGATTTTGTGAAAAATTGAAAATTCTAGGGCTTGATATTGCCGAATTTGGGGCTTTTGTTCAAATTGTTGCAATTTGATGAAATTGGCTTGTTAGATTGATTAATTTGATCATTATATTGTGTTTTCTAACTTGTGTAATGATCAATTTCTCAACTTGTTGGGTTTTGTGAACTTGGGTTTTTCAAATTTGGGATTTTTGATATAAAATTCTTGCTCAAGCCAATTTTGTGATATTGAATCATATTTGAACTGTAAGTCATTGCATTAGACCATGCATCATTTCGTTATTCTGCTTATACATCATATAGAATTGTTATTTCTATATTTTTGTTGTGCTAACTTGCAGTCTGCCCTTGATTTTCTTTTTGTTTGTCTCTTTTCTTTTTATGTCTCTCAATCCTCTCCTTAGAATCATGCATAGGAAAACTAGAGCACATAGGACTTCTGCCTCTTCACCTTCCTTTAATAGTGATAGGTTTCTGAGTGAGAAGTATCAGGAGACTTATGAGACCCTTAATCTTAGGCGTAACATTTGGGGTGAGTGTAGGGTCATTCTAGATGAGGTTGATGATAAGGTGAGACGTAATTTTGAGCGTAGGGCTGGCTACCTTTGTTAGACATAGATCATTCGCCTCCGGCTACCCTGATTAGAGAGTTCTACTCGAACCTCTCTATCTACATCTATGATTCCAACACTTTGGTAAAGAGTAAAATACGAGATGTAGAGTATCGCATTACCCCTTCGGTAGTGTCTGATACTCTTGGGGTGCTTGTGGTTTCTCATCCTGTCTTTTCCTATGATGAGTCTCCTCCTCTTGATGACGTGATGTCATACATCACTAGGTCTTCTATCCAGTGGGGTTTCGATCCTCGGATCACCTCTGCTGAGCTTTCTGAGCTGCATTATCTTTTCTTTAAGATTGCTTGTCATTCCTTGTGGCTCAATTTCTCATCTCCACACTATCCCTCTTGAGCGATGTGTGTTTCTATACGCTCTTGTCATTAATGCTCTTATCAGTTTTCCTCATTTGTTTCTTCGTTCTTTGAACGAAGTGCATCGGAGCAGTTCTACTGCTCATACTTTGTTCTTTCCTTTTTTTATTTATAGGATTCTACTTCACTTGGGTTTAGGTAATTTCCCTGCTTCTGAGCCTGTTCATATCATTGCTCCCATAGGTGCCACCTTTCTTAGACAAAGGGCTGCTCAGTTTCGAGTTAGCTCTAAGCGTCCTGGGGTAGAGCCTTCCGGTGTCACTCCACCTCCTACTTCTTCTGCAGGTGCTCCTTCGGCAGAGACGTCTACTGATCATGCTGCTGATGCTGATGTTCCTCCACCTTCTCCTTTGGATGTTTCGGACATTCGTCGAACTTTAGACACTGTCATGACCGTTCAGGCGGCTCATGGTTAGCTTTTGGTGGATGTGCTTGACGAGCTTCGAGCATTGAGAGCAGATTTGGCGAGTCTTCGACGTTCTCCTCCGCCGCCTCCTTTTGATGATGAGTGAGTACCCTTTAGCAATTCGTTACAAAAAGAGGGAGTACATTGTGAGTACTTTGTAGGGGAGTTTTTGTCTTAGAGGGAGTTTTTGTTTCTTTTTGTGATAGTGTGGAGCCTGTGGAGTTTTTATATTGTATCTAGGTGCTTCATTATGTATTTGCATTTTTTTGGCTCATGATAGGGGGAGATATATTTGAGCTACATCTTTTGTATATGTTTCTTGTTTCACTATGCTACATTGCTTATTAATTTATATTTATGATGTTATTCATGATATATATCTTTATTTTGTTATGTGAAATCAAGAAGTTATTATCTATGTTTCTTGTATTTTCTACACATGCATTTATGTGTTTGTTAAGTGTTACAGGAATATACAGGTTGATTCAGTCATGCTGCTGTCTACTTTTGCAACTGATAGATAGTAGTTAGGTTGAATTTGTTTAGTAGGGCTATTGTTTTGTAATGGGCTGTTTATTTTGTAAACTTTGAGCATATTGTTAAGTTTGTGTTTTGTCACGGATTGCCAAATGGGGAGTTTGTTAGGTTCTAAGGAATTAGAAACTAATGTATTAGAACTTCATTTTGTAATGTTGGCAAACTATGATCAAAGCGTTTTTAGTCTTGTTTAGACTTGCTCAAAGTATGAGGTTTTTATGTAAAGTTGGAATCGAGTTACTGCAGATATTATTGTGTAATTCTGCCTGGCTCGATCAATCAAGAATTAGACTCGATCGATCGAAAGTCGTGCAGATTGCTTTTTCTGCAGAATTTTCAACTCAGTCCAAGCCCATTTAATGTGTAAGGTTTTATGTTTTGCCCTAAGTATAAAAGGGAAAACCCTAGCCACGTTTTTAGAGTTCTGAATATTGTGTTTGTGAATCTTATTTGTGAGATCTAGAGGTGTTTACTTTCACATACACGTAGGGTTTCCAAACTCAAGATTGATGTCAAAAGCTTGGTAATCATTCAGTTGCAGAATCAAGAGTTTCAAGATATACAAGCAGGTGTGCTTGTGCTTTGCTGAGAATTCAAGGAAAGAAGTAGTCCGTGGACTCGGAGCTGTCACGTGGTCGTGGTAGTAAGTTTCCTACTCAAGGTAGCAATAGGATGTTAGTGGTCTAAGTCGCTATTGTGTAAATTTCAATTCTTTCATAGTGAATTTCTTTTTACCTTGAGGATAGCTAGGTTAAATCCTCCCCAGGTTTTTACCGGTTTGGTTTCCAGGGTTATCATATCATGTGTTATTTATTTTCTGCACTTTTGCATGATATGATGTATTTGTGTAAACTTAGAATTGTTTAATTTACTTAAGTTAATCACTTGGCTAAATATCTAGGTTAATCTGTTTGGTTTTAAGGGGTCTAAACTTCTTAGATACTCAATTGAATACAAATATGGTCATTTTTGTTTTTGCTATAAAAATTAAATAAAAAAAAGGGGAAGAAGATGCTCATGGCTGATGGCACCTCAGCATTTCAAAATAATAACAAAATCCAGAAAAATAATAATCGAATGAAGGGTTTCATTTATATTTTATAAACATATGGATATGGAGGACAGATGTCGTCATTTTCGCTTTGCCTAAACAAGCTAAAGCAGAATTTATACACATATCAATAAAAGTATTTTCCTTTACTGAATTATAGCAACACAAGTGCATAGACAGTTGGTACACGTATGCAATAATACAATACTTCTAAATAAGTTGTAAATATTCATACATGTATTCTTTAACTATTTAATTAGTATTTTTTTTTTTTTTAGAAGAACTATTTAGTAATTATGGACACCTATTCTACCATTAGTCATTTCTTCTTCCTTACATTCTAATTTTAGAAAAGAAAGAAAAGAGTAATTATGAAGCAAAAGATCTAATTATTTCATATACCAACAGGTCATATATAATACACAAAAACTCTCTTTTTTCAACTTCCGTCTTTCACAAGTATTAATAAGATTGCTCCAATGGTCTAGTTTCTTTCCAAATCTCACTGTCTGTAAGGAGATATTATCTTGTGAGACAATGGGCACATGCACCCGTCTCACTAAAGATTTTTTCGTCTGTAGTTTAGACTCTCCAAGTTCAAAACTGCATAAGCAAAGAACCACGCCACATGTGTGGATCGTCAATGCACTTATGCACAGCCAGAGAAGACAAAAGCCTATGGACAACAAAAATCATGTCTCTCTCCCTACCCACGAATATGCACCTACCCCATGAGGTATTTCAGAACCTAGCTAAATTACTAGACAAGTCTTCAAGAACCCAAAAAAGATCTGAAAAAAAGAGAGAATGAAGTATTCAACTAGGCAAGTAACAGAAGAAGCAAAATCATGATTAAAAGAGTACCAGATTAAAAGAGTACCTAAAAACAACCAGGAATGCCATGTTGAATAAGGGACCAAAAATCATAGCAAAATGATTAAAAGAGTACCAGATTAAATGAGGCAAGTAACAGAAGAAGCAAAATCTACACACAGCAAGTGGAGAATTGATGCCATGTAATAGAACAATGCAAAACTAATTGCATAATAAAATAACACCCCCCCCCCCCCCAAAATAGGCACAAAGTGATCTCGAGCTTCGGGCTTCACAAGGCAAAATTTGCCAAACAGTATAATTCTGAAAAATTATTAGGCGAATGGCATGCGTTCAAAGTTAATTAATAAGTTGGACTCTTTTTGGAAGTCGAGTACAGCAAAATCGACTTCCAAATAAAATCGAGTTTACTATACTCGACTTCCTAATGAAAATTACCTCTGACGTGGATTAAAAAAAGAGAGGAAAAAGCCACGTAGAAGTCGAGTTCACTATACTCGACTTCAAGCTTAGGTTAAAAAAAATTTCATGGGGGGTAAATATGAGAATCCGAGTTTAATCAAATCGATTTTGCGATTCCATCATCCTACGCCATTTCCTTCTCTTCGATAACCTTCTCTCTCTCTCCGGTGTCCCTCTCCGTCCATCATCTTCCTCTATGGCGAGGAATCCGACTCAACCAGCAGGTTCGTTCTCTCTCTCTCTCTCTCTCTCATGCGATTTCTTTCTCTTTATTTATTGGCTAAAATGAAATGGGTTTTGATTTGCTTTTTAGGTTTAGTGATTTGGAGATTTGGGTTTCATTTAATTCGGGTTTAGTTTTTATTTGTTTCTGTGTTTTTGTTTCGGGCATTGCTCCTGTTGCTGAAGCTAGCAAGTAATTGCTCTCAGTCTCAGATATCAAATTTTTGAAAAATTTGATTCATTTAAGAGAAAATTGCAAATCTATATACGTATTATGTTTACACTTAGCATTGTGATTCTGTTGGGTTGTTGATGATGAAAGTCTTGGCAATGTATTTCCAAAAACAAGTTCAGTATGTGCATCTCATTCATCCCATACGTCACCAATATATCAATAGTGGAACACATACAGTAGTGGTTACGATAGGAGCAGTGCTTACTGCTTAGTAGTGTTGATACCTTAATTTTGGATTTATTTCTCAGGTCACATTCTTCCTAAGCCAAACAAACCCGTGGAAGAAGTATATTCATCATTTGGATTCATAAAATTAGCAAATGTTTTACTTTGAAATGAAGAGTTGCAATTACTATCTTTCATCACATCTATATCAACTTTGAGGTATTGGATGAATCCGTGTATCTTTCATGTATTCAATCATGTGAGATAGTATGTTTTGTAGATGCTAGATGATAGCCTTTAAAATCTTTTATCAGAGGTTGTATATAACTTTTGTAACTTATTTTTTCCCCTTTTGGGGGTGTGGGGAATTTGTAAATAATCAATAATTTTATGACCTTCAGAGCAAACCTTTACAGAAAGGTGCATATGAAATTTGTCTAACTTTTGTTCATGATTTAGAAAATAATGTTATTAATATACATATGCTAATATAATTCATTATAGTAGACAATACTCCATAATGAAAAATAATTTCTTGAGAGTTTTATAGGGTTGTCTCTATTTTGGTTTCTGCTTAAATTGTTTCCTTATGGAAAAAAAAAAAAAAAAAAAACCCTTTTATCATACATGCTCGAGTTGTTCCTTATAGTGGTTCAATGATTTATGTGAATTTGGTATAGGTTGATCAGAGTATTTTTTGTCAGTGGCTTGTAATTTGTGAATAATAATAGAAGTATTTATTGGATATTAGAAGAAAGTAAAGCGGAAATTATAGCAAGGACTACATGAAAAATGAAATTGAAAAATGAAGTTTGGTGACCATGTTACATTTGCAACAATAGTTAAGGAGAAGTGCAGAAGTAGAGTTTACTTATTATTGTTTCAAGAAAATTCTGTGTATTGCTTAGTTTGATGACAGGAGGAATGTGATATTGTAGTGCAGAAGTATAGTTTAAATGTTTTTATAATTTCATTGTCCTACATAAAACTTTATGTTTAGTTTATTGTCAAATTAAGTTTTCTAAAGGTTTCAGTTGGACGGTCACTCAATGTTTTTCCTTTCCCCTTATTTCCTTTCTCCAACAAAGGCTTTGCAATATCTCCATAACCTTGGGATTGTACATAGGGATGTGAAACCAGCAAATATTCTTGTAAATATCTTCCTTAAGTTCTTGATCTTGTTTTCAGTTGGTATTTTTATTTTCTAAATTCAGTATTTTTATTTTCGAATCCGTCATCTTTGTTCACCCCAATTGACAAGCAAACGAGAGGACCGCCGTATACTGTGACGGCCCATAATCCGTTAAGCTTCCGTTGCGGAAATGCTCGGACTTTCCATGCACATGACTCATTCGCACACTTCACACACAATCTTTGCTAGTTGGACCACTTAGTTATAAAATTCTTATTGTTGTCAATAGAGTAAACTATTATTGCCGGTTTCACCACCTCTTTATTAGGGAAAATCAATCCTTTGCTAAAATTCATTCCCCGCATCCAACTTAATGAAAATGGTATCTCAACATTTGAAGGATCAACTATATTATCCCAAGTGTTTGCATGGAATGATGGGCCATGAGCTTCATATGTAGGGATTGTAGTTGTAACATGCTGCACACCTATACCATCGCCTATATTATCTTGAAACTCTATAGCATCATCATCATGATCATCCATGACATCATGACGAACATTGTCAACATTTTCATAGTTTATAGTATCCTTGTGAAAGTCATCTCTCCCAATCATCTCCTCATACTCATCTTTACCATAATCAACATCATCTTCGTCTTCGTCTTCATCTTCCCCCCTAGAGATTGAATACATTCTTGTTGATAACTAGATCCGCAAAACATGGTCGAGGTTGGTGTCTCTTGACATGGTAGTGTATAACCCCCAACTGTGATGCACGGGGTAAAAGTCAGATGACTATCTGCATGTAATGATTGGAATTCTTGCCCGTCACCACCCTCCAAAGTTGTTTGTTGCACATCTTCACCGCCAACTTCTTTACGAGACTCCACACTTATATACAACTTGGCAACTTTTAACTGGGACGTAGAGTTTATCCTCACAAACATAATCTTAACATGCTTGTCTCCTTTTATTTCAATAGGCGTGAAGACAATACGGTCACTGAACACTGCATGAGGAGCACGATATATAATTTTTATGTCATGCAACCGACAGTCCAAATCCAGCTCTTTCATAATTTTTTTTTCAATTTCTTCAAATTGATCTCCCACCGTTTTTTTAGTTGAATAATCTCTAACTTTTTACTAGGCCCTTCTTATGTCACTCCATAAGTCACATCATTGCAGGGCTCCCCACCATAATATAGATATAAATCAATCGAACTCATTACAAGCTTATAAGTCAACTAAGTTTACTAAAAGTTAGTGACGAATATAACACCTTTATTCGATATGAACTACAAAATATTGCCTCAAGGCAAATATAAAAATAACATTGTATAGTCCACTAAACAATTATAAACAAAATTTTAAACTCAAACAAATTTGTACATGGTCGCTAACCTTAAAAAATTAATATTCGTTACACCTTATAACTAACAAACCATTACACATTACAACACATTGCAAATAAATAACATGTTACCCATTCATTCGTATTATACATAACAACACATTACAAAGAAAAACTCATTGCATATTTCAAATAACAACCCATTACAAAGCACAAATAACAAATGCATAATAATAATAATAATAATAATAATAATAATAATAATGATAATAAATTACTATTACAAACAACACATTACTCATCAACAATATAAAAGTGGTATGTATGTGTGTATATATATATATATATATATATCTACCAAATGAAAAAGTGAGTATATATATTAGCCAAGTCTAACCAAAAAAAAAAAATTAAAAGCTTTGAATATTTACCTACAAATTGAAGAAGAAGAACAGCTTTTTAATTTGTGGAATGATCAATGTGTGTGAAAGGGAGAGTTTGGGCGTGGGAGAGAGCTAGGAGAAGTGAGAGTTGGGAGATGAAAAGTGTATTAGTGTATCAAGAGTTTATATCTGAGATGGTTGAGGTTGGTGTAAAATTTATTGGAACTCGAGTTCCATTTAAAAAAAATTTTACCGTGCTCGCATAACTGAGACAGGTGGGGTAGGTGGCGTAATTCACTAGCCTGGAAGTCAAGTATGCTACACTCGACTTTCTGTGGAAGTCGAGTATGATGTACTCGATTTTCAGTAGATTACGTGGCTATTTCCTCTTTTTTTTTAATCCACGTCAGAGGTAAATTTTGCTGTACTTGACTTCCAAAAAGAGTCCAAATTACTAATTAACTTCGAATGCATGCCATCCGCCTAATAATTTTCCAAAATTATACTGTTTGGCAAATTTTGCTGGCTTCACAACTACCCATTGTATTGTATGGTTTATGGAGTCATCATCATTTTGTATATAATTCTTTTCTATAATCAAATTATTCTTCCTTATCAAAAAAAAAAAAAAAAAAGTGGGGTCTTCTACCAAAAACACAACAAGTTGCAGGTTCGAGTATGGGAATTAGACTCTGTAAAACAAATTGCAAGTAAGGCTACCTACCATGACCTCTCTCAGACCCCGCATTATAATTCCGATTAAGATTAATAATTGTAATAAATGTTAAATTACTGATTCTCCCAAAAGCTTAAACTATTGGGATATAGTGAATTTAATTATTTAACCACATATTTCTAACTATTTTTTAATAGGTAAGGCCCAATACGTGGGAATTTAAATAAAAGTTAGAGTGGAGGAAACAAGAATCAAACTTAGAACCTCTCGCTCATATACCATGCTAAATACCAATTCTTCCAAAACTTAAGCTATTGTACTTCTAACAATAAGTAGTGATACAAATTGAAAGTGTAAGGACTAAAAGGATAGGGAAATTGTTGTCATGTTAATATTGGTGAAAGAAAGAAACAAGTCAAGAAAGTCTGAAGAAACCCACATGACTGTAAAGAAAAAGAAAGAGAAAAATTCCTTGATTGATGTAAAAGAAAGAGAATAGAAAAAAATATGTTTGGAGGAAATCTTTCTTTCTTTCTTTTTTAATTTTTTAAAGAGAAGTGCTACGTCTACAATATTTTTACAATAGTTTCGTAACAAATTATAGGTGGGTAGTTGTTATTAGTTCAAATTTGAATCTAACACTAAGATTACTTTTTTGCCCCAACAATAACAACCAAAAACAACTTGCCACTTAGGATTTGTTGTAAAAATATTGTGGACATATCATTTCTCTTCTCTTTTTTTATAGATAGTTTCAACTTTAAGTATCTGCTCTTGATGATAATTTTTTATCATCATACTAAGATACCAATCTGTTTTTGGTGTGGAGGATTATTGAACTTAAGATCTCTTATTCAACTATTAAAAATTTTACCAGTTGAGTTAAGTGGAACTCACAAATAAACCAACTTAAGATCACGTTATTTACGTGATTTTTCATTCCATGACTGCTAACGAAAGTCAGTTTTAAAAGTTTATTTTATGAATATGAAAATCTTATAAAATTATTAAGAAGAGTTTAAACCCATGAAGTATTTTTACAATTTGTCCAAATTCAGGATATTTTTGCATTTTCAACTTTTATTTTATCTTTATCCTCAAAAAAAAAAAAACTTTTATTTTATCTTCTCTATTTTTATTAAAGAAAATTTTATTTTCTCTTTCCTTTTTTATTCAAAAAAAAAAAAAAAAATTGGACTAGATTAAATCACACCTTACAAACAACCTTACAGATAGGGAGATGTGGGGGGTAAAATCACAAATTTGCTTTTCTTCTTCTGTAGGTGATTTTTATACCTTTATTTTTTCTCCATTTTGGAGAGAGAATTTTATTGGTCTAAGGTAAAAATAGTATACTTCCATCTTCTTTGCCAAACAAAGAAAATAATAATCATCCTACTATTTCTTCAGCTAAGTTTTTTATGTTCTTCCTTTTTACCTCAATCAAGGGTAATTCTATGCTCTTCTTTTTTATGATACCATCCTTACATTGTGTAGTACTAACATCACATGTAACTGTACTTTTGTCACATTCAGTAGTTCCTTTATTTTTTCTCACATTTGATGGTACTATCCTCACATTATACAGTGCCAACATCACATGTGGCTGTACTTTTGTCACATTCGGTAGTTCCCTTCTTTTTTTCTCACATTTGATGGTACAATCCTTACATTGCGCAGTACCAACATCACATGTGACTAAACTTTTGTCACATTCAGTAGTTCCTTTATTTTTTCTCACATTTGATGGTACATTTCTCATATTGTACAGTACCAACATCACATGTGACTGTATTTTTGTCACATTGGTGGTTCCTTTATTTTTTTCTCACATTTGATGATACTATTCTCACATTGCGTAGTACCAACATCACATGTGACTGTACTTTTGTCACATTCGATGATTCTCTTTTTTTTTCTCACATTTGATGGTACTATCCTCACATTGCACAGTATCAACATCACATATGACTGTACTTTTGTTACATTCGGTGGTTCTCTTATTTTTTCTCACATTTGATGGTATTATTCTCACATTGTGTAGTATCAACGTCACATGTGACTGTATTTTTGTTACATTTGATAATTCCTTTATTTTTTTCTCACATTTGATGGTATTATCCTCACATTGTACAGTACCAACATCACATGTGACTGTACTTTTGTCACATTCGATGGTTCCATTTTTTTTTTCCTTACATTTGATGGTACTATCCTCACATTGCGCAGTACCAACATCACATGTGACTGTATTTTTGTTACATTCGTTGGTTCTTTTATTTTTTCTTACAAATGATGATACCATCCTCACATTGTGCAGTACCAATATCACATGTAACTGTATTTTTGTCACATTTGGTGGTACTATCCTCACATTGCGCAGTACCAACATCACATATGACAATACTTTTATTACATTCTGTGGTTCTTTTATTTTTTCTAACATTTGATGGTACTATCTTCACATTGTGCAGTACTAACATCACATGTGACAGTACTTTTGTCACATTCGATGGTTCCTTTTTTTTCACATTTGATGGTACAATCCTCACATTGCGCAGTACCAACATCACATGTGACTATAATTTTGTCACATTCGATGGTTCTTTTATTTTTTCTCACATTTGATAGTACATTCCTCACATTGTACAATACCAACATCATATGTGACTGTATTTTTATCACATTTGGTGGTTCCTTTATTTTTTTTCTCACATTTGATGGTACTATTCTCACATTGCGCAGTACCAACACCACATGTGACTGTACTTTTGTCATATTTGATGGTTCCCTTTTTTTCTTACATTTGATGGTACCATCCTCACATTATACAGTATCAACATCACATGTTACTGTACTTTTGTTACATTCGGTGGTTCTTTTATTTTTTCTCACATTTGATGGTACTATTCTCACATTGTACAGTATCAATATTACAAGTGATTGTATTTTTGTCACATTTGATGGTTCCTTTATTTTTTTCTCACATTTAATGATACTATCTTCACATTGCGCAGTACCAATATCACATGTGACTGTACTTTTGTCACATTCGATGATTCCTTTTTTTTTTCTCACATTTGATGGTACTATCCTCACGTTGCGCAGTACCAACATCACATGTGACTATATTTTTGTTACATTCGGTGGTTCCTTTATTTTTTTCTCACATTTGATGGTACCATCCTCACATTGTGCAGTACCAATATCACATGTGACTGTATTTTTGTCACATTTGGTGGTTCCTTTATTTTTTTCTCACATTTAATGGTACTATACTCACATTGCACAGTACCAACATCACATGTGACTGTACTTTTGTTACATTTGATGGTTCTTTTATTTTTTCTCACATTTGATGGTACCATCCTCATATTATGCAGTACTAACATCACATGTGACTATACTTTTGTCACATTCGATAGTTCCCTCATTTTTTTCTCACATTTTATGATATCATCCTTGCATTGCGTAGTACTAACATCACATGTGGCTGTACTTTTGTCACATTCAATGGTTCCTTTTTTTTTCTCACATTTTATGGTACCATCCTCATATTGCGCCATACCAACATCACTTTTTTTTTTCTCACATTTTATGGTACCAAACTAACATTGCACAGTACCAACATTACATGTAACTGTACTTTTATCATATTCAATGGTTCCCTTTTTTTTTCTCACATTTTATGGTACCATCCTCATGTTAAGCAGTACTAACATCACATGTAACTGTACTTTTGTTATATTCAATGGTTCTCTTATTTTTTGTCACATTTGTTAGTACTCACCGGTGCAAGGAAAGGGGTTTTACAGAAAGGACCTCACCAGTGCTCTCTTTTCTCTCTCTTCGACTTCGCTCCATTTTCAGAAAGGACCTCACCGATGCAAGGAAAGGGGTTTTACACAGCAACGATCGAAACCCATTTGAAGTACTGTAGAGTTAGTTTGAAATTTCCCCAAATTTTTTTGATTTGTGCTTCATTTTTTCACCAAAATTGCTTGATGATGGCATTTGTGAGGTTTGTTCATTCCATGTTGACTTTCTTTTTTCTTTTTTCCCTCTGTTCTATTAGAAGAATTTGATAAAGTTCACATTTTTATTGATTTTTTGTGAGGATTTGTGTTTGTTTGGGGTTTGGTTTTGATGGGTATTTATCATTTTGGTGATTGGTCGTTTTGTTTATGGTTATTTAATCTTGCATGAGTTTCATAATTTTGGCATCCTCTGTTTGGTTGTTTAGAATGTATTTGGGAAAGAGAATAAAATGGAATCTCAAATTTCAATGTTTCGCATTGTTTTGGATTTGAAAAAAAATGATAACCATAAATCTGAGTGGGGGTTTACTGATTTTTGTTTCCCTAGGTTTAAATTGATGGGAAATTTTGGGAACCAAAAGTTTAAATTCCCTTCACTTTTCCCACCTCTTCTCTGTAACTAAACAAAGGTGTAAGGCTTTTGCAATTTGCACTGTAGGCTTCAGCTTTTCATGTAATTTGTCAAATTCATTGGTTGTACTACAAATTTTGCAAAGGTTTGTCAGTGCTAATCCTTTTGTATTGTTATCTCTCTGTTCTCAGGCTAACTGTTTAATTGGTATTTGACTTCCCCCATTTACCTCATTCTATGAATAGCAAATTACTTAAAATGAAACCCTTTTCTTGTCTGAGCACTGACATGTATTTTTTGGCTGATCTCAAGAATGTGTATAATCGGCTTCAATTCAGTTAAAATTTAATTCTAGTGCATCTTTTTAATTTGTTCATTTGTCAATTTTATCAGCATATTTACTTACTTTCTTAGTTTACAATTATGGTTGGTATTTCTCCTTTGTGCAAGGTTTTGTCTAGTTGATACTCATATACTTACAACATTTCATCCCCAAGTAAATGGTGAACCCTTGGAAGACGTATGTGAAACTCTCTGCTGTTCTTATGGGTTCTCATGGATTAACAAAGGGGTCC
Organism: Lithocarpus polystachyus; assembly: GCA_033629205.1. Classification (NCBI taxonomy): domain Eukaryota; kingdom Viridiplantae; phylum Streptophyta; class Magnoliopsida; order Fagales; family Fagaceae; genus Lithocarpus; species Lithocarpus polystachyus. Next base: position 88,247,271 of record CM066166.1, read on the forward strand.
TTGGCCTTTCTTAATTATCCAGCTCAAATCATGTTCAAACCACGAAGGTAAATGGTGAAGGAATATTTGTTTGTGTCAATTATAATCTTTGGTTTCTACATCTGTTGTTGATCAACTTCATTTTTTTATAATTCGGAAAATCTAAATATAACTTTTGAGAATTTTACTGTTTTGGATATCATTTGTTTGAGCCATTTGTATACATTATTTTGAAATGCAGAATATCTAATCGAAGATGCCTTTTCTTTTTCTGACATATGTGTTAGTGATTGTGAGAATTCAGGTCCTGCTTGTAATATTACATCTTTGTAATATTACCTTCGTTTTATGGATTAAAGATCTTGTTGGTTGGATTGCATGAAGAGCAGGTTTTTTTTTTTTTTTTTTTTTTTTTTTTTTTTTTTTTTATGGTTGTGTTAATTACTCTAGTGCTTCCTTCTATTTCCTCTATATTTTGAATTAGATACCTTTTGTTTCAATCATGTTTCTTGTAGAGTTTCATTATTAAGCCGAGTTCCATTATTAGGGTTGGTTTATGTACATTTGCTGCTTTCTGTTTTCTGATGTGGGTGTTTTATTTGTTTTACATTGCCTAATATTTGGCCAAGGAAGTGACTTTTGATATTGAATTATGTTGACTTTGTGAATTTTTGTATTGCTATTCTTGTGTGTAGTGTGATTATTAGCATGCGTATGAAGTTTTTTTATTAAAATATTAAACAGGACAGAAAATTGTATATTCTAATTTTTGGGAGTATCGATTCAATATTCTGATTTAATCTTGGTGTTGTGATTTCTTGCCATTTATTTGCTGGATTTAATTAGTTGGCCTTAATATCTTTGAATTTTACATGCATAGGCCAAGTCAGCTTATGGATTTGAGATTGTTCAAATGGTTAATGTGGACACTGAAATCTAAAAGATGATAAATTTTCTAGAAAAAACTATCTAGTGTACACACACACACACATCTAAAAGGACAAACTAGCACTTGAAAATATAACTAATAGGGACTAACATGACTAACAATATGGTAAAAAAATTATTAATGAGCAGCTTAAGATGTTGGGTGAGCTCTCCAAGTAATTCGTTGGAATAGGGGGTTCAAATTGTTGTTGTTCTTCAATTTTAGTAAAACTCGTGACAGTGATCTCCTATGAGTTTCAAAATATCAAGAATGACTAAAATAACCTCATTAACATATAAAAATGACTAAAATTCCCCACAAAAATTTGAAAAGTACCTAAATATCCATGAAACCTCAAAATAATTGAAATATCTATAAAACATTAAAATTTAAAAATGCCTAAAATAGATTTTTAAACTTCCAAAATTAAATTAAAGAAGCACTTTAAAATGAACAAAATAGCACTAAATCACCACAAATGACTTATACATCCTTTACACCTTCAAAATGATTAAAACACTTACAAACTTAGAAAATCACCATAATGCATCAAAATCACTAAATTTGGTTATGCTAGACTGATATTTTGTTTGTTTGTTTTTTTAAATGATTGCAAGGATAGCATCATATTTTTCAATAAAACAAATTGTTCCTTAGTCACATTGGTATCATGAAGACGTCATGTTGGATGATAGCAACGTTCCAAATAAAAATACCAATGTCCATATGTACGCAAGAGTGTCTATAATTTGATAGACTTAAAACAAAATTTCCCCTATTCTTACCTTTTTTTATTATTATTATTATTATTGCATCACTTGTTGCTTTCCATGATCATGTATTCCCATGCTATAGAATTTATCATCCTAACTTCCTAAGGATAGTTTATCCCATGATTTAAATGTCATTTATGCATGCATTTTTTAGATGTGTAAACTAATATATTTAGGTCAATTACATAATTTAGATACATCATATAGCTAAGATTGCATACATCATATGTCTATTTGGTTTTCCATAGTTTCTGGTAGCTTATTTTGTGTGTGTGTGTGTGTGTGTGTGTGTGTGTGTGTGTGTGTATATATACTTTTTTTTTTTTTTTTTTATCAAAAGACATAGTTCTAATAGCTTATATTAAATATGCGACAAAAGTTAAAAGCCATTTTATCTTAAAAAAAAAATCTAAAAGTTAGCTTATTTGTAAAAATGTTGAGCCAAAAATTTAAAAGTATTTTAACTTTTTGCCAAATACATATGATCTGGCAACCATGTTTATGCATCAATAGAATAAATTTCAGCAGTTAATTTTAGTTTTGCATCTCATATAATTCATAAAAGATTAAATTAGTCTTATTCCCCACATGTCATGCTACATGACTATAAAAGAATAAGACTATATGGTCAAATTAGTCTTTTCAAAGGACTAACATGGACATATATACGATATACACTACAACAAAATTGGTTTTTTTCAAGGGTCAAAACCTTTGAAAAAAAAGTATAAAAATCTCTCAAAAAATATTAGTTTGAGGGTCTAGGTGACCTTGATGAACTTGAAACAAATGCCCTCAAAACAAATTTTGGCTGGCCTATAAGACCCTTGAAATAGAAATTTTGACGGCCTACATAACCCTTGAAACAAATGCTTTATTTTTTGAGGTCCTAACCCCTCAAAATAAGGTTTTTCTCTCTAAAAAAAAAAAATCATGCGCATAAACTTCAAAGAACCACATATTACAAAATCTATATTATACCAAAATACAAATATCAAAACAAAATTCAATTACCTTTCCAAATCATTAAATCCTTCATTCTTAAAGGAACTTACTATTTTAACTAGAAATCTCTATGATAAACGATAAAAGTTGATATCCAGGATAGTTGCTAATGAAGAATATCTCATCCGATTGCCTGAACTTCCTTGGATTATCTCCCTTTTCATTGATTTCAAAGGAATATTGCTGCCAGTAAGGTTTAAAGAAAAACAAACTAATTAAAACAAAAAAAGTAGGCATTTGATAGCAAAACCTAAAAGATGATACATTGTGACAAATCAGAACTAGGAGAAGATAAACGCGTATAGATCTCATAGCTAGGAACAAATCTAAGGACAAGATCTTTCACTAGAAAATAGGGAGTATTAATAGTTAAAGCAGTGAGGTATCAATAACTAAACTGTTACTCCAGTTTTCAGATGCAAATGTTATATCATGATTGAAAGTAGACAGATATTTTTAAACATCTAAAATGTTAAACATCAAAAAGGGAATTTGATTTCTGATCTAAACCACCATAAATTTTAATTGTACCTTCATTATAGCTTCCTAAAAAATGGGCAGAAAAATAAAATCAGGATCAGCATATTGGCGACCATCAGTATGGGCTAAAAACTCTCTTATCAAAATTTAGAACTATAAATCAGATTCTTCATAACTACCTAAGAGAAACAAAGGATGACACCCATAAATTATAAGGAAATGAACATGTAATGGAATCTAAGCTCTTTCTCCAAGCTTAACTTGTGCCAAATTGCTAACAATCCGACAATTTCATGCACACTGCTCTTTTTACTAGTAATAAAATAACAAAAAAATGTTGAAATGGAAGCATAAACCTGAAATCAATGGAATACTAAAAAAAGCTTCCCTTTGGTAGAGAACATAATCAAACAAATCTTGATTACGAAGGAAGTGTATTGCATAAGTCGCATTTGCCACATTTTACTTGAAAGCAAAAGCACGAAACAATATAGTCTACCAAATACTGGAAAATACAAAAAAAAATATATTTACACAAAGTTTTCCATCGAAACAAATAGAGTGTAAAGACTAAAGAATGAAATGTTGCTCCATATGGCATGAGAAGATACATAGCAAAGACATGAAGTAACAAATATTTCAGTCTGATGGCTATAACTATGGTTACCTCTCTGCTATGAGAAAAAAGCTTTTAACTTACAGCTGAGACCTATTGATTTCTATGCAAGTATTCTTCATGCATAATCATCAATTGTTCTGCCACCTGCTTAATTATCGAGAATTCAAATAGCATATATGAACAACAAGTTCAAGCCAAAAAGACCTATTTGTATCAAATAAGATCCAAAAGATTAAACTAGGTTCTTTATTGCCCAAATTCAAGTTGTTAATAAACAATCATTATCCAATGAAATTCATTTCATTGACCAACATAAAAGCAAGTCGCACCAAATATGGCCTGAAGCATAATTTTACATTGAAGCATGACTTCTCCAACTGAACTATATATATTCCCTTGAAGGGAACAGCCCTAGCCTTGCAATATATATATATATATATATATATATATTCCCATTTAGAAGTCAAACCGAATTTAAGATGAAATTTACTCTTCTAAAAAAATGACTAAAATTAAAGTTGTACTTAGAAAAAACAAACTGAGGCTCTAACATACTGTACCCAGCCAAATCAACTACAATAATGGTAACTAGATTTAAGGCGATGTGAAGAGAGGGGGGGGGAGAAGCATTATACTGAAAAGATAACAATACTAACAAATATGTACTCCTAATAGACCATTAGAAAACCATCTTATTGGCCATAATTGTATTTCCCCTGTAATGGAGAGGTAATTAATGTTATTGCCAAGCACAAAATTGAGCTTGCAAAGTTTAATTGCTACATGATCAACATATTTGACTCCAGTCCTAAAAAATCCAAATATAATAAACATGACTAGCCATTTGAAAAAACAAACAAGAAGAGAGCAAATCGGTTCAAGCTTATAAAGTGTATATAATACACGAACTCTCAATGTCTACCATCTTCGATTTCTATGTTGCTTCCAAAAAAACAAGCAAAGAATTTGGGGAAACAAAACAAACATGGCAATTAAAAGATTTTCATATTGCATGGAATTAGGGTTTTGATCCTAACCTTCCAGTTCCACTATATCAAAATAATTTTAATCTTTTTGAGAAACCTTCACCGGTGAGTAAAGCCACGAGACGAACATGGAGATCACCCAAGTGAGAAGAGGAGTGGTTTGAGAGAGGAGAACTCGAGAGAGTCGAGAGCTCCAGATGAAAAAGTATGCGACTTTGTTTTTTTTTTTTTTTTTTTTTTTTTTTGCTTTTATACAAAACCCGCTTCAACGGTAGAAAGTTTTTCATTAAAAATAAAATAACGGTTAGGATTAGAGTAAGTAAAATCTCCGGTTCTGATTTTAGCAGGTACCGTACCCACCAAAAAAATATATGGGTACCGTAGAATGACCCCTCAATCAAACATATCCTTAGTTTGGTGTTTTAATTCTACAATTGATTTAAACTATATAAGTTTCAAAATCCGTTGTTTGGATTTAAATTAAATCATTGAAAATTATTGGAATTTAAAATTTCAAATATATCATTCGATGTTTTTGTAATATATGAAATTAAATTTAAACTTCCACCTTCAAAGGCCTATCAGATAAGATTTTTTTGTAAATAGACTTTGAATTTCACCTAAGGTATATTCTTATAAGAAATAGTGTTTACTATTTTTCTAAAACTTTTACTAAAAAAGTAATTAAGTTTAATGAAACTGCATTTGGTTATGTTACTCAATAATTTATGGTGGAAATATTATGCAATAAATAATTACCTTTTTAAAAAATAATAAAAACCTTACATAAAAAAAAAACATCAATTACTAGATTTATGTAATAATTAGAGAGCTTGTAAAATTATTTTTAAGGATCCTTCAACTATTTTTAATTAAAGATTAAAAAAACAATATGGCCAAAATTTCCCAATTTCTCTGTAATTCTTTTAGATATTCCTCTACAATTTTTCATGTCTCCACCCCAAACAACATACACGCAACAACCTCAAATCCCTTTCACAATTTACTTGATTTTAGTCGGTAAACTTTTACTAATTTTTTATTCTTATTTGGCCCATTTCAAACAAATAATTTTTTTTTCTACCAATAACAATTTGACACGGTGACAATAGCGAATTATTTTATTTTTCTTTTTTGACTTGTTTGACTAATATCTTGGTTGAACTTTTCAACATCACTATCACACAATTTGTCATACATTTCTTCATAACTTGCCATTAATTTTTGTGAGTTTGATTCTTCTGAAAATTGTTGTTCCTGTATCATTACTCTTTCGAAACTCACACCCAAAAAAAAAAAAAAAATAGAGAGAGAGATCATCAATGGCTTCAAGACCATGAGGTCGTCCAAGAAAGGTTCAATCTTTTTGTTCTTTTAATCTTTTCCCTCTCATTTTTCTCTCACACTCTCTCTCATGTTTTCTTCTCTTAAATTAAATTGTATAACACAGACACAATCCCACATACATGTATTATTAAAAACTAAAAAATTGTCTCTTTCCCATGTTATTTTCTGTCGTATTCTCACACACTTGGTTTTGCAGAAAGACACTCGTCTGGCTGCAGCTCTTGACGCCATGCGCCCCTATGGATTTCCTCAGGATTTGGTCGAAGTCACCATAGGAGAGCTACTCAATGTGGGCCAGCTTTTGTTTTTGTTTTTGTTTTTTGCTTTCTATGTTTCAATGTGTTTTTGAAAGCAAAAAACAATAATGGGTTTCTGAGTTTTGGCTCAGGTTTATGGTGGAAATGAAGGATGGGTCTTTATTGAAGACTCTTCTTACTCTGTCCTTGTTGAAACATTACTTGAAAAAACAAATGCTCCACAAGATCAGAAGGTAAAGTTTGATTTTTTTTTTTTGGTTATATGCTACATAAGTATTCATTTTTCCCCCCTTTCATATGCTTTGATTTCTTTTATTGTTACATGCAATTTGAATTACAGCTCATTAAGAAATGTTATTTCTTTTATGCTTGATATCTTAATGTTAAAAAATAAAATTAAAAAAAAATAAAAGAAGAAAGAGAGAACAAAATGAAATATAACTTGCTTGGGAAATCAGTGTCATCCACCTTTTAATTGAGCCCAGACATATATGGCTTCATTGAGGGAAGTTGTACTTAGGCATTATGCTAATTTGTCCATTTCAGTTTGTATAGGATCTATATGTAATAAAGCAAAGTTAGTGAACAATCAAACCAGATTAGCTGTTGCATTCTAGAGTCCTGATATTATTTACATTCCATGATTTCACATGTAAAGAAAAAAACATACAATAATTTTTTTGTTGGTTGGCTCTTATTCCATTGGGCGTTGCAATTCTGTGAGACGTGCCTATGCCTTTCAGAAACTAATGAAGCATTGAAGCTATATCTGGAAAAGGAGTATAGCAGTAAATGTTCACTTAGGAGTTAGAACTACATCACTGTGCCTTGGGCAAGCCATGTTCATTGTTTCATTTATTCTGTCGAAAACTAGGAACACATACTAGTTGTTTCCCAATTTACAGCTGCAAATTTTTAAGTGGTGCTGTTGAGTCTGTTACAAAAAAAGAGGTCATAATTTGAGATATAACTTGATTCACTCCTCCCCTGCAGACAAAAACCCTCAACAACAACCCCCCCCCCCCCCCTTTTTCTCTCTCGCTTTCCCTTTGAGGAAACCCATAGTTATGTGTTGTTCATAGGTCCTGCAAATTTTAACATGGAGGTTAACTGATGTTGCAGTTAGGCTCCATAATGAAGACTGAAGTTCATTTTTTCTCTTGATACTCGCCAAATTATTCTCTAATTGACTGACATCCCTAATACTTGATCCCCTATGGCAATGACTCATTGTGTTATTATCTAGTTAACACCCTCAATTACACTCTTTAGCGGAGTAATACTAATACCTATTTCTGTTAGTTCTATATATTCTATACAGCTTTGTGGTTCATTAATTGAACTTTTGTGATAATAATTTATTGGTTGGTAATATCTACATGCACTTAGTGAGTCTTGAACTGAAAATCTCATTCACCATCTCAATATTATGGGAAGAGGAAGTGTAATTTGAGCTAGAGTTCATTGGCACTTCTACGTAGTATGTATCTTATAATTAGCTACAGTTTGGCTCATGCTAGTTTATACCTTGCACAAGAGGAATTAATTGTACAATGTAGTCATGAAGCTAGTTTGAACCTTCACAATAATTTCATTTTCCAATTATTCTTGAAGGATGATTCTCCTCAACATGATCCGGGAGGTGCAGATAATAGGTAATAATTTCATTTCCCAATTATTCTTGAAGGATGATTCTCCTCAACATGATCCGGGAGATGCAGATAATAGGGAATCTTCAGCTGTTGGGCCATCCATACCTACTTGCTTCAACTTAGGGGCCACAGATGCTATGTTGCTAACTAACCAGGCTTTGGACTCAACCTTACAGCCTAATGAGGCTCCAGACAGTGCACATGAATCTTGTAATCAGCTTTTATTCATTTACAGCTTTTGAAATAATATTTTACTCAATTTCTTTCTTTTTTCAACAATTAACATATAAATTGAAATACGTTTAACCAAAAGGTTTATGTGTGGTTGACCCATAAATAAATTGCAGGAGAACTTCTCTGCTACTTTAATCATGTTATGTATGCTCTTATATTGCAGATGGTATGGGTTATCTCCCACTGGCATCAAGTTCTGGTGGTGCTGAAGCTCCTAGGGATAGGCTTGCCCAGTCACCTCCACCTAATGCGGATGGTATGCGTTATCTCCCACCACCACAGGCAGCAAGTTTTGGTGGTGCTGAAACTTTTGGGAACAGTCTTGCCCAGTCGCCTCCACATATTGCAGATGGTTTGATTTATCTCCCACCACCACCACTGAAACTCTTGGGAACAGTCTCGGCCAATCACCTCCACGGATTGCAGATGGTATGCGTTATCTCCCACAGCCACCGGCAGCAAGATCTGGTGGGGCTGAAAATCTTGGGAACAGTCTTGGCCAATCACCTCCACGTATTGAAGATGGTATGAGTTATCTCCCACTGCCACCGGCAGCAAGTTCTGGTGGGGCTGAAACTCTTGGGAGCAGTCTTGCCCAATCACCTCCACATACTGCAGATGGTATGCGCTATCTCCCACGGCCACCGGCAGCAAGATCTGGTGGGGCTGAAAATCTTGGGAACAGTCTTGGCCAATCACCTTCACGTATTGCGGATGGTATGCATTATCTCCCACGGCCACCGGCAGCAAGTTCTGGTAGGGCTGGAACTCTTGGAAACAGTCTTGCCCAATCACCTCCACATATTGCAGATGGTATGCACTATCTCCCATGGCCACTGGAAGCAAATTCTGGTGGTGCTGAAACTCTTGAGAAAAATTTTGCCCAGCCACCTCCACATATTGCAGGTAGTATGCGTTATCTCCCACCACCACTGGCAGCAAGTTCTGGTGGTGCTGCAACAATTGGGAAAAGTTTTGCTCAGTCACCTCCACATGTGAACCAATCCCCACTACCAGATATTCGTGCTACCCGAAGGAGGCGACCTTACCATGGCTGGATTAGCAATGATGAGGAAATCGATCTAGTGCAACTGACACCAGCTCCATTTCCAGAGGGAATAGCAAAGTTGCTTAAGGAGCTAGATAAGTAGAGAAAGCCTAACCTCTTTGGTAGGGAGAGGATAGAAAGAGCATTTGGTAGGGAGGTAAGAAACACTGGAAGGATAGAAAGAATAGTAATGATTCAAAAGTGATAGGATAGAGAACAAATTAGTTGAAGGACAAAAACTGATTTAAATTTCCTTATATTTGGCTGAAAAGAAAATGAGAAAAATGAAATTTTAATTTGTATAGTTTTTTATGTGATGCAGATGGCATATGAGAAGTAGTTGTTTCCCATTATTTTTGTATAGTGCTTGAAGGGTTATTACAATAATGCAATAGCGTATTGGTATTTAAATATCGAGTAGAGATTGCAACCTTGAAATTTTCTCCCCAAAAATGAAACTATGAAGACTTATCTTCCAAAATGAATCATGTTGAGCAATTTTTTATTTTTATTTTTTGGCATAAAAGGGAGCCAAGTAGCCTAAGGGGCTCCCTCAGTATAGGCTTAAGCCTTGAAAGAATAAATAAGAAGCTTAGGCTGGGCTCCATTGAGCATATGATAGGGCTGAAACATTAGGTCCTCTCTCCTGAGCAGGCCAGGTGCAGGTCTTCACAATTCAGCCTGAATCTAGGCTGAGACCTGCCCTAAACTCAGATATGACAGCAAAATGAACAGGTCTATTTGTGAGCAAGGGTTTATTAATTTTATGGTCTCATTGCAACATGAAGAATTGTGAGTAATACTGTAAAAAACCTGGTCGTCATGCCAGTATTTATTTGAATATTGTAGATGTGTAGATGTGACTGGAGACTACAGTGCTCAAAAAACACAAATGAAGATAAGCTTGGCTGCAATGGGCCTTTTGTGGAGTGCAACTGATTTCATTGCAAAGGGCATCACCCATGGGCTTGTGGAGGAAGAGGAAACATGTTAGAATGCAATTGTAAACTTATTAGCCCATCGATTGCCTTTGCTGTATATTCTTAAAATGTGATTTTGTTTTTGCTCTTCAGACATTTCTGGAAGATGTGCATTCTATTCTGAAGCAAAATGGCTGGTGAAAGGCAGAACAATCGCTTGACATTTCTGATAATGTGAATAAAGAACTCCCTTGATAAATATAGTTGACTGTGACAAGTTACTGTTCTTTGTTTTCTCTTTACTTTAAATCTTGGAGCTGATGAGAGGCTAGAGATGGGATGTCATATTTGTGATAATGGGCTTTTTTTACTATTAAAATGCCTTTTCAATTCCACTGGTGACTGATCTACAAAGCAAGGCTAGAAGACAGTGAGTAATGGTACTTATTTTGCAGTAACTGAGGGGTGAAAATGGCCAAATATTTGGCTAAAATTATTAGTGTTTTACTACTGTTTGAGAAATATTTAGCAATGTACTACTTTTTTGAAACTCAAGTTTAAGAAATTCGGGTTTGACATGGAACTCGAGTTCCATAAAAAATTGGTGCTGACCTGGATTATTTGAATTAAAAAAAATACCACAAGGAACTCAAGTTTAAGAAAATTAAGTTCCTAGCAATATGGTACTTGAGTTTTACAAACTTGTATTCTGTATACGTGCTTCAAGTTTTGTAAAGAATATTTTAACTGTTTGGCATTGGAAATCCAACCACACTCTACTCAAGCCAGTCAACACAAAAAAAGAGATGCAGATTCACGTTAAAGAATAAAAACAGAGCAGACACAAATCATACTGTCTACACTATGCCTAGTCAACCAATCATCCAAATGAGTAAAAAAATGGACTGTTTGGCATTGGAAATCCAACCACACTCTACTCAAGCCAGTCAACACAAAAAAAGAGATGCAGATTCACGTTAAAGAATAAAAACAGAGCAGACACAAATCATACTGTCTACACTATGCCTAGTCAACCAATCATCCAAATGAGTAAAAAAATGGTGCTGGACAGCACCCGTTAAGTCTGCATAGGTACTGTTTAAGTCGGCATGATTTTACTAAATTAGCCCTACTTTAATTGGGAAATCAATAAAAACAACACCACCTTAATGATGTGTGTCAGGGGCATAGAAAATAACAAATGTTGCATACTTTTACTTAAGTACAGTAAATGGTCACAGTATAATTTTCTATTACATGAAGGTGTAAGAAGTAACATATCAATATATAAAAGCAGTTCTTACATGGTACTCCAGTACAACAAAGAACTCAAGTTTTTTAAACTAGAGTTTCGTGTGGCATTTTTAATTAAAATAATCCATGTTAGCAGCATTTTTTTATGGAACTCAAGTTTTTGAAACTCAAGTTCCATGTCAAACTCGACTTTCTCAAACTCGAGATATAAAAAAGTAGTAAATTACTAAATATTTCTCAAACAGTGGTAAAACATTAATAATTTTGGCTAATAGTGATATTTGGCCATTTTAGCCGTAACTGAGGTCCTTGATATTTTCATGTTAGTACATGCTTGATGGTTATTAAGTTATTGATGGCTTAACAATTAGTTCATTTACACGAGTGCTTTTATGCTTCCTATAGGTCAGATACTATAGGACGTGAATGTTTAGGCCTAGGGAATAATCTCAAGTGAGACGGGTGTTGCCCTTTGTCTCACTGACATGTGGGACCCACGCGCGTGGGTCCCACATGTCAGTGAGACATGAAGCTTATACGCCCGTCTCACCTAATATCATCTCTTAGGCCCAGCGAGAGACGAAAGCTCTTCTCTATAGGAGGGATTTAAATTTTAGTAACTGATTTCGCAAATTTTTGAGCTTTGCTTCTTTTTTTCTTCCATAAGTGGAAGTAGTGATAGGATATTTGTTTGATTGCTTATAGCCTATTCCTTTAACAACTTTAGAATTGTTGTATCACCACACATTTTTGGTATGATAGTCATTCTATAAGTGTTTGTTAAGTGTAAAAAGCAAAAGCCAAAGTTCAAGTCTCTAGAAGAGAGCTTCACACACATATACATTTAGATTAGATTAGAGTAAAATTTCTATCTTGTATTAAAAAAAAAATATATATATATATATATATATTATCCTTTGTTGGAGTTTGTAACATGTCTTAAACTAAAAGTGAAACCCGTCAAAAAAATTGATAGAAGAGCATGGTGAACTTGATTAACTTTGAAGAGTCGCCAAGTCCTCCCCTCTTTTAATACTGTGGTATCCATCTGACTCTATCCTCACAGGTGATGATTATGCAGCAATGCTGACCCAATTGTTGGCCTTGTAATGATGATGAGCTGTGGCCTTCTTCTAAAGATGTAGTTAACAGCCCAGTATAAACATTCCCAATATCTGTGAACTAACCAAGTTTCGGGTCAGGACAACTAAGGACTGCATCCAAGAAAATGGAAATCAAAGAGAATAAACACGTACAACAAGATGATGGCTAGTCAATTGGCTATGGGAAAATCAAAGATTCTGCTTCATGGTATGCAGAATGCACGTGCAATCACAGATCACGTAGAATGTGATAAAAAGACAGACAATAGTGAAGGCACTGCTACAGTACAAGCTAATAGCATCTCAGGGGACAACATAAAAATGTAATTTTTTTTTCTCCTCTGTTGATGATAGTCATACAGGGGACAGTTAATCCTGGACATACATAATAAATTCATAATTGAACTGTTGGGGGAGGGGGGGGGGGGGGGTTGTGGGAGAGACCGACAGAAGCATCTCAGCTTAAGCTCTTGCTCTAGAGTCTATTTGTAAGCTTTGTTGCTTCTCTCCATCCAAATACATAAATGATTTTATAAATCGCCACATAATGGGTCCCCCAATTGGTTTCGAGGAAAGTTGGCCATTCATATATTTCTACAATAGCAGATTTTAGATCCACAAGTATTTGTTCAGCTTTCTTCATAATTCTCTAATAGGCTTTTTGTGCTCAAGATCCTTTCGTTGGAATTTAGTAATTACTCAGTTGGCATACTTAAAATTAAACCCCAACAGTCATTATGTGACACAACAGAGATATTCAGGTCAGATTTCCAGGAGTGTGAGAAAACAGAAGATGCGCTGAGTAAATGCAGCTATCATTTCATCAAAAATTATCTAATTTATGCACTAGTTTCCATCCAAGGTTGCAATTGACTCCTTGAGAAGTTTCCGAGCTTCTTCTCTTCTCCTGAACAAGCAATTACACAAACAGTAAGGTCAATTTAATAAGCATTTGGGAGCTATCATAGTGACTACATGTTCACTGCCCTAGGACATTACAGCTCATTACATATAATGCAAATGTTGAGAAGAAACTTATAATGCTTAAGATGAAGGTTCCTACCTTATGGTATAAAGAAAAACAACAAGAGGCATATACTGCCAATCAACTTTGTCTATTCTAACAATTTCAAGTAGAATAAATTCAAATTCCCTCCTTGGAAGTTTATGGCTACACACTCAATGGGTCTTAAACCTCACCCTCTACCATGCTCTTACAAGGGGAGGAGGTGCCATCTGAGATAGAACTAAGTGTGTCACTCAGACCCTAAAGTCAGCATAATGTCAGCTTTAATTCATAGATAATTGTCCTATATATCATAAGCTGCCTTTTAAGGCGAAGAAAGGCAACGCTCAGTAAACACCATACTGAGGACAAAGAGAAGCTGATTTCAACTATCAATTTTCTTGTGCTTCCAGAGTTCCTCATGCAAGATTAATGATATTTCCTAGCACAATTACAAATCTGCACCAGCCTACAAGATCAGATGTCATTAAGATGAGAGAAAAAAAAAAAAAAAACGAAAACACATCAACATCATTATTCCTCCATCTTATGCCAACACATTAATTGTAATTGAGTTGAACAAGTCCAAGAATGAACTACAACAGGTTGGCATGAAAAGTAGTCATAGAGCACCTTTTGGAATGCCCTAATGTTCGTGGTCAACTTACATAATTCCTATAAGGGCTCCAGCTTCTCTGTCTGTTGGTCTAGATTTCCTCAAACCCCACAATCTCCACTATGACCAACCATAGGTTAAAGTTGTAACCTTTGAGTCAGATATAAATATTATGGCTTAGATCTAGAATGCTTGCTCTAATGCCACTGGATACGGTGAGAAATTAGTTCTAGGGTAGAAGGGTTTAAGAAAACTTAGTTCAAGGGTAGAAGAAGGGTTTTTTTTTTTTTTTTAACCAATAATAAACAAGACTAAATCAAAGAAAAAGATAATAGGAATGAAGTTGGAACAATCAAATATCGATTGCTAGGATATAAAACAGCTCAATAAATATTCAAATCTAAAATTTCATAAAGTATATAAGAAAAGATTGCCTAAAATGACTCAAATGAGGTGATATTTATAATAGTCTTTAGTAACCCTAGAATCCTATCCATTCAACTTGCATAGAACAATCAAATCCTAAGCATTTAACTTCATTTAACAGTCACATTTTATTCACAAAAGTTTTAAAAATACTATAGACATAATAATAACAAAGCATAACTTAAGAGAAATAAAAGACCGGTCCTGTGATAGCAAGTGGATTATAAAACGGAGTAATGGGACTTTGGGCCTAAATTTTCCTACATCACTCATTCACTCTCCCTGGTTCAACAGACACACACAAAGGATTATTATTATTTTTAATTTATTTCTATTTTTAAATATCTAAATGCTATTAATTCAGCATGTAAAATGAAGTCATCTATCCAACAATCTTAAAGGGACAAAATGCAAAAGAAATTTTCTCACTTAAAAGCTCAATTGTAACTATCACTCTCTCACACACACAATAACAATCAAAGGATTAAATTCCATTTTTTGGAACTAAAAGCTATACATTCAGCACATAAAATGACGACACCCTTCCAATGATCTTACAAGAACTCAAGTGCAAAAGAAATTTCTCATATAAAATGCTCAAAAGGAAGATAAACATTTTTTGATAAGTTCAAAAGGAAGACAAAGTTACACACACTTTCTAAGGTCATACCTCTTTATATCCTCCACAGCTTGTTTACGGCGTTGTATTTGGAGTTCTAGAATGTGAATTAACGTTGCTCGAGCCTATAAGCAAAAGGAAAATATATGATGAAGTAGATTCTTGAAAACCATCCAAAAGAAATTATCACAAATAATCTAGAATGATTTTACCTGATGAGGACGCAATGAATTGAGAAGGTGGTGTAAGTTTTTAAATATAAGGGATATTTCCTCCACTCTCCTTGCATACTGCGATGGTCTCTCAACAAGAACATCAGCAAGCTCCAAAATATGCAGCTGCAACTCTCTATTAAGGGACCTCAGTTCCTTCTTAAAATCTACAAAAATCAGCAGCTTTAAAAAATCTAGTAGCAAAAAAATACTTTGGGGGGGGGGGGGGGGGGGTGGGGGGGGACAGAAGAAAAAAGCATTTTGAGTACAGTAGCACAAAACCACAAAAGGAGAGAGCAGGGCCGGGGGGGAGGTTACAGACTCTCTCTCTCTCTCTCTCTCTGTGATGTAGGGCATTTCACATGGCAATGGGGTTATGGCTGAGTATTCCACGTGCAGAATTACTTGTACTTTATTTTAAATATGTGTTAATAATTTTGGACATGTAGATAATTGTTGGTAGTTGTAAGTACCAGCATAGTTTGTTACGGAGTTGTCAGCATAACCAACTCCTTAGTGTGTGTGTGTGTGTGTATATATATCCAAGGTTGGGCATTGTAAACTCACTTTATGATAGTATGAGAATTTTCCTTTCAAATCAGAATAGAGATCTGAAGAGATCTGAGATTAACAATACGGAAACCAATTACTTTGAATCAATTTCCTTCATCATTGCAGAAGTTTCAAATGGCTGCAATGGTAGACATTGTGCTTAAGAGATTAACAATCAGAAAACCCATAAGATCTAAAGTGTATGAAAAAATCCAGATTAAGAAAAAAAAATCATTCATCACTAGTGTCCAAACTAGTTTAAAAAATGGGAGGGAAAGAGTCCCCTCCTAATGATGCTTTCTACCTTTTTTATCAATAATCCAGAAAATAATAAATTACTCAACATTCAAGAAGCAAGGAAGAGTGAAGAGGAAATTATTAATTCTACTAGTAACCTGACCAATTTGTTTGGATAAAAAAAAGGGAAAAAACTCTTATTATCAAAGAAAGGAGAACTTCATACGTGATCAAATAGCTGACTACTCTTTTTTTTTTTAAGTAGTACTTGCAAAATATTTAGTAAAAGTGCCACAAATTCATACCGATATTTGGTCCCCTTGGGTATAGTTGGCGCACTCCTTGTTCTTCCAAGGTTGGAAGCACATCATCGGTCTAGACAAAACATTGGAAAAATCATGGAAAAATAGAATAATGATAGAAGCCTAATAATTCAATCATAATATAAGCTCGATGATTTTATCAAATCCAAGCTTTGGACTTAAGACCTACAAACTCAGGATATTGAAACCACCTTCCCCGTTTACACATTTTCAGGAAATCCTCTTCACTTTCTATTGTTACTTGTAAACAAACAGGGGATACATTCTTCAAATTGTTAAATACAAACAATAGTTCAGCACAATTAACTTTCTCATAAAAACTCTATGACTAAACATTACACCTAAAAAAGGCAGGACCGATAATCCAAAACTAGGATATCCACATGTATTTTGCAAGAAAGAATAATAAAAAATAAATAAAAGGGAATTCTCACAGTGTAGTTGCTTCCAAAACAAACATAAGTCCCTTCAATAGGAGGGGGAGGCTCAGGAGCTGACTTTGGGTTTTGTAAGTAATCTTTGTATAGTCTGTAATACGGTGGTGGTGGTGGGTACGTAGCTGTTGCCATTAGAAGCTCTTCCTAACCAAACCCTGAACATCAAACAAGTTCATGACAAATATAAATTCAATTGTCAAAGATTACCAAAAAAAAAAAAAGTTAAACCAGCGTGAATTCTTGAATTAAAGGTTTTCCAATGCAACAATTCATTTCGACCATTTTTCTAAACAACCAAACAACAGGAAATCTAATGCAACAGTTCTTTTTCTCTTTTTTTTTTTTCTTTTTTTTTTTCTAAAAAATCAGACATCAGGAAAATCCAACAACTAAACCTTAGTCCCAATCTTGTTTTGGGTTGAATATGGTACCTTAATAGATTATTTAGGGTCGGCCACACGTGTTATTGTTTTCCATTCTATTCGATCCGAAGTTATAATCTTTTTTGCTTCCTTAGTTGACATGTCTACTTACGTTATATTTGGACTTCATGTACCAAATCAAGCAACCCCCAAAAGAAAGAGTTAACTCCAAAACTTAACACATACCATGAAATAAGCAAAAATAAAGAAACCCAATTCATATAATCCAATGCAAAACCAAAACGAATACACAAAACCCCCCAAAAAAAAAAACTTACAACTCCCAAAATCAAAGAGCTAAATTTGATATGTTTAACAAAGTCTTGTAAATAATCCCGAAAATAACAAGACCCTAAGCTTGTAGACATAGCTATACAACACTGTAAGCTGACAGTTGCATTGAATTTGAATCAGAGAAAATTATTGCAGAAAAAGAAATATATAAGTAAAGAAAACGAATCTGAAAATTGAAAAGCATAGAAATAGAGAGATTGAAACTCAAAAGACAGGGACACGAAAATGAGAGAGAACCCGGAAGTACCTGTTAGAGTATCAAAAAGTTGTGTAGTTGAATTCTTCTTCGCTGATCCTAGTTGCTCTGTTTCCCACTGATTTCAAATCCCCAAATCCAAATCTATTTCTTTATTTATTTGTTGGCCCAAACGGGGATTTGGATTTGGAAATCCACGTTTCCAAACGGGCTTTTTTATATTATTATTACTTTTTTTAATCCCAATAAACAATTTCCTCTCCAAAAAATACACTTGGTGTGCATATGGGTGAAAATAAAAAATAAAAATTATTACACTATTCAGCTTATTTTTGCTACTATTTATATGTTCTAGTACACTTTTTGACACTGTTTATAGGCCCACTTAACTATTTTAACTAACTTTTATATTTATCTACAGTACTTTTAGCAATAATTTTTCAGTTTCAGCAAAATAAGCGGTATCCAAACATACCAGGCCACTAGTTTGCTTCTCAAGTGTTTTTTTTTTATTTAATTTTTTTAATTTTTCAAGTGATTGCTTTTGGTAAATAAAGTCTGAACAAGAATTGCTAATGGTTTATGAAGTTTTGAAAGTGAAGTTTCCCAAAAATAAAAATAAAAATAAATATGATGATTATTATTATTATTATTATTATTATTATTATTATTATAGAGAGTTTCAATCTAAGGGATCCACTCCTGATGATAGCTCTTTATCATCAAACCAAGATACTAATAAGTTTTTTTAATATAGGCAGAGACTAAACCCTAAATCTCTTGTTATTATTATTATTATTATTATTATTATTATTATTATGTCCAACGGAATAATAATACAATATTTAAGTTATATGATAATCTTTTATTATTAAAAAATTACACATGATGGTCTACCCAAAAAAACAGCTTGTTATGTTGTCTCTCAAAAAAGTTTACAACAGTGCAAATGTTGTCTTGGGAGCTCTATAATTTTTGGTAACTTATTTGTATAATGTTTGTCAAAAGATATACTGATATTTAGTAGTTTTTAGCTTTTACTATGTTACACATGTGACAAAAAGCTAAAGACTAGTCTAGTTTAGCTAAATTTAGCAAAAGAAAGGTGAGCCAAAAAGAAAAATGCTAAAAGCTAAAAAAAAAAAAAATTCCAAAGGAAAACATAGTGCAAGTGTTAGTCTTAAAATTTTATAGGATTCCATGTTTTAAGGGGGAAAAAAAATGAGTCAAGCCTTAGTACAATGGTAATTATCTTTAGGGCCTACAAGCAACCCATCAATCTTCCAAAATTGACTTGAGCTAACTCAAAGTGTTGAGCTAGGTTGAATTTTAATAAGGGTGTCAATTCATGTTCGAATGTCGGGTTCATGTCGAGTTGATTCATGACTATTCGCCTATATGGGTCAGCCCTAACTTGACATGTTTATTAAACGAGTCAGAATTCTTCAACCTTAACACAACTTATTTATTAAAAGGGTCAGTCATGTTGACTTTTTTATTAGATTTTATCCAAATGAAAAAAAAAAAAAAAAAAAACTAATTTTAGTGTTAACCAAATTAATATGAATTATGAAAAACCAAACAAATAAATATTTTTAATATATTTAGAACTAACGAGTAACTGCATCACAAATTAATAATTATTCTAAATTAAAGCATTTCTCAATATCTCAAATAATCAATCATAATATGTCAAAGAAAATAAATCATGACAACTAATGATTTTATATATCTAGGGTTTAATGGGTATATTGGTAAAATGTCATTTAATTAAACGGGTTATACAAGTCGAATGGGTTCCATGTGATGAATACTAACCCAACCCGTTTATTAAATGGGTCAGTTGTATCAATCCGAATATGACATGAACTCATTAAGTCTCAACTCATAATTCACTAATTTTGTATCGTATTGTATCGAGTTTGCAGGTCGTGTCCAATTTTACCACCCCTAAATTTTAGGAATTAGTGGATTGGGTTGGATTGTCAAAATTGTGAACTAGACCAACTCTAATAAGCAAGAGTAACTGTATCAGTGCTTGCATACATTTGCAAAATAAAAAATAAAATAAAAAAAGAGGTTAGTTTTACACATTTTAACCAAAAAAACACCCACATCAGTGGGTGCATAAGTTTGTATATATCCAAAATTGCTATAGTAATTATGCATATATCCACAATTACTATTCATTTGCAAATAATTTTTTAATTCTTTTTTTTTTCTCTCACTTTGTTACTGACCTTCTTCCTCAATTTTCTCTTTCCCTTTTTTTCTCTCTGGTCAGATCCTAAGCTCACTCCTCAGACTTCAGCGACTGTACACATTGTATTTGCAGGACAATAACTTGACAGGTTCACTTTGTCTTATAGAAGAAGAAGAAGATTTGGGTATGATTTGTGTTATTTTGGTGGGTAGTTTATAGAAGAAGAAGATGATGATGAAGATGTAGTTCTGGTGTGGGACAAGAGAAGATGAAGAAGCAATAGAGGCGGCGCCGGCATTGGCAAAGAGCAACAAATGGTGGCTGAGAGAGAGGTGAGAGAATTAGTGTGAGAAGTGAGAGTTATCAGATAGTGAAATAATAATAAATAAAATGAATAAAATGATTATTTAAATAAAGTAGAGTGTATAATAGAATATCTGATGTGTGTGTTTTGTAAAAGTGACAATGTAAAATAGAAAAAATAAGTTCTTATATTAAAATAGACAAAAATTTTGCAAAGACCAAGCCGGTTGCTTTAATAAGGAGTTCAAATTTTCTATCCCACTCTTACCGCTCCACTATATACTCCACAAAGATACAGTGGCGGCTCCAAAAAATTTTTCTAGAGTGTTCTTCAACAAGCATAAATTAGACAATCTAATAAAAAGAAAATTTTATATATTGACAACAATAACAATCAAGAAACGAGCAAATACATAAAGTTTACAATTGTCTTCTACGAATTTTCATATTTTGAAATCGTTGCATAATAGTCTCATTATCAATGCTATAAGCTACATCTCTTTCAATATACACAACCAAGTAATCATTCATCCACTGATCTCCCATTTGATTGCACAGTTCATTCTTTATATATTTCATTGCTGAAAAACTTCTTTTTACTGTTGCAGTAGCGACAGGAAGGGTCAAAGTTAATTTGTTTGTCTTTTATAAATTATAATTTGTTATATTGTTGTTTCATTAATTATAAAAGTATTAATTGTTGTTTAGCCTAACTTAGTAACATAATTTAATTTATTTGTCTTTTATAATGTATTGGTTAATTAAATTATTATTTATTAGTTGCTTCCCCCAATTAATTATTGGTTAATTAAATGATTGTTTATTAGTTGCAATGCTGCACTAGCACATAGCCACACACCCATTTGCATTTACACCCGCCCCATGCCCCTATCCACCCCCCAATTTAGCAGACAAGCCCCAATGCCCTGTGGCCCCCAATCACAAGACTAGAGCTAATCAAATAAAGCCAATTAATTGTATCTCACCAAAAGACACCAACACTAAAAGACAATTAATTTATCTCACCAACACCAACGGATGACTCCAAAAACAGGGCAAATATTAATAAAAATGCATAAAGCTAAGCAAAGAAAAAGGCAAAAGCAACAGACAATCACAATTCAAAGTTTGAGAGAGAGAGAGAGAGAGAGAGAGAGAGAGAGAGTTTGAGTCTCATTTCATTTTTCACTTTCATTCTTCACTCTTCAGATAAAGAGCAGAGAGACAGAGACAGAGAGAGGCAGAGACAGAGATGAAATACCTTGAGGTTGAGGGACCAGGGAGGCCTAAGGCTGAGGGGTGGCGCCGATCTCCGATCCGATGTGTTCTACCATTCTGGAGCTTGAGTTTGAGGCCCGATCTGGCGATCTCCTTCTTCGTCCGTTGGGTTAGGTTTTTTTTCTTTAGGTTAGGTTTCTTTCAACATCTATTAGTGTTTGGTAGTCCGTTGGTTTCTGATTTCAATATATTGGGTTTCGGTTTGTTTTTTTGTTTTGTTTTGTTTTTTTTTTTTTTTTTTTTGAGAATCTGTGGGTTCGCTACCTTTGTAATCTGTTGGGCTTGCTATTCGTTGTTTTTTTTTTTTTAAGAATCCATAGGCTTGCCGCATGCTTTGTTACAAATTTTATTTTTTCAGATTTTAGTTTAAATTTTTTTGGGCTTTTTTTTTTGTTTGAAAGTAGAACAAATAAATTTTTTTTTTAATTTGAGGGTGTTCCTAATTTTGATTGAGGGTGTTCCTAATTTTTTTAAAGGGTATACAAATAAAAAAAAAATTTAATTATTATATATACATTTTTTTTTAGGTTAGGGTGTTCCCAGGAACACCCTAGGTTGAATGTGGCGCCATCATTGCAAATAAAAACATGCTACATGTCCATTTAATTTATTAAATGCTAAATTTATGCCTTCTATTATTTCAATTTCCTAAAATAAATAAATAAACTATCATATTTAGGTAATTGAAATAATAGAAGGCATAAATTTACCATTTAATAAATTAGATGGACACGTGACATATTTTTATTTGTGGAGTATATAGTGGAGCAAGAAGAGTGAGATTTTGAGTTAGAAAATAGTGGTGAACCAGCTTCCTCAAATCCGGACTCTACGAATCAGGTTTGGAAGGGTGTGTGGAAGATTCAAGCTCCAAATAAAGTTCGGCACTTCATATGGAGGGTTGTGACGGGCTCCTTACCCACGAAGGAAAATTTGAAGAAGCGGCAGATTCAGGTAGGTGTAACTTGCTCCCTCTGTGATGAATTAGAGGAAGACACGATGCACGCATTATGGTTGTGTGATCAGGCTCAATCGGTGTGGAAGTCTGAAGCTAGCTTTGTTCACTTGTATCAAAGGAAGTTTAGAACCTTCATGGATTTGTTTGAGGCTGTGATTGACAGGGGTTCGGTGTTTAAGGTGGCTTGGTTTTCTACAATTGCATGGAGTTTGTGGCTGAGACGAAACAGAATTAGAGAGAGGCAGCAGACATAGCCTCTTCATGAGGTTAGTAGACGGGCAAAAGAAATGGTTTTGGAGTTCTTTGAGATCAATCAGAAGAATACTCAGCAAGTGATAAGACCTGCTCCTATCTACTGGCATCCCCCACAAGAAGGTATGTACAAAGCCAACTTTGATGCTGCCCTCTTTGATGGTCTTGATATGGTTGGTCTGGGTGTTGTTGTGAGGGACTCAATGGGGTATATCATTGCTGCCCTCAGTCAGAAGATACGTAGCCCTCACTCTGTGGAGATGGCTGAAGCTTTGGCTTGCAATCGTGCTTTAGTTTTTGCCCAGGAGTTAAGTCTATCACAGGTGGTGTTTGAAGGAGACAGTCTTCGAATTGTGCAGGTTGTCAATAGTCAAGAGGAGTGCTTAACCTTATGAGGTCATGTAATTGGTGAGATTAAGAGCTTACGGAGAAGCCTTCAAATTTCTTGTTTTCAGCATGTAAAAAGGGACGGCAACAAGCTTGCCCACTCTCTTGCACGTAGAGCAATTTCATCTGTTGACACGAATGTATGGGTAGAAGAACTACCTTCTGATTTGGAAGATGTTTTCCAATTTGATTTAAATCATCAATAAAATTCACTTACCTTTCTCTCAAAAAAAAAAAAGAAAAAAAAGTGGCAATTGGGTATAAAAAAAGTGCCGTTTATTCAAAGAAGAAACGACGTCGTCTTAAGACTTATTCGTTCAGCCTCTCTCGTCGAGAGACGGCCAGGTTTGCCCAACAACTCTAGTCTTATTATTTCTTCAGCCTCAAACCTTAGGCATCGCTCGAAAGAGAATTCTTATCAAATCAAACTTTTCATAAAATGGGGAATGAGGATGAGCGAGAATCCTCTTAAGAAATTAAAATTAAGAAATTGACAGAGAATTTGTAATTGCCTTCTTTTGTGCTAGAAGATCAAGGGGAGGAAAAAAAAAAACAAACAAAAAAAACCCAAATTTGTATCACACTTATCTATTCTATTCTAGGCGACTAGACACTTCCAATAATATTCTATTCTTCAAGACCCTTCAAGCCACAAACAACAACAACCAGTGGTACTAGGTTGTATTTATACTTACATAAGTCTGTTTGGTATGTATATTTAAATAATAATTTTTAATTTTTTAAAATACGTGTAAATAAAAAATTATGTTAAAATATATTATTTAAAAACGGAATACATTTATAAACACAAGAATCAAACGGCCTTAACTTCGGAGAAAGTAGGGTTTTTCAGTTCCGTACTTTTCCCTCCAACTCTCTCTCTCTCTCTCTTTCGAGATCGGCTATTCTCAGCTAATGCAATAGCTTCTTCCTCTCTTCCTCAGGTTCTCACTTGTGTTCCTTACTATTCTTTTTTTCTTTCCTTCCAGTTATTCTCTGTTTGGTTTATAAGAAAAAAGCCAAGGAAGAAAAAAAATAAAAGTGAAATTTTCATTTCCTTGCATTGTGTTTTCCTGCGAATTCTCGGGAATCAAACAAGGGAAAGCTGCCCTTTGGTTTGCCTAACTCTTTATTTCTTCATCTTCAGCCTCAGTCCTTAGGCGTCGGTCACAACTCTTGAAAGAAAGAGAATCCTCATCAAACAATGGAAGATAAGGAAGCAGAAAAAGCGACTCAGATGAGGATATTCGTGGGAGGATTGGGGGAGAGCGTGACGGCTGAAGATTTGCAGAGGTTGTTTGGGTCACTGGGAGTGGTTCAGGGACTTGATATTGTCAGGTCCAAGTCTCGCAGCTTTGCCTATGTCGATTTCTCCCCTTCCTCCCTCAAGTCCCTTTCCAAGCTCTTCAGCACTGTAAGAAAAAAAAAACACTATCAATCCTTTTCATTCCTCTTTATTATTACTCGATGCCAATTGGTTTTTGACGTAGGCGGGTTTTGAACCTCAGATCTTTTGTTTGACGACACGAGACTTTACTACTTGAGCTAACTGAACCCACAATTTAATTTAGTTTGGAATAGGAATTTGTTGATGTTGTTAAGTTGAATTCATTGCAAATACAAGACCAACTTTTTAACTTGCTCATAATACAGCCATGCCGAGCTAAAGCTCAATGGCTCTCTGACCCATGTCTATATCAGAGCTTAGATCCCATAAGTCAGATTTTTTTTTTTGCGCACAATTGCTCTTGGAAATACTTTAACTGGTGACAGATAAACGTTGTTTTAGGGTGAACCATTCAATTGCAAATTTTGGATGCATAATATGGAAAATGGAACGAGTTGAAGAGAGTCAATGGCTCTAAGAACAAAAGAATAACAAAAGCATTAACTTACCACAGTCCCATGGCACTCCCTGTTGTGGATTGTCAACACTATTCTTTGTTTCTCCAGTGTACATATATTGTAATAAAAATTGTATCCAATGGTGCAGAAAATAAAATAACAAAGTTGATGCAAAACTTGGAATTACAGCGTGTTACGCTGTAGCAACATAATAATCAAATGCCTTCAGTGAGAGATAATGGTAAAATATCTGAGTAAAGCAGGGCTCTAGCACCTGCTACATGGACGTGAATGAAATCAAGTTGTGTATTTAGTTACCTGCTATGATGTGTTATCTTGGTCTCTCTTCCTCCAAAAACAAGGGGAGAAGGATGTGGTCACAGGTTCAGTCCTGTACAGGTCCATCATGAGAAGCTGGAACTTCTCTTCTCCTTTTCTTTTTAACATGTGCTGGATTGTTTTGCCTACACTGATCCCCTCTATGCAACTGCACAGTATAATGGGTGTGTCTGGAAGGGAGGGAGGTTGAAGCTTGAGAAGGCTAAAGAACATTATCTTGTCCGTTTGAAACGAGAGTGGGCAGAACAAGCTGAACTTGCAAGTAGGGCACCTGATAACGGTTTTGATGCGAATGAAGACATAGCCTCTTCCAACAAGCCTAAGAAAGACCTTAATTCAGAAACAAAGCAACTTCGGATTTACTTTCCCAGCTTAAGAAAGGTGAATATGGGTCTGATATGTATGTTTTGATTTTCATTTGTACAAGTTGATGTGTATCATTTTTCTTAGCGTGTATACAATTTTATGTGTCTATATATTGTCAATTCTCATTTGCACTCAGCATCACTGCATCAAAACAACTGTGATCAAGCATTTGAATGCACTGTTGCTTGAAACTGTGCCTTTGCATGGTTATGTATGAATCTGTTGTGCAGGTGAAAGTATTGCCATTAAGTGGAAGTGGCAAACACAAATACAGTTTCCGAAATGTTGAGGTTCCTCCTCTCCCAATTCATTTCTGTGATTGTGAAGAGCATTCTATTGATCCTCACCCTGCAAAAGAAAAACAAACTAGTGATCTAGAAGCACAAAGTGGGGGCATGAATGAGGAAGAGATTAACATAATGAATTCAGTGATGAACAAGCTCTTTGAAAGGGAAAAGGTATTGGATGCTGCACATAGTGGAAATGGACAGGCCAAGGAAAGAGATAATTCTGCCAAATTGATTTCTGGCTTGCAATTTGATGAGAATGAAGCAGACTCTGAAACGGATGAAGATAATCTCATAATTAATGTGGTGAAAAGGAAAAACAATAGGATGGATTTGTTAGGTGTCCAGGAAAAGGAGCAAATTTCTGAAAATCAGGTAGATTTTTAAGGTTCAATTTGTAGAATATAATTGTTTTTTCTGTTTTACTTATACTGATGATCCCTATACTTTCTGCCTTTCTGGCCTAAATTTCTCTATCTGTATTGGACTTCCAGGACTTCAGTGGCAAGCGAACTTCCAAGGATGGGCAAAATCAGAATGCGCTCAAAGAGCAGAAAAGGAACACCGTACCTCCTAACAAGAAGAGGAAATCACTCAATCAAGAAAGTGATGAAAATGGATCTCTCTCTGCTATCACTAGAGGCAAGGGGAAGTTAAAAACCCATTCAGATGAATCAGCTGTATTGGGAGCTCAACTGGCTGAACCAGAATCTGGTATCCAACAATCAGCTCCTGTTATTTCTTGGTCTCAGAAGTCTTCATGGAGAGCTCTTGTTGGTGATAAGAGCAACACTTCATTCAGCGTCTCACATATCTTGCCAGGCATTGCCTCTAGCAAGGAACAGGAACCAAAATTTGATGGTTCATCTGTGACTGACTCCACTGTCAGCAAAAATGACAACTTAGTAAGGCATGGAGATCACTTGGAAAGTCATTCAAGTGAAACAATTAAAGAGTTCACAGAAACTCAGCCTGCCAAACCTAGTGCAGCTTCAAGTAATTCTGGCAGAGGTGCTGCTTGGCTCCAGAAATCCTCTTGGACACAATTGATTAGTAAGAATAACAATAGTTCATTTAGCCTTGAACAACTTTTACCTGGTATTTCTTATGAAAAGCAAGTGCAAGCAAAGCCCAATAGTGTGCACATTGTTGATTCCACCAACGGTGAGCACAGTGATTTAAGGAAAGATGATAATAGTGAATTGCCTGGAAATGGATCTACTATTTTGGTAACTGGAAAGGACGTTAGGAGTACTCCAGAGAGACATCAGCAGACTGTTGTGGGTAATAATGAGGCCCCTGCTCCAATATTTGAGAGAAAACATGATTCAGCAGCAAAGCTAACATCTACTAGGAATGTTTTAATTGGTGAAACTTGTTCTTTTATGAGAAGTGCTGCTTCTCTGAAAGAGTGGTCAAAAGCTAAGGCTGCTTTAAGTGGATCACTCAAGAGAAAAAGTGGTGAGAAATAGATGCTTTCAGTGCGTTTGGAGTTAGGTTTTAAGTATAAGGTGTTTGACATTGCCATTAAATTTAAGAGCACTGTCCTAACTTTTGCTTAATTTTGGGGTTTTACTCTGGATCAGGTCTCTTTGTATGTACTTTTGTTTCATTTTCTATCTGTTTTGTTATGGTGCGGAAAGGAAGTATATTTACTATATTATGTTCTGAGTGTTCACATGATGTTACTTAAAGCAGACAGCTGAGAAGCATTTCAAGGAATTCTCTCTTTCTTGTACTTGTAATTTTCTTATTATCATTAGGGGTGAAAAATATAAAAAGAGAAGTATTCTATTGTTCTATAAAGAGAGCAGCCTTTTACAGAGCAGTCAATCAATTTTACAACTTTCACTTACATAAATCGATTGAGAATCTCAATTGAAGGAGATAAATTTCATACATTCTTTTTTCCTTCTCATCGCTGCTCATCTAAACAACTTTTTATTTATTTATTTATTTTTGATAAAAATTTTGGTACAACTTGTGCATAATATATATACATGAAAAGGCCCTCCCTACTGGTTGAAGTGGTTAACTTTTATTTTTTTGTACTACTATCAACTATGGTGTTGATGAAGCCTTTTTGGAGTTTTTTATTGTCGAGGCCTCTTTTGACCACTTAACTGTTCAGATTCAGTAGAATCGGAGTCAGAGGGTTTATGCTTTGACAGTGAAGACGAAGAACTGTCGGTTTTAGACTCTACTTGTCTTGGCGGGGAGGCATGGGCAGGAATTAAGGGAGCCCCAACTTTCTCTTGTTCATCCTTGGGCCTCTTGTGTTAATAATTAGTCTGCAATAACTTCAAATTACTCATAATGTTATGATTTGCAATGCAGGAGTTTCATTAAATCAGTCATCCAAGGATTTCTACCTGGGATTGCATTGAAGTTATTCCTTATCTTTCTGCCAGCTATATTGATGATCATGTCTAAATTTGAAGAATTTAATTCTCTATCATCTCTAGAGAGGAGATCGGCCTCTAGATATTATCTTTTCAACTTTGTAAATGTATTCCTCGGGAGCATAATTGCTGGAAGTGCATTTGAACAGCTAGATTAATTTATTCACCAATCAGCAAATGAGTATGTTATTCTCAAATGTGTGCCATTCCCTTAATTGCTCAGTGTCTCTTTTTCTTGGCAATGCAAATATATTTGTATGTGGGTGCATGTGTATGCTAGTGCTCTGTATATTGTATATGCATGCTTGAGTATTTGAGTATTAAATGATATGTTAACTTGTAACTTTCTAGGAAAATTTTGTGGCCCTGTGAAATCTGTAGATATCTATCAAAATTGATCCCTTCTGCACAAAATAGGCATTTTACATGTAAGACTGTAAGCTTTTAAATAAAAAATCTGTAGAACCATAGAGGCTGAAGATGATATCTGATAAAAATAGTGACTAGCAGAATCATATTATAGAGTCCCAGTTGGCATTTAATGGTGAATGCTGTATTAAATGGTAGAGAATAATGTCATTAGGCATGGATTAGGATATCCCGTAGCCACATGATGAGTATCTTGGTGCCTGTACTTATATAGAAAAACATGATGAGTATCTTGCTGGGTATTATTTTGCTTCTTCTTTTAGTCAACGAGGACAAGACTTTCCACAGTTTTTGTTTCTCTTCGGCTATTTGTAACATATATTGCATGTTCAGTTTTTTTTTTTTAACAAATGTTAAAATTTTGGAAATGTTTAACTATATAATTGCATAATCTACAACCATCTATAAAGTATTGACCATTGATTATCTATCAAACTTACATAATTTAGGTTAAATAGAATAGTTCATGCCTTCTAATTTTTGTGTAATTTAAGTTTTTATCTTAGAATTAGATTTTATAAAATTAGTATATTTGTTTTCATTTTGGCAGGATTCCTAAAACAATAGGCGTGGCAATTCCAATGAGAGCAACTTTCTTCATAACTTATACTATGGTTGATGGATGGGCTGGTATAGCTGGGGAAATTCTAATGTTGAAACCTCTTATAATGTATCACTTGAAGAATTTGTTTTTGGTGAAGACAGAAAAGGATCGGGAGGAGGCAATGGATCCAGGAAGTCTTGGTTTCAACACAGGAGAACCTCGTATACAATTCTATTTCCTACTGGACCTTGTTTATGCTACAGTGACACCTATTATACTTCCTTTCACAATCATTTTCTTCGGCCTGGCTTATGTTGTATTCCGTCATCAGGTACAGAGTGGTATTTTTCATTATAAAATTTTATGAATAAAGGACAATGTAGGGTTTAAGTACACATGCTTGTGATTATGTCAGTATCAATCCAATGCATCAAATTGTTGAAGGCTTTTTAAGAAAAATGGCTAGGGAGGTGTACATTCAGTGCTTGCTGCCCATTTGTGTAGAACACTAGTTAAATATGTAATACTTGTGCCTTTTTAGGTTGAAACAAGTAGAACACAAAACCTTTTTTTTACCCAAAATTTGGGACTAAGGCTCTGTTTATTGTCATTATTGTAGTAGAAGTTACTCATTTAACTAGCGAAACTTAAACCTCAGGGAGAGCAACCAAAGTTTGTATCCAAGGGAAATTTTTCTATAGAGGAGTTTGTCTCTGAGAAAAAAAGAAAAATAATAGAAATAAATTGTATTTTTAACCTTGTCTTTTTTTTTTTTCATATTTCTTTTTTCTTTTTCCCTCTTGCCAACAATGAACCAGCTTCACCTAATTTTAACTGTATCTTTCTTTATGTCTTAACCATAAAAGGCATACATATTGACTCATCTTCTCAACATCTTTTACGAATAGCACATATGGTGCGTGCTTATAGATAAAAATATTGCAGATGACAATATAACATATGCATTCCTGGTTATGAGAATTAGGTTTTCTCTTGAAATTCAGTTCTTCCTAGATGTGTTTTTTTTCTTTAATTACTTCCCTTCATGACAAATTTATTTTATTTGTTAGATCTCTGTACAACCTACTCAATGTGTTTGCTTATGTGTGTGTGCAGGGACGGAACTAGGATTCGAAGTCGAGAGGGGCAAATATAATTTTCTTGAGAGGGGCAAATATAATTTTTCATGGACTTCTTTTCTAAAATATTAAATAAATATATATATTATTTAATATTTTAAAAAAATTTG
The DNA here is from genome assembly GCA_033629205.1 of Lithocarpus polystachyus. Lineage (NCBI taxonomy): Eukaryota > Viridiplantae > Streptophyta > Magnoliopsida > Fagales > Fagaceae > Lithocarpus > Lithocarpus polystachyus. The sequence goes on from CM066166.1 coordinate 88,278,038, forward strand.
GGGGGGGCCACAGCCCCCCTCTTCTTGCACATGGTTCCGTCCCTGTGTGTGTGTGTGTGGGCATTCAGTATTTAGCATAGCAATATATAATGTTAGTAAGATACCTTTCTTTCTGCCATATCTTACATCTTACTTTTGAAAATGCAGATCATAAATGTTTATAACCAAGAGTATCAGTGTGCTGCGGCATTTTGGCCTGATGTCCATGGGCGTGTTATAAGTGCGTTGGTCATTTCACAAGTGCTTCTAATAGGATTGGTGAGCACAAAAAAAGCTGCCCAGTCAACCCCGTTTCTCATTGCACTTCCAATTCTAACCATATGGTTCAATAGGTTCTGCAAAGGCCGATATGGAGCAGCATTTGTTATATATCCACTACAGGTTTGTTGAACTTACAAGTTGCTAAGTCGATGTTGTATTATTATTTAAAATTCTTGCATGCATTCTGACAGAAACTCCTTGGCATGCCTGTCTTCATTGTGGTGATTTACATTCTTCTTTCCCCAATATATGATAGTTATGTGACTTATGTCTATAATTCCTGTAACTACTTAATACAACTGTGGATTAAGTCTTATACTTGGAAAGATATGGTGAGTGTCATGCTTTGGTCTTTGATATGGAAGATGCCTATGTCTGTGTGAATGCATCTGTTAGTGGATGTTTTTTGTGTGTAACATCTTAGTCATATGTGACTATTACTTATTAAATTTATTTGGTATTGTTTTAGTTAACCATGTTATCTTATATGATTGAGGTGTACTTTGGGTTGAAGCTGAATATGTTTTAAGCTATGGAGCAATAATCTAGTATTGAATTTGTTGAACCTTATAGAGGCAGCCCTCGTTGCTGCTAAATCTGATCCCACTGTGTCTTGAATCTTTACTCTTTTCTCTAAGGAATTATACATCTTCACTTAACGACGTAATGCTCAAATTCTCTTGGGTAGATTAGATATGTTATGACCTAGATTCTGAAGATCTCTGATTTTTTGTGTAGCATAGACCATGAGTATGCTTAATCATGAAAAAAAATTCTTATAAACATGACTCTCATCTGGTGCGAAGCTTTAAATGCATAAAGCTGTCTTGTGGAAGTGAGCATTGAGGCATAAACCCACTTTCTGGAAGCTTTGAGTCTGATATTCAATATGTATTAGTATGATTAATCCATGTTTCATGTCAAGAGCTTATAACATCACAACCTTAACAAAACATGATCATATCCTGGTTCTAGCTTTAGATGGACTTAGAGATTTAATGGCTGTTTCTATTAGCCAGGGGAAATATGCGTCAGAACAAAAATTGAACTTTGTATTGGTCTACATTTTTTTATAAGATTTATAAAAATAGAGAAATGGGTATAGAACCTGAGACCTCTAGCCCCATTAAGGCTTTGTATCAGTCTACATTATCTAGAATACTAGTGTGGCAACGGGCTTGAGTCTGTTAGTATTTATTGTACTAGTATGAGAATGCGTTGTGAAACACTACAATGACCATATTTCTTGTTTTTGAGTGATATTTCTTGTTCCAAACAACACCACCACCCCCCCCCCCCCCCCTTTTTTTATAGTTCTTGAATAATATATAACCATCATCTATGTTTTATATTGGCCATTATTGTTCCTTGATTCTTTGTACTCATTTCAGGTTTCCTTTTACACTATCTTTTACTTAACCAAAAAAAAGAAGTGATATTGGTCATTATTGTCAAACAGAAAGCAAATTTTCAGTTCTATTTATTTCTCCTCACACTTGATTTCAGCTCTCATTATTCTCTCTCTCACATTTAGGGATTTCACATCATTTTAATCATTATTTCATGCTGTGCGTTTAGGAAGCAATGATGAAAGATACTTTAGAACGGGCAAAGGAACCAAACCTGAACTTGAAAGGCTATCTTCAAAATGCATATGTACATCCAGTTTTTAAAGCTAGTGAACACGAAGAAGATGGTGAAATTAATGATGACAGATGGGAGAATGAGAGTGTGATTGTGCCCACAAAACGCCAGTCCTGAAGGAATACACCAGCTCCCAGCAAAATTAGTGGTGCATCTTCCCCCCCATCTCTGCCTGAGGCTGTTCAAGAGCTTCCACAGCCCTAAATTAGGCTGGAAACTTGGCTTCTTACTGTTCGTTTCACCTTCACAGAACTGTACTATTGGGCAGGCTGGCACTGTAAATTAAAGAACAAGAATAGCGTTTACAAACACACACAGACAGGTCACGACAGCCTTTAAGAACTCCAGCAAGAAAGCAAGTTGTCGTTGCAAGGAGTGCATGAAATGACTAGAGTGCAGGATGGTAAAATGTAGAAATTTTTTGTGCATTATTCCTAAACCGGCCTGTTAATTGTTGGATCCTCCATTTGATAATTATATTGTGAATCCCTGTATTTTTATAGGCCTAAGTTAAACTTCACGTGGGAATTTTATGACAAAACATTTTTGTGTAAATAGTGTGAATTAACCGAATGAGAGATACAGTTTCATCTTCCAAGCTACATTAACTGTCAATGCTCCTTATCCAACAACTCTTACATGCGTCTTGGGCCACCTTTATACATGTCAATATGTGTGTGTGTGTGTATGTGTGTGTATTATGTTCTGTTATTTTATGTTTAGTTGTATTGATGTATTGAGGAAGCCAAACTTGAGTCATTTTACTTCTATGTTGACGAAGTTCTTGTCAAAAACACTTGGGCTCTATCCAAGTGGTCTCAAAATCAAAGGACGCGTCCTTATATTATTAGGTATGTATAGAGCTAGAATGAAAATGAGTGTTAAGTTGGATTGAGCTGAAAATGTAACCCCTTAAAACAACAGCTTTTGAATCATCCCTAAAAGAAAAATGGAAACCTAACATTTGCACCACAATTTAATTTAAAAACGAAAAAGACTGGTACAAATTTTCACTCTCAATTCACTAAAAATAACATTATATACATCTTCATAGAAAGAATTAAATACTAAATTCTAAATACACAATAAGTATCGCTTTTTATTTTTCTCACAACATGAAATTAAAATATTCATCTACCTGTAGGTATTTCAAATGATAACCATTTTGCTTTTAATGTTTAATATACGGAGGTTGAAGGTATGTTCTTTGAAAACAAAAAAGAAAAAAACAGAAGAGAAAAGAATGTGATCTTTATCCTCTTCTCTGTATTTCGGTAGTTTGTTTTTATCTTGTAAAAACTTGTTATCAAGTAGAGAGACCCGTATATTAACAAAAATCCCTTTGTTTTGTTTCCTCGTTTTTTTTTTTTTTTTGTTTTTTTTTTTTGGGCCTTTCTAAGTGGCTGAAGATGTGGGATCAAGATAGCATTATAGAACCCAAGAGGAATTGAGAAACCAATTAAAGAATGGCTATTAGCATCAACCAAAATCTTATCATTCAAACAAAAATTTTCATAAAAGAACAAAAGTATCATATATTAAAATATTAAAAAGAATAATTCAATCAAAAGATGAAATGCAAAGAACAATTCAGTAAAAAACGGGCATATAAAAAAACACCTATAATCTGAAACACAACACACAAATACTTATATTGTGATTAAAGTATGAGATATATGCATATACATCACAACAAATACACATTTTACATGGAGAGTTTACCTTGCACATTGGGTTCTCAATTGTAGCATCATGTGAAAGAGGCCAAATAACTTTTTCAGATGGAGTTGATTAGATAATATAACAAAAATAATTTTTTTTTTGGGTCATTTGTAATGTATTATCATTTTTTAGTTTAATCAATTTGAATGTGTATGTTATAAATGTTGAGCTATGTGAAGTCTAGTTATTTTTAATTCGGATTATGACCCGATCCAATATAAAAGTGTTATGGTTTTTAATGAAAGATTTTATGAGGCTTAGACCATGAAGTGAAAACTTGAGGGGAAATTTTTGGCCCGTTTTTAGCCCACTGCGAATCCTTTGTATATGATATAAAATACAGTTGTTTCAGATTAGGATTTTGTGTGTTGTGTTGAGAGAGAAAAATTTTACTGCCGCATCTTATATTTTTTCTTGAAAATAGTGAAATTAATGCAATTTTATGGACATAAGCAAATTGCTGAATCACATAAATATAATCATGTGTGATTGTTTTCTTTGACACATTTTTTTCTCTATTTTTGCATCTCACACATCTGGAAATTTCATAAATATTCCCTATAATAAACACATGCTACTTTGGTTTATTAAGTTAGATTACATAAGTGATGAATAAATTAATATATATTCAAAATTTATAATTAATATATAACTCTTTACATATGTATTAGTTAGGGTGGCACGTGCAAGTACGTGCTACCTCTTAAGCAGTGGCGGACCATCGTTATGTCCGCTTGGCCCCCCTAAAATTTTTCATAAAAATTAAGGATTTTTTTTGGAATTATCCTAAATAATTTGAAAACTTTTAAAATAACTTTATCATTTTATCCCCCTATACCCCCCTGATGGTATACATACATACATATATATATATATATATATATATATTTAAGAAAATCTAAAAATAAACATAACTTTCATTTAAATAAAAGAATAATGCTAGAGATATAAATTATTTTATAAAAAATATTACAAACTGCTGATGTGGTGAGTGATTATTGGTAAATGAAAAAGTGATATTAATGATTGGCCTAGATAAAAACCAATAAAAGGTTAGCCATATCAAAATTTTGTAAAAATATTGTAAAATAGAATACAATCCATAAATATATATGTCAAAAAATTACAATAATTAAACATTCAGCATCTTTTGAATGAACACATAGGTATTTTAACAATGAGCAAGACTTAGGTACAGTACTTAAGTGTTGTTATTTAGGTTCCCTTCTTAGGATTCTGCCATGTGGATTTTCTCATGGGATGAAAGTGTATTTTTTAGTTAAGTAACCACATGGCTTAAGAGGGAAACCTAAGGAACAACACGTAAGGTACTGTACATAAATTTTGTCCTTTAACAATTACCTCAATAAATTAAAGGGAAAAAAATGCTAATTTTCATCTCAGTACATCTAGAACTTACTTGTACCACAACAATAGAAAAATTGAAAGGTCAATAGTTTTGTTGATTCGCCGCACCAAGTCCCCACACAATTGTAGAAAATTTTACTCATAGTGCTCTCACATGTGACTCTCTCTCTCTCTCTCTCTCTCTCTCTCTCTCTGTTGGCATTTGCCTTCTTTTATTTCTTTTTTTTTTCCTTTATTTTTTCTTTTTTCTTTTCAGTTCTTTCATTTGCCCACTATTGCTACAATTTTGTGTTTATAATATAAAAGGAAAGTTCTATGTGAATAAACTAGACAAAAAAAAAGTAAAAGACAAGCTTGAAACTTCCGTGGGCCCCTCACCTCTATCTAGTGCTCATTTGTTACTTTACTTTTCATTTGTTTTTTTTTTCCTTATAATATATTATTTGTTATTATAATAATTAATATATTTTTTTTAGAATACTAAGTATTTTAACACACACATACGGGGAAAGGGGAGAAGGGAAAAGATTTTAAAAAAATTGATAGTAGTGTATATCCAAAGAGGCCTTAATCAATACATTATATACCGTATGACATTATAATTTATAAATGTATTTGGTTAGTTTGATTAAAATTTATAGTAAATACTACTATATTAACATGTATTTAGCACTTCAAACAAAAATTAACTTGTATTTAGTTGTTGTTTATAGCACATATTGAGTTATGAGGTTTATATATTACTATTTTAGATTTCATACACACAAAAACAAAAATTTATATATGGCCCCCCCCAAAGATAAATTTCTGGCTCTGCCACTGCTCTTAAGTGAGAAATTAAGATAAAATTTCTATTTGAAGAAACATGAAACTATATATGTAAGGACGCAATTTTGCTCCGAAGCCTAGAGGATGGATGGATTTAGGCCTAAAAAGCCCAATACAATGAATTTGTAGAGTGGATTGGAAAACTAGGCTGTTGAAGCAACAATTAAAATGGATCCAAATGACAAGGAAACAAAGATAAAATGATTTTACCCAAAGAAAATCATCATTGGCACAATCTGAGGAGATCAGTTCTTGTATATCCCTAATGAGTTGAAGCAACAATTAAAATGGATCCAAATGACAAGGAAACAAAGATAAAATGGTTTTACCCAAAGAAAATTATCCTTGGCACAATCCGAGGAGATCAATTCTTGTATATCTTTCTTTGGATTTGATTACAAGTTTATTTTTTGTTGTCACAGTGTTTTTCTCTCAAATCTTTCCCCTCTTTCCATCTGGGTCTTCTTTCTATTTTATACTCTCTACTTTCTTTCTTTCATCTCCACCCTCCACATGTACATTAGATTGCTAGTGTTGATCTTTATCCCATCAGCATCTTCTTGAAATCTTTGGGAGTAGCTATAAGGCTGAAAGAGTACTGATATCACTTCCTTATTAATGAGGCCAGAGAATTAGTTACAAAGCATTCAATGTGGTGGTAGTAGCTTTTTCTTAGATATTTCACAACTCCCATTTATCCTATACGTTCACGATGCATAAATTTTATCAATAAAATTCCCTGGAATATTACTCTGGATGACTAAACACATCTTCTGACCTCTGCTTCGCTTAGCGGAGGAGATACTCTTCCTAGGCTTACCTTCCCCAGCCTTCTCAGTCGTAGCTTGCTCGTGGAGTTCTGAGTCTTACATCTTCATCACTGTTTATCTGTCCTCGGACTACTAAAAGTCTTCAGACAAGACCCAAGGCCCAACATATATTCTTGGGCCCCTTATCCATACAATAGCTCCTCAAAACTCCGGTTTTTCCCTTCCTCTTCGAGGAGAAAAATGGGGTTTTGACTTTGAATAATTAATTCCATATGTTTCTTTGATTTCCACACATGAGAATGTCGTTTCGTGTGTCCCATAACTGTTCCTGACGCTTCGAAGCCTGCGATGTCTCATTAAATGCTCCAGGCGGCGCTTTATTCCTTGCATCTTATGGTGAGATGTGGATCCTACGGCTGACATTTCTTCTCAAATTTTGAGCGGGATAACTTCCACTTAATTTCGCTTCCAATATAAGGCCCCTAGTGGGTATTTTTTTTTTTACTTCATAAATCTGCAAACTCTTAAGACTTCTCAAATCTCCCAACTCTCAAGAAGCTCCTAAAGTGTCACCTGTTCTTATTTCGTAAGTCTTCACGCTCCTAAGTTCTTTTCTTCTCGGCCAGCCTCTTCGGCCTTCTAACCTTCACTCCCTTTTCAAAAACATTTCCCTCGCTTCTCATTAGTTTGCTTAGATGGGTAGATTCAAGCACCTTGTAGATTCTCCAGTTGGTATGGAGGGCTTTAGGGCTAAGTACCACATTCCTCAGTAAGTTTCCTTGTGGTATTATGCTCCGAATTAGGTGCTTACTCATAGGAACGAAGGGGAGGTCGTCATTCTCATGATTGCCTTCATAGAAGGGGGAATGACGCTTCTCATAGATAGGATAACCAGAGACTACCTAATTGCCCATAGGCCGTGTCCTCACCAACGTGTGCCCAACTTATTTAGAGTATTAGGTAGTGTCGATGCTCTTAACGAGCAAATGGGTTTGAGACTCACCTAGCATGACGTCGTCTATATGTACAAATGTCATTCGCTTGTTGACTCAGGGTATTACCTCAAGTCTAGGTCCCCAATTGTTAGGCTTGTATCGTGTCTTCTTAAGTCCAATAAGAGCATGAAAAACGACTACTTAATTGCCTCTGGGAAATGGCATGACAGTCTTCATTGCCCAACTCGGGAGGGAGAGCCAGGTGGGGTACCCTAGGGTTAGGTCCTTTGACATGGGATTTAGTTCTTTAGTTTTGCTGCTCTTCCCTTTAGTATTTCATTTCCTTTTGATGATGGGATTCATCATTCTGACTGTGATTTTGCTCCTCGGCGTAGAAAAAAGACACGTAGTGCCCAGTCTCAACTTCGTCAGTGTTGAAGACCTCAACAAAGTCCTAAGGTCCGAGGTGTTTGTGAGTGAGGACAGGCAGTTGAGAGCGGTTCACCTCATCCTAGACTTTGTGCCATTATCGGACAAGTTCCAGGATGTGGGCCACGCAATTAGGGCAGGTGATCCTCGGCTATGTAGGATAGACATTTTGGAACCCAGGTTCCTTGCCCAAGAAGACATTAAGCCAGTTGATCAGCCTTCCCAACACACTTCTCCTAAAGCAGTGGCTTCGAGGGAAGAGACTACTTCCTCATGTTTGTCACTTGAGGAAGAAATAGACCAATTACAACTTAAGGAAGAGAGGGAGGAGTAGGGAGATCCTGTCATCCATATATCGGACGCAGAGGACAAGTTTGACAGGTTTTCAGGTGTTCGCACCTCAGGCCACTTGATTGCAAATATAGACAACAGCCCTGAGGAGGAAGAAGAAGAGATGGCCCTGAACCCGAGGAAAGGTCTGAACGATCTCCTCATCTGGAGGAACAAGGGGTCGTCATCTAAGTAGGCCCTAAGGTCTCAGCCCGTTCCTACTCTTCCCCTTTCTCCTCCTCTTTCTACAGTCAGCCTACTCCCCATCCCCAACTTGAAGAAGAAAAGGAAGGAGCAGGAAGTGGAGGAGGGTAAGGTGGTCTGCCAGAAAAAGGCCTAGCAACAAAAAATGGCCAAAGGCCAGGTGAGGGCCTCCTCAGTTGAAAGTATAGAGCACCTCAATGCAGCAGAGGTGCGCCTCCTGTTCTTGGTGTGGGCCCCTCAGCTGGAGCTGGAGGGCGCAGCCATACCATGGAATTCCTCCATCCGAGAATTCCAAGAGAGGCACACCCATCACCTGGCCGAGGCTTTGAAGCAGCCCTTGTTGCTGCCTAAAAACATGGCTACTCTTCAGACCATGAGGCAGCCAGATCTTTTCTTGTCCCTGAAGCAGGACTTGGCCCTGGTAAGCTCTCTGACATGCTTTACCAAGAGTAGTTTTCTTTGTTCTCCTTTTTTTTTTTTTTTCCTGCAAAATTCCCAAGACCAGGCTAAGGATCAGCGCATAAAGCTCTACCATACTAAGATAAAGTTGGTTACACAAAAACAGTTGGTCCTGGAGCTGAAGACAGAGCTGCAGAGGCCTTGGAGTAGGCATCCTTTGAATGTGGGGTGCAAGAAACTGAGACCCGACTGGTAGAGGAGCTGGTGGAGGTGTGTAGTGACTACTACAAGGAGGTGTGGGCAGAGGCACTCAATCGGGCATGGGTCCATGTTGCCTCTAAGTGGAGGAAAGCTGAGAACGTCTTCTACCTAGGGGACATCCAAGAAGTTTCAGCGATGCTCCCTCCTCCCGCTACTCTTGCCCTCCCCCCTTTTGAGTAGCCCTCCATAATCTAGGCCTCTCTTCCTTCTGCCGAAGTCTCCTAATGGTCTGGCAAGGCTGGTGACCAAGGCTAGGAGGCTAAGATAGCCAAGGGCAAGGAGGCTGGCTAGGATGGTCCTCGGCTCGAGGATAAGGGCAAAGGCATGGAGGTCAAGCCCCTACCAGAGGCCAAGGGCACCGAGGTTACTCTCAAAATCAAGGATGCCGAGCTTAAGTCCAAGGTAGCTAATCCCAAAGGTGACCCTTTCCGAGCCAAGGCATAGCTTTAGGATCTTTTTCTTCTACTTTCATTTTCTTTTTTTGTTGTGTACTTTTCTTTTTGTTTGTTATAGAAGTTTGCTACTATTTAATGAAAAGATATCAATTTTTGCTTCATGAGTCTTTATTTTCTTTTCAATATTTACCTAAGGTCGGTGTGGTTATCATTTTGCCTTCTGATAAGACTTGAGATTGATGATGTCTTTAAGGGTGAATACCCGGACTTTAACAAAAGCTAACAATAATGGATTGTTGTTAACTCACATGAATCAAACGCGTATAAACAATGAGAAAAAAGGGCTATGTGTTGGCACTGAGAACTGTGCAATCAACAGGGGGTCTAAGTTTTTTAAAGAGAAACATAACCCTTAGAAATAATGTGAAGTCTGAGGGGCCAGACATAACTAAAGCTCTGTTTAATACTTAGAGAAATAATGAAGAGTATTAATTTACCCAAGACATGTGGTCTGAGGAGCCAGACTTAGCCAATGTTCTGATTAACACTTAGTAAAATGACCTGAAGTATTAATTTATCCTAAGTATGTGGTCCAAGGGACTAGGCATAACCAAGATTCTGTTTAACACTTAGTAAAATGATTTGAAATATTAATTTACCCAGAGTATGTTGTCCGAGGGACCAGGCATAACTAAGGTTCTGTTTAACACTTAGGTAAATAATGAAGAGTGTTAATTTACCCAAAGCATGTAGTCTGAGGAGCCAAGCTTAGCCAACGTTCTATTTAACACTTAGTAAAATGACCTGAAGTAGTAATTTACCCAAAGTATGTGGTCTGAGGGACTTGGCATAACTAAGGTTTTGTTTAACACTTAGTAAAATGATCTGAAATATTAATTTACCCAAAGAATGTGGTCTGAGGGACCAAGCATAACTAAGGTTCTGTTTAATACTTACGGAAATAATGAAGAGTGTTAATTTACCCAAGGCATGTGGTCTAGGAAGCCAGACTCAGCTAAGGTTTTGTTTAATACTTAGTAAAGTGACCTGAAGTATTAATTTACCCAAAGTATGTGGTCCGAGGGATCAGGCATAACTAAGGTTTTATTTAACACTTAGTAAAATGATCTGAAGTATTAATTTACCCAAAATATGTGGTCCGAGGGACCAGGTATAACTAATATTCTGTTTAACACTTAGAGAAATAATGAAGAGTGTTAATTTACCCAAGACATGTGGTCTGAAGAGCTAAACTTAGTCAAGGTTCTGTTTAACACTTAGTAAAATGACCTGAAGTGCATAATATCGTTAATAAAAATATAGCAGAAAAGACTTTCATTAATAATAATACATTCGCAGGTTATTGACATTCCAGGGGCGCGGTACCACATTTTCATTTAGATCTTCAAGATAATATGCACCTATTTCAGCCACCGAGGTGATACGATATGGCCCTTCCTAGTTAGACCCTAATTTTCCTCATGCTGGGTTTTTTGCTGTGCCTAAAACCTTTCTTAAAACTAAGTCTCTAGGCGCTAGTGGCTTTAACCTCACATTTGAGTCGTACCCCTGCTTGAGCTTATGTTGATAGTATACCAACTGAACCATGGCATTTTCTCTTTGCTCTTCAATTAAATTTAAGCTCTTCTCTAGCAGCCCATCGTTGTTGCTCGGAGTGAAAGAGCTCGTCCTCAGCGTTGGGAATCCGATCTCTAGAGGAATTATAGCCTCGGCCTCATAAGTCATGGAAAAGGGGGTCTCTCTTGTGAAGCTACGAGGCGTAGTTCGATATGTCCAAAAGACGTGAGGCAGCTCTTCCACCCATTTTTCTTTTGCATCGTCCAACTTCTTTTTGAGTTCATTCACTATGATCTTATTAACAGTCTCGGCTTGTCCATTCCCCTATGGATAAGCCGGGGTGGAATATCTATTCGTAATGCCTAGGTCACAGCAATACCTCCTAAAGGTTTTGCTATCAAACTGAAGACCATTGTCCGAGATAAGTGTACGAGGGATTCCAAACCGAGTGACTATATTTTTCTACATAAATCTCTTGGCATCCATGTCCCTGATATTGGCTAGTGGTTCAGCTTTAACCCACTTGGTGAAGTAATCCATGCCGACCAGCAACTATCTCTTTTGCCTTGCTACCTTAGGGAAAAGCCTTACAATGTCCAAACCCCATTGAGCAAAAGACCAGGGGCTGGACAGAGGATTGAGGACACCCCCTGGTTGGTGAATGTTTGGAGAAAACCTTTGGCATTGGTCGCACTTCTTCACATACTCTTATGCTTCCCTTTGCATATTTGGCTACCAATATCCCTGAGTGAGGGTCCTATAAGACAACGATCTTCCTCCTATGTGACTTCCACAAATCCCTTTATGTAACTCTTCTAGGAGTAGTTCTACTGGTTGGTGAATGTTTGGAGAAAACCTTTGGCATTGGTCGCACTTCTTCACATACTCTTATGCTTCCCTTTGCATATTTGGCTACCAATATCCCTGAGTGAGGGTCCTATAAGACAACGATCTGCCTCCTATGTGACTTCCACAAATCCCTTTATGTAACTCTTCTAGGAGTAGTTCTACTGCCTCAGGGTGTACGCATAACAAATATGGTCCAGAAAGGAGCGCTTGTACAGCTTTCTGTCCTCGAACAGCCAAAACCGAGGAGCCTTTCTCCGTACTTTGTCAGTCTTAGATTTCCCCTCGGGCAAGATATTCTCTCTAAGGAATAGTACAATAGAATCCATCCAACTAGGTCTCACTTTGACTTGATGAATATGGACCATCTCTCTTCTAATTTCAGTAGGTTTATATAAGTCTTCTGCAAGGATAACCCGAGGTAAATCTTGTGCCAAGGAAGTTGCGAGTGTGGCAAGAGAGTTAGCATGTGTATTTTTGTTTCTAGGGATTTGTAATAAAGTGAAAGACTCAAAACCTGACCCCAAGTGTCTAACCTGATATAAGTATTCCTGCATTCTCAAATCTCTGGCTTCCAACTCTCCCTCTACCTGGCTATAACCAATCTTGAATCTGAAAACATCTCCACTATTTTTCCTTCCATTTTCTGAACCATAGTCATCCCTACCAATAAAACCCCATACTCAGCTTCATTATTTGTGGCCGAGAAACCCTATCTCAAGGATTTTTCAAGAATGATCTTTTCAGGAGAAATTATAACCGGCCCCACTCCAGATCCTCTTTGATTTGCTGCACTATTAATGTATACTCTCCAGGATAAAGGTTCTTACAAGGAGACCATGCTAAATGATTTTTCATCCATGTTTTGCTTTTCAACTTTCTCTTCCAATGGGGATTCACTGAACTCGGATACCAAATTTACAAGGACTTGACCCTTGATAGAGGTACGAGGCATGCACTTGATATCAAAAGCCCCTAGGATCATACCCTATTTGGCAATCCTTCTAATGTAATCAGCACTCCGAAGAAGTGATTTAAGCGGAAGTTGAGTTAAAACAACAATCGTGTGGGATTGGAAATAGTGGGGGAGCTTACGTGTAGCACGCACCACTACCAAAATGGCCTTTTCCAGTGGTAGGTAACACATCTCGGCCTCATGCAGTGACTTGCTCACATAATAAACTGGTCTCTGCACACCAGTATCAACCCGTACCAGAACCAAGCTCACTGCATGGGAAGCCACTGCAATGTAAGCAAACAAAACCTCATCCACCTCGGGCCTAGACATAATGGGTGGCCGGGAAAGGTATTCCTTCAATTGCTAGAAGGCAAGGACACACTTCTCAGTCCATTCAAATCCCTTCCACTTGTTCAGCAACTGGAAGAAAGGCCTACACCTGTTTGCTGACCGAGAAATGAATCGATTTAAAGTAGCAGTCATCTCTATCAACTTTTGGACCTTTTTGGGATTCCGAGGTGGCTACAAATCGTTAATTGCTTTAATTTGATCAGGATTGACTTCAATCCCCACGGTGAGTGACCATGTATCCCAAGAACTTTTTTGAACCAATACCAAAAGAACACTTAGAAGCAGTAAGGTGCAACTTGTGTTTCCTTAATATTTTAAAGATATTCCCGAGGTTGTTAACATGCTCGAATTCTAACTTACTCTTTACCACTATATCGTCTATATAAACCTCAATGCTTTTTCCTAACTGTGGTTCGAACATCCTAGTCATTTTCCTCTAATAGGTATACCCTACAGTCTTTAAACCAAAAAGGCATCACCTTGTAGTTGTAATTTCCGGTAGGAGTAACAAAGGCTGTCTTCTCTTGATCACTTAGAGCCAGTGGTATTGGTGGTATCCTTGGAAGGCGTCCAAGAAGCTCGTCTGAGGATGACCTACAGTTGCATCCATTAGCTGGTTTATCTGAGGCATGGGGAAATGATTTTTTGGACAAGCCTTGTTTAAATCTATAAAGTCCACACATACTCACCACTTTCCATTATTCTTTTTCATCACCACAGTGTTGGCTAGCCAGTCAGGGTAGAACACTTCCTTAATAGCCCCAGCCTGCTTAAGCTTGTTTACCTTCTCCTTGACAGCATCAGAATGCTCTTTAGATAAGCACCAATGTGGTTGCTTCCTAGGGGTGTCGGCCGAGTTGACATTTAGGTGATGACAAATGAAACTCGGATCGACTCCAGGAGCTTCATAAGCACTCCATGCAAAAACATCAATGTTCTTTTTAAGAAACATTATCAATTCTTCCTTCCCTCGAGGAGGTAACTGAGTTTCGACTTGAAAAAACCTTTTCGAATCACCATCTATAACAATCTCCTCTAACTTTTCACACTTTGCTCCTTTTGACTTTGCATCTATAGATAGCATCAGAATCCTTAATTCCTATGAGCCTTCCTCCGCAGAGGTTGAGGACTCAACTCCAGGCTGATACATAATCGCAGCTACCAAGCATTGCCTAGCCACGGACTGGCTCCCAATCAGTTCCTTAATTCAGTCCTTGAATGAATATTTTACTTTTAAGTGCAGGGTGAAAGAAACAGCCCCTAGGGCGTGAAGCCAAGGCATTGCTACAATGGCAATGTAAGGGGAATATGCATCCACTACAATGAAGTTTACTTCCACCACTTCTGACCCCGCTTGCACTGGCAATCTGATCTGACCCCTCGGAATGACAACTTTTCCATCAAAGACTACCAAAGGTGAATCATAATGTACCAAATCCTTGGGCCTCAACCTCAGCCCCTCGTATAGATCAGGGTACATGATCTCTGCACTGCTGCCCTGATCTACCAACACCCTCTTCACATTATACCCTCCTAACCTAAGGGTGACCGCTAAAGCATCATCGTGTGGCTGTATGGTTTCAACCTTGTCCCTATTTGAAAAACTCAACGTTGGTCGGATCTCCACTCTAGTCCTTTTCGTCTCAGGGTTAGAGTCCTCAGCAGGTGGCCGAGCTACAAACATCACCCTGGAAGGGTGAGAACTAATTCTCCCTAGGGCAGCGAAGATGACATGAATTGTGCCTAAAGGTGGCCTTAAAGAAGCATCTCTTTGAGCCCCCGACCCTGCTTGGTCCCCTTGCCCGTTGGGCCAATACAAAAACTATTTTAACCTTCCATCCCTGACCAGCTGTTTCAGATGATTCCACAAAGTTCTACAGTCCTCGGTAATATGTCCTCGCTCCTGGTGGTATTGATAATGGAGACTTTGGTTGTGCTTCATGGGGTCTCCTCCCATCTTATTTGGCCATTTGAAGTATGGCTTGTTCTTAATCTTTTCTAAAACTTGATGCACGGGCTCTCGGAACACTATGCTAATCACCTGAGTAGCAGTAGATCTTGATTGCCCAGAAAAATTTCTTTGGGGCCTGTTATTGTTATATTGGTCCAACTTGAAATCCCTCCTATCATGAGAGATAACCTTAGCCTTCCCCTTGCCTTGCTGTTGGTCCTCCTCCACCCTCTTATACGCATCAATACAGTCCATGAGCTGATCGACACTCCTTACAAGCTTCTTGGTTAGTGACTTCCTCAAATCATGCTCGGCAGGTAGGCCGACCCTAAAAGTCCTTAAGGCTATGTCATCAAAATCCCCATCGATCTCATTGAACATCTCCCAGTATCTATCTGAATATGTTTTCAGGGTCTCTCCCTCTCGCATGGTTATAGACAATAAGGACTCTAAGGGCCGATGAACCCCACTGCAAGTAATGAAGTGAGACCCAAACGCTCGAGTGAGTTCCTTAAAAGAATCAATAGAACTTGCTCCCAAGTCATCAAACCACTTCATTGCCACAGGCTCCAAACTAGATGGGAATACCTTGCACATCAAAGCCTCATTCTTGGAGTGCACAACTATTCTCTGATTGAAGTGGCTTACATGCTCTATAAGGTCTGTTCGACCATTGTACATGGTGAATGTTGGCTGAGTGAATCATCGAGGAAGTCTTCCTCCTTCAATTCTGCGTGTGAAAGGCGATCTGGAAATTTGGTTTAACGCGTTGCTCATAGTGTTGCTTCCTAGGCCTTTGCAGAAGGAGCTCTTATTTCTGTGCTTATAAGGGCTATCCTCATCACACGAGAAAGATTCACTAGAGGGAGTCCTTGACCTGGGCCTGTAATTGCCATCTCTATCATCACCAGAAGAGAAATTGGAATTGGAAAGAGTCCGTCTTCGTTGTTTGCGATGCAACTTCCTTTTTAAACGATCAATCTCCAGTTACATGGCTATGGTATTCTCCTTCTGAGAGACATGGCTCCAAGTTCGAGACTTGCTCTTGCTAGTTGAGTGGTATGCACACTAACTTCTCGGTCCCTTCTTTTTTTAAGGTTGAAAGAGTACTGTTCAGATATCACTTCCTCATTAATGTGGCCAGAGAGTTAGCTACAGAGCATTTAATGCGGTGGTAGCAACTTTCTCTTAGATATTTCACGACTCCCATTTGTCCTGTATGTTCACGATGCATATCCTTATCAATAGAATTCCCTGGAATGTTACTCTGGATGACTGAACAAATCTCCTGACCTCTGCTTCGCTTAGCTAAGGAGATACTCCTCCTCGGTCTACCTTTCCTAGCCTTCTCAATCGTAACTTTCTCGTAAAGTTCTAAGTTTTACATCTTCAATATTGTTTATCTGTCCTCGGATTACTAAGCGTCTTCAGGTAAGGCCCAAGGCCCAACATGTATTCTTAGGCCCCTTATCCCTACAATATACATATATAAAAAATGTAAGTCATACAAAGGTAATCTCATTTGTATAAGAATTTTGATAGTTAATCACACATAAAGTTATGGTAGCTATTTAACACATGAATGTCTATTTTACTATAATAGTTTCTTAGTACTTATTTGTTAAAGGTAATATTAACTCACTAAAAACTTCTAAGAATGATAACAAGTATCACCATCTTCCAACAATAAACAATTGATTTTTGCTACGACATTGTCACATATTTAAATTTTCATCATGAATGATGTCATATGCTACAATTGAAACTCTTCATCAAATGCCTTCAACCATACATAACAAAAATTTTGTCATTCATACTTTCTTCTTTATCTTTCTACATTAGTCTAGGTGCAATATTTAGCTTACTTACTTTTTAATGAACACTCAATTTAGGCAAAGAAAGAAAAAAAGAACAAAAAAAAAGAACAAAAGGCATGTGTCTTCGAATTTTCAATTAAATAAATTATAAGTATCGAAAGATTAAACCTAGAAAATCAATATTCTCTAGGTAATAAATAAAATGCTTTGTATCACAATTTCAACTTTCTAAGTATTATTACCATCTAAGACTCAAAATACGTGAAGAAATTTTTTTGGATGTTAACATTTAGTGTGAGTATTTTAGACACTACACAATGGAATATTTTAAAAATCATAAGCTTTTATTAGGGTTTATTTGAGAGAATACAATATGACATATTTGCTATTTTCTAAAATATTAATGGAAAAATTTCTTGTTTTTAAAGTTTAAAGAGAAATTGTGAACTACTCCAAATATAAAGGATGAATAGTATTTTTATCCTAAGTATTTGATTTTTTTTTGGTGTGTAAAACTGTGTTTTTACTCAAAATTCTACGTAAGGATAAAAATACAAAAATTCAACCTAAGAAAAATGGATGTGAAATAGTGAATTTTGGTTTAACAAAGTTGACTAAACCAAAAACAATTTCTAGAAACACAATAGCATGGTACAACATTTTCATAATAATAATACATTTATAATTTTGTTATATATATATATTTTTGGTTAAACAACGCATAATATTACTTAAGGGACAATGAGTCTGTTACAAAAGTGGCCAGCTTTGTCTAATAGAAGCAAATCAACCACCACAGGCGGTGGGTTATACAAAAAGAGATGGTCAGTATATAGGTCAGCCCCCATCTTTGCTAGTTTGTCAGCGCAGTTGTTGGCTTCTCTATAAACATGCTCCACCCGGCAGTTAGGGAACGCTTTCGTCAGGTTCCTGCAATCGGACAGCAGTGGTTCCAAGTTAAGTGGAGCAACAGTCGGGTTAGTGATGAGATATACAAGAAAAGCAGCATCTAAGTCAACACATAAATTGTCAAAGCCCATCTGTTTGGCCATTAAGAGGCCTTCCTTAAGCGCCCATAGCTCCGCGGTGCTGCTGGAGACATTCCCAAATTTTTTCACAAATCCAGCAACCCAGTCACCCTCGCTATTCCGAATAATACCACCACCACCAACCTTCATTGGATCCCCAAATACTGAGCCATCAGTATTCAGTTTTACCCACCCGGTTTGGGGCTTACTCCACTTCACTTGGACATGGATTCTACTCGGCTTGTTGGGGCTGTTAGGCACTAAAGCATAGAATTCAGCACTTCTCTTGATACAAAGCGCACTCAACCCACTGTCAACCTTTCTCTCCTGGAATATGGCCTTGTTGCGTTGAAGCCAAATAATCCAAAGGGCTGGAGGAAACAAAATTTTCCAAGGAATGCGGGGTCTAGGAAAAAACTCAACTGAGCCACAATATTTCTCTAACCAATCAGCTAAGGGAAGAGTAA
The DNA here is from genome assembly GCA_033629205.1 of Lithocarpus polystachyus. NCBI lineage: Eukaryota > Viridiplantae > Streptophyta > Magnoliopsida > Fagales > Fagaceae > Lithocarpus > Lithocarpus polystachyus. The sequence goes on from CM066166.1 coordinate 88,296,580, forward strand.
AAAACTCCATGTTTGTGTCGTCAATATCAAGGTCTTTCCAAATACTTCTTGCCCTCTCACAATCCCGAAGGGCATGAAGAATAGATTCAGAGGCCAAGCCACATAATTCACAAGAAGTGTTCAAGTTAAAACCTCTTGCACCAAGGACTTCTCGGGTTGGGATGCTATGATGAACACAAAGCCAAAGAAAAAATTTTATTCTTGGTGTTGTGTTGGATTTCCATACCCATTGGCAGAGAGTAGTTAATGGGTTCAAAAGATTTAAACCTTTAGCTAAAAGGTATGCTGAGCTAAGAGAGAAGGATCCGTCCTTGGAGTATGCCCACACAAGAATATCCTTTTGATCCGGGTTCATAGCAGTTGGGATGCCTTGGATTTCTTTACTGATGGTATCAGGGAGGTTAAAAGAAATGCTAGCCCGATTGCCCAAAAACAATTTAACAGAGATGTTATCCTCCCCCTCAGTCAAAGATACTTTAGCAGTTGTGAATATATTATGACGACAACAAGATGTTTTAACATTTTTACAAAAGAAATGCTATGTCTAAAACATTTTTACAACAAATCATAAGTAGTAGGTTGTTATAAGTTGTTATTGATTGGCAAAAAAGTAATTTTATTAGTAAGTTTGAATTAGAACAATAATAATTTACTATTTATGATTTGTTATGAAAGTGTTGTGAGAAATGTTGTGGATGTATCATTTCTTTTTTCACAATACTTTTATTTTTAGTTGTGGTTGGTTCCAATATGATATTTTATTTTGACTTATAAAAAATTAACATCTTAACAATTGTGAAAATATTGTGATAATTTGTAGTTTTAATATATTATTATTTTATATATAAAGGGTTGAGTCAATTGACCGGTCAATATTACCTTAATATATTATTATTTTATATATAAAGGGTTGAGTCAATTGACCGGTCAATATTACCAAAAAAATTAAGAAAAGCATTGTAGCTACGGTAGATTTGCACTTCACGTTTTTTATATATAGATATCTATAATTTTTTATGAATTTTATTAAGTATCATATATCTTAGAAAAATAAAAAATCAATTCATATTTTGACAATTATGTTCAAAAAATAGGAGGGAAATTTTTTTTTTTTTTTATAGATAAGAAAAGTGAATTTATAGTCACTAATTAACTTTTTTTTTTAAAAAATCTAGTAAATAATTATAAATAGGAGGACATTTGATTTTAACATGACGGTAATTTAAAGATATGATATTTAGTTTTATGTTAAAGTAACCGATTGATGCTTTGATCAAATCTATCACCCGTCAAAAAGTTTCTTAAAAAAAAAAAAAAATCCCCTTTTTAACATTTTTATGTCATCAGCTGCGTTTAGTTTGTTGAGAACAAAACGCTTGGCCGCATGGGGAAACTAAAACAAACACTGTAGATAATTTTTTATTTATTTATTTAAGGAACTGTGGATAACTATTAAGTGGAAAACCAGGGGGCGCCCTTTATTATTATTATTTATTTAAGGCAAGGTCACACGCATTTTAAGGAAGATTTTTAATAATATAATTCTTAGAATATCTTTAGCATATTAGTCAAATTTTTGTACTGTTTAGATATTAAATTGTGATATTTAATTTTTTACCTATCTACTATTTCAAATATAATTTTCAATAGATTCTCTATCATTTTCTCCATTTCATTTAAATATTATTTCTTCGTTCATTCTTTATTTTTTATTTATTTTTTTTAACAACTACACATCTTTTAACATTTTTTTGTTTAATACTTTATTATTATAATAAGAAAAAAATATTTGAAGTATTCATAGTAAAAGCTACAGTATTCTCTATTTGTAGAGAAATACTGTAGCAAATCTAATTTAAAAAATAGAGATGAAGGAAATCAAAAAAAAAAAAAAAAAGAGATGAAGAATTTGTTGGAGTGTGAATAGTGGTATTTTTTGCTCAAAAAAATAGATATAGAGCATCTATTAGAGATGCTCTTATACTACCATATTTGCAGTTTTGCACCTCAAAATCCTATTATTAGTTTTTGAATAAATGTAATCACACACGTGACACAGCTTGTTTCAAATCTTTTTCAACAATTTGTTAATTGGGCAGATCTTGAAAGATAAAAGATTTAAAAAAAAAACCATTTCCGTATTATCAAATTTATGTAAAAGTGATTTTTTTTGTGCATATGTCAACTAATCATTAAATCACTTTCAATGGTTTTTTTTATTTTATTTATGGCAAAAGTCACACACCCATTTTAAGGTAGATTCTTACCATATTTGCACCTAAAAATTTAATTATATCATTATTTTATGATACAGACTCTATTTCTAACTAATGATTCTAATTTACATTGCTCATTTAGGCAAAAGTCTCTTGTATGCGTTGGATGCAAAAGACTTTTGTCTGACCTATAAATAGGCCTCACAATTCTCCTCATTTAGGCAGTAATAGAATTATTATACAATTACTAAATAAATCAAGAATTCAAAATTATCCCCACTAAAGTTTGAACTTTTTTTTATATATAATTTTTTTCTGATTCTCAAAAAAAAAAAAAAAAAAAAAAAACTTTGAACTTTTTGAAGGGAATTCTACCTTAATTGTTTTAGTTCTAGTAGTACTTTGGAATTCTACCCCATGGTCCACAGCCCATATCTTTCAGCTGTTTGCAAAATTTGGCTGTTTTTGCAGAAGCACGGTGAGTTTGTGACTAGTGACTAACCCAAATTCCAAAACTGAAAATTCCGTGTGCTATTTATTTCACAGTTTTTTATATTTTATTTTTGTTTTGAAAAAGCTCTTTCCGAGTTGAACAAGGACTTATACATAATAAAGTCTGGGCAATTTGTCATTATCAGCATTCAGATCAGAAGGAAAGCAAGTGGGGTCCTTTATATCCACCCCTTCATATCAACGCCAACTTATTATTATTATTATTATTATTTTTTTCTTTGGGTAGGTGTAAAAAATTGTAAAGTAAAGTTGATGAAAATAAATAATATACCATGATTTTTTTTTGATACAAAATAAAAATTTTACTTGAAGATTGGCCTTGACTTTCACATCTCACAAGTATCTAAATTGATAAAATGATTATTGCATAAAAAATGTATAGTGGTAACGCCATAATATTTTAAAAGATATATATAAATTAAATAAACCAAATAAAAATAGAAATACTCTTTAGTTGACAAAGTTTTTTATATATATAATACATGTTAAATGAATAAGTATTAAGTATTACCAAATAAAAATTTATTTAGAGATTTGGTAGAAAAGTACTCACATAATTTATTATAATTTTTTTTAGATAGCACCTAATTGATTATAATTTATTATGAAAATATCAAAATAATTTAATTTAGAAACTAACATAGTTTCCCATTTAAAAAAAACACACACACACACACTTGTCTTATGTAGTGGTTATCAATATAAAAAAAAAAACTCATTTTTTTGAGTTCTTCTACCACCACAAAAAAATTATATCAATAATAATTTAATTTAGAATCTAACATAGTTTCCCATTAAAAAAACACACACTTATCTTATGTAAAGATTATTATGCAACCACTTCTTATAAAAAAAAAAAAACTCATTTTTTTGAGTTCTTCTACATCAAAAATAAATTTACAACTTTTGTCACAATTCTCTTATATGTTAGATTGTAATTAACTGTTAACTATTTTTATATAATCCATCATTTTTTATCCACCAATCATAACTAGCAACACAGGAAATTGTGACAAAACTTTACAAATATTTTTTTGTTTAATACTTTATTATTATAATAAGAAAAAAATATTTGAAGTATTCATAGTAAAAGCTACAGTATTCTCTATTTGTAGAGAAATACTGTAGCAAATCTAATTTAAAAAATAGAGATGAAGGAAATCAAAAAAAAAAAAAAAAAGAGATGAAGAATTTGTTGGAGTGTGAATAGTGGTATTTTTTGCTCAAAAAAATAGATATAGAGCATCTATTAGAGATGCTCTTATACTACCATATTTGCAGTTTTGCACCTCAAAATCCTATTATTAGTTTTTGAATAAATGTAATCACACACGTGACACAGCTTGTTTCAAATCTTTTTCAACAATTTGTTAATTGGGCAGATCTTGAAAGATAAAAGATTTAAAAAAAAAACCATTTCCGTATTATCAAATTTATGTAAAAGTGATTTTTTTTGTGCATATGTCAACTAATCATTAAATCACTTTTAATGGTTTTATTTTATTTTATTTATGGCAAAAGTCACACACCCATTTTAAGGTAGATTCTTACCATATTTGCACCTAAAAATTTAATTATATCATTATTTTATGATACAGACTCTTTTTCTAACTAATGATTCTAATTTACATTGCTCATTTAGGCAAAAGTCTCTTGTATGCGTTGGATGCAAAAGACTTTTGTCTGACCTATAAATAGGCCTCACAATTCTCCTCATTTAGGCAGTAATAGAATTATTATACAATTACTAAATAAATCAAGAATTCAAAATTATCCCCACTAAAGTTTGAACTTTTTTTTATATATAATTTTTTTCTGATTCTCAAAAAAAAAAAAAAAAAAAAAACTTTGAACTTTTTGAAGGGAATTCTACCTTAATTGTTTTAGTTCTAGTAGTACTTTGGAATTCTACCCCATGGTCCACAGCCCATATCTTTCAGCTGTTTGCAAAATTTGGCTGTTTTTGCAGAAGCACTGTGAGTTTGTGACTAGTGACTAACCCAAATTCCAAAACTGAAAATTCCGTGTGCTATTTATTTCACAGTTTTTTATATTTTATTTTTGTTTTGAAAAAGCTCTTTCCGAGTTGAACAAGTACTTATACATAATAAAGTCTGGGCAATTTGTCATTATCAGCATTCAGATCAGAAGGAAAGCAAGTGGGGTCCTTTATATCCACCCCTTCATATCAACGCCAACTTATTATTATTATTTTTTTTTCTTTGGGTAGGTGTAAAAAATTGTAAAGTAAAGTTGATGAAAATAAATAATATACCATGATTTTTTTTTGATACAAAATAAAAATTTTACTTGAAGATTGCCTTTGACTTTCACATCTCACAAGTATCTAAATTGATAAAATGATTATTGCATAAAAAATGTATAGTGGTAACGCCATAATATTTAGAAGCTATATATAAATTAAATAAACCAAATAAAAATAGAAATACTCTTTAGTTGACAAATTTTTTTTTATATAATACATGTTAAATGAATAAGTATTAAGTATTACCAAATAAAAATTTATTTAGAGATTTGGTAGAAAAGTACTCACATAATTTATTATAATTTTTTTTAGATAGCACCTAATTGATTATAATTTATTATGAAAATATCAAAATAATTTAATTTAGAAACTAACATAGTTTCCCATTTAAAAAAAAACACAGACACACTTGTCTTATGTAGTGGTTATCAATATATAAAAAAACTCATTTTTTTGAGTTCTTCTACCTAGGGATGGCAATGGGGCGGGGCGGGGCCGGAGGATGGGATCTTCGTCCCCGCCCTGCATGGTTATTATCCTTCCCCGTCCCCGCCCCGCCCCGGGGTGCGGGGCAAACTACCTTGCCCCATCCCCGCCCCGCCCTACCCCTAATACAATTTATATATATAAATAAATTTTTTGCTACAATAATATAAATCACAACAAAACAAAATGTTTTAAAATCCAAGCATTTAAATAAGCCAAATATTTAAATAGTCTAATACATAACAATATAATTCAAAATTTCTTATAACAAAATAAACATTGGCTTTGCATGAACAAAATCATCAAGGATAATTGACTAGTTTTTTAACAAAATAAACGTTGTCTTATAACAAATAAAAATTAACTAGTTCTTTAAGAATAAGTTTCACTTTCTCCCAATGTAGTGACACCACTTTCTTCTTTATAGACTTGGAATGGAGTTTGGCTTGAAATTTGAAAAATACGTATAGACTATAGAGCAAAGGAATGGGTCAAAGGGCGGCAATAGCATTAGGGTTTTAGAATAAAAAATATTTTATCTCATATCTTGTACTCTTGTGATTCACTTTAAATATTAGTGATTCACAGTTCACTAAATTTACAATTATAGTCCTTATTAGTGCAAGGCGGGGCGGGGCGGGGATAAAAATATTAAACCCATCCCCGCCCGCCCCGCCCCGAGGTGCGGGGACAAAATATTGCCCCATCCCCGCCCCACCACCTTTGCGAGGCGGGGAAAACCCGCACGGGGCGGGGTGGGGCGGGGCGGGGCAAAGCGGGGCGGGGCAAAATTGCCATCAAAAAAATTATATCAATAATAATTTAATTTAGAATCTAACATAGTTTCCCATTAAAAAAACACACACTTATCTTATGTAAAGATTATTATGCAACCACTTCTTATAAAAAAAAAAAACTCATTTTTTTGAGTTCTTCTACATCAAAAATAAATTTACAACTTTTGTCACAATTCTCTTATATGTTAGATTGTAATTAGCTGTTAACTATTTTTATATAATCCATCACTTTTTATCCACCAATCATAACTAGCAAGACAGGAAATTGTGACAAAACTTTACAAATATTTTTTTGTGGGACTAGTTTGCATTTCTTTTGCTTCCCCAACATGTCAAGCCAAGCACATACTTTTCACACTTTTTGTTGAAATATTCATTTTTTAATACCATATTACTACCTACCATACTACTAATACTACTTCTGCTTGTAGTATGACACAAGGAAAAAGACTCTCCCCTTTCTAACAGAGGATAAAACTTTCACTCAGAAACTTGAGAAAAAAACAACTAAAACCCAATCAAACCAAAACAGCAAAAAAGTGCCATTTTGACCCAATTCCCAATCACACTACACTCCTATATATACCCACCGTCTCATTTGCAAAAGTTTCAGTTCCTCCCTTTGTCTTTTTACCATTCAAAATCTTTGCCCTTTGGTAATTTTAGAACCCTTTTTATTATATTTTACTATTACACACCCAAACCAGAAAAAAAAAAAAAAAAAAACCCAAACAAACAACAAAAAAGAAAATAGAATCGTTTTCCTCGTTTGATTCCCACCAACCCAAATTTCATGCCTTTATACATTGCTTTCCTTTGCCTCTTCAGTAATCAGGTCAGTAATTTAATACCCAATTTTTTATTTTTAGAAAAGAATTCATCTTTAACTATTATTTTTTATTGTTTATCAGTAATATTTTTGCCTTTTTTTTTTTTTGGTGTGGAAATATTGAGAATCTGAATTCTGGGTTTTTTTGTAGCTGAAATTGTGATGGGTTTCAAGCTCTAATCAAAATTTTTTGATCCAGTGATGTTTTTTTTTTTTTCTGAGTTGGGGTCAACCCTGCTGATTGTGGTGTGTTCTCTGCTGCGTTGACTTTAAAGAATTCTTGGTAATGGCAATGATGTTTGATCGCTGAATTCATATTGAAATTGCATGTTTGTCATTTTTGCTTGGTGGGTTTTTGATATCTATGTGGTTGAAATGGATTTTGGAAAATGTTTTCTGGGAATTCTTGTTTTTGTTCTTTTTAAAGAGCATTGTCATAATTTCCCTATGATTCTGTGAATTTTTGTTTCTGAATGTGATTTTCATTGATAATGCGTGAATATGTGTGTTTCTGTAGCTAAAAATTAAAAGATTTATTGACAAATGTATGAGTTCCTGTTGCATTGAATTTTGTGGGCCATGAATTAAAAAGTAGAGAAAATCTTAGAGTTCTTGTTGCAATTGACTTGTGTAGCTGTGTGTGTGTAAATAATTCTATGAATGAAAATGTAAGTGACTAATCTAAGAGTTCATGTTGCATTGAGTTGTGTAGTTCTAGAATGTGGTAATTTCTGTTGCTTGGTTCCATGAGATTTTGTGAAAAATGTTTCTGAATGTACAATCTTAATTGAGATCTCTTGTGCTGTTAATATTATGGGCTGAGAATGAAAATTTATGGACAGCTTTGAGGTTGAGTTTTTTAGAATGTGGCAATCATTGTAGTTTTGTTCCTTATATATGAAGTAAGATCCAATTGTTTCTGTTCTCTCTGCAGTGAGCAATGGAGATTTTGTGTGCAAAACGGTTGGGCCAATATCCAAACAATTATCAGAGAGTTTCTAATTTTCAAAAGGTTTCCAAGGTTCAGAAGAAGGAAAGGGCTCAAGAAAAACTTGAAAGTGAAAGTAATAGATCAAAATCAGAAAAGAAAGAGGAAGGCCATGCTCTGTCATCAGAGATGAGAACAAAACTTTCATCCAAGAAAGTACAGAATATTCATGATGTTGAGGTCTCACGTGATCAAAGCAATCCAAAGAAGCGCCACAGTGCCTCAAACAAGAAAAGACGTTCCGAAGATGATTGTTTTAGCGACGAGTTTGAAGAAGATGAAGAAACAATGTTTCTTGTTAAGGCGAGATCGCGGAAAAGAATTAGGAATTTGGATAGTGTGATGACTGAAAGAAATTCAGATGATGCAAGAGAGAGAAATTATGAGTCAAGGAATGGTAATGTGTGTATTGGAAGCAAGGAGAGATGCAGTTCAATTCCAATAAATGTGAAGGTAACTTCTTTTCTCTATGCCTTTTTCATAGTAGACCTATATGTATCTTCATATTCCAATTCCATTGAAGGAATTAGTTCTTTTACTTTTTTTCTTCATTCACTGCATAGTATTCATAATTATTGTCGTAAACAGGGTAATGGAGAAGATCGCTTAAAATGCCATCAGTGTATGAAGAAAAAGTTTGTTGTTGTTCCTTGCAGCAAGTGTAAGAAGAAAATGTATTGCATCCAGTGTATCAAGCAATGGTATGGTATTCCTTGTACATTCAACTTTTCTTTAGAGATGTTCTTTTTTCCCCCTGTTTTAATTCATCATTCTTGCTCTTTGTGTGTATATAGGTACCCCCACTTAGAAGAAGAAGAAGTTTCGATGCTTTGCCCATTTTGCCGTAGAAACTGCAACTGTAATGTGTGCTTGCACTCGAGTGGGATGATTAAGGTTTTGTCTTTGATTTTATTTTATTTTTTTATCTGACTGCTGTAAATTTCTTCAAAATGCTTGCTCTGATTAGATTTTTAATCTTTCTAACCTTCAGACTTCAAAGAGGGACATATCCAGTCATGAAAAGATTCACCATCTCCAGTATTTGATTTGTTCTTTGCTTCCGTATTTGAAACAAATTTGTAAAGAACAAACTAAGGAAATGGAGATTGAGGCTAATATTCAAAGTATGTATAATTAAGCTTTGGGTTTGAGTTTTCTGTTTGAATTGTAGACATTGCTTACGGAAAATATTTGTGGTAGGGAAATCATATTCTGAAATTGAAGTACAACAAACCATTTGTTATAATGATGAGCGTATCTTTTGGTAAGAAACTATTTTTTTTAATATGAAATTCTATAATCCTATGAGGTGCTAATTGCAATGTTTGTTTTAAATGCTTTTTTTTATTGGCCTTGGAGCAGCAATCATTGTGCAACTTCAATTGTAGACCTTCATCGAAGCTGCCCAACATGTTCTTATGAACTCTGTCTCAGTTGCTGTGAAGAAATTCGAAAGGAAAGTCTTACAAGCCGTGGCAAAATGAAGTTTCAATACATCAACAAGGGCTATGATTACATGCATGGTGGAGATCCTCTACCCGAATCATGTCTTTTAAAAACTTCAAAGGAACATGTTAAGTCCTTTATCAAATGGAGTGCCAATGGTGATGGAAGTGTTACTTGTGCTCCAAAGGAAATTGATGGGTGTGGTGAATGTGTATTGGAGCTCAGGCGTATCCTTCCACTGGGGTGGATTTCAAGTTTAGAAATCAAAGCAGGAAATTTATTGGAGATGTTTAGAGCTCAACCTACAAATTTTAAGCATAAATGTACTGGAAAGAGTATGAAGATTTTCCGAAGAGCAGCTTCTAGAGTAGATTGTGATGACAATGACTTGTACTGTCCATCTTCAAGGGTCAGTCTTCTAGAAGAAGAGCGTTTGCACTTCCAACAGTGTTGGACTAATGGTGAACCAGTTATTGTTCGTGATGTTCTTGAACAGACTGCTGGTTTAAGCTGGGAGCCAATGGTCATCTGGCGTGCGTTATGTGAAAGTGTGGATTTGGATATCAGCTCAAAAATGTCGGAAATGAAGGCCATTGATTGCCTGGCTGGTTGTGAGGTTTAGTTACCTTTCCCCTTTCTGCACTTCTGTATTTCTCAGCCAAAGACTGTCTGTCAGTATTACTTGTTTGATTTCATGCGTTAAATCATATAATCTTCTTTTCTTTTTCCATGTAGCATTTGTAGGATTTTTTTGGTTTTATAGTTCTTGAGTGTGGAATTTATTCTTTGTCTTTTGTTTTGTTCTAACATACATCTCTCTCTCTCTCTCTCTCTCTCTCACACACACACACACACACACCCCAATCACACAAGCACCCATTATACCACTTTCTTATGTTTTCAAAATCCATTATTTTCTGGACTTCTAATTGAAACATTATTTTCTTTGCTCAAATATATTATTATCCTACTAGGTTATGCCTGCTCAATTTTGTACTTCCAATGTTGATTTTGTTAAAATATGCAGGTGGAGATTAAGACCCATGAATTTTTTCAAGGCTATATGGAAGGTAGAACATACTATAACTTTTGGCCTGAGATGCTCAAAGTAAAGGACTGGCCCCCCTCTAACAAGTTCGAGGATTTTTTGCCCCGTCATTGTGACGAATTTATCCGTGCATTGCCATTTCAAGAGTACACAGATCCTAGGTCAGGCCTCCTTAACTTAGCTGTCAAGTTGCCTCCTGGTGTGTTGAAACCAGACCTGGGTCCAAAAACATATATCGGTTATGGGCTCACAGAGGAGCTTGGAAGAGGGGACTCTGTAACTAAGCTTCATTGTGATATGTCAGATGCGGTATGTTATAACAAAATGACTTGTAACACGTGACATTGTGCACCATATGAGGTTGTAGATTTTTTCTTGAATGTGGAGAAATTGTTTCTCTTTGTTTCCATTTCAAACTGTCATAGACTTTGGGATATGAAAAGTGCAATTTAGTTATATTTTGGAGTCAAGGAACAGTTTTTTTTGGCCTTTTGCGCATGCACAAATATTTTCAAAAATATCAATATTTTTTCCTGCTAATTTTTTTCCTTTTAGCAATTTTGAATGTGGTTATTGAAATTAATATTTAGAATTCTTTTTTAAAATATATAGAAACTCTATTATAAGGCTTGCTTAGCTGTAACAGTGTGTAAACAGAGTAACTTAAAATTAAAAAATGCAGTGTATTTGGTGAAGACTGTAAGCATTGGTCAATTTTGATTTAAAACTTCCTAACAATGTCTGAACATGTGAATATTGGGCTCTTAGAAACATTATAGATGTGAATAATCATTTTGCAAGTGTCCTTTTTGGCCATGAAGCCAATAATTTTGTATTCTTTTAAGTTGATGGTCCAAATTGTGTTATTTGATAATTGTTTATACTCTACACTTGCTACATGTGATAAAATACAATTTCCTTATAGAATGGGATGCGGAAAAACTTTCCCATTTTCTTTTTTGTACCATGAAAGCAACATTGTTACATGTTTTTTCCAATGTTGATTAATGCAGGTGAATATTTTGACACATACAGCAGAAGTAGCATTGAGCGACAAGCAGCGCTTGGCAATTGCAACCTTAAAAGAAAGGCACAGGGCCCAAGATTGGAAGGAGCGTCTAGATCGAGAGGAGTTAAGCTGTCCAACTGAAAAACTTGTTCATAGCAACGGTGAGGACATGGAGGTCCTAGAAATTGCAGATATGAGCAAGCACCCATCTGATTTTGATGGTAAAATTGAGATGTCAAAAAGTGACATAGAAGGGGCTACTTGTCCTGGTTTCTCCACAGAACAAGAAACAGAAGAAACAGGCAGTGCTTTATGGGACATTTTTCGAAGGGAAGATGTTCCTCAATTAGAGGCATATCTTAGAAAGCATGCAAATGAATTTAGGCACACCTATTGTTCACCTGTTGAACAGGTAACTTATTAGCAAGTTAAGCTTCTGATTAGCCATGTCTCATGTGCAGTCTCTGATAGATAATGCTTTTTTAGGTTGTCCACCCAATTCATGACCAATCCTTTTATTTAACTTTGGAGCACAAAAGGAAGCTAAAGGAAGAATTTGGTGAGTATGATAAAAATGCAATAATGTTTTAGTGATACCCTTGCATGATTATTTACACAATTGCTTCGCTTTTGTAGGTGTTGAACCATGGACCTTTGTGCAAAGGCTTGGGGAAGCAGTATTTATACCTGCTGGATGCCCGCACCAAGTTAGAAATCTCAAGGTAATAATTTCCTTACATTATCAGTCTTAATCTTCAGTCAGGTTACATGTCTCTAATCAAATATGTTCTATTGTATGGTGCTAATTATTCTATTTCCACCTGCACAGTCATGTACAAAAGTTGCTGTTGACTTTGTCTCTCCTGAAAATGTTCACGAGTGCCTCCGATTAACTGAGGAGTTCCGACAACTCCCTATTAACCACAAGGCCAGAGAAGATAAACTTGAGGTAATGGGTCTTTTCATGGTAACATGCCCCCCTCCCCCCTTTTTTTTCCCCCCATCGCTATTTTAGTGATAGTTCATAGTTGTGTATGGATTTACATAAAAATTTACTCTCTTTGTTGCATCTTGTATACGTTGGTCTCTAGTCTATGTTACTATGTATAACATTCCTTCATTCTACTCTAAAAATAACCATTTTTCTGGTGTGGTCTTTGGGTGGAACAGATCAAGAAAATGATCATCTATGCAGTTGACCAAGCTATTACTGATTTAGAAGCCTTGGTACCAACCCATAATTAATTTGGAAGCTGCCCTAACTCAGCATTGGAGGAACTAAATAATTAGGTTCTTTTGTAGATATAGTAAATAGGGAGCTGCCCCAACTCAGACTTGTCCAGTTCCACCAAGCCATAATAAAGTATTTTGGAAGCTGTCCCAACTCAGACTTGGTGGAACTAAATAGAAAATAGGGAGCTAGGAGCAGTTTTTTGCCTGCAAACATTACATAGCTGGCATGAGATGGAAGTGCCCTTTTGGAGTAGGGGCTTGACCTTCATGGGTGGAGGTACACATTGTAATAAGTGGGACAATTACTTGATGAAATTTATTTTGAGGTTTATATAAAATAGTCTCTTCTCTCTCTCTCCAATGTTGTTGCAGCCATTAACAAGTTTCAGGGTAAATTATAAAACTTTCATTAAGAAATGTATTCTATAATAGGGCAATGTTCCATCAGGGTCTATGGGATCTACCCAAATCTTGACATATAATGAAAGTTATTGTGATAATAGTTAAAAAACGACCTGATGAATAAGGACAATTTGAAAACTAATAAATTATCTATTGGGAGAAATTGGATTCAAATCTTATGCTCAATTGTTTTAAGTTTAAAAATAAAAAAGATGCCCTTTTTGAATTAAAATGTGGAAGTTGTCTACCTTCGTACTTTGATTAATTCGTGTGAACAATTTGGATCTATAAATGCTCCTACAATTTTATGTAAAAGTGAGTTTAAACCATCATAGTTTATATATGTAATAAATTTGATGTCTTTTACATACTCAAAGTAGATTGAAGGGTGATTGGAGCTATTTGGAGGACAGCTGCGGCTAACTTTATTGTCATTTTTTTTAGTAAGAAAAAAGAGAAGAAATAAACTATCAACATCGTTATCTTTAAGTGAATTTCTATATTTTAAAACCTATTTTTCCTTACATTTTTATTTCCATTTTACCATTCTTATTCCTCTAAAATCAATGGCTAGAATTCTTTATAATTTATTGGCTCAAATTGTTTTGTAGATTGGTAACATAGCCTTTAAAAGACTTAACATAATTTTGGGCCAGCAAAATTCTTGAAAAAGTAGGCTTGGGCCGGTTAAGGGAATTAAATCCAGTAAATTTTTGTGGATTGTACTATATGACCAATTTTAATTAATCACTTGTCATTTATTTTAGATTCAAAGTAGGCCAAATTAGTACTCATTTTGAAGTCCTAGATGCTTATTTTTAAAATGAAATTAATCTAAATTGAAGTTGAGTATTATATCTTATGAAATACAAGCAAAAGAGTGAAGACATGTAATTTCTCAACCTATATTTTGTGAGAGACACGAAAAAGACTAAAGATATGTCATTTTTTGCAGCATTTTTGAGTTTTAATGGCTTTTCCAATAACCAAACTATCTAGAGTCTATCTGGTTTAGGCAATTTTCATCATCTGTTACTTTGTTTTTATCACTCATTACTCACTTTTGATGGGTCCCACGCTTAAGAAGCATGATTGGCCAAGTTTTTATTTTCAGTTCTTATCACCTATAACTCAACAAAATGAGTGATGGGTGAGTGAAGATGAAAAAAAAAAAAAAAAAGATGGTGTTTTCGAGTGATGAGATATAAGTTCTGATGAAAATATTGTAAATACACTCAAGTTGTGGGACCCACTTCTTTTGTATAGTCTAATTCGTGCCAGCCCATTCACTACACCTAACGACTCTCTCCTCTCTCCATACCAGACTCACTCTTCTTTGTTTTTTGAGTTACTTTTTAGTTGTGACGGCTTTTAATTCTCAAAAAGACTCTACTCCTTCAATAACTATACTTTTAAACATTCTCCATAGATTGAGGACTTGAGTTTATAAGCTAATACCAAGTGGTATATTTATAGCAAAAAGTCTACGGAAACAACAAAATTTCATTGAGTTTAGGGTGAATTGACATCTTAGCTTCTTGTGAAATTATTGTTCATAGATAAATGTCCTCATAAAGGTATAAAAACCTAAGCACATTAAATAAATTTTACTCAAAAAGCATCCAAACTCCCACCCCCCCCACAAAAAAGAAAAGAAAAAAGAAAAGTGAAAATGGGTTGGGGAGAGCCCAATCCTTAAATTTTAAAGACCCACATATTAAATTCACTAGGTCCAAACTCCATCCTTGGACTTGGACCCAAAACTTCAATCAATAAGACCAGTGCAGCCAATCAGTTTTAAACCGCCAGAATTACGTTATCTCATAATTCCTTTCCTTCAATCCTAGGCCACTCTTGCAACTCTCAAACACACTCCCAGAATCTTGTTCTTCTTCTTTTCAAAGTGTTAATGCGAAATGAGCAAGCATTTACTAGAGACTCATATACAAATCCAACCACTTCCACCACGCTCACACGCATTTCTCTTTCCCACACAATTACAAACACTTCAGTCTAGAAAATCCTTCACCACCAAGAAAAGCTCTTTTTGTCTCAGCTTGTGTAACAAGAAGAAGAATAGCTTCTTCTTCGGCCATGTAAATGTTGTCAGAAGCTCGGTGACTCGGGGAGTGAATGAAGTGGAAGAAGATAAGCAGCCTGTGGTGAAAAAGGCTTACCCTTTTCTCGAAATCGAGCCCAAGTGGCAGCGTTATTGGGAGGAGAATCGAACTTTCCGAACCCCAGATGAAATTGATACTTCCAAGCCTAAGTTCTATGTTCTTGACATGTTCCCATATCCCAGGTCTCTCTTTTTTTCTCAAAGTTTATGTATTTTTTTGAAGCACAAGTAATTAAGAATGTAAATGAACAATGACCCAGTTTTTTTATTTACTCTATGTCTGTAGTTTTGATTGATAAAAGTTGTAATGCTATCTGTTACTAGTAAAGAGTGTTAGTATTAGGCATTTGGGATTGTTGGCCAATTTGGGTTTTTTGGTTTTTTATGTGTCCGAAATTATTTATAGGATCACGGATGTAAAATTGTATATCTATTGTGCAATTTGATCAATGAAATTTTCACCACTTGAGGCTTCTATGGTAACTATGCTGAAATAAGCAAATTTAGATTGACTGGGAATTTTGACTTAATTTGATTTTTATGTGACTGATTGTTTGTAATTTAGATAATGTAAGTTTTGTGAGTTGGGCGGTTGTGACTGAGGTTCCTGTGCTCATTTTCATTAACTAATGCAGTGGAGCTGGTTTACATGTTGGCCATCCACTGGGGTATACTGCCACTGACATTCTTGCCAGATTCAAACGCATGCAGGGTTACAATGTTTTGCATCCAATGGGATGGGATGCATTTGGATTGCCTGCAGAGCAATATGCAATTCAGGTTTATTTTTCTGTTGTGATATATATATGCTACTCGCTATATTGAGTTTATGCGGTGCTTATGCACATTTGTTTATTGGTTACTACCAACAGACCGGAACTCACCCAAATATCACAACATTTAGGAATATCAACCGCTTTCGTTCTCAGGTGATGTAATGTTCTTTCTGTTTCTTAGTAAATCTAATGCCCAAAGCATGTATTTGGTAATGAATAGAGATTTTAGGAATTCGTAATCTATAGCTCAATGTTGGTTATGGGGCATTGAATTCTATTGGGATTCTTTCAAGTTCTAAGAGTTAGTTACTGGTCTGGAATCACTGGAGTGTGACTCAAAGACGTACTTCAAAACTTGTATACATAAATTTGATGTTTTAATTATGGTACCATGTTATGTTAAACCTTGGTGCGATATGGACGTTTGTTAATCTGATCTGATTTTTAGTAGTAGTGGTTCAGCATGATGTTTAATTATTGGAGGATTTATAACACTGCATATTTAATTGCACTCCAATCAACAGGGGGGGGGGGGGGGGGAAGGGGTTACTCTTAGTGGGCTTTAGTGTAGCCTGGGGTAGAAAAAATTCGTTGTACCTGGAGTTTTCAACAAAATTTAGAGGCATGATAGTCTTTGCTTGCACTTTTAAATTTTGATGCTAGGATTTAATTCAATAAAAAACTTTTCATAAAAAAATGTTCCTGGTGGGGTCAATAAGGTCATGAAAAAAATTTCGATTTATTTATCTCTTTACATATAATGGGTTTGCCTGGACCGATACTTGCTTTTCTTTTAGTCTTTTTGGGGTCAGGTCTTGTATTAGGAGGTATAGAAGTCGTATTACTTACCAACACAATTTATTCTGCCTTTTCGTTGGGACTGGTTCTTGTTTGTATATCCTTATTCTACATTCTATCAAATTCCCATTTGGTATTTTGGTTTTCATTTAATCATTCAGCCTCAAATATAGCATAGTTCTGGCAGATGGTGTGAAGTTTTTTCTCATGGATTTGCATCTTATATGCTTTACAGCTTAAATCGTTGGGGTTTTCATATGATTGGGATCGTGAATTTTCTACAATAGAACCAGAATATTATAAATGGACACAGTGGATCTTTCTTCAGTTGTTAAAGAGAGGATTGGCATATCAGGTAATATAAAATCTTGCTGGCATTATTTTTTTGAATCCAATTATAATAGAGATCTAATAGTGTACTTAGTATATGGTCAGGCTGAAGTGCCAGTCAATTGGTGTCCTGCTCTTGGCACTGTCTTGGCAAATGAGGAGGTGATAGATGGTGTTAGTGAACGGGGGGGTCATCCAGTTATAAGAAAGGTATGCTGGTTCAATGCATCTATCTTTTATAAGCCATGAGTCTGTTTTATAAAATTTCCTCTCTTATTTGCAGTTTTTGAATGGTTTTATAATTTTACAGTGTCATTGTTTATTACCAAGCAGCCAATGAGGCAATGGATGCTCAAGATTACTGCATACGCTGATCGTCTTCTTGAAGATTTAGATGACTTAGACTGGCCTGAAAGTGTAAAGGACATGCAAAGAAATTGGATAGGGAGGTCTGAAGGGGCCGAGATGGAATTTTATGTTCTTGACAGTGATGGACAGGAAAGAAATATAAAGATTACAGTTTTTACTACAAGGCCTGATACCATCTTTGGGGCTACGTAATCCTCTTACTCCTTTATCTTGTTGCCTGTATTTCATGACTTTCATGCATTGGGTATAACTAGAGAGCAATTTTATTATTATTATTATTATTATTATTATTATTATAACTGTCCCTAGATTAGGATTCATTCTTATCAGTTGTTTGTTTGCAGCTACTTAGTTGTGGCACCGGAGCATACTTTGTTGCCATCACTGGTATCCATGGCCCAGAGCAAATATGTATGTGATTATGTTTCTTTCCCTAATTTGTCTCAAAAGATTTCTTTACTATGGCTAATTAGAAGACAACAATATGAGAGCACAGGTGGAGGAATATATAGATCTGGCCTCAAGGAAGAGTGACCTTGAAAGGACTGAACTTCAGAAGGAAAAAACTGGGGTTTTTAGTGGTTGTTGTGCAAGAAATCCTGCTAATGGGGAAGCTATTCCTATATGGGTTGCTGATTATGTCCTTGGCAGGTGTGTTTGCCTCATACTTCATCTCTTTCCTTATTGACAGGAATTCATCTGTTGGCAGATGCATGTACGCTGATGTTGCAACTTTTACTCGTATATATTATATGTTTTGATATAGACTAGTTGATTATATGTCATGTTATGCAAATATATTTAATGCAATTGTTAACATTTTTTGGAGAGTTTTTATTTAATATGATTGCAATGCTAATGTTTCGTTATTGGTGCAGTTATGGAACAGGAGCAATTATGGCTGTACCTGCTCATGACACTCGTGACTATGAGTTTGCTTTGAAGTATGACATTCCAATTCGTTGGGTTGTGACACCAGAGGATAAAAGTCTCACTGATTCTAGATCTGCTTTTCCGGGTCAAGGCCTGATTATAAATTCATCAAATTCAATGTTGGGGCTTGACATTAATGGCTTGTCCAGCAAAGAAGCTGCTTCTAAAGTCATTGAGTGGGCTGACACAACTGGAAATGGGAAGAAAAAGGTGCCTTTCTCAGTTTATCTGAAGTTTAAAGATAGGGCTGAGAGGTTTCGTTTTTTTGGGGGGAGGGCTGAGGGGGTGGAGGTGGTTTATAATACCTTTTATATGTATGATATAATTTGCATTATCTCAAACTTGTCTTTCTTTAGGTAAACTACAAGTTGAGGGACTGGCTTTTTGCTCGGCAACGTTATTGGGGGGAACCTATCCCAGTCATTTTCTTGGATGAAACTGGTGAGACTATTCCACTTCCTGAAACTGAACTGCCTCTTACCCTACCAGAATTGGATGATTTCACTCCCACCGGAACAGGGGAACCACCACTATCAAAAGCAGTGTCTTGGGTAATTTTAACTCTCTCTCTCTCCCTCATTTACTCTGTATATATGATTTGGTGTCTTTATTTTTCAACATATTTATGGTTCTGGTGATGTACATAATAATCTTATTGTTAATCATCAACAAAGTTAAAATCTATTTAAACCTCAAAATTCTGGGTGCATTTTTTGCGGGTTTATAATATATTTCTCTAAAAAAAAAATTCCTTTTAAATTTATTTTATTCTTAACCTTTAATGAAAATATCAGAGTAGTTTAATGATTAATTGGTAATCCTGCCTTAGGCTTTGATACAGGCTTTAAAGAGTTGGGATGGGAATAGGAAGGTATTAGTTAAACTTTTGTTCAACTAAAAGACTAAACAATAATCCTACCAGATGCATGATTTTGCTAATTTGGATGCTGAAAAATAGAGTTAAAAAAATGAAAGCTTGTCAAGGTTTTCATTGGGATGCTTTTAGAATTTCAACCTTCATATCAATTGCCAGCAATGGCTATGGACACATGGAAACATCAATTTGAGTTGCTGTGAAACTGTGTTAATTCATATCTACAGAGGCATAATACTTACAAACTCCTGAAACATGTATCCAAGTATAATCTGCCTAATGTCACTGCCACAAATCTGATAATGGTAGCCCTTACGACAGGTTTTGGAGTTGTGTATGAATTGCTAAGGTAGCTATGTGTTGTTCAATCTTTGAGATAGTTCTGATTAGTCTCTTCTCAGTTTCTCTAATTATTTTTGAGTGGCACTCTGACCAGTCCTTTAGCATTCCTTAACTTTTGACACCTTCACTTTTGTGAATGATTTGCAGGTAAAAACAATGGATCCTTCATCTGGAAAACCTGCTACACGAGAAACAAGCACCATGCCACAATGGGCTGGTTCTTGTTGGTAATGTTTTGCTTATGAAGTTCAGTAGTTTGAATTTTAATTTGTTGATACTCATTTTAAGCTGTTTATTTTTTGTCAATGGTAATCTGTAATAGGGTCTGCATTTTAGTTAGAACTGTTAGTGTTAGGATGATTGTGGGGTGAGATTGAATGGAAGTATTATTGTTGTTATCTTTTCGGTACTTTTTGTGAGTCATATGCAGGACCTTTTTACTTACTCAAATTCAAATATAAAATTCTTTGGAGAGTTGGGATCTTATACTTTTATTACCCATGTCCAGGTACTATTTGAGATTTATGGATCCTAGTAATTCAAAAGAATTGGTGGACAAGGACAAAGAAAGGTAAGAGTGGTCTTTACCAACAAAATTTGTATTTCCCTTAATGTTTTTTTCTCTACATGATTAATCTGTGGCATTTTAATTTTTTAGCTTAACATGGTTTAGTTTCTTAGCTTTCGAAGCATATTCTCATCTGCAGGTATTGGAGCCCTGTTGATGTGTACGTTGGTGGTGCTGAACATGCAGTTCTTCATTTACTTTATTCCAGGTTCTGGCACAAGGTTTGTGAACATGCTATTATTCAACTTCCCTTTGGCACAATCCTTGTGATCCACTGGATATTGCACCTGTTTCTGGAACTGCCAAGTCTGTTATCATCTATTAAAATCATTCTTGTGGTTGAAGTCTAGGATAAAAACAATCATTTATTATGAAATTATGATTTCTCTAAGTAAGTTTGCTTGCCTGTGGGTGAGTCTCATTCTTGTTGATAATTTTCATTAGCTTGACAAATCCAAATGGAGCTAGGGGTTGTTGGAACTGAGTGATGCTGCCCGATGGTCAAATGTTCCCCCCCCCCCCCCCCCCCCCCCCTTCCTTTTTTTGTTGCAATACTTAAAATCGAATCTGATTCGCATTTCTCTATCTCAGGTTCTCTATGACATTGGTGTTGTGTCCACCAAGGAACCCTTCCAATGTGTCATAAACCAGGGAATCATCCTTGGAGAAGTATGTGTAGTTTCTTAAGCATAATAAAGCAATTCTCCATCATTACTTACTAATAATTCAGGTCGCAGGTACAATATATGGCTTTCCTAGATTCAGATGGAAATTTTATATCTGCAGACTCTGCTGATATGTTGGGTGAAGCTAATCAAGAAAGAATTCCTGAGGAGAAAGTATGTTCTGGGTGCTTCTAAAAATCTTTTTTCATCTTAATGCATTCCTTCACTTCTAGTAAAGGGATGAAGCTGTCATCTGGCATCGCTCTCTCCACCCTTTTGACAAAATTATAATTCTTACGTAGGTTGTGAAATCTGGGGATTCTTTTGTCCTGAAAGACAATCCAAAAATTCGTTTGGTTGCTCGTGCTCACAAAATGAGTAAAAGTAGGGGAAATGTTGTGAATCCTGATGACGTTGTTTCTGAGTATGGTGCGGATTCTCTTCGCCTGTATGAAATGTTCATGGGACCTTTAAGGTAGGTTTTCCTTTGAGTGTTTTGTTTTTATCATATCTAGATCAGAATTTTCTGATCTCTCTGTCAATTTAAGCCATGCTTCTAAATAAAGAGCATTGACAAAAATATTCTCGTTTCTTACGTAATGTTGCTCTTTATTGTGCTTCTAGGGACTCAAAAACTTGGAATACTAGTGGTATTGAAGGTGTTCATCGATTTTTAGGAAGAACTTGGAGGCTGATTGCTGGTTCACCTTCACCTGATGGTACATTCAGGGATGGCACAGTGGCAATTGATGAAGAACCCACTCTGGAACAACTTCGTTCCCTCCATAAATGCATTGCTAAGGTCACATCTCAGCTTCTGTGATTATAGTTTTTCTTTTTAATATGTGTTTTGGTTGCTCCTCTCCTTTATAAGTTTTCTTTTGGACATGATTCATTTCAATCTGTACAGCTACTTTTGACACTTGTGAATCACTTAATTTTAGATGTAGTTTGACTTTGAAGAATGCATCCGCACAACCGTATTTTACTTGTATTGTATTAAGTACACACATATTTGCTGCATAGACTTGGATATGGTCTTACCTGTGGGAGACTATCATGTGCTATGGCATAGGATGGGTAAGATAAATTTGTACTCGGATATGAAACAAAGCTGTTATAAAAGAGTGCATGCTAACAATGTTCTTTATTTTTAAAGGGGAATACTAGAGTTACATAAAGCAGATATCATTGGCGGTTGGAATCTCTCAAGTGAGAACCATATGTCATGTCTCATGTGTCACATATGTGATACGTTTGTATGGGATGGGTAGCATGCACAGCCGGGGTATTACTACCAGTAATAAACCATGGTTGTTAGTATACTTGTACATGTTGTGGATGCCCGATTGCTTGAATATTTTTTTTTTCCCCAAAAAGGGCTAGCGTGCAAATGTATGCATGATTCTGTAGGGCTTAAGGTGCATAATAAAGTATTTAAAGCTTGTAGATAGATAACCAAATATCCTACCATCTTGGTCATGTTAGTTCATCATTCATGATCATTGATGCAGTAAGACTTCTTTCTACCAGAATTCATGAGGGTTCTGAGTTTGACACCTGTCTAGAATTGGTGCAATATTTTTAAAAAGTTTCTGGCATCTATACATTTAAGAATCCTCTAACCAATGAGTATTGGTTCTGAGTTGTAGGTAACAGACGAAATTGAAGGGACACGGTTCAACACTGGAATTTCTGCAATGATGGAGTTCATTAATGCAGCATATAAGGTTTTTTTTTGTGAAAGTTTTAGAACTAACTTGTAAATTTTCATTTTGGATCAACTGTTAATTTTCTAACCAAGGCAGAAAGATTTATTTGAACTTTTGGCTTATAGTTTGAAGATACTTCATTTTTTTAGGGGTCAAAAACTTTAGTGGATTAGGAATATCAATAAGCATAGGGAGAAAAATTTTAATTCATTGTCTCATTAGAAGCAACACTTTGCAATATTACTTCTCATGATCTTGTTGATGGTTGGAAGAGTACACCCCCACCCCCAATTTTAGTTCTATCTCAATTTCTGGTTCTCTTATTGGTCTGATCATTTTTTTTTCTTTCATATTTTTAGTGGGATAAACATCCAAGATCAATATTTGAAGCATTTGTTTTGTTGCTTTCACCATATGCGCCTCACATGGCAGAGGAGCTTTGGTTACGTCTAGGACACTCAACATCACTTGCATATGAACCTTTCCCTAAGGTATTATTTTGTTATCTTTTAAAATTATTTGGAGTTTTGAGTGGCTTATTAATTTAATTTTCAAATGTCTTCTTAGCCAATATTCATATATTGTGGAATAAAATTATAGGTTTTGAGTATTTAGGTATCCTCATGATTATATTGTATAGCTGTCATTTTTCATGGTTTTTTTTTCCCACTTTGATAGAACATATGTGCAGCTCCATGCCTCCACCTAATATTTGTTTAGCCATTGCCATTCCTTCAGCAACTTCTTTCAAGCTTGATGATAGAGAACTTAAGATAATCTGTGTGGAAGTTGTCAAATATATTTTTTTTGGGGAGATATCTGGCTATGATGATTAATTTTTATCAAAGTGTTGCAATAAACTATTATGATATAGTTGAAAAAATATGCTCCATTTGGGAATAATTCAAATGAACTTGAGCTTAAGGAAGTTGACTTTTATTTTGAATCTTTGAGTTCCCTTACATCCAAAAGGTTAAAAGTGATTTAGCGGTACTGATGACCATCAATAGTTGACTCCCTTCAAACTTTGTCTATAATGTGGGCTGATTTAAGCTGCATGCATAATGCCCCAATAACCATTGATTTTCTTTATTATTTAGTTGGATCATTAACTGTTGATTTATCATAACTGAACAACTATTGGTAATGTAGGTAAAGTGGAAGTATTGGAATATAGAGGGGCACATGTACATATATATGCACACAAAAACACAGCCAAAAACATACTTGAACCCTTATATGCATGTGAAAGTGAGGAAGTCATATGGCTTTGCAGTTTATTCTCTGGTGAAAACTATGTCAGGAGAATATATCATGACTTTTGGACAACAGATGAAGTGGCACCTAGATGCTCAGATCTGATCCTCTAGAATGACATAGATTGAGCTCTCGTGGCCCAAATGATGAGGGGAAATGAGTGTTCTTTATATCTTGCTAGCCTGTAATGTGGAGACACTAGTGGTATGAAGTGCAAGACAGAACTTTTTCTTAATGATGACCAATATCTTGACATGTTCTTTTGCAGGCTGACCCTGCTTACTTAAAGGAGTCGACTATCGTCTTACCAGTTCAGATCAATGGCAAGACAAGGGGTACCATCCAGGTTGAAGAAGCATGTACAGAGGAGGATGCTTTCAAGTTAGCATCGAAGGATGAAAAACTCTCAAAATATTTGGCTGGGAAGTCAATCAAAAAGAGAATTTATGTCCCTGGCAAGGTCTTGAATGTTATCTTGGACCGTGAAAACATCAAGGTTGGTGCCCGATAGCCCTCTTCAACTCCTTGTAGGGGTTGGTGATGCTTATTCATTTCAACCTGGAAGAAGCAGCCATGACTTCACACTTACCCACCAACTTTGTGTCTTGCCCTGCAATGCAAATCCTCTATGACCTTGCAGTAATGCCTGGAAATTTATATGCGAGCAATGGGTGTTTGTGCACCAATTCATGAATGTATGATCATAGATGTAATCTTGTCGGTTAGGCAGTAGCACCTTTGCATCCTATACTGCAGTTGGTTTCTTTTCCAGCTGATACAGGTTTGCGGGTGGGTTTTTGGTTGACCTTTGCGAATCGATTAAGGTTGTCCACTAAGTTTCTCTGCTGTCATTCATGCTTTTGTATTATTTTTGATGGTCATCAGCCAAACAAGTATGGATTCTGTCATTCTCAGGGTATTTTATATATAGTTTATAAAATTTATATGGTATGATTAGCATTAGTGATGGCGTGCTGGCCGGGCAACCCATTAAAATTTAAAATACAGAAATATAAAAAATAGGACAAGTCCCTCTCCTTTGGAGCATTCGGACCAATAAAGAGTCCCACAGGGTGAACTGTATAAGAGAAAGGTCTTGGTCAATATCTTCTGATTCCCCATATGAAATCATTTTTAGGTAGTTAAAGGACAGGTTGACCACACACCAAACACCCTTAAATTAATACTTGGAAATTAAGGTCGCCTAAAAACATCAAACTCACTCATTACTGCTCTGTATTACTTTTTGTTTTGTTTTAGTTCATTCTGAAAATGGGATTGTTTTAAAAAAAAAAAAAAAAAAAAGCTGAATTTTGAATTTTAAGATGTTTTATACCTTTATTCTTGGTCAAAATAATCAAGCTCCCATCAACGTCCTTAAAATTTTCCTTCACTTTGATGCAAAATACAACTTTTACATCATTCTCTTCTACCAAACCCCAAAGAGAGTGAGAAAAAACGCCCCCCAAAAAAAAAGGAAAAAAAAAAAAAAAAAAGAGAAAGAAAAGATCTACTTTGCTGTCACTCTACTCAAAAATTAAAAAAAAAAAAAAAAAGAAAAAAAAGAAAAGAATTGAATTGATACGTATGCTTGGGTGTTGACGTTGTTGTCCTTGGTTTTACATTATAGGCGGTGGCATCTGGTTAAACCCATGGTAGACTTGTTAATGACTTTTATTTAAAATACTTTTTTTTTGTGTGGCCCACACGTGTCACGGACCCCATACGCTCCGTATATCTCTCCTATCAAACAAATTTGAAACTGCTCTACAACTACAACTACAACTTTACGACACCTGTTGCTATTTCTCTCTCTCTCTCTCTCACTATTTAAATCACTTTCCGTTTTCACTTTCCATTTCCCAACTCTTCCAATATTCCTTTCCGCTTTATCTCAACAATTACAAAGCTCCAAACTCCCATTACACACGGAACAGTAAAAAATAGAGATTAGAGAGAAAGCGGAAGAAAGTCTCAAGTCTTGAGAGTCCGTTAAAACTCTCTCAACTCCATGCACCACCGTTCCTTCAATGTATCTCTCTCTCTCTTGAGCTTTAATTGTATTTAATAATTAAAATACTATTAATCTGATTCTGTTTTGTTTTGGGGATTTGTTCTGTTCTGTTTTTTTTTTTTTAATTCTTAATTAAAAAAAAAGGATTAGGAGGAGGTGGAGGAGAAGCTATGACGACGAAGAAGGGCGCAGCAGCAATAGCGTCGTGGAGACACGTAGTAATAAGGTGGTGGAGCTGTAACTGTAACTGTAACTGTCAGTGGAAGCTGAAGCTGTTGCTGTTCCTCTCCGTGGCGCTCACCCTCTTCGCTCTCTTCACCTTCCACTCTCGACATTCGCCTCCCGATATCTCCTTCTCCTCCTCGTCTCCGTCTCGTCACCGCCTTCGCCTTCGCCCTCAATTCCACGGCGTCCCCAAGATCGCCTTCCTTTTCCTCGCCCGTCGCAATCTCCCTCTCGATTTTCTCTGGGACTCTTTCTTCGAGGTTTTCTTTTTTCTTTTTTTAATTTCTAAAAAAGGAATGAATGATTGAATTTTCCTATGCTTAACGCTTCGCTTGGCTTTGTGGAAATTCGCAGAATGCTGACGTGGCGAACTTCTCGATCTATGTTCACTCGGCCCCCGGGTTCGTCTTCAATGAATCCACATCGAGGTCCAGTTTTTTTCGCGATCGACAGTTGAAGAATAGCATTCAGGTCGTTTTTCGTATTTGTTAATTTTATTCTATTTTTTAGCTTCTGTTTGGTTCCTGAGAAAACCGAGGAATGAAAATGAAAACAAATAAAATGAATTTCGTTACTTTCAGGTTCTGTAGAGTGGAATTTTTTTAAATATTATTATTAGTTTTGGGTAATGACAAATCCGCCTTCACATTTTCTCGGAAATGAAGTAAATTTTTCATTTTTTTGTTTATTTAAATGTCTCTGTTTGATTGCTTAGTAAACGTACATGTAGTTTAAATTTATGTGCTTCATTACTCAGTGCTCCACATAGAATATAAAAAGCGGGAAAATTTACTTATATTATGATATCTTAGTTTCCAATAATGGTAACAAGTTTGGATCTTTTTCTAGGTGTAACTTATTTTTAAAGCAAAATAAGCTCATCCAAACACATCCTAACTAAGGAAAATAGTGATTCCAGGGGAAGGACTAAGTTAAATAGTGATATTTGAATTATCAGTTCAAGTATTGGAAAATTTTGGACTAAAATTTTTATTTTCACTTGTATTCTAGTATTTTGTAGGAAGCTAAATGAAGTGATAATGAGTTTTGTTTTAATCTTCGCTTTGGTAATTTGATGCGGTTGACATGAATGTGAATTGGGTTTGGGTGATTGGGAATTGCAGGTGGGATGGGGAGAATCGAGTATGATCCAGGCAGAGAGGTTGTTATTTGATGCAGCGCTTGAGGATCCAGCAAATCAGAGATTTATTTTATTATCTGATAGGTCAGAGTTCACTTATATCAAATGAATTTACGTTTAACAGCATGTGACTAGAATAATGATTTCAATTATCACCAGACTCAATTTGATGTTGTGCCATATGAAAAATTGGCTATTTTTATTATTTTGTTGAAGACCCGGGAGTGTTTTGGCTCCTAATTGACATCTGAATTTCGCTTTCTCTATATTGCAGTTGTGTTCCTCTGTACAACTTTAGCTTTATATACAACTACGTGATGGCTTCTCCAAGGAGTTTTGTGGACAGGTAGATGGAGGGCTTTGATTGTTGAGGTGCAAAGCACTGAATTTTTTTAGATGGTTCAGTATCAATAGAAAGTCTTTTTTTACCCTTTTGTCAATTGAAGAAATGTTAAGTCTTTTATTCCTTGTTGTAGCTTTCTTGATAAGAAGGAGAATCGCTACAACTCAAAGATGTCACCTGTGATACCAAAGGAGAAATGGCGAAAAGGGTCCCAGGTTATTTATCTTTCATTTCAATTGCTGATTTAAATGTATTGAGGTCTCATTTTTTATTTTATTTTCTTTTGCTGATTGATTATTGAAAGAAATATTGTTTAATGTTTCTACGTCAGTTGGTTTTTATTTGTGCTTTGTAGTTTGGTTTTAGTAGGATTGTTGGTTTGGGTTAGATGGTGGCCTGTTTGTTTGTTAGCAATGGCTCGTAACTTGACAAAAAGTAAAGTTTGATTTTCCTGAGAACTTTTCTTACTTTGGTACTCTTATATGTGATAAAACATTAGTGTAGTTGGCTTAGATTTAGGAGATTAAATTGTGTGAAATTTGGATATAAGGAGTTGCTGTAAATATCCACAGAATTGTTGTTTGTTGAACTTAACTTTGAAACTACTTTCTCAAAAAAAAAAAAAAAAAAAAAAAGTTTTAAAAGGCCATCACTTCCGAAATCCATACTGCTGTTTTTAGATTCACTTTTTTCTTGTACATGAGTTGTTTTGTTTTCCTTTGTTGCTTTACATATTTCCTTCATTTACTTCATCTCTTTGGTGGAGTAGCTTCTTTTTAATACAAATTTTTCTAACCTATCAAAAAAAAAAAAAAAAAAAAAAGACCATCACTTCCACTTTGTAGGTTGCTGAGCCAATCTTCTTAATTGGAAAGCAGAATAAACAGTTTTAAAAGCACTACTTGTTCAGATCTCATTGCCATTTTCATCACCCCCATTGTTATCAAGATAGCATTTTTATTACTATTTATTCATAATCTACCTTTTAACTTAATTTTGATTTTGGGATTTCAGTGGATCACTTTAGTTCGAAGCCATGCCGAAGTCATTGTAGATGATGAGGTGATTCTTTCAGCGTTTAAGAAATTTTGCAAGGTATGCAATTGCGTGCTTTATATGAAGCTTATCCCTTTTTTGGTAATTGTCCTTTGTAATTTTCTTTGCTTGAGTATTACTTGTGGTTAGAACACCTATATCATGATACTTTTGTTCTTCTTGGAGAGAAGGTTTTTTTTTTTTTTTTGGTTGGGGGGGGGGGGGGGGTGGTGGGTTGTGGTGGGGTAGGCTCAATTTTAATTTTAAAACTGTATATGCATTAGTTTTTGTGGAGCCTTACTCCAATGTGGTGCTCAAAACTTCAAATGAGATTCTATGTGATCGGTCATAAGAAAATTCAGGGTTTTTTTTTAGCAAACTTACACAGGTTTGAAAGCTACATCTGCATAAACTTTTTGTTCACCACTGAAACCTTTTTTTTTATCAATTTTTTTTGCTAATCAACAAATGAAGATATGTGCCTTTACTATTTCGCAAGCATGATGGTGTTTTTTTTATATGTATTTTGTTGTCTTTGCCCTTGATTGCTAAGTTACAAACATACCCAGTGGGGCTTGCATGTATAACCCCACGATTCACACCGTTTTTATGGGAAAGAACAAATGTCATTTGATCTAGAGCCATTGGTGTGTATTTGCATGCTTTTGAGCTTGTTTCTTGGTAGTCATCAGAAAATTTGAATAGAAAATTTTAAGTTGACAGATAGTAGTCCAAAGCTGGAATTTCAGTTTGGTTAATCATGCAACAACTTGTTTTTCTGCTCTGAAATTTCGGTGTGGTAAATCATGCAACAACTTATTTAACTGCTTCTCATTTTGCAGCGACGTCCGCCTGTAGATGCCAAAAAGGGAAAGCTGAATATTGTAAGTGATCCTTGATTGCCAATTTTTGTTGATAGATGAAAAAGAATTAGAAGATAGCTCCCTTACCAATCAATTTAATTAACCCTATATTTTAATTTTTAAAAAATACTTATAAAAAAATCAAGTTTTTTTCCTCCTAGATTTCTAGTTTAAGTAAATAAATTTGAGGTTAATGTCTACACAATAGAGTTTATATGTAATTTTAAAAAATAGAGTTTTTATGCAACCAGTATTGACTGGTACTTTAAAGAGCATCATGTTCGTTAACATAGGAAATCCAGTTACAAGCACATACTTGTTTGTGCTCCTTTTTGTATTTTTTCTTTCTCTTCTAGTAAGAACAATGGATATGCCTGGAATAAATAAAGTGAGATACATATAAAATGCAAAAACAGAAAGAAAGTTGCATATCTCATATAATGTGGCTTAGGGTTATTATATATATTATTTTGCAGATGTTGCAACAGTTCCCTTTATCTTATATTAGAATATTATATCTGTTACACCTTTAACTAAATCATTATTTGTTCTGATCTTGGCCTAAATACCAAATGCAGAAACTTCAGAAGCAGCATAACTGTATTCCAGATGAGCATTATGTGCAGACATTGTTAGCGGTATGTCATAGATTTCCCTTTTATCAATGTTACATGTTTGCAGCATGTTGTGGTTGCGATCTTTTAGCCACTGTTGTTATTGTTATCCATCAATTCTATCTAATAATTTCTCTCCATCTTTTACTGAATATTGACTGCTTCATTTATTGTGGTGCTCTTTGTTGATTGGTTTT
The DNA here is from genome assembly GCA_033629205.1 of Lithocarpus polystachyus. Taxonomy (NCBI): domain Eukaryota; kingdom Viridiplantae; phylum Streptophyta; class Magnoliopsida; order Fagales; family Fagaceae; genus Lithocarpus; species Lithocarpus polystachyus. The sequence goes on from CM066166.1 coordinate 88,326,988, forward strand.
CCACTAGTATCATGATTTCCTGGTGGGATCACTATTATTCATTTTTTTTTTCTTTATGTTTCCCTGTTAGATGAGTGATCTTGAATGTGAACTTGAACGAAGAACATTAACCTATACCGTATGGAACCAGTCTGCTACAAAAATGGAGCATAAAGGGTGGCATCCTTTTACATTCAATTTTGCAAATGCTGGCCCTAAACAAATCAAGGAAATTAAGGTAATCATTTTGCCTCACTTCCTCTGATTGTTGATATTGTATATTTAACAATGGATAGAAAGATGTACAAAGTGTGATTTTTCTCATTTAAAATTTTCATCCTTTGGATTTATGGTATAGTACTCTTTGTTTAAGCCTTGGGTCTTTGGGACTGCTTCATGGCACAAAATTATGGTGCACTTGGGGATAGTTGGAAGTGAAAATGTGTTTCTTGAATGGAGATGGATAATGCTCTGCAAATGGAGTTATGATGAAAATATATTTTCATCTTATTTTTACATCACTATATTGGTTTTACTTTATTGTGAGCTGTAATACATGCTTTGTGTAAATTATGGCTCTTTGTAATATAAATTTCCATTTCCTCTACCCTCTTTTGTTGTTTAACTTGTTTGTTTTAATTCAACAGGACATCAACCATGTATACTATGAGACCGAGTTCCGAACAGAATGGTGTCGTAGTAATTCTGCCCTTGTTCCCTGTTTTTTGTTTGCTAGGAAATTTTCTCAGGGAGCTGCCATGCGCCTCCTGAGTGATGGAGTGGTTGGTTGAGCTGATACCTCTGAAGTCTGAACTGCTAGGCTTACCCCCATAATTTATGGCTTATCTTCTTACAGCCCTCTAACAATCTAGCGACGCGTTTAAAACTATAATTTGGGCAGCAAGTGGAATGCCTGCTAAAGGTTTACAGAATACATTACACAGAGGACCTATATTGATACTAAAGACTAGAGAAAAAGAATCGTACCTGCGGCTGTAAAGTTACTTCCAGAGAAGAAGAGTTGTAGGATCAAATAGTTCATAGGGGCTTCAATGCATCATGCCGATGCCCACTGAGGGATCTTTTCGAGTAGTTTTAACTTAATTGCATTACTATAGCAGTATGACCCATTATGTTTTTTTATAAGGTTACAAATTTGTAGTTCATAAAATTGTTCATATTCTAAATGTTTTTTTTTCTACATGTTGACTGTTGAAAATGCTCAAAACAGCAATTCTGAGTTACATTCGACCATAGGCAGGAGTAGAGTAATTGTGTATGGCCTAGTTTGAAGCAATCATGCATGGTCAAAAGGCCTCACCTCGCATTAACTTAGTATCAGCTGCATAACATTCTTCTCTCTTAGGCTTACCTACAATAATTTGAGGTCTAGCATCGACTAATTATTACGTATTTGGTGTATGACAAATTTTATTACAGGAATTACTTCATTCATGTTAAATTCAGCAGGCTACTCATATTGGTTAAATACAACTATCAAAGATTGTTGCTTGAAGTTCTAATATATATTTTGACTAGGGTATGTGTTACGAAATGCAACGGTGTTAAGAAAAACATGATAATTGAGTGTTAAACCTAGGATAGTATGGATAAATTGAGGAGATCCAAATTCTCTGTCAGCTACAGGATTGGTTGTCCTCCTGATATTGTAATTGATATTGTAAATGAAGAAGATCACACTGTTGAAGAAAATGAGATTCCAGATTTCCAGAAATAGAATATCCCCAAGATTAATGTTAAGTCCATCTACAATACTAGGTGGAATGAAAATACTGTTTTTTCTCAATATAAAGTTAGAATTGTTGAACAAACATTTTCTATCTCTAGAACTCATAAAAAATGTTATTTTTTTTATAAAAGAAACAATAATGATTTCTTGCTAAAAAACTCAGTTATTTGCAAATTAGTTTTGTTCAAGTTGCTGTTAAGCCACTTACAACTAAAGGTATTAATGCTTCTATTCTTATGTGTTTAAGAGATGCTAGATTTAAGAAATTTAATGATAGCATTCTTGGCATGATTACTGCATCCTTGTATGATGGTCCTGTTTATTTTGATTGTTATCCTGACATTTTTCTTGCTTTGGATGATGTTAATATTGTTAAAGCCTTGACATTAATTATTCTGACATCTAATTCTAACATGGAAGAAGGTAGTAAAACTTTTGCTCTTATTTATCTCATTTAGTACAGACTTTTGGGTTCTCAATTGAATCCTTGTGCTAGGATAAAAGATCCTGCTGGTAGAATTATGTTAATCCAATAAACATAAAGCTGAAAGTAGTTATTATTGAAAATAGACAACAGTACTTATAGCAGTAGTAGTTACAGGTTAACAGGTACAAGACTTGAAGACTAGTTCTAGTTACAAACTTTGTACACAAGGTAGCAGTGAGAAGGTAATAGAGAGAGCACTAGAGGAGAACCCTAGAGAGAACTCCTAAACCAAATTCTAGCTCTACCAAATTCTGGCTTTTCAATAAGGGACATCCCCTTTATATAGGCAGAAAAAGCGTAATGAACAGTAAAAGTGAACAGTAAAAGTGAATAGTAACAGTGAATGATAACTTTTTTCACTTTTCAGCAGCAGGAGACTTCAATTTAGTAGCAAAAGACTGTTAAAATAAGTTTTCATGATGATAGACCCTTGAGAATCAATGAAGGAAGACATTCCTTTTCTGGATCTGAACTTTCAAAAAGAGATTGAGATCTCAATGATTTTTTACAAAAGAATTTTGAAAAACTTGATTTGAAGCTAAAAGGAGTTTCAAGTGATAACTCCCAAAACCAAACAGTAAGGCCCGTTTGAGCCAGAGAGGGCGTGTAGGGCATGAAAGGTATAGGTTTGACTAGGGTATGTGTTATGAAATGTAACGGTGTTAAGAAAAACATGATAATTGAGTGTTAAATTTAGGATAGTATGGATAAATTGTGGAGATCTAACTCCTCTGTGAGTTCCAGGACTGGCTGTCCTCCTGATATTGTAAATGAAGAAGATTACATTGTTGAAGAAAATAAGATTCTGGATTTCCATAAATGGAATATCCCTAAGGTTAATGTTAAGTTCGTCTACAATACTAGTTGGGCTGAAAATACTGTTTTTTCTCAATACAGAGTTAGAACTGTTGAATAAACATTTTCTATCTCTAGAACTCATGAAAAATGTTGTTTGTTTTCTAAAAGAAACATTAATGATTTTCTTACTAAAAAACTTAGTTATTTGCATATTGGTCTTATCCAAGTTACTGTTAAGCCATTTACAAGTAAATGTAATAATGCTTCTATTCTTATGTGTTTAAGAGATGCTAGATTTAAGAAATTTAATAATAGCATTCTTGGCATGATGACTGCATCCTTGTATGATGGTCCTGTTTATTTTGATTGTTATCCTGACATTTTTCTTGCTTTGGATGATGTTAATATTGTTAAAGCCTTGACATTAAATATTCTGACATCTGATTATGACATGGAAGAAGGTAGTAAACCTTTTGCTCTTATTTATTGCATTTACTATGGACTTTTGGGTTCTCAATTGAATTCTTGTGCTAGGATAAAAGATTCTACTAGTTAAACTATGTTAATCCAATGTTCAACTCCTGATGCTAAGGTTCAAGTCCCAAAAACGATTCGTTGACAAGATGTTAATCTTCCCAAGGAATAGTTGTTGGAACGAGAATCCCCACCTGTTAAACCTGTTTTTCATGAACACGATCTTGCTCATATTCAACAATATCTTGATGGAACTGTTAAAATAAGTTTTCATGATGATAGACCCTTAAGGATCAACAGAGGAAGGCATTTCTTTGCTGGATCTGAAAGTATTTCGAAAAGAGATCGAGATCTCAATAATTTTTTACAAAAGAATTTTGAAAACCTGATTTGAAGCTAAAAAGAGTTTCAAGTGATAACTCCCAAGTTAGTACTGCTTTCTACTCTACTAAACCAAAACCTTCCTCTCCATATAGTAGAACATATATATATATATATATATATATATATATGCTATTGTATGAATCCATTGACACAATAATATATTATTAAAAAACAACAATTAAACCTAGCCAGGTGTTTAAAAAATCAATGAAATCATAAGAGGACAATAATTATAGACAGTGGAGCAAATATTTAGAAAATGACATTAATTTTTAGCAAATTTATTTAATCTATCCGTACTATTATTTAAGGAGTTTCTCCTATTTAGATTCTTGTTTTTAGATGACCAAAATATATTTAAATTCAAATATTTAAAAAGTTTAAATAATAGGGCTAGATATGTAAAATTACTAATTTTAAAACTCATAAGTTTTAGATAAATTTGAAAAAACTGGTTCCATCCAATTTCTTTCTCAAGTTCAAATTTAAGAATATATATATATATATATATATATTTATTTATAAAGAAAATAGAATAGTTTTCTTATATAGTTTCAAAAGCTCTCTCTCTCTCTCTCTCTCATTACTACAGTATTTTTTTTTTAAGTCGGAAAATAATTACTATTGTTTTGAATACAAAAAAAAATTTTTTTTCTTAAAAAAAAAACTCCTACCAAAATACTGTTAATGTCTCTGAAAAAAAATAATATACACATTTTTCATTTTAGTTAACTATTTATTTATTTTAATTCAAAGATGGAATATTTACAATTTTTCTTTAATGGAACACTTACAAAATTTAAAACTATAACCCCTTATCCATATCCCTTAAAATTTGAGGTTTACGTGCTCAAAGGGTTTTATTTTATTTTATTTATTTTTTTAATATCAATTTTCCATTAATTCCAATTTAAAGTTTAAGTGTTTGTCTAGTGATGTTATGTATTTATGAACTGCTAATATAGTCAGGACTTAGGAGAATGATAAAACTAGCACAAAAAAATGAACACCGAAACTATTATTTTAGATTAGATGTGCATGGATGTGTTCATTTTTTGGTCCTAGTCTCATCATATGAGAATATGATGAGGCTAGGACCAAAAACAGAAACTATTATTTTGGATGTGCAAGGATTTGTTCATTTATTGGTCCGCTGGAAAAAACAATGTACATTTGTTATGAATTTCATCACTCATGGAAATACAGCCAACTTTAGATACCTCTTTCATGTGATCAAAGCATATGAAATACTACAAGGATACCCCTTTCATGTAATCAGAGCATATGAAACACTAAGCCCCCACTTCAGCTATTGAAGTATCAAATTTTTCTTTTTATTAATTAATTTTCTTTATATTTTTTGATGTGAAATATTGGGGGAAATTAAAAGGCCTTGAGCACACGCGTAGCAGATGCGATGAGGCTAATTTATATTTATACGATTGCATTGCGTCCTCACCTCACCTTTCCCTTAAGTCAGAACATTGGTTGAAGAAAGCTTGACAAACGCAGAAGAGAAGACTTGGAAGAAATAGTTCTGATCAATGGCGAAGTGTCTAACAATGGGTGCAGTTGGCGGATCTGTAGAGATGCTTGAGTCAATAGTAAACAAGCCTTTACCCATTAGAACATCCCTGTAATACTGGTTATCAAATATCATGGGGGTTATGTCGTTTGGAACGAATGTGAAGTTTGTTAAAGGAACTCTTGTAGGACATTTAAGTCTTAAGAAGGCCTCATATCCATAATGCATATGACCATGAGGCTGTGGATCGTACAATCTACTAGCAATGTTCATGCAGTGTCCAACTCCCAGTGTATGTGCACCTGCAAGGAACAATTTTAAGTTAAAAAAACAAGATGAACTTAAATTATAGCGTACATTTTAAACTTCTAGTGGTACATTTTGTTGGATGTTTCTCTAGTCACTTTGACAATAATAGTAGCATTCAAAGTCCACTTAGGAGGAAGACAATTATGTCTGTCTATGTATTCATAAAAAAAAAAAAAAAAAAAAAAAATCTGTCTATGAAGTTTCTTTAATGCTGATATTTTTACAAAATAATTTGACAAATTTTTTTTAATTAGTAATTTATGATTGGAGTAAAATCATTTTTTTTCATGCGATAATAATTGACATCACTTTTATTAACACCAATCACAACATGTTACCTCATCACTGATTAAAAGAAATTGTAAAAATTTGTGTTTCCTAAACTTATGGTTCTTTTAAACATGCTAGTAGGAGTACTTAAAATTATTAGTCCATTACCGATGATAGCAATTGACTCCTCAAGATTCATCCCTTTAGAGGCGAAAGTATGAATTAATTCATGGACTTTAATTCCTTGTGGGGGAAGACTTGCATCAGCCTGTTGGTAACTAGAAGTGGTGGAGTCCTTTCTTCCAAGAGGGATCTGAATATGGGGTCCTCCTGAGAATGACACTGATTTTTTGGCAGCAAAAGCAATGATATCTGCACAAGACACCTTCCCAGGACACTCATTTTCCAATATTGATTTTATGTAGCCAATCGTTTCCCGCTTTCTGATAGCAAAGTTTTTTGAAGAAACCATTTCAGGTTTGTGTTTTGAATTGTCTGAATTGAGCAGGATTGATGCATCGCACCCCTGTATATCATAGCAATTGAAACTCAGTTTGTGTGAGAAAGAATGTACCTTCATTATGCAAGTACAATCTCTGTAGGCCTAGAAGCTACTAGAGAGAAGAATGAAAGATAATGAAATAAACCATTTACATGGAAAGTGCAGGTAAGGAAAGATAAGCTAGATTATTCCTGAGATCAAGTACATGTAAGAAAGTAATCTTTACTTGTAAGTTAGGTTACTTGCTATTGGTTTCTCTTTTAATTTGACTCACACACCTCGTGAAATTGAGAGGTTTTCAGGCTTTTAGTGTTTGTTTAAAAGGTTCTAGATATTTCAGGAAAAGATTAATTCATGCCTTTAAAAGAAGGCATATACAATTGATGTTGAAGAGGTAACCCAAAATTTTCATACTTAATTTTGATTTAAGTGATGAACTTAAGTCAAGTGATGATTTAAGTGATGAACTTAATTACAAAAGAAGGGAAGAATGTTCTAAAATTATTCTCTTCATTCATTTCCATTCTATTCCATTCTCTGCTCCCAAACGAGGGCTTAAGGTTAGTGACTCTGGAGTATTAAGTTTCATAATTCTCTCCATTGTTTTATCTTTTGGTAGATTTCATCTGTTTCTAACCTAATTTTGTGTTTCACACGAATCAGGTCTAGGTTTTTCTATATAGGTTGGAGGCTATAGCAACACATAGGTATCAAGATTGTTATCAATAAAATTCTAAAGAATATGGGTTAATTAGGTTTTTTTAACTAGTAATAGAACTGTTCATGTTTACATTTGTGAAAATATGGATTGATTGTAGAAACCTACTTGCTAGAGTTAGACATCTTTATAGAGAAGCTAACTTTTGTGCGGATCAGCTAGCATTGTAGGGATTCAGGGAAGGGGCTAGCAATATCTGTACCACATTTATACTGAGCCACACTAAGTTTTATTGTATGCCTTATTTTTGGTGGGATGTCATGCACCTTGAAACAAATAAACGGTTCTATGTAAATACTATTTTGATGTAAATAATACTGCCTTGCCATTTTAGAGGGACAAAAAGAATAAGTGGGAGACTAGGAACAAAGTTAGGGAAAAATAAAAGGAGTACAACAACAACTAGAAGTACAAATTTGGTTACATAGGAGTGGGAGTTAGGACAGATATATATATATATATATATATATATATGGATGCAAATTTAATGCATGTAAAAACTTGCGGTGTGTGGCATGTACATGTGACTTTTTTTTTGTTTGAGAAAGGTGTGGCACTGGCATGTGACTTACTCATGTACTTGCTCACTATTGTGAGATAAATGAGAGAGTGAATGCTGATCGGTCATGTAGTTAAATTAAATGTTTTATAGGTGTAGAAAGAATTTATTTCAAGAAAAAAGTTTTAAAAAATACTAAGATTTGGTCCTTGAACTCTACTTCGAATTCAATTTCATCCATGACCTGTCCATGTCAATTTAATTCTTGAAAATTTTCAAATGGAACAAAAAATATGACTACCTCTTGTTGTTAACTTTGATCATTGATAGTTCAAGATTAAAAATTTTAGTGACATAATTTGTACGATTTGGAAAGCCTAAAAAAAAAAAAATTAGTGAAAGGAGAAAAAAAAAAGGAAGAGCAAATGTAAGTGTAACCTCACCTGGACTTGGCAGTCATGGAACATGAGCCGGAGAAAGGCCGCCGGTGCAGTAGCATCAGTCAAGAAAATGCTTCGCATCTCCCTCTTCACCATGGTTTCTAAGTTTGGACATGAATACTTGTAGTAGTCATAAGCCAGTTTTGCTTCATTTATACCAAATGGGATCCCTATAAGCACTACTGCTAACACAAATAATGGAGAACAGCTTCCCATTTTCTTAACACACAAGAATGAATGGTGGATTTGTATGGTGGCAGAGAATGTCTCTCAAGGACTAAAAGACTTTCTTTTATATGGTTTCTTGACTTGGCTTTGCATTGATTAGTGACACTTTAAAAAGCATATTGTGGAAACCAGTGGCTTCTTCTGCTTATTCTTCCTCCTAATTGAAGTTGTACTTCATCACTTTTTTCATGATGTTCAAAGCATGTAGACCAAAATGGACCATAACACAAAAATTATATTATAATGTTTCAGCCAACATTTAATTAACTTAACTTGTCACGCAAAAGAGGGCTCAGGGCCTGGTGTTGTGTTATGAGCAGAGGGGAGAGCAGCCTATTTAGCAATTTTAACAGCAAAAAAAAATGAAGTTATAGGTATGTTATTTTTTAAAGAGACTGGTCCAGTTAATCCATTGCAGAAGATATCAAAATTGTTTTTTGACTTTGTTTTATTTGGTGGGATGGTATCTTTTGTCAGTCAGAACGCAAATGTTTGTACTCATAATGGACTGATTTTTGTAAGTTTGATAGTTCTATGACCCATTAATTGCTGTCTTGATCTATTTGTTTTCAATGAAGAATGTTTTTTCAGCAAATAAACCTGTCGGCATAAGCCAATGTTTCACATCAGAGTGCTGCTATGTTATACAGCGTCAGTGAGATTTGGTTCAGTTGATGTTAAATGCACTGTCAAAACAAGCCTCATGATGGTGCAATCACTATCCAATAGAGTGTATTGTCTAAAAAGATGTATGTAATTTTCACAATTTTGCTGCATGTCAAGTTGTGAGCTTGATGGTCCTGTCTTGGAGACATGCAACTACCTTTTGTTTTCTACAAGCTGGTAGCAATTTAAGGTTGCTGTAAATTGGAGAAAGTGCTACAGGTATATATGTGGTCTAAAATTATTTCTTGTCCAGTAAAACTGGTAATAAAATGGCTTTGACAGTTTAGTAGCTTATGTAGTTAAAAACTTAAAATAGATGCTTGTGACTTAGACAATTTTGCCACAAGTATGTGGAGTTTCAACACAATGGTCCTACCCTATGAAATGTAGGAAGATGGCTTGCTGTTACTGATTTCCACGGCTGCTATAGGTATGCTATGTACAATGAGAGGTGGTAGTGTGGTATGATCAAAGACGGTAATAATTGGGACATAGACATATAAAGCAATGAGGCATTTCTTTTGCAATAACTACATATTAGAGGCACAATTTACTTGAGAGATCTAAGTAGTAGATCAGGGAAGAGAATGTATGATAATAAATGATTAAAAAAAAAAAAAAAACCTGTATCAAACATCAAATTCTAATGAGCTCCTATTTGAAGCAAACTGCCTCAAACAACGAAGAACAGCAGAAATGATTTTGTGCTTAAATTAGAAGCAACAAATAAGCTATAACTCAATAAACTAATAAAAGAATGATTAAATTGATGGCCATGGATAGGATTAAGAGAGATTCCTATTGGATTCAAATTCCATATATACCAGGTTAATATCTTTTAATCATGACCACATAGCTTAATGGGGGGTTCTTGACGGAGCTTAATGGGGGGTTCTTGACGGAGCTTAGGGGGAGGTTCTTGAAGGAGCTTAATGGGGGGTCCTTGACGGAGCTTAATGGGAGGTTTTTGTCGGAGGTTAGGGGGAGGTTCTTGAAGGAGCTTAATGGGAGGTTCTTGATGGAGGTTAGAGGGAGATTCTCGAGGGAGCTTAATGGGAGCTTCTGTCCATCCTTGTTTACAAGCCCTGAGTTCCCACATTGCAGTGATTTTCTTCTGTGCAGCCAGTGTTGCTTCAGCCTTCTCCCTTGTCCCCTCACAGGTCTCCATTCCCATATTGCACTTGTCTGCCTCCTTTTGATATTGGGAAGACCTTTTCTTAGCCTCTAAGAGGGTCCTATCAACACGCCACTGGTTTTCTTGGGCTTCAGCTTCCCTAAGCTTCAGTTCCTCTGACAACAGATCCGTATCCATTTCTTCACTCTTCCCAGGCTCATGCTTCATACAATCTAAAGGAAATATCAATTCAAGATTGTGATAATGCCACAATTCAAGGAATAATATGCTGTACAACAAATCTTAATCTGCTCAATAAGCTTAATTGCAGTATCATTTACTAAAACAAAGGTGTCAAGTGCCAAGATGCCAATCTAAAACAAAATGAGATTTCAGACATGAAGTAGCAACAATTTTAACCCTTTTTTTTACCATGACAATGCATATTCATTGTATGCAGAACATTATTATTGTGCATGAATGCTACATGACTATGCAGAATAATGTTATTAGGCCATGGACTTTCACTAATGCTGACCATGTTAACCTAGGCAGAAAGTGGAGTAACTAGATAAATTTTGCCTACGAATCAGACCATTCTTAACTGTATAATACAAATATATATATATATATATATATATGAAATACTTTAATAAGAAAACGAACAGCAAGCAAACTCTCTCATACTACTAAACAAAGTGATTTAGTTGTCGGCTGGCTTCATTATCATCTCTCTAGGATGTTTCAGAGCTTGAGGCCCTGCGCTTGATCTGAAGTTATATCGTTAAATAGTCTAACAGCAACAGATTTAACCATAATGAATAGTGAAAAATATAATGCCATTAACATATGCTTTAACTTCAAGATCCTAATTTATTGATGACAGCATAAATATTTTACAATAAAGTTATCAGTCCTAACTTAAGTCCTAGTTTAGTCAATTATACCTCAAAACCATTTATAGATATACATTGGCTAAAAGAAAAAAACACTAACAGATATACATTGGCCAAAAACAAAAAAACCACTTACTTGTAAGGGTCTTGTTGCTCCATCCTGTAGAAAAACCAGACATAAACAGGACATTAGTAAGCATGCACTTTAACTAGCGGAGTTTGTTTAGAAGACGAGAATTAATGTCTCAGTCAAATATCCAACATTTACGCTAAATAAGTATGAATAAGTTTAGTAAATTCCAAATAATAATAGTTTCTTAGAAAAAAAAATTATATAAGTTCTGTTAATATAAATAAAAATAATTAAGGCACAACTATAAAATAATTAATACATGCATTAACTTCATTGATTAATTCAATAAACTAATACTTGATATAAACTTTTTTTTTGATTGGAATACTTGATATAAACTTAAACTTTGTTTAGGTGAAAGCCTTAATAGATGAAAAATTTTAAAGACTACACCACATGGTAGAATCTTTTACTCTTCCACAGCAAGTAAACTATCATTGCTCGGTTAAGTTACATACACAACAAACCGATTTTTGAAATTTTGAAATTTAAACCTACAAGCCCACCCTCTATTTCCATTTGAGCTTGATCTCATTGGTATTCCACAAATTAAATATAAAATTGGAATTAAATATCCAAAAATTTCTCCATAAAACTTATAATTTTATCCTTAAAAATTTTAACAAACGCAATTTAACTTAATTTTGAACACAAAATATTAAAAGAAATACGGAGTATAAAATGCATTTCATTTTCAATTTTTTTTTAACATCATGCGGATTCATGCCCACAGAGAGGACCACCACTTTTTTAAATTGGGTCCCTAAATGAATATCGACAACCATGTCAATTGGCGCACAAAATCTCAGATACAATAAAAACTTGAAAGGCAGTTATAAAGTTAGTTATTAAAAACAATAAAAAGAAAGGAAATAAAAGAAGTAACCTTCGTGGAGAAAGAGAAGAGGTTGAGAAGAGCAATCACAGAAACAAGGACGGCAGACGGGGGCGGTAGACACGGCGGCGGCGGTGGTGGAGAGTGATTCGGAGAGGTGGTAATACAAAGGTGGGCCCACTATATAGCCCACTAAACACAGGCCACATAGGCCCATCCCAATCTTCAACCATCTTTCATTTCGGCCTTGGAACCAATTATTATAATTATAATGATAATAATAATAATAGTAAAAGTAATTCATTATCACTGACTCTGACTTTGACATCTCTCTATAATTAAAAAAAAAAAACACACACACACACACACACAATATGTATAGTATTTCTGTGAAGTGAAGTGAAGATAAGGAGAATGTTGATGAGGAAATGAGTGAGTGAGTGATAAGAAAGTTTAGAGAACTTTTGTTTAAGTTTAAAGAAAAGCACCGCATGTTCAGTTTAAACTTTGAGGCATGGATATCCTTAAACCTTAATGGATAATTATTGATGATGATGGGTTCGATTTACAACTCCTTTTGGGAAGAAATAAAAGGATTTTTTACAGTTTAATATTAAACTTAACTTCGAAACAGAAACAATGTCCGTTTTTTTTTTTTTTTTTTGGTTTCTTATTGTAAATCCTATTTTTAAGGACTAGTAGTTTTTTTTTTTTTTTTTTGAGAAACAAATACACATATACAAGGGAGAGGCAAAAGAGTTCTAACACAAAGGTACAACATAACTCCACTCAAAACAAATTATAAGTAGAAAATTGTTATTGGTCGTAACTTGAAATTACTTTTAATCAATAACAAACTAACATCGTATCCAAAAAAAAAAAAAAAAAGTGACACTTATGATTTTTTTTTTTATAAAATTGTTGTGAAAATAATGTAGACATAACATTTTTCTATAGATTCACTAGTTTTGAATAAAATCTTATATTTAATAGTAATAATTAAAAAAATCTGCAATTTTTTAAATCATATAATTTAAATAAAAATCATGTACTTTGATTTGGAATGTAAATGGATAGGTTCGTCTTAAATTTTAGAGTCTAATTTAATATTTTTAAAATATAAGATTTAATTTGGCCTCAAAAATATAAGATTTATTTTGAAATAGGATTTAAAATGAAATTATTCCTAAAAAGTTTATTAAGAAATAGTATATACACACACACTAGCCTCATCACACACTAGCCTCATCACACGTGCGCTTTGCACGTGCGATGAGGCTTTTTTTTTTTTTTGAATTTAATGTAATTTTTCAATTTAAATTTATCTATTGTTAGTGATATTATACAAGAATGAATTTTTAAGAAACTAAAATTAAGGATTTGGAATGAAGTAAATTGTTGGTTTTAGTATGTGCTAGTTTTTAGAAAAAAAAAAAAAAGAGTATCAAACGTGCCTGATATATATTTAAATAGAGTGTGCTAATTTTTAGAAAAAAAGTTTCTCTGGTAGTTTTTTGTTTTTGAATTTTGATGAATTACAATTTTAACCCAATTTTTTATTTTTTAAGAATAAGGATTATCTAATTAGATTTAAGGGTATTTTTGACATTTTTTAAAACCATAACTAACTTTCTAAATCCTATCAATATATAGAGATATATATTAGTTATTCTGGAGACTTGAATCCCGATCTTTACCCTTTACACCCCATAAGTACTTATACTTATAGAGTGACCATTGCGCCCTTAGCACACAGTGGTATATTTTGGGAGTTTAAAAGGGAGATAATATTAATTAAACTAAACCTTTAATGAGAATATAAGAACAAAGTCAACAAACAATGCCAACAACATCTGCATTAAGTAGATGTAAAATATCCATATTGGAGGAATAGACAAAGATAGAAAAGCTTGGTCTATGAGATTAGATTGTCATGACTCATAAAGTCTGGTTTTAAAATTAAAATATTAAAAATAAATTGTCACAAGGGATAAATTTTGAGGGTGTTGTGCTTACTAGAAGCAACTAGAAAGATCATCATCTGAAAGAAGGGAAAAAAAAAAAAAAAAAAAAAAAAATTCTTTCGAGATTTTAAAATGCTTGTAAAGAAAAAAGAAAATTTTGTAAGAGTATTTGCATTAAACAATGCAAAATAGAAAAATAGCTCAATTTTAAACATTCAAACTCCAAAATCACCCACATAAGTCAAGCTAAAGAAGTATACATACAGCAGCCATGTAAATATACCTAAATCATTTCTATTATTAGTTGTAACATGAACAGTTCTATTACTAGTTAACAAAAAAAAAAAAAAAAAAAAAAAATGCTTGAAAGAACATCTTGATCAGTGGACCATAGAAAGAATTGAAAGATTTTTAACTTTCATTATTAAAAAAAAAAAAAAAAAAAAGGGAATGAAAGTATTTGGCTAAGTTACACAAATAGGGAGGAACGTGGTGGGCATATCATGGCATCCATTCCTGCGTGATCCTGTTAAGATGGTTTTGTGTTTCCATGTACCCAATGGTTGAGCATTTTAGCTTGAATTTCTTTTTTGTAGAACTATCATCTATAAGAATATAATGAACATTGAAACCGTCCAATGTAATTGTACAACAATCCTATGAGCACAAACAATTGAAGTCTGCAATTATTGTGCAGACAAGTTTCAGTAAAAATTGGAATTCCAGGTTCCATGTCCATTGACAAAACAGGCATCCCAAACACATTGGCTGAGGGGAGTTTTCTTTTAAGAAACCCACTGCCTGAATGCCTTTTACCGGCATTTTAGGATATACAAGGCACTTGGTTGGTCTTATTGTTAATGTCCATTTTCCTCATTTCCCAGCTCAAAGTTTTCAATACTGACACCATATCTTCAGATTGAGGATGTGAATTGTGATCTGAAAAAAAGGTTGTAATGGCCCCATGAAGTTCAATGAAACTCCATCCAGGGAGTTTCTTCAAGCCAAGAGACCTCATTTGGGTCCACACCTCGCCCACTCCATCCCATCTATTCATTGAAGCATAGCTGTGTGCCAATTGCACATAATTTCCTGCATTTGCAGGCCTCAACATGAGAATATCTCTGGCAATTACATCACCAAGTTCATCATTGCCATTGACCCGACAAGCATCAAGCAGTATGCCTAACACATCAATTGTGGGTTCTTGAAACATCCTCCTGTAGAAGTTATACGCTTCCTCTACCCTCCCAGCACGACTGAGTAGATCAACAATGCATGCACGGTGTTCAAGGTTTGGTGCAATACCAAAGTCTTCTGTCATAGACTCGAATATACTCAAGCCATGTTGGACAAGCCCATTATGACTACAGGTGGAGAGAACTGACAGGACAATGACATGGTTTGGTTTAATTCCAGTGCGTAAAAACTCTGAATACATCCTCAAAGCAGTCTCCCCTTTACCATGACAACCATATCCTGAAATTATTATGCTCCAAGAAACCAGATCATGTTGTGCCATCCCATCAAAACACTTCTGGGCAGTACCTAAGTCACCACATTTAGAATACATATCAACCAAAGCTGTGTCGACCAAGATGCATGGTCTAAGGCAACTTCTAATTACAAAGTTGTGGATCCACTTCCCCTGATTGAGTGCCCCAGTGGAAGCGCAACCTTGGAGAAGGGAGACAACAGTTATTGAATCAGGTCTTTGAAGGGTTGTCCTCATTTCATTAAAGAGGGACAAGGCTTTAAATATATGGCCATTTTGAGCATGCCCAGCAACTATTGCATTCCAAGAAACCAAATCTCTTTTGGCCATCCTATCAAAAACAGCACAACTTTGATCCAAATGACTGCACTTAGAATACATATTAACAAGAGAGTTTTGAGCAGGGATGTCTAATGTCATTCCTTGCCTTAATATGTAACCATGAATTGAGGTCCCCAGATCATAAGAACCCTGTTGTGCACAAGCTGCAAGAGCACTAGCTATTGTAGCAGTAGATGGCTTGACTCTTGATTTTAACATTTCAAAGAAAACTGTAAGTGCCTCATCTGCACAATCATTTTGCACAAGCCCTGAGATCATTGTAGTCCACAACACTACATCTTTATCTGTGGTCTGTTCAAATATCCGAAATGCACTGTCAATGTTCCCACATTTCAAATACATAGCTATAAGTGATGTTTCAACATGTGCATCCAAGTAAAATCCAGCTTTTAAAACCTTCCCATGCACCAATTTCCCCCATTTAAGATTGCTTTGCGTTGCAGTCACAGACACCAAAGAACCAAATGTCTGCTGGTCAGGCTCCATACCTTCAATTCTCATTCTATCTAAAATCTGCAAAACTTCACTAATATCCCCAATCTGGGCATAGCCCGATATCAAAGAATTCCATGAAATCATGTCCCTATGATCCATAAATTTAAAAAGGTCTTTAGCATCGTCAATGCTTCCGCATTTACCATATACATTCAATATAGAATTAGCCAAAGCTATATCTGACTCAAAACCATACACAATTGTACAACCATGCAAGCACTGCACATGGTTAAGCTCTGGAGCTCCAGAGAGCATGCTTAACAATGTAACCGAACTGGGCCGAATTCCTTGGCACCTCATCTCATTATACACAGAAAACACCATATTAGCATCACCCAGGCGTGAATAACATCCGATAATTGCAGTCCAAGGAACAACATTTCTATCAGGCATTATGTCAAATACTTTCTGAGCACTACCTACGCACCTGAATTTTGCATAGAAGTTGATTAAGGAAGACGCAATATAAGAATCAGAGGAGTAACCATTAACAATGACAAGTTGATGGAACGAGAGGCCATGTGAAAACAGTTCCAGAGAGGTACAGGCTTTGAGGAGACTAGGGAAGGTAAAGGCATCTGGAGGAGTATTTGTGTTGAGCATAGAGGAATAGGTGAATAAAACTTCATGGTGGGCGCCTTGGGATGAGAGTTGGTTGATGATAGCGTTGAATGACTTGGTAGTGGTGGGTTGAAATGGTGGTAGTGGTTTTAAGGGGTTTAGGATAGAGGGTTTTAGCTTGTTCATAACTCATGTTGGAAGGCATGAAGAATGGAAGAAAGTTGACTTGAAACTATTGAATGCATGGGGAAGCAGAAAGACACGTGAAACAAAGAAATTTGGTTTCAGCCCCAATGGGGTAATTCACTAATTTGTGACTTTTCTCTTGTTGAGGGTTGGTAAAATAGATCTCTATAGTTGAGATTGAGAGTTGAAAAAAAAAAAAAAAAAAAAAAAACTTTTAATCTCAATCATTAAATAAATAAAATGAGAAAAAAGTAAAAATATAAAAATATTTTATGGCTAAGAATGTGATAACTTTCAAACTTGTAAAATTGAAAAATAAAATGAAAAAAAAGTAAAAAAGTGAAAATTGTAAAAAATTTATGTAAGGATGGGTAATTGCTGTTGGTGCAATACTCTAGTAATTGCATCCAATCCAAATCCACTTTTCCCAATACCTTAACAAGGAAACAGGGATTGCCTAGTGGTGCCTATTGGACAGATTCCTATTGGGTATCAAAACATCCGAGATGACAGTCCTAAATCCTAATGGCTTGCAATTTTTAGACGGTCCTTTTTGTTATCTGGTCAGAATAGAAGGTAATCAGTTGCAAATAATTTGATTCTGTCAGAGTGATTCATGGTAATATTGGTTGTGGCGTTGGTATTGTTACAAAAGTTGGACTTCTTGGTGTTACTTGAGGGTTGAGGCCCCATAAAAATTCTTAAAATTAGGTTCCTATGTGATTACTTTTCACAAGTTCTGTCTTTGTTCATTTTAAGGTTTTCTCAAGAATCATTGAACTTATTCTCTGATCACAATCTATTTCAATGGCAAACAATGATGAAAGAAATAAACCCTTTCTTCTGAATAAATACTGATTTATTGAAGACGACAAAAATAGCTGGAGAAATGAGCATCAACCATCTCTGGCTTTGGCTTCAGCATCAAGGCTTTGGCACTAGTTTTACAATTACTCTCCCAATGTTTATTGAACAGCACTCATAAATTTCACAATTACAGTTGCGCTCTCAATGTTTATTGAACAACACGCACATGCTCATAAGGAGTATTTATTCTGGTTTTGATCCATTCCAGTAAGAATCACGAATCTGACCAGCAAATACCGTAGAATTCTTAGTACACCACGCCAAGTACCGGTTTGGATTCACATTTGTTGCATCCACGTTTACGTTTTTTTTTTCTCTGTGTGCTGGCCTGCTGCGCACGCGTTAAGGGACAAAAAGCTATTGTTCACATGAACAATAGCCATATTTTGTTAACTTTTCAGCCCTTTTATTAGTTCTGTGGATCCGGTGAACGGTGTACAGGACTCACAAATTTCACTTTTCAGCAACTTTTTTATTAAAACTGGGTCCCACAGCACTATTCACACATTTAAAAATTATTTTGCTACAGTGTTTTCAGTTTTCAATTTCAGCAAAATAAGTTCTATCGAAACAGATTAATGTGTAAAAAGGTTACAAGAATAAGCCCACAATTCTATGGCCTGATGCACATAATTCCATAAATTTTCGGGTTTGAACAGCTAATTTGATTGCTTTTTTGGATATTCCCTTGCTCCAAATATTGTTGATCCTATTCTCACGTTTGTACTACCCATTTCAATCTGCAAAACAATCAAGTTTTCAAGTCATAAGTCTATTCCTCCAGTATTACAGTGTACGTGTATAAGAATAGACACACAAAGCAACTCCACATAGTGATACAACTTCAAGTTAAAATGTTCATTTCCATGTATCAACATAGTTTTAGAACCATTTAACTTGCAGAAAAATGATAAATGAGGCAGCAAGTAAACATGGTAGCAGGATTGTAATTGTTTAAAGTTTATACTTTCTTTAGTCCAATTCTCTATAAATAGCTCAATTCAATTTCTTGATACTCTAAATTCTCAGCCAAACAAAAGAAAATTAATGAACATCAAAACATAAAAACCAGAAATCGGTTATGAATAATAGTCTTATGAAGAACAGAAGCAGAAGTGTCTTTACTGCTTGCTCAAAGTCTGCAGACATGCCCATTGACAGCTCACATTGCTCTTCTGGAATTCCTAGTGCTTTGCAAACCTCAGTTCTGCAGTTTGATAATGCCTAAAACAACAGACAGGTTTTAGAAAATTCAGGAAGCACAAGGAAAAACACTTTGATCATAGAACCATGCATAATGTGGAGATTGTTACCTTAAAGTTTTCTGGGGTCGAAGAATAATCCAGCATACCAATTGTCATTAGGCCACAGAACTCAAGGTTTGGGCAGCCCAAACTAACATGCTTTGCAAGTTCCACACACCCAGAGGGCTCAACCCCAAATTTTGCTGCAACAAAATGACACAAAATGAATGACTGGGTTTGTTCTATAAAATCCTGGCATTGATGAGTGATGACTCACATTGTTTTAAAAAAAAAAATCATTCTAGAGGAGCTCAGAATCTAGTGCAGACAATAAACCACCATGACTCAAACATATTTCCCACCAAAATTAGGCAAGGGTGGCTAAGATTGTTAGTTGGTATAATTTTTTAAGTAATTCACATCCATATAATGGTTGTTGATTTAATGGAACAAAGAGGTTATGTGAAAATGAAGTTTTCAAGAGAAACCATTGAACACTTCAACTCGGAGGTTTCATGGAAAAGCAAAATGAAAGAATTTCAGTGGCAAATTGAAATTCTCTGTACGAGAAACTTCAATTAGTCATATAGAATAAAATAACCCACAATTCCCCCAGGGATTGGGGGGCAGCATATATGAAATTAACTTGAAACCAGTGTTGTTAAAAGCATTGAGCGCACTTAAGCGCAAAAGCCTCCTGGAGTCTAGGAGCAAAGCATAAAGCGCAAGCGCGCACTTGATTGATGTGAAGTGCGCATTAAAAAAAAAATATATTAATGATCAATACAACAATCAAGTGATCAATTAATCATATAAATTACAATAAAACATTTTATATAATTTATATAACATTTATATAATTCTTTTGTGCTTTACAAAATATATGCAACTATGATCTTTGATGGCCATGATTACAAAACATGGTTGAATCAAAATAGAAGTATAGAACCAAGAAGCCTCCTGGAGTCTAGAATAAAATAACCCACAATTCCCCCAGGGATTGGGGGGCAGCATATATGAAATTAACTTGAAACCAGTGTTGTTAAAAGCGCTGAGCGCACTTAAGCGCAAAAGCCTCCTGGTGTCTAGGAGCAAAGCATAAAGCGCAAGCGCGCACTTGATTGATGTGAAGTGCGCATTAAAAAAAAAAAATATTAATGATCAATACAACAATCAAGTGATCAATTAATCATATAAATTACAATAAAAAATTTTATATAATTTATATAACATTTATATAATTCTTTTGTGCTTTACAAAATATATGCAACTATGATATTTGATGGCCATGATTACAAAACATGGTTGAATCAAAATAGAAGTATAGAACCAAGAAGGCAAAGGCTAAAAAGTACTAGAATGTAAAGTAATATTATCTTTGCGAGTGTCTGATTTAGCGTTTGTTTGTGTGGTTGTGGTTAAAAGTTCAAAAATATCTAAAGAGATAGGCTTAAGTGTATGGTAGCACATCACACTATTAGTTTTTATATATTAAATTAATGGCTTATATCAAACATATTTAGATCTAATAGCTAAAAATCAAATCAGGATTTTTTTAAAATAAAATTTACAAAAAGCTCAAAAAAGCGCGCTTTGCGCTCAATAAAAAAGCTCAAAAAAGCGCGCTTAAAGCGCGTTTTTGTGAGGGCGCTTCGCTTTAGAGGGAAAAAGCCCCAAGGGCTTTGCGCTTAAGCGCGCTTTTAACAACACTGCTTGAAACAGATACACAGATAATTGAATGCTTAAAACAAGATGCCTCACAGAGAGAGTGGATGTCTTAAGATTCATCACGAAATCACAAATGCTAAAAGACAAATGAGGCACACCTATGGATAAAACAGGAACTAAAACTTCACATGAAAAAAATAGGGGAAAAAAAAAACCATAGGTCATTTTCAATAGATAAAATTACTACGCAGATTACAGACCACTACTACTCAACCAGGTTAACAATTAAACATATAAACAAGGAATCACAAACCTAGAAATTAATCCAAATGCTGATTGATACTATGATTTTCAGAAACAAAATTAATTGTTATAGCATGTCATTCTACTGTTCAAGCAGCCATAAAAGGTCAGATTTTGGAATTTAAGTCAGACTAGTCAAATCCGCAAGAAACAGGTAAATTTATCATGCACTGTAGATAACAAATTAAAAAAAAAAAAAAACGAAAATATAAGCAATTTAACAAAATCAGCAAACATAATCAACTTACATTCTTCTCCACTGGTATTTACTTGGACCAAGACCTTCAAAGGCTTTCTCCCAATGCTTGCAACCACTCGATCAAGTTGATTTGCGATCTGCAAAACACATAAAGTGTAGAAAATCAGAAAGAAACCAACCAACTTTTACGTATACAACACCACCAACAACAAAGACTTAATCCCAATATGTTGGGCTTGGTTATGGATCCTCAACGGACAAATCAGAGTCAGCCTCATGTTTTCTTTTTTGCCATTCTATCCTATTCAAATCAACTTTGAAGTATGTGTGTGTGTGTTTTCTTAAAATTTTTCATTCTTGGTTCACTTTATACCTTTTCATTCTATAGAAAAATGGTGTCAGATTGTGTATGCTTCAGCTGAGAAACTCAGAAAGCCATAAAAAAAAAAAAGTAATTACCTTCTCATCATCTACACTCTCTACCATTGCAAGGTTTGGGACACCAGCTGCACAAATATTAAACCATGTCTTAATTAACAATTAAGTTCTACTTACTCTCCTCAACCAAAACGATATCATTTATTCAGAAAGAGAAGCATACCCAAAAGAGCCTTAGCCTTATTGCTCTGCAAATTTCCAATGAAATGCCACTCTATATCTTCTGGAAGCTGAAATCACCCAACAATTACCAACATTAACAACTTTCAACTAAACCCACCACAAAAAAGACACAAAAAAACAGCAGCAATTCACAATTTTCACCATTTGGAACCTTAAAGAAACCAAAAAAAAAAAAAAAAAAGTACAAAAATAAGAGACTAATTCATTGGTAGTACAAAACTAAGAGATTAATTCATTCATTCCCATTCACATAACAGAAATTGTAAATAATAAGAGAAAGAAAAGCAAAGAAAAGAAACCTGAGGAGCTTTATCGATTAGCTCTTGAACGTAGTTTTCGCCGAAACAACGGTGTCCGACATCATAGACTTGGCGGATGAGAGAGACAGGTTTGGTCTTGCTGACAGCCACGACTCGAACCTGGTGGGGCCCACGTCGGCCGGACCGCTCGGCGGCTTGTTGGACACGTTGGATTACGGATTGGAAAGCTGCTGCTGCCACGCCGTCCATGGCGGCCGAGGTGGTGGCCATGCCAGAACTCACTCTGTTCAGAATTATAACTAAAAAGGAGAAATGGAACGGTAGGTGGAACTTTTAAACTTTCCTTGCGTATTACTATTCCACTATTTTGTATCTTATATTTTTACTGTATTTATTAAGTGACGTTGAATTTTAACAAATTAATTAGATTGTATTTTTATACTATTTTCATGTTTATAAAATTTCAAGAAAATAAAAAATAACAGCTATGTTATGATTGCCTTCAAGTAATATATAAATTTAAAATTTTTTTTAATCTTAAATTATACATTAAAAATAAGTTTATTGATCTTTATAGAACTAGTTGCAAACCCGTACTACGCACGGGAATCTACCTATTTGTGTAGCAGACTAAAATAATTTTTATAAAATCCTAACTTGATTATGAAACTATACCATCACATAAATTACTCCAATCTTTTATGTTTAAATTTGATAAAGAATCCATTGCTTGAACGTGCAATGGCTTGCAAAAAATTTGCTAGACGTTTTCAGATATTGCAAAAAAAAAAAAAAAAAAATAAAATTCAGATATAAAAACTTCCAAAATGCCAAAAAATATTAAAGAATCAAAAGATTTACTATCTATAAATTATTAAAACAAAACAAAATATATATGTGACTACACAATAGAGAAACATAAGAGATAAAAGAAAGATGTGTTATCTTCAAAAGAATGATCTTTGGTTACCAAAATTATTGATGTTAAAACTTCTAAAATGACAAAAAAAAAATTAAAGAATCAAAGTAGTCAAAACCTACAAATTATAGAAACAATATAAAAAAATGTGACTATAGTGTTACCTTTAAAACAAATAATTCATCACTATGGTCGTGGAAATCTGTCAAATAGTTTCAATATTGCAAAGTAATATCTCAAAAATTCATATGTTAAAACTTCTGAAATACCAAAAAATATTAAAGAATTAAACTAAAAACAATTAAATAAATGTTCTAAGGCATCCTATAAAGGAAGAGACAATCTTATACTAATGTAGCCTATAATAAGATTCACAAGTAATAGAGATAACAATGATTTATAACATGATCCCGCAAAGAGCTTTGGAACCATCCACTACGAAGAGCTTTTGAGCCATTGTGTTTTTAGCTAATAAAATTAGTTTAATAATTAGCTGAAAACAAAACCATACGACGAATGCACCTTCAACTTATTTGTATTAATAAGAATCTTGAAATTAATGTTTGATATGTTAAAACTCAAAGAGTCTAGCAAAAGATGGGTTTCAGTAAGAGGAAAAACTACCCCTCCACATAGCTTTGTATATTTTCCATTGACAATACAATGTAGCTAAACAATAACTTAACAGAAAATGGCCATACATATAAATATAAGACATTGACCAATATTTATAAAAAAATGTCAGTTTCAATATTCACTTCGTGGTGAGGGTCTTCATTTTTGTTTCACCATAACATGGTGAAGCTCCAACATCAAATACTCAAACCCTTAAAAAAATTAAATAAAAATAAAAGTCAAAGTTCTTTTATTTATAACAATATTATTATTAGATGATATTTGTTCCACATCACTTAAAATTGGTACCCCCTTCAATGCATTTTGCTACTGTGTTTGAGTCTATGTGAGTTTGACAATATATGTGAGTTTCAGATTTACAACGAAGAAAACAATTAAATAAATGTTCTAAGGCATCCGATAAAGGAAGAGACAATCTTATACTGATGTAGCCTATAATAAGATTTACAAGTAATAGAGATAACAATGGTTTATAACATGATCCTACAAAGAGCTTTTGAACCTTCAACAGATCAATATCTGATGGAGGACCTTATAATATCAGACAGATGGGAAATACTTGTTTAGATTGAAGGGCAGGGAATAAAATTCTTCACTCCTTGTGTCACCCTTGAAGGACCGGAACTTGTCCCACCAATTTTTACCACTGTCTTTCCTGATTCTAGGGTCTTGATGCAGTGTGTTGTCTAGAAAGTATAACATGCAGCCAGCAACAGAAGGTTCTGATCAAACATCATCTTCTCCACAATTAGTTTTTGGGTTTTAGGTTTTCTACACAAGCAGTTTTTAAATAGGAGAGAGTAGAGGCAGTGGGAGAGTATTATTGTATTTGGCTAGAAGTCTAATTTGCATTAGGGGTGTTTTTTCATTAATTAATTATAATGTTTATATTTGTTGTAATTTTTGTTATAGAATTTTAGTTGAAGTAGAATTTTCAAGCTCTTGAAACATATATCTAATAGAGTTTTACTTAAACTAAACTATTGTAACGCTTGATAAGATAATTACACGTTGAAGAGAAATAATAAATATATAAGATATAAAACCTAAAATAAAAAGAATCTAGAATAAAAAGAAAAAGAAAATAGTGATGACGTGAAAAATTGTGGGAGCTTCAGAGGCTTCGGTTTATATATATATATATATATATATATATATATTGTAAGGTCTTGATTTGAATTCTTGGCCCAATAAAATGTATGGACTCAAGCCCAAAAGGCCCGAACAATAAATTTGTAGAGAAGTGGGTTGGAAAGCTGGGCTGTAGTGTAAGTAACGGACGAGTAGGTTAGGACAACAAAGAAAGAAAGATAATAGACATTTACTGAAAGAAAATGTCCTCGGCAAAATCCGAGGAGATTGATTTTTTTCTATTGCCTTTGAAGTTCTATTACAAGACTTCTCTCTTGTCCCCCTCTTCTTCAGGGGTCTCTTACATTATATACCCCCTTCTTGATGATCCTGAACCTCCACTTGTTGGCCATCCAAGTTATCACTTGAGTACCTGTCCCATAAGCAACCCTTCCTTGCTCCCTGTAAGTTGTGGTTGCCAATGTAACACTGTTCAAGGGTCTTCTCCTCATAAATGTGGCCAGAAAAGTAGTTGCAGCGCATTAAATGTGGTGGTAATAGCTTCTCTTTAGGTACCTCCTAGCTTCCTCTTGTTGCTGTGCTCGAGATGTACGTACTTGTCGCCGGAGCTTTTTAAAAGCTTGCCTTGATTCGTGAGATCCGAATCTGACCCATGCTTAACCTGTCCGAGGAGGCATTGCTCCTTGGACAGGGCCCAAGGCCCAATACCCGATTTGGGCCTTTACCCCTACAATAGCCCCTCAAAATTCCAATTTTTCTCCCTTTTGTCCGACAAGAAAATTGGGGTTTTGATTATAAAGGGACAAAACTATTTATTTCTTCGGCTCGTATATGCGAAATTACTGCTTTGCGTGCCTCCTTATTGCTGCTGACGCTTCGTAGTCCACGAGTCGTCCTTAATTACTCCAGGCGGCGTTATGTCTCTTGCATCTATCGGTGGGGTGTTAATCGAACGGCTGATATTTTCCTGGGATTTCGAGCGGGGTAATTCCCACACGATCTCACCCTCTATATAAAGCATGGAGAGAAAACAGTTTTATTTTCTTCGCGAGCTCCCAATTCCTTCAGAGATCTCAAGCATTCCAACTTACTGTACTCCTTGCAGCCTTAAACCTCCTTAACTCCTTCTCCCGAGAGAACACCAAGAGATTCTTCAATAAGGTTCAGGATTTAACGCGTTAGTTTACTTTCGTAAGTATCTGTTTCTTCAAGCTTCCCTTTTCTCCATGGCCGGGTTTCTCGGCCTTCATTTCGATTAGAAAACTTTCCCTCTGTCACTTGTGTTTACTCAAATGGGTAGGTTTAAGCACCTAGTGGACTCTCCGGCTGGGATGGAGGGTTTTAGGACTAGATACCGTATCCTACCAAGGGTAGATTTACAATATTGTTTCTCAGACCAAGTTCTTACTAAGAGAGGGACGGGCGAGGTTGTCATTTCGATGATCACTTTTATAGAAGGAGGGATGACTCTCCCCATGTGTAGGATAACCAGAGAATACCTGCGCAACCACCAGTTATGCCCCCACCAGTGCACCCCCAACATGTTTAGAATATTAGGGAGTATAGATGCTCTGGACGAGCAAATGAACCTTAGGCTTACATGGTATGACGTCGCGCATATGTACGAGTGCCACTCTCTCTCCAGAGGGTACTACCTTCAATCCCGATCCAAGGAGGTGAGGATGATATCTTGCCTTCCCAAGTCCAACAAAGGCTTGAAGGATGATTATCTGGTCGTCTCTGGAGAGTGGCACGATGGTCTTCACTGCTCGGTTAGGGCGGGAACACTAGGTGGGGTACCCCAGGATTAGGCCCCTTGGCAGGGACCTTAGTTTTCTAAGTTTTTTTTATCTATTCCGATCCTGTATTGTCACTCTTCCAATCCTGTATTGTCACTCCTCGGATCATAGTTATTGGTCTAACCATGGTTTTCCTTTTCGGACATTTTACAGACAAAAACCATGTTTCTCCGAAGCTCAGCTTCGTCAACGTCCCGGCGCTCAACTTCTTATTGAGGTCAGAAATATTCGAGAGCGAGGATGGACAGCTAAGGGCTGCTCACCTGATCCTCGACTACGAGCCCTTGTCGCGTGTATTTCAAGACATGGGGCAGGCGAAAAAAGCTAGTAGCCCTAAACTCGCATGAATAGACGTTTCAAAGCTCGGGTTCCTGGCCCAGAGTGACCTTCCTCCGGTTATGTTGCCACCTCCACCCGTTCACCAGCAACTAGCTGCCCCGAGCGAGGAGCTAGCATCGTCGCCTCAATCTTTAGACACCGATATCGATCAATTCCATTTTGAAGGAGAGGCAGGGGTAGCGGAAAGGCCAGTTGAGCTCTCGGATTCTAAAGTTGAGTGCGAAAGACCTTTTACATCTTCCCATCCGCGGTTACTCATTGCTCGGCCGGATCTAAGCTCCGAGGAGGAAGAGAGCATGGATTTGAAACAAAGACATGGCTTGAAGGGCCTGATGGCCAGCAGGAATAAAGGGAGGTCGACCTCAGGAGAAGTTTAAAAAACCCAGGTTGCCCCCACTTTGCCTCCTCCTCCCCTTCAGCTCCCTGCCGACCTCAGATCAAAGACCAACACGAATCTGAGGAAGAAAAGGCCAGTGGAGGTCTTGGAAGAGGGAGAGGTACCACCTCACAAGGGGGTAAACAGCAAAAGAAAACCAGGGACCCTTATGACAAGAGAGACTGATTGATGGAGGGCTTTGAGGAGGCTGATGGGCGCTGAGGGCAGTGCACATGGGCTCCTTGGCTGGAGGTGGAGGGCGCTACCATTCCTTGGGATGCCACTATTTAGGAGTCTCAAAGGGAGCATGTTGGCGTCTTGGCCGAGGCCTTAGAGCAGCCTCTTCTTCTCCCTAGGGACATGGAGGGCCTTAGGCGCATCAAGCAACCAGACCTCTTCATGTCTCTGAAGAGGGATCTAGCAATGGTAGGCCCGCAAGCATCCTTTTTATTAACTGCTAAGCTGTATGTCCATTTACATGCGTATATTCCTTGTAACCTTTTTTTTGCCAATGTGTAGGTCACTCAGCAGGTCTTTGTGGCTGAGGAGTGGATCAAGAGGGCCAATGAGGAAGCCAAGGCTGAGTCCCACTCCCGCCAAGAGGTTAAGAGATAGCTGGGAGCTCTGAGACAGGAGAAGGCTGACCTGTTCGCAAAGCTAAAAGAGGCCGACAAAGCTCGTCAGAGTGCTCAGGCAGGTCTGAAGACCGCAGAAAGGCAGGCCGAGGACCAGTGCCAGCAGCTGCACATGATCGAGATAAACCTAGCTACAGAGAAACAAAAGGTCCTAGACCTTCTGGCTGAGCTGCAAAAGGTCAAAGAGGCAGCTCGGGTGGCCAAGAAAGCTGTCGAGGCCGCAGTGGAGGCGTCCTATGAGCGTGGGGTGAAGGACACGGAGTCTCGGCTTGCAAGGGAGGTGGCTGTAGTATGTAGGGATTACTGCACCGAGTCCTGGGGGGTAGGGATGGACCGGGCGGGAGTTCCTGCAGACTCAGAGCTTAGGAGGGCCGAGAATATTTTCTTCCCAGAGGACATTCGAGAAGTTCTTGACCCAGTTCCTCCTCCCGAGCAACTCCCTACCACCGAAGCTCCCCCTGAAGTGGGCAAGGAGGCTCAACCACCTCTGAAGGCCAAACCCTCTGAAGATGCGCTCACCATTAGGGATGTAGTCTCCCAGGCCAATGACGCGGAGGCCAAATCTAAAACTGATGATGTCCCTCCTAAGGCTGCTAATCCCAAGAAGAACCCTCTTCAGGAAAAGGCTTAGATGTAGGAATTTTGCATATATGCCTACCTTTTATAAGGGCAATCTGCTAGCAAAACAATGTATTCGTCTTTCTGTTTAATGGAAATGTTCTTTCCTTTAATTCATTGCATTTTTTATCACTATTGTCAATGGTGTTGAACTGCTAACAATTTACATAACTTGATCATGGAGTGTTTATAATAGGGCGCTTATATCATAAAGCGTGACTTTAGGCTCTGATTAATTAGCTATAAAAGTGCCATAGTGTTAGTTTCCCCCAAAGTATGTGGTCCGAGGACATAGGTATGACTTAGGTTTTGTTCGAATACTTATAAAAATGTAGCTTAGTGTTAATTTCCCCGAAGCATCTGGTCTTAGGACACAGGCATGCCATTGGTTCTGTTTGAACACTTATAGAAAAGTAGCTTAGTGTTAATTTTCTCGAAACATCTGGTCTGAGGACATAGGCATGCCATTGGTTCTGTTTGAACACTTATAGAAAAGTAGCTTAGTGTTAATTTCCCCGAAGCATCTGGTCCGAGAACACAGGCATGCCATTGGTTCTGTTTGAACACTTATAGAAAAGTAGCTTAGTGTTAATTTTACTGAAGTATCTGGTCCGAGGACACAGGCATGCCATTGGTTCTGTTTGAACACTTATAGAAAAGTAGCTTAGTGTTAATTTCCCCGAAGTATGTGGTTCGAGGATTCAGGTATGACTTAGGTTCTGTTTGAACACTTGTAAAAAAATGACGTAGTGTTAATTTCGCCAAAGTATGTGGTTCAAGGACGCAGGTATGTCTTAGGTTTTGTTTGAACACTTGTAAAAAATGATGTAGTGTTAATTTTCCCAAAGTATGTGGTTCGAGGACGCAGGCATGACTTAGGTTCTGTTTGAACACTTTTGAGAAGTAACTTATTAGATAGCATGAGGCATTCAAATAATAGACAAGGAAGGGATAGAGGAAACTTTCATTAATAATACTACCTTTTCAGGTTATTTACATTTCAAGGGTGCAGTATCATTTTTTCATCTAAGTCTTTGAAGTAGTATGCACCTATGCTTGCCACTGAAGTGATGCGATATAGACCCTCCCAATTCGGTTCCAGTTTGTGTTGCCCATGACTTTCCTCAGCATTAGGTCTCCCATTGCTAGGGGCCTTAGTTTCACCTGGGCATCATAACCTTGTTTGAGTTTGTGTTGGTAGTACGCCAGTTGGACCCTTGCACTTTTCCTTCGTTCTTTGATTAGATTTAGACTTTTTTCCAGCAGCCCGTTGTTACTGCTCAGATCGAAAGAGGTGGTTCTCAATGTTGGGAATCCGGTCTCTAATGGAATGACAGTCTCGACTCCATAAGTCATTGAAAAGGGGGTTTTCCCTGTTGATCTACGTGGCGTTGTTCGATACGTCCAGAGGACGTGTGATAGTTCTTCCACCCATTTCCCTTTCGCATCGTCCAACCTCCTCTTGAGTCCGTTTACTATGACCTTGTTTACGGCTTTGGCTTGTCCATTCCTTTGGGATAAGCAGGGGTGGAGTATCGATTTTTGATCCCAAGGCTGCAGCAATAGTGCCTGAAGGCTTTGCTATCGAACTGAAGGCCGTTATCCGAGATGAGGGTATGAGGGACCCCAAACCGAGTGATGATATTTCTCCAAACGAACTTCTTGACATCTACATCTCTGATGTTCGCTAGGGGCTTTGCTTCCACCCACTTGGTGAAATAATCCATGCCAACAAGCAGGTATCTCTTATTCCCGGCGGCTTTGGGAAAAGGGCCGACAATGTCTAAACCCCATTGAGCGAATGGCTATGGGCTGGATAGAGGGTTGAGGACTCCTCCTGGCTGATGCATGTTTGGTGCGAACTTTTGGCACTGGTCACATTTCCTAACATATTCCTGTGCTTCCTTTTAGATATTGGGCCACCAATAGTTTTGGGTAATGGCTCTGTGTGATAAGGATCTTCCTCCAGTGTGATTTCTGCAGATCCCTTCATGCATTTCTTCTGGAAGTAAATCTGTTGCCTTAGGGTGTATACACAGCAGGTATGGCCCAGAGAAAGAGTGTCTATACAATTTCTGCTCCTCGGACAACCAGAACCGTAGGGCCTTCCTTCGAATCCTGTCAGCCTCCGCCTTGTCCTCGGGTAGGATATCGTCCTTCAAGAATAATATAAGGGGGTCCATCCAGCTGGGCCCTACCCTGACTTGGTGGATGCGGGTTACTTCCTTCTTCGCCTCCATTGGCATATACAAATCCTCCGCGAGAACAATCTGAGGCACGCCCTGCGCCGAGGAGGTAGCAAGTGTGGCCAAGGAGTTAGTGTGTGCGTTCCCACTTCTAAGGATATGCAGCTGGTTAAAAGAATCAAAATGTAACGGCAAGTACTTGGCCTGGCTCAGATACTCTCGCATTCTTCCTTCTCTTGCTTCCAATTTCTCATTTACTTGACCAACGACCAGTCTAGAGTCTGAGTACATGTTTATTCTCTTTCCACCAAGCTTTTCGACCATAGATATCCCTTTCAGTAGGGCCTCATATTCGGCTTCATTGTTTGTGACCGAGAAGCCCAATCTCAGTGCTTTTTCGATAACGAGCCCTTCGGGAGAAATCAGGACTAGCCCCACTCCAGATCCCTTTTGGTTCGTCGCCCCATCATCATATACTTTCCAGCATGCGGGTCCTTGGAGGGAGATCATGCCGACTGACTTTTCATCCATGTATGATGTCTCGGCTACTTCTTCTATCGAGGGTTCAGTGAACTCAGCCATTAAATTCGCGAGGACTTGGCCTTTGACGGAGGTGCGAGGCATATACTTAATGTCGAAAGCCTCTAGAATTGTCCCCCACTTAGCAATTCTCTCCGTATAGTCAGCACTCTGAAGTATGGATTTGAGCGGGAGCTACGTCAGAACGATAACCGTGTGTGCTTAGAAATAATGGGGGAGCTTTCGTGTAGCGTGAACCACCGCCAAGATAGCTTTCTCTAGCGGTAAATAGCGAATCTCGGCTTCGTGCAACTATTTGCTTATGTAATAGACCGGTCATTGTACGCCATCATCCATCCGTATTAGCACTAGGCTTACCGCGTGTGGAGCAACAACGATATAAGCGAACAGGACCTCATCGGTTTCAGGACTTAACATAATTGGTGGTCGAGATTGATACTCCTTGAGCTGTTGGAAGCCAAAGCGCATTCTTCGGTCCACTCAAATCCCTTCCACTTGTTCATTAGGAGGAAGAAAGGTCTGCACCTATTCGCCAACCGAGAGATAAAACGGTTCAGGGCAGCAATCATTCCAGCGAGCTTTTGGACCTCTTTAGGATTCCGAGGTGGTTGCAGACTGTGGATAGCTTTGATCTGGTTGGGACTGACCTCAATCCCCCTTTGGGTTACCATGTAGCCCAAGAATTTCCCTGATCCTACTCCAATTGAACACTTGGAGGCGTTGAGGTGTAACTTATGTTTCCTCAGAATTTCAAAGATATCTTTGAGATCTCCCACGTGCCCGGACGCCTCCTTACTCTTCACCACCATATCGTCTATATAAGCTTCTATGTTCTTTCCCAATCGTGGTTCGAGCATCCTGGTTATCATTCTCTGGTAAGTAGAACCTGTGTTCTTCAGTCCAAAGGGCATCACCTTGTAATGGTAGTTTCCAATAGGTGTGACGAAAGTTGTCTTCTCTAGATCTTCTAGGGCTAATGGTATCTGGTGATACCCTTGAAAGGCGTCCAAGAAGCTCATCCGAGGATGGCCTACGGTCGCGTCTACCAGTTGGTCTATCTGCGGCATAGGGAAAGGATCCTTTAGGCAGACTTTAGCGAGGTCCGTGAAGTCTACACAGACTCGCCACTTCCCACTTTTCTTCTTTACCACGACGGTGTTGGCCAACCACTCGGGATAGAAGACTTCCTTGATAACCCCTGCTCTCGTAAGCTTCATTACCTCGTCTCTAACAGCTTCTGAGTGCTCTTTTGACGAGCACCGAGGTGGCTGCTTTTTGGGAGTAACAGATGGGTTAACATTTAGATGATGACAGATGAAGTTCGGATCAACCCTTGGGGCCTCATAAGCATCCCATGCAAATACGTCCAGATTTTCCCTGAGAAACTCTATTAATCCCTCCTTCTCCTGAAGAGGCAGCCGAGAACTGATTTGGAAGAACCTTTCAGGGTCGTCACCGATGGCCACCTTCTCTAAATCCTCACATTTTGCCCCCTCGGTAGGCGCCCGGCAGGTGGTGCCTGGTCCTTTGATTGCTATAAGCCTCTTTAGAAAGAGGTCGAGGGCTTTGCTTCAGGCCGATGCGAAATGGCCGCCACCAAACATTGCCTTGTCGTGGTCTGGCGTCCGAGGACTTCCATGACCTGCCCTCTAGAGGGAAACTTCACCTTCTAATGAAGAGTGGAGGCGACAACCTCTAATGTATGAAGCCAGGTCTGGCGATGATGGCCGTGTAGGGCGAGTAAGTATCTACTACGATGAAGTCTACTTCCACCACCTTTGGGCCCGTCTGCACGGGTAGTCTAATTTGGCCTTTTGAAATGACAGTCTTCCCATCAAAGCTCACTAAGGGGGAGTTGTAGGGCGTTAGGTCCTCAGGCCTGAGACCCAGCCCCTTGCAAAGGTCAGGATACATAATCTCGGCACCATTACCATCATCCACCATCACCCTTTTCACGTTATACCTTCTGATTTTGAGCGTCACCACTAGAGCATCGTCGTGAGGCTGTACGGCTCCGGCCTTGTCTTCCTCCGAAAAACTCAATACAGGCTGGTTATCCACCTTAGTCCTCTTCTGATTTGAACTATCACCCTCAGCCGACAATTGAGCCACAGACATCACCCTGGATGGATAGGAGCCGGTCCTTCCCAAGGCTGCAAAGATGACGTTTATCGTGCCTATGAGGGGTCTTAAGGGTGCTTCGGCTCGGGGCTGGCTTTACACACCACTAGAATGATGCAGGAGGTGCCCCAATTTCCCTTCTCGGACAAGTTGGTCCAGGTGATTCCATAAGTTTCTGCAGTCCTCTGTGGTATGCCTCGGTTCTGATGATATCGGTAATATAGGTTTCGATTGCGCTTCATGGGGTCCCCCGCCATCTTGGTTGGCCATTTGAAGAATGGTTCATGCTTGATTTTTTCCAGAACCTGGTGCACTGGCTCTCGGAACACTGTATTGACTGCCTGCACATTAGTAGCTCCGAGCTGCTCGGAAAATTCTCCCCTCGGCCGACTATTATCATACCGGTCCGACTTGAAATCCCTCCGCTCCTGGGGGATAACCTTTGCCTTTCCCTTCCCTTGTAGCTGGTCCTTCTCGACCCTTTTGTACTTATCAATCCGGTCCATAAGTTGGCGTACACTAGTAACTGGCTTGCCTGTAAGGGACTTCCTTAGTCTGTGTTCGGCTGGGAGGCCAACCTTGAAAGTACCGATAGCAACATCATCAAAATCCCCGTCTATCCCATTAAACATCTCCCAGTATCTGTCCGAGTAGGCTTTCATGGTTTCCCCTTCTTGCATGGACAGGGACAGTAGGGAGCCTAGGGGCCGTGGGACCCTGCTACACGTGATGAAACGAGAGCTAAATGCTCTGGTTAGTTCCTTGAAAGAGCCTATGGACTCAGCCTTCAGACCATCGAACCACCTCATCGCCACAGGTCCTAGGCTAGATGGGAAAACTTTACACATCAGAGCCTCATTCTTGGAATGGACAGCCATCCTCTGGTTGAAGTGGCTGACGTGCTCCACAGGATCCATTCGACCATTATAAATGGTGAACGTGGGCTGGTGGAAGCGTCGTGGAAGTTTTGTTGCCTCAATCTTACACGTGAAAGGTGATTTGGGAATCTGGTGCAAGGCTTTGCTCATGGCGTCGTTTTTTAGGCCTCTATGAGACGAGCTCTCATGCTTGCGCCTGTGATGATACTCCTTTTCATGGGAGAAAGACTCGCTTGGGGGAGTTCTTGACCTACGTCTATAGTCGCCATCCCCCTCGTCCCCGGAGGAACTTTTAGAGCTAGAAGAGTCACGCTTTTCGCCGTGCGTCGCATAACTTCCTCTTTAACTCATCAATTTGCAATTGCAAGGCCTTATTGTCATTGAACCTTCGAGAGGCATGGGTTTTCACTCGAGAACGGCTTCTGCTTGTGTGTGTGGTATGTACACTTCCCTCACGATCTTTCTCACGTTCTAGGTTCAAGAAACCATCTTGTTGTTGAGTCCCTGCAGACTTTGCCTGATGTGGATTTGACCTCACCATGGTTGCTTATTGAACTCACTATTCCACTGTGCTACCTCTCCACAGACGATGCCAATTGTAAGGTATTGATTTGAATTCTTGGCGCAATAAAATGTATAGACTCAAGCCCAAAAAGCCCGAACAATAAATTTGTAGAGAAGTGGGTTGGAAAGTTGGGCTGTAGTGTAAGTAACGGACGAGTAGGTTAGGACAAAAAAGAAAGAAAGATAATAGACATTTATTGAAGGAAAATGTCCTCGGCAAAATCTGAGGAGATTGATTCCTTTCTATTGCCTTTGAAGTTCTATTACAAGCCTTCTCTCTCGCCCCCCTCTTCTTCAGGGGTCTCTTACATTATATACCCCCTTCTTGATGATCCTGAGCCTCCACTTGTTGGCTTTCCAAGTTACCACTTGAGTACCTGTCCCATCAGCAACCTCTCCTTGCTCCCTATAAGTTGTGGTTGTCAATGTAACACTGTTCAAGGGTCTTCTCCTCATAAATGTGGCTAGAAAAGTAGCTGCAGCGCATTAAATGTGTAGTAATAGCTTCTCCTTAGGTATCTCCTAGCTTCCTCTTGTTGCTGTGCTCGAGATGTACATACTTGTCGCCAGAACTTTTTAGAAGCTCGCCTTGATTCGTAAGATCCGAATTTGACCTATGCTTAACCTGTCCGAGGAGGCATTGCTCCTCGGGCAGGGCCCAAGGCCCAATACCCGATTTGGGCCTTTTTACCCCTACATACATATACATACATACATACATACATACATATATATATATATATATATATTGATATTGATTACGATTTGATTTGAATGAAAAATTTGACATATATGTTAAAAAGATATACAATTTAATTATTAGATTTTTAAAATATATATAATTTTTTTTTGAGGGAGTTTTTTTTATAGGAAGTTGAATCAAAAGAATTTATATGTTTTTGTCAGCATTTTTGCTTAATAATACTATTATGAGAATTATTTCGTTAAGTTATACCATTTGAAAGTTATTTGAGAATATATATATTTTTTTTTAAAAACTCTTTTGTTAAAAAGATGACGTTGTTCAAGTATAACTTGTTTCTTAATGTTGACATTGCCAATATGATGCGGCGTATGGTTACAGTGAAACTTGTCTCTTAGAAGTAACAAGTTCAACTTCTAGAATTTAGAATTTGAACATATTAGCTAGACTTAAGATAAAATTATGGGATAAAGTTGGTACCAAATTGGTTAATCCATTAAAATGCATGTATTAACCTAACTTTGAATGAACCCCAATTAGGACTATCTACATGTCAGTCTGGGTCGGTTTTGAGGTCAAACTGCCACTCGACTTGATCATGTCAAGTTCAGGATTATATATTTTTTTGTTTTGTTTCAATTACATCTAGATTATAAATTTTTAATTTTTTAGCCTTTGGAAGTTTTAACTGAATTTTTTGGTTCATTTTTTTCTTGTTTATCAAGTTGTAATTCGGTCCTATGGTGAGAGTGACTCAACTAGCAACTCAAAACGTAATTCCCACGAGTGCTATGGCGACTCACACAAAAATTCCCACTCTATTTCTGCAACAAATAGCATAGCGACTCCCACGATAACTTTGACAATTTTTTT
The DNA here is from genome assembly GCA_033629205.1 of Lithocarpus polystachyus. NCBI lineage: Eukaryota > Viridiplantae > Streptophyta > Magnoliopsida > Fagales > Fagaceae > Lithocarpus > Lithocarpus polystachyus. Next base: position 88,363,479 of record CM066166.1, read on the forward strand.
TTTTTTGAGAATCATAACTTTGACAATTTAAAGACTAATTTCGAGTCCAATCAAGTTCCTTTAAATGTACTACCTAGGTAAGCTTTTTTATCTTCATAGAATTGACATTACGTCATTACGCTTCTCATGGAATCCATTATAGCATAAGAACTGATGAACCCCTGATTCGTCAGTCGTTGTAGGTGCGTCCGAATGGAGTCGTCGTCCTTCAGATGAGGCTTCCAATGGAGAAATAATATTTGGGTTCTCAAGTGATCACCGATGTGGCGCCTGCCACAACGACTCCGATGCTAAAGTTAGTGAAAGAATCTCAGGCTAAGATGAAAGAAAAAATGAACATGTATATTGTGTGTGTACCTTTTTCTTATGCTAAGGATATTATATATATATGCCTGCCATGATAGCCGTTGCAGCTATTATGGCTACTTCAATGTGTAACGCCCCATTCCTATTTATGTTGGTCTTGATTGCGCTTCCAACGGTCTATACAGTTATCTTTGTAACCGCCCAAGTTTGTCATTTAACCGCATTGAATAGTGCCATTACTTCTGTCGCAGGGATGGTTCGCTTCGTTAGTGACGGAAGCTTCCTCATCTTCCAATGTCTCGTCATTATAACGAGACCGTCCAGGAGCGTCGTGCTTGTTGGTCCCATCAACTGCCCCCGGATTCTGAGGTCGTCCTGATGACCTTAGAAGGTGAGAGGTCTGTGAGTTGTCGATGACTCTTGGGATCTTGCTCCGCATTAATTGCTTAGTGGCGGCGTCACACATACCACGGCCACGTGGCCTGCTTTGATTAATACTCTAATTATATGACTCTTGGGTTTCCCGCTAATTTCTGTTTTTCTGCGTTTTGGTTTTTAAGTTGCTTCTCTTTTTTCAAAAAACTGCCCATCAAACTGCTCCGAGTATTTTATTCTTCTCTTTTCCTCATTTTATCCTTCTTCTACATCTGTATTTTCTGTACTTCCATTTTTTCCGATTCCTTCCCTCTTTGATCCTTTTTGCGATTTACCGGTGGTGCCGTCGAATCTCCTCTTGTCAAGGTACGTTTATTTTCTCTTGGTCCTCTTTTTCCTTTCTTTCTTCGTCGCATCAGAACTTACGATTTCTGTTTCTGTGCTGGTTTTCTGTGTTTTCAGTGTTTTATTCCCCTTTGCTTTTTCTTTGCGTTTTTATGGTTAGTGGCTCTGAGGTCAGGGTAGAGTGCCCCTCAATCTCTTTTTTCTTTGCACGTTTAGGGGCCTCTTTAAGCGTTTCTCATACCTTCCCTTCTTTGATTGGGAGTTTCTTCTTTGAGGGTGGTGGTTTTTCCGTCGCTTTGGGCGAGTTACTTCCTATACTTAGTCAATCACATAGTTGGTTCGGGACCTTGGCAGGTGACAGGACTAGAATGTCTGAGGTTCGATCTAGTGAGCTTGATACTGGGTTGTCTTCTAGTGGTGACCTGGTGGAAGGGGATACCGCCGCTTCTACCCCTCGTGAGGTTAGGGCTTTTCACGCCCTCGGCGAGATGTGCGGCTTGGATGGTGACACTCTCGCCAGATTCAAGGATAGATTTCAATTTCCTGATAGGGTTAGGGTTTGTCTTCCCCGTGAGGACGAACGGGCTTGCCACTTTCTACCCGGGGAGGTATGCTTCTATGAGGCCGCCTTCTTGAGTGGGCTTAGGTTTCCCGTCCACCCGTTCATCATGGAGTTTCTAGGTCGTTTAGGTATTGCTCCCGGGCAATTTATGCCTAATTCGTGGAGGATAGTGGTCAGTTGTATGGGGATATGGCTGGCCGCTATCGACGGGGACACGATTAAAGTGGACGAACTTGTCTACTTATATCGTCTGAAGGAGTCCAAGGAGTATGGGTATTATGAACTAGTGCCATGGGAGAGAAGGACTAGGATTGTCAGGGATTTACCCTCATCATTCAGGTACTGGAAGTCCCGGTTCTTCTATGTGTCCGGGGATGATTGGGAGACCCTATCTGGTGGAGTGTGGGGTGAAATCCCAAGGTTGCTTCGTCGGTGGGGGACCCCGAACTTAGGTGCGTTAAAGCTTCTATTAAACCCTTAGTACTTGCCTTCCAGGGTTTGTTTCAACGTCACTAATCTTTTGTTGTGTTGTGCAGTTAAGAGGCGGCCTAAACTTAAAAGTAGGTACAGAGAGCGCGTTGAGAAGGCTATTGAATACTCCCAGACCAGTGAGGACTTTGACGACCTCGTGGACCCCCGAACCCTCGCCTTTTACTGTTTTGGACCTGAACCATCTGCCTTCGTGCTATGCTCGCTTGAAATTGAAGAAAAAAAGAGTAAGTGTTTATGTTCGTCAGTGACAGCCTTTATGTGGACCCTTGTCTTAACGACCTTTCTTTTGCAGAGATGACAACAAAATTTAACCAGAGTATGTATGCTCGGATGAGGGGGAAGAAGAATGAGCCCCTGTCCAACCTCGGGGCTAAAACGGTGCGGGTGACGGAGAGGGGTGCCCCAGTTGCATTGACGACCTCGCTGACTCCCGGTGTTGATCCCGCAAGGACGGTTTCTCTAGACACTTCGATTGAGGAGATCACTCCTTTGAGGAAAAAGCAACGAGTAGAGGACAAACAGAAAGAAAAGGTTGACTCCGGGCCTTCCTCTGTCTGGGATGACGAGGGAGTCGCTTTGTCAAGGGCGCACGATACATTTACTCCCGAGGACATGAAGGTGCTTTCAGGAGTTCCAGCCAAAGAGCTTGTGGGTTGTCACCTCCACAAGCTTGTACAGGTACTTGTGCTGATTTATCTCCTTCGTTTTTATCACCATCCATCCCCTTTTTTTTTTTTTTTTGCCTCGTCTTCTTATCATTACTTTTCAGGTGCTGGGAGAAAGTCTCTATATCACGTTCGAGTATTTTGCTCAAGAAACCAAGGTTGTCTCTGCGTTGTCGAGGGTGGAGCATCTGGAGGCCGAGAATTCAAAGTTAAGGAAGGAACTGATCAATGCCATGGGGGAGACCAACGTCGTGAAGGAGAAGCTTAAAGTCATGGGTGACGATCTTAGGGCCGAACTTCAGTTGCTGGTGGAGAAGGACGAACAGTTGATGGTGGCGAAAGAAAAGGTTAAGACTGTTGCTGCCAAGGCCGTCGAAGCCTTCCAACAGACTGACGAGCATAACACGATGCTGTTTAGCTGGTACTTCAAGGGCTTCGAGCTTTTGAGGCGTGACCTCGTCAAGCATCTTGTCGGCGTGGATATGGAAAATCTAGACTTGGAAGAGGTAGACAGAGAGATGACTGCAGACGAGGCCTCTCCATCCACGACGTTGGAAGGTGATGCCCCCTCGACTACTCCCGTGATTCCTACCGACGAGGCTGCTCCAGATGCGTGATTCTGCAACTTGGTGAATTGTTTTTGTAAAGGGATTCATGTGAAGACAATGTGTTGTTTTTTTTAACCTGATGTTTCATGGGCTTTTTGTATGAACACAATGGTAGTTGCTCGTGGTTTTGGGCTTTATAACGTTGGCTATGCTTTGCTTTTTAAGAAATATCAGTCTCCTTTTCGTCGGTGTTTAATGGTTGTACAATTTATGCATGATTTCTGTAGTAACTTATATCTGTCCGGGTAGGTGTATTTATTCTTGCTATTCAGCCAAATTTTTGGCATATTGTCCTCTTTTGAGGTTTCGTCAGTAATTTACATTCGTCGAGGCGAAGTTTTGTTACTCAGCCAAATTTTTGGCGTATTGTCCTCTTTTGAGGTTTCGTCAGTAACTTACATCCGTCAAGGCAGAATCTTATTACTTCGCCAAATTTTTGGCGTATTCCCCTTTTGGGGTTTCGTCAGTAACTTACATCCGTCAAGGCGGAATCTTATTACTTCGCCAAATTTTTGGCGTATTCCCCTTTTGGGGTTTCGTCAGTAACTTACATCCGTCAAGGCGGAATCTTGTTACGTCGCCAGATTTTTGGCGTATTTTTCTTTTTTTAAAGGTCTAGTCATCCATTCACTGAATAATACTTTTATTGCTTTTGAGGGTAGTGAATACAATATCTTCTTACATTTGAGGATGGTATTTCTTCAAGTGCTCGATGTTCCAAGGCCGTGGAAGCTTCTGTCCGTCAAGGGTTTCCAGATGATAGCTGCCATGTCTGGAGTAGTGCACGACCTTATAAGGGCCTTCCCAAGTAGGGCCGAGCTTCCCATGGGTAGGATCCTTGGTTGCCAGGGTGACTTTTTGTAGAACGAGATCTCCAATGCTGAGTCGTCTGAGTTTGACTCTTTTGTTGTAGTATTCTGCCATCTTCTGCTGGTACTTTGTCATTTTGTCGAAAGCTCTTTCTCTGACTTCGTCGATGTAGTCCAGGTTGACCTTTAATTCGTCGTCATTGTTCGGTCCTTGAAACATTTCTCTTCTGGTGCTCGTCACTCCCACCTCTACTGGGATTACTGCTTCGGAGCCGTAGGTGAGTCTGAATGGGGTTTCACCTGTTGGGGTTCTTGCTGTAGTCCTGTAAGCCCACAAGACGTTGGGTAATTCTTCAGGCCATGCTCTCTTAGCCTCGTCCAACTTAGCCTTGATGATCTTCAGTAGTGTTCGATTGGTTACCTCCGTCTGTCCATTTGCTTGTGGGTGTCCCGGGGAGGAGAATTGGTTCTTAATTCCTAGCGCCGAGCAGAAGTCTCTGAAAGTCTGACTGTCGAACTGACGTTCGTTGTCTGATATGATCGTGTGTGGAATCCCGAACCGGCAGACTATGTTCTTCCAAACAAAGCTTTGGATCTTTGCCTCGGTGATAGTTGCCAGAGCTTCTGCCTCGACCCACTTGGTGAAGTAATCAATGGCGACGAGCAGGAATTTTACCTGTCCTTTACCTTGGGGCAGGGGTTCGACGATGTCGATCCCCCATTGCGCGAAGGGCCATGGCGAGGTTATTGCCATCAACCTCTCGGCTGGAAGGCGTTGAATGTTCCCAAACCTCTGACACTTGTCGCATCTTTTGACGAGTTCTTGTGCGTCAACCTGCATGGTAGGCCAAAAGTAACCGGTTCTGATAATCTTACTTACCAAGGATCTGGGACCTGCATGGTTTCCACAAACTCCGTCATGGATTTCCCTCAGGATGTAGAGTGCTTCTTCTTCGTCCACGCATTTCAGGTAAGGCATGGAGAAGCCCCTTTTGTACAGGGTGTCGTTCAGGATTGTGAATCTGGCTTCTCTTCTCTTTATCTTCTTGGCCTCTTTGATGTCTAGTGGAAGGTGTCCGTCTTGCAGGTAAGATATTATTGGCGTCATCCAACTACGAGTGCTTTGGATTGCGAACTGGGGAGCTTCTTCTATGCTGGGGCGCTTCTGGATCTCCATGTATATGTCAGTGCCTGAGGGTTTTTCTTCTGAAGAGGCCTGTTTCGCGATCTCATCTGCCCTCGTGTTCTGGTTTCTTGGGATTTGCTCAAATTCTACTTCCTCAAATCCCTGTACTAGACACTTCGTCAATCTGAGATACTTCTGCATCCTTTCCTCCTTTGCATCATACTCTCCCTTTATCTGCCCTACTACCAGCTTCGAGTCGCTCTGGAGAAGTATGTTTTTAACCCCCAAAGCTTTCACGACCCTTAGCCCCGTGAGTATTCCTTCATACTCTGCTTCATTATTGGTGGCTGGGAATCTCAATTGAACTCCATACTTCAGCGTTTCTCCTTTCGGACTCATGATGACGATCCCTACTCCCCCTCTCTTTTAAGATGACGATCCGTCGGTCTGTATCGTCCACCGCTGCGTATCGTCAGTGTTCCTATCTTCGTCATTACTGGTGAACTCGGCGATGAAGTCCGCTAGGGCCTGCGCTTTAATGGCGGTTCTAGGATGGTACTCAATGTCGAATTGGCTTAGCTCAATTGCCTACTGAACCATTCTCCCAGCTGCTTCTGGCTTGTTCATAGACTTTTTGATGGGTTGATCCGTCATCACTACAATGGGGTTCGCTTCAAAGTATGGTCGCAGCTTTCGCGATGCTACTATGAGCGCGAATGCAATCTTTTCTATCTTGGGATACTTGGCTTCAGCTCCTTGAAAAGCTTGACTAACGTAGTAGACTGGAAGCTGTTTCCTGTCCTCCTTGCGAATTAGTGCAGCACTGACGGCTGTGCTTGACGCTGCCAGATACAAATACAAGTTTTCTCCTTCTTTGGCTGGGCTCAATAGAGGAGGGTTGGTCAAATAAGCTTTGAGTTCTTGAAATGCGGCTTCACATTCGTCAGTCCAGACAAAGGCTTGTTTCAGCGTCTTGAAGAAAGGTAAGCATCTGTCTGTTGCTTTAGAGACGAACCTATTGAGTGCCGCAATACTCCCCGTGAGCTTTTGGACTTCTTTGACAGTTTTGGGGGATGTCATGTTGAGAATAGCTTGTACCTTTTCTGGGTTCGCTTCTATCCCTCTTTGGGACACCATGAACCCCAGAAACTTCCCCGAAGCTACCCCGAAAACACATTTGTTGGGATTCAACTTCATCTGATACTCCCTGAGGGTGGTAAACGTCTCCTTAAGGTCGTCCAGGTGGGAAAGTTCTTCTTTACTCTTGATGAGCATATCGTCTACATACACCTCCATATTCCTGCCAATTTGTGCACTGAACATCTTGTTTACTAACCTCTGGTACGTTGCCCCTGCGTTCTTCAGTCCAAAAGGCATCACCTTGTAGCAGTACAGCCCTTGACTTGTAACGAACGCGGTCTTTTCCTGGTCTTCCTCGGCCATCTTTATCTGGTTATACCCCGAAAAAGCATCTATGAACGTTAATAGTCTATGGCCGGCAGTGGAATCCACCAACTGGTCTATTCGCGGCAAGGGAAAGCTGTCTTTCGGGCAAGCCTTGTTTAGGTTCGTGAAGTCTACGCACATTCTCCACTTTCCGCTGGCCTTCTTCACTAAGACGACGTTAGAGAGCCACTCCGGATAGTAAACCTCGCGAATGAATCCTGCATATAACAACTTACTGACCTTGTCTGTGATCGCTTGGTTTCGCTCAGGAGCGAATACTCGTCGTTTCTGCTGGACAGGCTTTATCCTCTGATCCACATTGAGTCTATGCTGAATTATTTCCTGTGATATGCCAGGCATGTCCCCATGGCTCCATGCAAACACGTCTAAGTTCTCTTTGAGGAACTGGACGAGTTTTATTTTCATCTCTGGAGTTAGCGTCGTCCCTATCCGGGTTGTTAATGCTGTTTCACCATCAACTAGTTCAATTGTCTCCAATGGTTCCACTTTCTCCTGCTCCTTCTCCTCGATGATCCAGGTGTGGTTCTCTTTGGAGGCTAGCACGGCCTGATAGCACTCCCTGGCCAATACCTGATCACCTTTTGCCTCGCCTACACCGTCTTCTGTCGGGAATTTTACTTTTAGGCAATAGGTGGATGTGGCTGCTTTCCAACGATTGAGCGTGGGTCTTCCAATGATTACATTGTAGGATGAGGGGCAATCTACCACCAAGAAGTCTGTCTGACGAGTCAATTGTTTCGGATGAGCCCCGACTGTAACCGTTAGCGTCGCTATGCCTTTAGGATATACCCTGTCTCCGCTGAAACTGACGAGCGGAGATTCAAATGGTCGCAGTCTTTTTGGATCCAGGTTCAGCTGTTGGAAGGCTGAGAGGTAGATGATATCCGCTGAACTGCCATTATCTATAAGGACTCTTCTGGTGTTGAACCCTTCGATCACGAGCGTAATTACCAGGGGGTCGTCATGGGGCTGTTTTACTCCCCTGGTGTCCTGTTCTGAAAAATAAAAGTCCTGGTCTGTTCATTTTTGCTTGAATGGAGGCACCTTATGAACGCTGTTTACCTGTCTTTGATGCGCTCTCCTAAGGGATTTATACGACCCCCCTGTGGATGGACCGCCCGCGATCGTTTTTATTTCCCCTCTGATGCTCGGTGGGTGTTGTGAGGTGTTACCCTCGTCCCTAGATACAGCCCCACGCTGGTTCCTATTGTCTCCCCCGGGCCTGCCGGGCTCTTCCTTCCTAACGTACTTCTGCAGCTTCCCTCTCCTAATTAGTTCTTCTATTTGCTCTTTTAGGTCTCTGCACTCTTCTGTGTAATGGCCGTGATCTTTATGGAATTGGCAGTACTTCTTCTTGTCCCGAACGTTGGGGGATGAATGTAACGGCCTCAGCCACTTGAGGTAATGCTCGTCTTTAATCTACGCTAAGATCCTGTCAACAGGCATAATGAGTGGGGTGAATTTTACCGTACGTTGGGCCTTATCGTCCCTCCTTCTACCCCCGTCACTGCTTCGACGATCTAGCTGATCTCTCTTCCTCCCCCTACGATCGTCTTCCCTTTTTTTCGGGTCCCCTGCCTTTTCCACATCTCGTATGGCGGCTAGCGCGTCCTCTGCGTTCATATATTTTTGTGCCTTCAAGAGCATTTCTGCCATCGTCTTTGGAGGGTTTTTTGCGAGCGAAACCACGAATTCTCTGGACTTCAGACCCGCCTTAAAGGTTGTCAACTGTACCTTGTCATCTGCCTCGTCCACCTCTAAGGTCTCCCGAGTGAATCGCTTCACATACGATCTTAGAGTCTCCTTTTCCCCTTGCCTAATGGTGAGCAAGTAATCAGCTGGCCTTTTGGGGCGTTGCCCACCGACGAAGTGACGCAGAAAAGCGTTACCCAATTGCTCGAAGGTATCGATAGACGATGTTGGTAGTTTTGTGAACCACTCTCTTGCAGCCCCTTTGAGTGTAGTAGGGAAGGAGCGACAGAGTATCTCGTCGGGAGGCTGCTGAAGGCCCAGTGTAGTCTTGAAGGTGTTGAGGTGGTCTTGGGGGTCCTTAAGTCCGTCAAAGGGTTCCAGCTGAGGCAACCTAAATTTCGATGGAACCGGGCATCCCAGGACCGCCGCAGTGAATGGCGAGTCCGTTGCTCTGATCATTCGGTCTAAGCTTTGATCCGTCCTGCCTCTAATTGCATTCCTGAGTTCGTCCATCTCCTTCCTCATTTCCCGGAGTAGATCGGAACTCTGTTCTTCTGAAGTAGCCGGCTCTCGGCGGTCGTTCCTTCTATTGCTGTTTTCCTCACCCTCCTGATTGGCTCCGTTCCGATTCTCCTCCTGTTGTAGCCGTTGCCTCATTTCCTGATTTTGCCTGGTAAGTTCTTCCACGGTGGCCGCCAAGGCTTGGACTTGTTGGGCTAGGGCAGCTGAATCTTGGTTAGACTCCATCCGGATGCAAAGGTTGATGGAGGATCAAGGAAGATAGAGAAACTTCCCACAGACGGCGCCAAACTGATGAACCCCTGATTCGTCAGTCGTTGTAGGTGCGTCCGAATGGAGTCGTCGTCCTTCAGATGAGGCTTCCAATGGAGAAATAATATTTGGGTTCTCAAGTGATCACCGATGTGGCGCCTGCCACAACGACTCCGATGCTAAAGTTAGTGAAAGAATCTCAGGCTAAGATGAAAGAAAAAATGAACATGTATATTGTGTGTGTACCTTTTTCTTATGCTGAGGATATTATATATATATGCCTGCCATGATAGCCGTTGCAGCTATTATGGCTACTTCAATGTGTAACGCCCTATTCCTATTTATGTTGGTCTTGATTGCGCTTCCAACGGTCTATACAGTTATCTTTGTAACTGCCCAAGTTTGTCATTTAACCGCATTGAATAGTGCCATTACTTTTGTCGCTGGGATGGTTCGCTTCGTCAGTGACGGAAGCTTCGTCATCTTCCAATGTCTCGTCATTATAACGAGACCGTCCAGGAGCGTCGTGCTTGTTGGTCCCATCAAGAACTATTAGAGCATTTCCATCAAAGAGTGCAAATATTTTAGCTTTTAACATCTCAAAATCCTATTTTATCTATTTTAATATACTACTTTATATTACACCCAACATCAGAACTTCTATTTTTTTAGCACCTCGTTTAATTTTTATTTTTATTTTTTATATTCTTTATTTAATATTTATTTATCTCTTCCTACTTGTATTTCTCTTCTTCTTTAAAGCAGGCAGAGAAGTCATCAAACACCAAACGGTCCAGTTAACTTAGCTACCTCTTCTCAACCCAACAAACCCACACAGCCACCACCACCATGGCACCACCACCGGAATATTAAAAAAAAAATCAGCCACCCTACCCAAAAACCCAAACTACCTTTAGCCGCCACACCCAAAACACCATACCCACCTATCTAACCCAACAAACCCACATAGCCGCCACCGGAAAAAAAAAAAAAAATCAACCACTCTACCCAAAACCCAAACTACCATTAGCCACCACACCCACAACCCAAAATCAACATCCACCACCACCACAACTACCAAACCAACCATCCCATGCCACCACTGATATATATATATATATATATATTTTTTTTTTTGAGAGAGTTTGAGTTGGAGGAGAAGAAGAGAGAGCAAACAAAGAAAGAAGTGAGAAAGAGTGATAGATACGGAAATGGGTGGTGGAGAAGAAGAGAGCATTGAGAAAAAAGAGAAATAAAGAGAAATAATTTTTTTTTTTAGAAAAGAAGAGAGACAATGGAATAAAAAATTAATATTTTTAATAAGATTACAGCTACAGTAAGCTGTTATCTTTGATAGCTTATTGTAGCTTAGATGCTAAAATTTTTAAGTTTAGCATCTTTGATGTATCATGCTTTTGTTGTTTGTGTTGTTAAAATATAACTTTTTAGCATTTTAATCAAGGAAGTCAATACCGTACCGGAGGCTGTACCGGTTTGGCCACCGGTACGATATATTCGGATACCGGTCAATACCGGTGTACCGTTTCGGGTTTACCGCTATTTTATATATTTAATATATACATACACACAAAATCTCTATTTACCATAAAAAATTATCTCTTGTTTACAATAAAACATTACTTCAGTTGTTCATTGCATACAAAGAAAAAAAACACAACATAAAAAACAAAAAACTTAATTGTTCATTGGATACAAAGAAAACAAATAATATAAATAATTAAGTTAATACAAACTACATAGGATTATTTACTCCCATCCATTAAAAAGATCTACTTTAGGACCATAATATACATGAGTACTACCATCTAGCCCTTAAAAAATTGCCACAATTACAAAAAAAAAAAAAAAAAAACAGCATTTTGTGTTCCGGTCCGGTACGGCCGGTACGAGGCCGGTATGGCTGGAATTCGCCGGTACGGCCGGTATTTTTTCCGGTACGAAATAGAGGTATACTTGTATCGGTATGAGGCCGGTACGGTATGTACCAGCCGGTACGGGCTGGTACGGTATGGTATTGACTCCCCTGATTTTAATAGCTTTGATGGGCATGCTCTTAATCAATATGCTGTAAGTTATTATAACATAGCCATGAATTTGGATTCTATTTAATATATCATTGAATGATTGGTGTTTTTGAATCTTTCAGATTCTATTCTCAATTTATAGGTTTTTTTTTTAATTTTTTTTAACTTTTAATTTTTTTTATGATACTCAGATTTAGAGTTTGAGTTTTTAGAATGAGTTTGTAGTAATTGATTACAACATTGCCAAGTTTGGAAAGCAGACTTTATTTTTATTTTTTATGTTGGGTTAAATAGATTGACTCCGGTTAATTAATTCAATTACCCAAGTTGATTAATTAGTTGAAATTACATGAGAATTGTGGAGGCACCCACAAATGGCCAAATAACTAATATGTAGCGGAAATAAATAATGCAATGCTTTATTAATGAATGGAGAAAACCTCTCGCGAGGCAAAAACCCCACCGGTGAATTTCAGGTCACTATTTCCAAAAATCCACTAATCAATAATCAAACGGTTACAAGTATATGAAATCTTACCACTACCCTAATCCATCCCAAGATACCAACTTATAGTTGAACCTTTGTTTTAATACTCAATTGAACTTGATCTTGTAGTAGACTTCTTCGCTTTGCATAAATCTCCAATTTGTGAATAACTCCTTTGCATAGATCCTAATACATGACTAACTTTAGCAACTTGATTGATTGTTGTTAGTTGCAAAGTTCATCACTTCATAAATAATGAAGATCAAGAAGCACTTGATTATAAAATCCGAAGGCGTACAAACACAATAGCTTCACACAAAGTATATGAGTTCTGGATGTTTGTTTCTATACTTGATGACTTTTAAAATAGGCCTTTTATATGACTAGGGTTGTAGAGAGGGGAACCCTAATCGCTCAAGTCATCATGGGCCGAATTTTAGATCTGATAATTCTAAAATCGTAGTTCTCGATAGATCTAGCTTGTGTCGAGCTTCTTTATTAATCCTCGACAGCAGCTAGTGTCGAGCTTCTTCATTAATTCTTAATAGCAGCTAGTGTTGAGCTAGTGTTGAGCTTTACTAAAATAGTTTTTCTTCACTTGTTTCTTAGACAAAATGGGCAACTGCCCTTTTCGCGCAAATTATACAGCCTTCTGCCCCCTTTCTCAAACTAATTAGGGAAATGTCTCTCTTTTGTAACTCGATTTTCTAAAAATCAAGTTTCAACTTAAAACTCGAGTTTCAATTTAAAACTCGATTTTTGGACAATCGAGTTATAACAAATTGAAAATTAAAAAAAAAAAATTGCTGGAACTCGAGCTCCATGAACTCGAGTTCCATGCAATTTTTTAAAGCCCTATAGTGGTGTTTTAAAGCCCTATAGTGGCGTTTTAACATGCAAGTTTTTTTCTTAAGTCTGATTGCTCCATTAGGGAGCCTTTAGTGGCGTTTTAAATACCTATAATGGCGTTTTTTTATGGAACTCAAGTTCCATGCATTTTTTTTTTTGTTTTTTACCTATAGCTGCGTTTCATGGAGGCCTATAGTGGCGTTTTTTATGGAACTCGAGTTCCATGCAATTTTTTTTTTTTAAGTTTGGTCATCCTATACATGATTTTCTATAAATCGAGTTTTACATTGAAACTCGATTTTGAGAAAATCGAGCTACAAAAGAGGGGCATTTCCCTAGTTAGTTTGGGAAAGGAGGTAGAAGGCTGTATAATTTGCGCGAAAAGGGCAGTTGCCCATTTTGTCCCTTGTTTCTTGGATCAAACTTCATGTCTCGTATGATACCACTTGTTATGTTTGGACAACATATTTCTTGATACATTAAACCCAACTTAGATTTACATAATTACAAGTAAAATGCGTTTTGTTAAAAGATTAACTAATTACATAGAAAATATGATTATCACACTAAGGGTGCGCAGTGGTGGAAAACAAAATTTTGACATGGTGGTTGTTTGGCTCCTTTTATTTACACATTACTCAATCCTAAACATTAATTAGTATTCATGTTTGTAGTTTTTTTTTTTTTTTTTTGAGAATTATGTTTGTAGTTGTTTATAATATAATATTGAATGAACTATGGGATTTGGCTGCATTTGTAGATAAAGATTGGAATAGCGAGACACACTTGCAAAAATCACTCCTTCGAAGAATTCGTAATGATTTCAAGAGAATGCAGTTGAAGAGGTGCTACTATAGGTTTACAAGGTTTTTAGACCCGGACCGTTCATTGAACCATAAAAGGGAAAGATTCAAGGTTTTTGAGGTCGAACCGAGGTCGAACCAGGGTCGAACTGTGATGATGTCATAATTAATTTAATAATTATTTTAATATAAATAAATATATTTAATTAGTATAAATAGAAAATTTAACTAAAATAATCCAAAAAAATATAAATATATATATTTCAAATATATATTTTCATATCATAACTTTTACAAGACAAATAAGAAATATCAAATCCTAAGCAAATTTAAATATAATATTGTGGGGACTATTTTTGCCGGTCCTTGGCAAGGCTCTGGGCGCAGTGTCGAGGAGGCTCATTTTGCCGGTCCTCGGCAAGGCTCTGGGTGCAGTACCGAGGAGGCTCAGATGTTCCACATCGAAGAGAGCTTCCCCCACTTTCAACCTTATAAACTGTGAAGCGAAGGAAGTAGTGTACCATCGTATTTCGGTATTCGAATACGGGAATACAATGGTACACTACTTCCTTCGCTTCACAGCTTATGAGGTTGAAAGTGTGGGAAGCTCTCTTCGATGTGGGACATCTGAGCCTCCTCGGTACTGCGCCCAGAGCCTTGCCGAGGACCGGCAAAATGAGCCTCCTTAGCACTGCGCCCAGGGCCTTGCCGAGGACCGGCAAAAATAGTCCCCACAATAAAAGAAGCTTTCGATGTGGGACATCTGAGCCTCCTCGGTACTACGCCCAGAGCCTTGCCGAGGGCCGGCAAAATGAGCATCCTCGGCACTGCGCCCAGAGCCTTGCCGAGGACCGGCAAAAATAGTCCCCACAATAAAAGAAGCTTCTTTTATTGTGGGGACTATTTTTGCCGATCCTCGGCAAGGCCATGGGCGTAGTGCCGAGGAGGCTCATGTTGTCGGTCCTTGGCAAGGCCATGGGCGCAGTACCGAGGAGGCTCAGATGTTCCACATCGAAGAGAGCTTCCCCCACTTTCAACCTTATAAGCTGTGAAGCGAAGGAAGTAGTGTACCATCATATCCGTGTTTTTGAATACCGAAATACGATGGTACACTACTTCCTTCGCTTCACAGCTTATAAGGTTGAAAGTGGGGGGAGCTTTCTTTGATGTGGGACATCTGAGCCTCCTTGGTACTGCGCCCATGGCCTTGCCGAGGACCGGCAAAATGAGCCTCCTCAGCACTGCGTCCAGAGCCTTGCCGAGGACCGGCAAAAATAGTCCCCACAAATATCTATTTATTTATTTATATATTGATTAGTTAAACTTGTAATAATAATAATAATTATTATTATTTTTTATTATTATTTTTATATAAGAATTAGAAAGACACTCAAATAAAATAAATTATTTAATAATTTTAAATTGAAATAATTATTATATTCTTAACTGTAAATATTAATTAAAATTAGAGCAATAATAGTACCATAACATTTTATACAAAATTTTTCACAATTTACCACGTGACGAGATGTGAGTGATAGAGATGTAAACCCATAATTTTTTTAGAATATTATAATGATAATACGAACCTACAACAATGAAAAAAAATAAAAAAACAAGAATTCGTTGGCAACAGGATATCAATATCACGTGGGCGCTAGGGAGGGGTTTAAAATAGAAATGACATGGCCTGACACTCTTAACTCCCACCATTCAATTTTCCACTATCCTTTGTCATTTCCAATGCAGTCACATGCTTGAGTTCATAAAACTAAAAACCATTACAAAAGAAAGCAAAAAAAGAAAAAAAGATAAAAAAGAAAAAGAGAAGTTAGCATCTGGAGGTGAGGACGAAACAAAGAAGAAGAGTATGGGTTAGTCATCTGGAAGTTAGTCACATACTTGGGTTCACATGAAGAAGGTTGCTTGCTGTGAGGGTTTATTTCTTCATTTTTTCTTTTTTCCTTCTTCTTTGTTGTCTTGTTCTTCCTTTGCTTCTTCTTCTTCTCTGTTTTTTTTTTCTCCCTTTTATTTGGTTCCAGATCTAAAAAAACCCAAAGTACTGCTGAAGTATTGGCCGAAACTTTGCCGAAAAAAAGGAACTGTCCGAACCTCAAAAACCGATCACGGTTCTCAGAGCCGTACGGTTTGACCACGGTTCGCACGGGTCCCTGCTTTTTTCTAATAGAGTGGTACTTGAAGCTAAAAAAACCGCAAAACTGAGAGGTTCGCAGTTTTTTCGGACCGGACCGTACGGTCCAATCTGGGTTTCAAAACCTTGTAGGTTTATATGAATAATATAAGATGCATATGGCAATTTTGTCAATTACCATTACTTTGTATTCCACACTAATATATTTACTCTTTAAGAGAAATGATATAGCTCTTCAATATGATGAATGTTCTTGGTTGACGAAAGTGGCAAAGCACTGTACGTAGAAGAAATAAGTACCTTTATGTTGAACTAGTCGCAGAACCACGAGATGAGTGGGAATATATATTTTGTAATATGATACAATTCATCCTCTAAAATTTAATGAAGATAGTTTTCTCCTAAATTGGACTATTTCTAAAATTATTTTCCAAATCTCTATCTCTACAAATATATCATTATATTATTTTGGGTTTTTTATATTTTTAGATATGATATTTGTAACCCAATAATGGAAGGACATGCCAACACAACATTAGGTTTCTATTTTTCTTCCCATGATGAGATTGTATTATATTTTAAGTCTTCTAAATTTTGAGGTGCGACCTTCGTACCAGTTGCTAAATCCTTAATTCCTAAAATTGATGTCTAGTTAGTTGCCAATAAAAAAGAATAAGACCACAAAAAAAAGTAAAGTGAAATTTTATAGGTTAGAATCATCTCGTGCAAAAAATTATTTACAATAAGGTAAATAATTAAAATACATATTAAACAAACTTTACTTCAGCAAAATGATCAAATTTAATAGACCCTCACTTATATCAATTTCCATCAAAGACCAAATTGTCAAATAGTAATGTGCCATTGATTCTACCTATGTCCACTACAGACATTTATCAATGTGTCCATATACAAATCACTCAATTGTCATTGTTTTGAATTCCCATAGAAAATCAAAATAGAGCGTATACGAATTGTAAGTAGTGAGTCACTTGTATTGCCATAACATGGTCAAAGTTGGTGGCAAATTTGCTAACTCGGCCAATTGTTCTTATTTCGGAGAAGATGTCTATTAACATTCCGGGTTATGAATTTCAAATGGCAATAGGAAGTTATCAGATTGTATTAGTTTCTATGCCCCAAAAATAGCAATTGCTTTTGCCTTCATTAGAACACATCAGCTATATTATATTGTGTTTAATAAGGAAAAAAAATAGTAAAATCCAAAAGAAATAGTATTGTTAAGATTTGTCTAAAACTCATGCACATAGTATTCTAGATATTCAAGAAGAGAAAATTCTAAAAAGAAAATCAAGTTGTTGAAAAAATAGCATAATTCAAAATCTAAAACTAAAAACCCAATTATTGTTCATGTACACAGTATTATAGATAGGTACTCAAAAATCAAGAACCAATTAATTTTTCTATCCATACAACAGTTAGCATAAAACTAGGTACTAATAGAATTTAAAAATAACTCAATTCTTTGAATTTCCTCACTCCTAAAATACCAAAAAATTTCTCATAAGCTAAATAATCCCCAAAGTTATTCGTTAACCAAACAGGCCAACTAAGGTCCCAAACACAAAAATTCCAGCCACAACACAACATTCTACTTAAGTTGATGTACTTTGAAGAATTAGAGTTTCCTTTAAAAGATTAAGATAAAAAAATTTAAACTTTTACATCCTAAGTTCCATACACAAAAAAATTTGAGATTCAAACTCTACTCTCTTTTCTCTTCCATTTTCCCACAATTTATGGGACACCAAATAGTCAAATTAAACAATAAACAACAAAATATTAGTATAAGGAAATGAAAATCTAATATAGTTGATGTGTATTGAACCATATAAAGCAAATTATCAAGCACCACCCAAGAAAAGCAATAAATTTATTCCTCTTTCCTTCAAAAGGTTCTAAGAAAAAAATAGTTACCAATTGATTAGTATGACCTTCAATAGATTAAAAAGCCTCTGGTGATTGCAAGTCTTAATCATTGACATCTGTTGAGGAGTTGACAAATGAAACAGAGATAAAAATGAAATTTAGTTCAGCATAAAAGACGACGGGAAAAAGAGAACAATAGCAATTTCTCTTTGATGAAAATGAATAACACTCTTCCTATAAAACAAAGACCAAAATAAAAACATCACATTGAAGTTAATTATAATACATTGTAGCAAACATATTGAGAGTAACATTCCTATAGTCTAGAGAAGGGCAACCATAAAAAAATTTATAACAAACATGATCAAATGCCCAACTCAAATAAATTTTTAAAAAAATAAAAAATATATATTTTAATAGTTTTAAGACCACGAAAACTCAATCTCGTTCATAATGAAATCTCAAAATTGAACTACATTTTTTTTCTTCCTAATAATGAGATGGGAATAAAAAAAAAGAATAATACAAATAGCAGAACTCATTTTCAATTTATACCCTTTGGACCTGGGCTACCAATTTTCACCTCTCAATTGCTTTAGTTTCGTTTGCAAGCTCTACAGTCATTATCTGTCTCTTGCACTCATTTGATTAGGTTTTGGTAGACGAACTTGAGCCATGACCAAAAGAATGGAAAAAAACTCTCAATAAACTATTGCATTGAAGGCCATACCGATCAATTTGTAAACAGAGAACAATTGAAAATTTATAGAAAAAAAAAAATGAGAGGCGAGGAGGTGAGGAGGTTGCAATCTATCGGTGACTATAAGAATTCCATATAATAGCTGCATCTCGAGAGTTTGGGTTAATGAAGAGACACACAATAGATTTGGAGATAAAGTATCGGCGACTATAAGAATTCTATATAATAGTGGCAGTTCAAGAGTCTAGGTTAATGGAGAGACACACAATAGATATGGCAATAAAGTAACACCTGAATTTAAAAAGAGACTCAATAAATGGCAATTGATAAAACAAAAAATAAAAAAGAAAGAAAGAAAATAAATGATGACATGACGTTGATGTGGCTTAACTGGAGCGTAGCAACAATAAGTGCTACGCTTCAGCTTTTAGATATATATATATATATGGATTCATATGTGCTCAGTTGAGATTGACATATATTGGACACGGTGAGGATAGAAAGCAAAACTTAATTTTTATTTTGTACTCTCACATGCAATGAATAGATGAACACAATGGCCGAGTCAGATTGTCAAATGTCTGACAATGTCTTCCAACTCTTTTTCACATTGCTTCATTGTTTATCCCATACTGACGGTGTTTGATGATGTGCAAGTGCAACACTGTAAGATGTTGAAGTCCAAGGAAGTCTAGGATCTTTTGTTTTTGGTTTTGCATAGAACTACGAGAGGCAAAACTCACACAAACACTCCAAAAAAACTAGCTTAACTATTGGATGTAAGGGTGAGTAAGGTTGCTTTAAGTTTTCCTCTAAAAAAAGGTGATTAATTAGATTTTGGACAAATGTTGTTTTGTAATCAAAATTACTGGCTAAAACATTTTTCACTTAAAATTGTTGCCGTGCAAGTTTGAAGGAAAAAGATGGGAATCTAGAAGGAGGATGAATAGGTCATCACTATTAGGTGGAATGCCCATATAGCATTAAGCAACCATGATAGCTCTTGTGGTTGCTATTGGCTTTTGTGTAGATTAAATGCCTAGAACAAAGATAGACTTGGTGATAGTGTCTATTCAAATTCTTAAGAGCATTGGTATCAGTTGTTTTATGCTAAATGTAATTTTTACACACTAAAACTTAATTTATCTATTTTAACACATCACTTTTCAATTTATTCTACATCACATCTTCAATTTTAAGATTCAACACATTAAAATAATATATCCAACTAATTAAAAAATTCATTTCACTCCGCAACCCATAAACTCAATAAAAAATTATTTCACAATCCAATTCAACACATAATCACTGGCCACCATAATTACAACCCAAATCCAACCAAATTTGCAAAAACAATTATCCCAAAATTCAATCATAATCACAAAAAAAAAAAAAAAAAAAAAAAAAAAAAAATTCACCAAAGCCCACAACCAACATTGCCACAACCAACAACCACCTTCGCACAAAATTATGACCACCATTGCAACTCCTACCCACCACCACTGCAAGAACCAAAAAATCAAACCCATCCCAACAACCAAAACCAAATCAGAAAAATCAACCCTCATTCCTCTTTGGCCATCACCATCCACGCTGAGCCCCAGTTGAACCATGAAGCTACTGTTTCAAATAGAGAGAAGATCGGTGGCGGAGAAGATCATGACGGCAAGAAGTTAAGGAGAGAGAGAAATAGAGAGAAAGAGGTGTCTGTGAGAAGAAGAGATGAAGGAGATGGGCAAAGAGAGGTCTGAGGGAAGAGAGAGAAAAGATAAAATATATGGGAGGAGATAAGATACAATAAAAATAAGTTTTTTTATTTTTACAACATGCTATAGTACTCTTCTACTAGTAGAAGGGTACTATAATATGTTGTAAAAAAATTGAGTTTTGACACATCTAATGAGGTCTGTTTTTTTGTGTTTCATGTGACAAATGCTAAAAATTTAGCATTTGGCATATCTAATTCCAATGCTCTAAGACAATGAATGCAATAATGTTTTGAAAAGAAATGTAAATTATATGTAAAATACATTGGATTGGAGAGTGGATTCATGTAGCGAGGTCGATTTATACTTAATATGAAGTTTTATATTTTTGTTGCAAAATTGAATTTAGATTATGCTTTGAGTTAGGTAATAAACTTACAAATGTAAGACTCCTTTGCATAGTTTTCCCATTTTATCTTCAAGCTAAATAAATATATGTTTTTTATTTATTTAACTATCCCGTGCATTACATGAGTTGGAGACTTGTGATGTAGAACACACAAACATAAATTTATAAGTAACGAAGCATTATTTTACACTATTAGATCTCGATAATAATGACAATAGTAAAAAAAACAATAAATGGAAAAATAAACATAACATACACTTAAACATAATATTAACACCAATAATAATGGCACTTGTTGATTGTAAGTTTTCTTCAATAATGACATGTTAATAAGTACATCTTAAGCACTATAAGCTAAGTTCATTTTTAATCTTTTAAATATATAATTTATGTTGTAAACTTACCTAAATTGTCATATTCATGATCGGTCTTGAGAATTCCAATTAAAACACTAAGATGAAGCTTAGAGCTAATTCTTTTACTAAAACCACTTAAGTGAGGATATCGATTCAATTAGTGTAAAAGTGCATTATATATGCAAATTATATTCAATACCTCAAGTTATAGACACACTTGCTTATACTTTATCATGCTTCTTGTGAACTTTAACGTACAATAATTTTGTATTAAGAAAATCAGTCAATGTTAATGTGAGAATAGTATTTCAATTAGATTACACAAAATAACAATAATGTCAATGATTGTCATATCAGTGCTGCAATTTAATAACACAGAATGATAATCATATAAGTGTCGCAATTGACTAAAATTATCTCCATTAGCTCAAATACTTTTCCTTTTTTTTTTTTTTGGTATAAAATAACAACTGTATAATATTTATTCAAATTGTACTATTAAAAAAATGGCACAAAGGATTCGAAAACTTAAATTGCATTGTCAACAAATGTTTATTGTATTGTGACATCCATTTTCGCAGGAATCATGGGATTTCTGCGAAAATGGATGTCACAATACGATAATTGATCCCACAATGTTTGAAACCAATGTCAAGTTTAGCATTTTGTATTTGCCTTAATCATTTTGAAATTGAGTGTTATTTCATGGGATTCCTGCGAAAATGGATGTCACAATACGATAATTGATCCCACAATGTTTGAAACCAATGTCAAGTTTAGCATTTTGTATTTGTCTTAATCATTTTGAAATTGAGTGTTATCTAACAAGTCTAAGGTTGTAAAATTCAAAAATGATCTATTAAAGCAGCCAAAGCTGCCGTCATTATTATCTTGATAGTGACCTGCATGTTTGTGGTATATACAAAAAAGTCTATGTTATGAAAAATGAAAATAGTTATGTCTGTTTCATGTGTTTTGGTTGTTAGAATTTGTTATATTGGTTGTTGGATTGAACGATTTTATTGTATTGATTGTTGGAATTTGTTCCTTATTAATGGTTTAGAATTTTCTCTTTTGATTTCTTAATGACATATCTTCTCTTATATAAACTTTAATTGAACTTTGTCTTTATTATCTAGCATTTTCAACATCGGTTTTCACACACACACACACACACACATATATATACATACACATAAACATATGTGTATAATTTGCAAAATACATTGGAGTGGAGATAAGGGTGGCTAAGACTGTCGGTTAATATAATTTTTTAAGCAAATCACATGCATTATATGGTTGCTGATTTAATGATACAAAGAGATTAAGTGAAAATGTACATTTCAAGATAAACTATTAAATGCTTCAATTCTGAGGTTTCACGGAAAAGCATAATGCAAGAATTTTTTGTTGAGAATTGAAATTTTCTCTTCTTCATTTTAAAATTGAGTGTTTTTCAATACGTCTAAGGTTGTAAAATTCAAAGATAATCCATCAAGAAAATTGTCTTATTTAAGAAAAATGTAAATAATTATGTCTCTCTCTGGTGTCTTGGTTGTTGGAATTTGTTATATTATTTGTTAGATTGAACGATTTTTATTATGTCAGTTGTAACTTTTTCCTTATTAATGGTTTAGATTCTTCTTGTGTCTTGGTTTTGATTGCTTAAATTGCATATCTTCTCTTATATAAATCATTTTAATTGAAATTTGTATTTATTATCCAGCAGTTTCAACATTTCTAAATTTAACTTTTTGATAATTATTATACTGTGTTATTTAAGTTTGTGTTTGTGTGTCTATATATACATATACATAAACATATATATGACGTACGCATAAACATATACATATGATCTGCAAAATACTCTGAAATGGAGATAAGTGTTGCTAAGATTGCCAGTTGGTATGTTTTTTTTAAGTAAATCACATCCATATAATGGTTACTGATTTAATGGTTCAAAAAGGTTAAGTGAAAGTGTGCCTTTCAAGAGAAACTATTGAACACTTCAACTCTTAAGGTTTCTTGGAAAAGTAAAATGAATGCATGAATTTTATTTGAGAATTGAAATTATACACACACACACATATATATATATATATATATATATGAAGGTTAATCTCTATCACTGAATCACAATTGGTAAAAGACAAATGAGACACACCTATAAATAAAACAGGTACTAGAAACTTCACATGAAAAGGAAAAGAAATTCATAACTCATTGTCTATTGATAATATTACTATATAGATTGCTGATAGATAGCTGACCACTACCACTCTACAACTAAACATAATTAAAGGGTTCACAAACCCAAAATAACCCAAATGCTGATTGGCACTACGATTTTCCAAAAAAAAAAAAAAAAAAAAAAAAAAAATATACAGCTTAAACAATTGTTCTAGCTCGTCATTTTACCATTAAAGAAGCCATAAAAGGTCATAAGATTTTGGAACTAAAGTCGCTCTTAGACCAAGACCTTCAATGGTTTTCTTCCAATGCTTGTAACCACATGATCAATTTGATTTGCAATTATTTGCAAAACACATATAGCATAGGAATTCAGAAAGAAACCAACCAAGTTTTAACCATATAACAACAACAACAACAAAGCCTTAAGGCAGCGTTTGGTACGAAAGAATTTACGTTACTTTTGACATCTAAATTACTGGGATTGTGATGCTTTGCAATCTGGACGCTTAAGAATGTAATTATTCCCATGTTTGGTTTAACTGGGAATCTAATAAGATTCCTAAGAATGTGAGATTATTATGTTTGGTTTATGAATTATTTATTTTTCTCACACTATCCTTAGATTTATAAATCCAATATAAAGATAAAAAAAAAAAACTTCCTCCTAATAAATAATGAAAAACAAAATGTAAATTATAAATTAAGATAAATTCATTAAAACTATAGTATAACATTTCAAAATGACAAGTACAATATAAAAATAACTATTTAAATTCTTATTCTTTATGAAAAATCTTGTTAGTAAAAATAAATAATTTATTTTAATTTAGCATCTAACCAATCCCAAATAGGGGAGGAAACCTTAATTCATAACCATAATTTTAAAAAGAGCTTAATCCATAAACAAACAACCTAACAGCGTTTAGGTCTATAAGATATTGATGATTTGTTTTATTTTTATCTCAATTGTTTAAATGATAAGGAAAAATGGTTAAAATTATCAATTTATAAAAAATACAATTTTCTTTAAGCTTGGGAATTTGGATACCTACCTATTTTAAAGAGAATTCGTATTCAAACAAAAAGAGAGTTGAGGGGGAATCCAGATACCCTTAGCATTTGATTCCCTAGTGTGATTTGCAACCAAACATGGGAATCTTTAAGCATTCTTGAGAATCCTAAAACATTACCCCATATCAAACGCCACATAATACTAATATGTTACTACCAAAAAAAATAAAAAATGTTGGAGTTGGCTATAAATCCTCCATAGTCTAACTAGATTGGACTATATGTATTCTTTTCCTTTATTCTATTCTATCCAACCAACTTTTACTCTCTCTGTGTGCATTTTCTTAAATTTTTAATTTTTAGTTCACTTTGTAGCTTTTCATTCTATAGGAAAATAGTGTAATCTTGTGTATGATTAAACTTAGAAGCTCAGAAAGCCATTTCTATAGGAGTCCAAGCATAGTTACCTTTTCAACCCAAAAAAAAGACAGAACGTATTGACCTTCATATAATCATGATATTATCATGTACACTGTCCACCAATGCAAAGTTTGGGACATTAAATGCACAAATTTTAAAGCTTAATTAATCACTAAATTTCAATTCCATTCACCTAGCTCTTGCAACTCTCTCCCAGAAACCTAGGTAGTAGAAAAACGTATCTTCCTTTAGGAATGATAATTCTTTTCCTCTCTTTGGGGATGGGGAAACAATTTTTTCCTCCTTTATTTTCCACATTTTTAAGCCCTTATTCATGGATTCCAACGTTAAAGATAGAAGACGACTCTCTCTAATTGAGATAGAGGGATCCAGATTTGATCTAGACAAGATGTGTCAAAGTTCAGCACCTAAAAGCAAGAAGAAGAACCAGCTACAAGCATCAAATAAGAAGAAATAAACACAGGCTATACGACAGAAAAGAATTTTGTACATATAACAAAGCACAAGTTGTTTTGTTTCTTTATTTATCTTCTTAGTGTTCACATGTGCAACAACAGTTGTAACTAACTCTTACACGTGTTCCATATAATGTGCTCAGTTTGTTAGTGCTTAGCAAGTTAGTTAGCTTAATTTTCTTGTATAAATATGATCATGATGTACAAAATCATTCTATGCTAATACAATAAGAGATTTCTCATCTTTCTTGTTCTTTGTTTTCTTCTTCCCTGATAGTATTAGATTCTTACATGGTATCAGAGCTTTAGCCTCTGTTAATGGCGTCAAATCCTAGCCAAAGTTCCTCTTCTTCTCCTTCTTCTACTTCTACTCAGCGTGAGCTCTCTCCAATGGAGGATCCTCAAAGCCCGTTCTTCCTTCACCACGGTGAATCACCTGGTGCGATTTTGGTTTCTCAATCTTTGATAGAGGACAATTACTCTACATGAGCCAGAGCTATGCGAATGGCTTTGGATGCCAAAAGAAAACTCGGATTCATGGATGGATCTATCACTGCTTCCCTGGCAGTCATGCCTTTTGAGAAGATGGCTTGGTCCAAGAACAATTCCATGATTTCATCATGGATCTTGAATTCAGTCTCTCCTTATATCACAACCAGTGTGATTTATAGAGATACGGCTCTTGAAGTCTGGAATGCTCTCAGAAATCGTTTTTCTCAGGCTAATGGACCAAGAATTTCTTAGCTTCAGAAGCAGATATCCATAGTTATGCAAGGAGATTCAATAGTAACAAGCTTCTTAACTGGTCTTCAAATAGCTTGGGATCAGTTGTTGAATTTCAGGCCTTTGCCATGTTGTGCTTGTGTTAAATGTTTCTGTGGAGTCAGTGACAAAATTACATCTTTTCAACACAAGATTCGTTGATGCAATTCCTCAATGGATTGAATGATGCCTATTCACAAGTCAGAACTCAAATTTTGATGATGAGCCCATTCCTTCTCTTGATAAAGCTTTTTCTTTGGTTATTCAAGAAGAGAGACAAAGAGCTTTGGGATTCAATGTCTATCCTTCTATTGAGTCTACTGCTTTAGCAATCAAGAACCAAGGGTTCAATCAGAGCTTGAATTTTTCTAGCAATGCTAGCAAGAATATCAAAGGTAGTAGAGGAAAAGGAAGACCTATTTGCAGCCATTGTGGGAAAGTTCGTCATGTGATGGGAAAGTGTTACAAGCTTGTAGGTTTTCTACCAGGATACAAGAAAAAGGGCAAAGTGTCTATGGATAATGAGGTCACAGTTGAAGGAGACCAAGTTCAATTTGATTTCACTCCTCATACTGCTTCTTTTCCATTTACTTTAGAGTAATGCCAGCAGCTTCTGTCAATGTTAAGTGTTCATGCTTTTGCTTCAACTTCCAATGATGCAATTCATTCAGCAAATTTTGCACTTTCAGGTAATTCTTATGAATTGTTTCAAGAATCTATGTGCTTGAACTTGGAGCATTTGATATTTGCTGTTAATCCTAGCAATAAAACTACTTTTGGTAATGAAAATTGGGTTCTAGATACTGGGGCAACAGATCACATAGTTCTTTCTATTACCCTATTCACTAAAATTAACAGTTGTGTTTCTACTTTTGTTCAATTACCCAATGGTGAGAAGGTAACTGTTACTCACATAGGTACCATTCAAGTCACTTCTACTTTAATTCTTGAGAATGTGCTTTGTGTACCAACCTTTACTTTCAACCTTATATCAGTGAGTAAATTGACTAAGTCTTTATCTTGTTGCCTTGTTTTTCTCTCCCATTATTGTTTCATACAGGACCTTACTTGATGGAAAACGATTGGAGTGGGTAAACTACATCACAATTTGTACCTGTTGCAATCTTCAAGCATTTGTGATTCTGTTTCAAAAGTTTCTTCTATTCTGCAGTTAGTTTTCAAGTCCTTTGTTAATTATGTTTCTATTGTTTCTAAGCCATATCTTTGGCATCTTAGGCTAGGCCATGTGTTTGATGATAAGCTTTAAGCTTTGCATCATTGTTTACCAGATGTACCATCTTTACACAGTAATAAAGACTGCATTGTTTGTCCTATTGCTAAGTAGAAACGACTTCCCTTCCCTTGTTTTAATCATATCTCCTCTAATGCTTTTGATCTTATTCATTGTGATGTTTGGGGGATCATTTGTTAAAGCTACTCATGATGGTTTTCAATATTTCCTTACTATTGTAGATGATGCCACTAGATCTACATGATTATATCTCATGAAATCTAAATATGAAACTAGGCCTCTATTGATTTCTTTCTATAATATGATTTGTACACAGTTTAATATCAACATTAAAGCCATTAGGACTGACAATGCTCCAGAATTTTTCTTAAAAGATTTCTATGCTAGTCATGGTATAATTCACCGGCATTCTTGTGTTGCTACTCCATAACAAAAGTCGGTTGTGGAGAGGAAACACCAACATATCCTTAGTATAGCTAGGGCATTGAAATTTCCGTCAAATGTCCCTATTTCTTACTAGGGTGATTTTGTTTTAACTGCTGTGTACATAATCAATAGACTGCCTACTTCAATTTTAGAGAATAAAACACCATTTGAGGAGCTTTATGGTCAACTCCCATAATTTGATCACTTAAAGGTCTTTGGTTGTCTATGCTTTGCTTCCACTTTAGCCCACACCAGAAATAAATTTGAACCTAGATCCACACCTTGTGTTTTTCTTGGGTATCCTTTTGGTGTCAAGGGTTACAAACTTCTCAACTTACTCACCAAGAAAATTTTTCTCTCTAGAGATGTCATCTTCCATGAAATTGTGTTTCCTTTTGCTTCTGCTACTTATTCTCCCCATTCTTCTCTTTCTTTGCCTCACATCTTTCCTTCACTTGCTACTAGACCTGACTTTACATCTCCCCTTGTTCTTGACTCTTTTCCTTCTTCACACACGGACATTTCTGTTGATTCTAGTGCTTCCAATCATCCCTCTTCCGAGACAACTTTACCTTCACCTGATGTTTCTATTCCTAGTGTTTCTACAGATTTCAATACTCTTTCTGTAAATTTTGTAGATTCTTCTTCTCCACCACTTACCTTTAATCCTCCTTTAAGAAAATCTGCTAGAATTTCCAAACTTCCAACTTACTTACAAGATTATCAATGCAGCAACGTTACTTGTGATGATCATACTCTTTCCACTTTTCCCAACAAGTCTAGTTCTGCTCCCTTTACTTCTGGTACAAAATATCCCTTATCTCACTATCTTGACTCCTCTAAACTGTCCTCTTCTTATTCCCTTTATTGTTCCCTTATTACTACTATTCTTGAGCCTAAGTTCTACCATGAGGCTGTTACAGACCCCAAATGGCAAGATCCCATGACAGTTGAGATCAATGCCTTAGAATCCAACAATACTTGGACCCTTACTCCTGTGTCTCCTTATAAAAGGGCTATAGGCTATAAATGGGTCTATAGAGTGAAGTACAAGGCTGATGGGTTTGTGGAAAGGTACAAAGCACGGCTAGTTGTAAAAGGTTTTACTCAACAATAGGGGTTGGGCTTTACTAAAACTTTCTCTCCTATTGCTTAGATGACTACTGTCAAAACTCTACTTGCTATTGTTGCTGTGAAAGGCTGGTATTTGAGCTAGTTGGATGTCAATAACGCGTTCCTTCATGGTGATTTACATGAAGAAGTGTATATGCAACTTCCTTAAGGCTTTTACAGCAAGGGGACCAAAATAGTGTGCAAGCTCAACAAGTCCTTGTATGGTCTTAAGCAGGCCTCAAGGCAATGGTATTCCAAGTTTTCAAATACTTTATTGAAGTATGGTTTCAACCAATCCAAGGCAGATTACTCTTTGTTTACTAAGAGGTTCAATAACTCATTCATATCATTACTTGTCTATGTAGTTGACATATTAATTGCTAGCAATGACATTCAGGCTGTTGATAAATTGAAGGTTTCATTAGATCAAGAATTCAAACTCAAAGATCTTGGAGTTCTAAAGTATTTCTTTGGACTTGAAGTGGCAAGATCAGATAAGGGCATGTCCATTTGCCAAAGGAAATATGCTTTAGAAGTTTTGAAGGAAGCAGGTATGACAGCATGCAAACCTAGTAAGGTGCCAATGGAGTAAAACCTGAAGTTAAGTAAGTTTCATGGCAAACTACTTTCTGATCCAGGGATTTATAGAAGACTGGTGGGAAGATTATTATACCTTACCATCACTAGACCAGATATAAGTTATGCAGTGAATAAACTCAGCTAATTTGTCTCTAAGCCCAAAAAATCACACTTAGATGCAGCTTATTAAGTCCTTCAATACATCTAAGGGTGTCCTAGCCAAGGCATTTTGTTATCAACTAGGTCTGATATGCAGTTGAAGGCTTATATAGATGCTGATTGGGGTTCTTGTGTAGATACAAGGAGGTCTACTACTGGATATTGTGTATTTTTGGGATTCCTTGATATCATGGAAGTCTAAAAAGCAGTCTATAGTGTCCAGATCATCGGCTGAAGCTGAATATTGAGCCATGGTAGTGACAGTGTGTGAGATGACATGGTTACTTGTTTTGTTGAAGGATTTGGGAATTTATCACCCACAGCTTGCTCTACTCTTTTGTGATAATCAGGCAGCTATTCACATTGGAGAAAATCCTATTTTTCACAAAAGAACCAAGCATATTGAAGTTAACTGTCACTTGGTTAGAGATAAAGTGCAAGATAAAGTTGTAAGATTGTTTTATACTCCCACACATTCACAATTGGCAGATTTGCTCTCTAAAGCTTTAGGTGGTCAACAACTCAAATACTTACTTACCAAGATGAACATAGTTAATATTCATAGTTCTGGTTCTCATCTTGAGGAGGACTGTCAAAGTTCAGCACCTAAAAGCAAGAAGAAGAACCAGCTACAAGCATCAGATAAGAAGAAATAAATACAGGTTATACGACAGAAAAGAATTTTGTACATATAACAAAGCTACAAGTCGTTTTGTTTCTTTATTTATCTTGTTAGCTTTCACACGTGCAATAACCACTGTAACTTACTCTTACACGTGTTCCGTATAAGGTGCTCATTTAGTTAGTGCTTAGCAAGTAAGCTTAATTTTCTTCTATAAATATGATCTTCATGTACAAAATCATTCTATGCTAATACAATAAGAGATTTCTCATCTTTCTTGCTCTCTTGCTCTTTGTTTTCTTCTTCCCTGATAGTATTAGATTCTTACAAGACGAGGGGCAATAAGGAAGTTATAGTAGCTGTAAAGTTCCTAATGAAGAGAGCCCTCAACTTTGATGCTACAGCTAGAACTTTCAGACCACTGTGGAGGACTCAAAGGGGTTTTCAAATTCTTGACATTGGAAATCACACCATTCTATTAATCTTTGAATCAGATATTGATGATGTGAGGGCACAACTACCAGAGCCTTGGACTTTTGATAAGAATTTGGTTGTCATGCAAAGTTTTGATGATGAAATCTGCTATCCGTAACATGAAGTTCACCAGTGCAACTTTCTGGGTTCAAATCCATGGTTTACTGTTGAAGCAAATGGACATTGAAATAGTGGAAGATCTAGGTAATACTCTAGGATGTAGTAATCCATTTCCAAGATAAGTTTGAACTCATGGGAGGTAATTTTATATGGGTTCAAGTGCGGATAGATACCTCCAAACCTTTATGTGGAGGTCGAAAGGTGCATTTAGGAGATAAAAGAGAAGGTTGGGTGTCTCTCAAATATCAAAGGCTCCTATTGAGCAAGTTGTACGTAATCGGGGTTCCATAAATCCTTTCCAATGCCGATCACTCAAGTGCTTGCAACCACACGATCAAGTTGATTTGCAATCTGCAAAACACATATAGCGGTAGAAAATTAGAAAAAAACCAGCCAACTTTTAAGTACACCAACAACAATGCCTTAATCCGAATATGTTGGGCTTCACTATAATCCTCAATAGACAAATCAGAGTTGGCCTTATGCAGTGGTGGTGCCAGAAAATTTTCTCAAGGGGAGCCAAGCCAAATGTATCATTGTATTCTGGTAGCTTTAACTTTCTATATATATATATATATATATATATATATATATATATATGTGCGTATGCTTTATTTTTTGAAAACAACAAAAATATTTTGTTAAAGAGATTTACTTATATATTTTTATTAACTTATTCTTTAAATGCTACTAAATTTAATGACTTATATATGACAAAAAAGTCAATATGGAGGAAAATAAAGGAGACAACAATAATTTAAAAAACAAACAAAACATTGGTACAGTACCTTAGATGCTATTCCTTAGATTCTCTTCTTAAGATTCAGCCATGTGGTTACTTAATTAAAAAATACACTTCCTTCCTATGAGAAAATATCCACATGACAGAATCTTAAAAGGGAAACTAAGGAAAATGACTTAAGTATTGTACCTAAGTCTTGCTCTTTTTTTAAATAATGAAAGGGGGGTCATCATCTAAAATTTACTCAATCTTTAAAATTTTTAACATTAAATAAAGGGGGGGAGGCATTTTTGGAAAATCCAAGGCCCCCTAGTGCCCCCCCCCCCGCCCCCATCCCTCCTTCCGTCTATGGCCTCATGTTTTTTATTTTACCATTCTATCCTATCCAAACTAACTTTAACTTTGTGTGTGTGAATGTTTTCTAATTTTTTTTTTTTTTTTTGGTTCACTTTATACCTTTTCATTCTATTGAAAAATGGTGTCATCTTGTGTATGCTTCAAATGAGAAACTCAGAAAACCATCTTTAATTGAGTCCAAACACAAGGTTTTCAGACCCGGACCGTTTATTGAACCGTAAAAGGGAGAGGTTCAAGGTTTTTGAGGTCTAACCGAGGTCGAACCGGGGTCGAACCGTGATGACGTCATAATTAATTTAATAATTAATTTAATATAAATAAATATTTTAAATTAGTATAAATAGAAAATTTAACTAAAATAATCCAATTAAATATAAATATCTATATTTCAAATATATATTTTCATATCATAACTTTTACAAGACAAATAAGAAATATCAAATCCTAAGCAAATTTAAATATAATATCTATTTATTTATTTTTATAATGATTAGTTAAACTTATAATAATAAAAAAAATAAGAATAATAATTATTATTATTATATAAGAATTAGAAAGACACTCAAATAAAATAAAATAAATTATTTAATAATTTCAAATTGAAATAATTATTATATACTTAACCGTAAATATTAATTAAAATTAGAGCAATAATAGTACCATTACATTTTATATAAATTGTCACAATTTGTCATGTGACGAGATGTGAACGGTAGAGATGTAGACCCATAATTATTTTTTCATTACTTACACTTTACCATGTGTCAAATTATAGCAAAAAATTATGTAAAATATTGTGATATTACACTACTCTTAAAAGGATAATGCTAGAGATACAAATTATTTTACAAAAATTTTTATAAACTACTAATGTGGTGAGTAATTATTGCTAAATAAAAATGTGATATTATTAATAGGTCTAGATAAAAATCAATAAAAAATTAACCGTATTAATATTTTGTAAAAATATTGTAAAATAATTTGTGTCGGATCATTGCTCCTCTCAAAAATACTTAAAATATTTAATACACCTTGTCACGTTACGCTGGGCAGCTAAAAAAATCTGAATCTAATGGCTGAAATTGTTTTGCTTTTATTAAAAAATTAAATGGTTACATCGTTCCAATGTTAGTCACGTGAGGGACTTGGTGAATCTAAAGGCTGAAATTTTCTTGCTTTTATCAAGAATTAAAAGGTTTCATCTTTCCAATGTTAACACGTGAGGGACTTGGGAGTTGGGAATTCAAAAATTAGAAAGAGTAACAAAGTAACAAAAGGAAGAAAGAGAACACATAGACAGCAGTAGTGTTCAACGAAAAAGAGAAAATTGCAGAGTGATCTCCATCAACATCAACGGAAAAAAGAAAGAGAAGAAGAAAAAAAAAAGAAGAAAGAAGAAGAAGCAGCAGCAGAAGACGTAGGTGATCGGCGACTGTGTTGGCAATCTGCTGGCTGCTCCTTCAACTGGGCGCAGACCCTGCTTTGTTGTGTTCTTCTTCTCTCTCTTTTTTTTTTTTTTTTTTTTTTTTTTTGAGGAACTTTTCTTCTTCCCTGGTTTTTTTTTTTTTTTCCTTACAAATCCCTTTGTTCAAGATCTGAAAATATCAGATCTCCTTCCGATCTTTGTTCTTTTCGTGTTCTTTCATTTCTTCTAGATCTGATCATGACTTCACCGGAAAATTCACAAACCGTCCGAACCTCAAAAACCGGTTACGGTTCTCAGAACCGTACGGTCCGACCACGGTTCGCACGGGTCCCTGCTTTTTTTCCATAGAGCGGTTTTTGAAGCTAAAAAAACCGCAAAACTGAGAGGTTCGCGGTTTTTCCGGTCGGACCGTACGGTCCGGTCCGGGTTTCAAAACCATGTCCAAACATAGACACCTTTTCAACAAAAAGAAGAAGAAGAAGAAGTAATTACCTTCTCATCATCTACTCTTGGGACACCAGCTGCACAAATATTAAACCATGACTTAATCAACAATTAAGTTCCACTTACTCTCTTCAACCAAAACGATATCGTTTCTTCGGAAAAATAAGCATACCCAAAAGAGTCTTAACCTTACTGCTCTGCAAATTCTAAATGAAATGCCACTCTATTGCATTTGGATATCGTTTATTTTGCTAAAATTGAAAACTTATTGCTGAAAGTACTGTAGATAAAGGTAAAAGTTAGTTGAAATAGTACAATAGGGCCTATGAATAGCACCAAAAAGTGCGGTAGGGCCCATGAATAGTAGCAAAAATAAACTGAGCAGTAAAATAATTTTAATTTTTAATCGGTTCTCAAACGCACACTATCTTCTGGAAGCTGAAATCACCCAACAATTACCAAAATTAACAACTTTCAACAAAGCCCGCCGCAAAAAAAAAAAAAAAAAAAAAAAAAAAAAAAAGACAAAGCAATTCACAACTTTCACCATTTTGGACCTTTGAAAAAGCAAGAAAAAAATGGTTCAAAAATAAAAGATGGATTCATTGGTGGTACAAAACTAAGAGATTAATTCATTCATTCCCATTCACATAATAGAAATTGTAAATAATGAGAGAGAGAGAGAGAGAGAGAGAAAAGAAAAGAAAAGAAAAGAAACATGAGGAGCTTTATCGATTAGCTCTTGAATGTAGTTTTTGCTGAAACAACGGTGTCCAACATCATAGACTTGGAGGATGAGAGAGACAGGTTTGGTCTTGCTGATAGCCCCGACTCGAACCTAGTGGGGCCCACTTCAGCCGGACCTCTTGGTGGCGGCTTGTTGGACACGTTGGATTGCAGACTAGAAAGTTGCTGCTGCTGCTACGCTGTCCATGGTGGTGATGGTGGCCATGTCAGAACTTACTCTGTTCAGACTAATAAGGAGAAAATGAATCAGACGGGGAATAAAAGAATATATGTATTTTTTTTTTCTTTTTTTTGTTAAAGGACAAAGACCTTTCAAACTATACCTAATTTTTTTTATTGGATGAATTTTAGCAAATTAATTATTAGATTGCATTTTTTTTATTAAAAAAAATCAATGACTAATGATTATATCATCAATTTTTATTAATTATTATATTAGAAGTTTTTATAATTTTAAATTATGTATAAAAATAAGTTTTATACATAGTATATAGGCATATTACCTTTGTCTCTTTTAATAGAAGTCGAATCAAAAGAATTTAAAAATTTTCTTGGCATTTTTGCTTAATAATACTATTTTGAGAATTATTTAGTAAAGTTATACTGTTTAAAAGTTACTTTGAAAATATAGTCTTGTTTTTTTTTTTTTTAATAAAAAAAACTCTTTTTCTTTTGCTAAAAGGATGACATTGTTCAAGTGGAACTTGTTTCTTAATGTTGACATAGCTAATATGATGCCGCATATAGTTAAAGTGAAACTTGTCTCTTAAAAGTGACAAGTTCAAATTCAGAATTTAGAATTTGAACATATTAGCTAGACTTACGATAAAATTATGGGAAAAAGTTGGTTCCAAATTGGTTAATGTATGGAAATGCATGTGTTAGCCTAACTTTGAATGAACCTCAATTATGACTATCTACATGTCAGCTAGGTCGGTTTTGAGGTCAAATTGCCACTCGGCTTGATCATGACAATTTTTAACATTTGAATTTTTGGGTTAATTTTTTGCTTGTTTATCAAGTTGTAATTCCCACGAGTCCCATAGTGGGAGTGACTCAACCAGCAACTCAAAACGTAATTTCCACTAGTCCTATGATGACTCACACAAAGATTCCCACTCTGTTTTTGCAACATAAATAGCATAGTGATTCCCACAATAACTCAGAAAATTTAAGGACTAATTTTGAGTCCAATCAAGTTGCTTTAATGTATTACTTATGTAAGCTTTTTTTATCTTCATAGAATTGACATTACGCTTATCATGGAATTCATTATAGCATAGGAACTATCAGCAATATGCTACAAATTATTATAATATAGCCATGGATTTGGATGCTATTTAATATATATCATGGAATGATTGGAGCTTTTGAATCTTTCAGATTCTATTCTCAATTTATAGGTTTATATATATATATATATATATATATATATATTTTATAATACTCAGATTTTGAGTTTGAGAATTAGATTGAATTTGTTGTAATTTATTGCAATGTTGCCAAGTTTGGAAAGCAGTTTTTATTTTATTTTATTTTATCAGAGATAAAATTCTATTTTTGCCTAATCTAAGTGCATATGTGTGTATGAAACTCCTTTTTAGAAATTTGAACTCTGGCCCTTATCCTCACATTCCACAAATACTTATATTTGTAGAATATTGACTATTACCCCAAGGACGCACGAAGATGGAAAGCAAAATTTTGACATGCCATGTGGTTGTTTGGCTCTTTTTTTATTTAGTTATTTACACATTACTCAATCTTAAAAATTAATTAGTATTTATCTGTTTTTTTTTTTTTTGAGAAAATAATTAGTATTCAGGTTTGTAGTTGTTTATAATATAATATTGAATGAACTATGAGATTTGGCTGCATTTGTAGATAAAGATTGGAATAGCGAGGTGCACTTGCAAAAATCACTCCGTTGAAGAATTCATACTGCTTTCATGAGAATGCGGTTGAAGAGGTGCTACTTTAGGTTTATATGAACGAGAAGATGCATATGGCAGTTTTGTCAATTACCATTACTTCGTATTCCATACTAATATATTTACTCTTTAAGAGAAATGATATATACTTTTTAAGAGAAATGATATAGCACTTCAATATGATGAATGTTCTTGGTTGATGAAAGTGGCAAAGCACTGTAGAAATAAATACAAACTGCTTATTTTGAACTCATATGTGCTCAGTTGATGAGACTGATATGTACTAAACAATGTAGACATGGTGAGCGTAGAAAACAAAACTTAATTTTTTATTTTGTACTCTTGCATGCAACGAATAGATGAACAAAATGGCTGAGTCAGATTGTCAAATGTCTGACAATGTCTCCCAACTCTTTTTCACATTGCTTCATTGAACATCCCATACTGACGGTGTTTGATGATGTGCAATACTATAAGATGTTGAAGTCCAAGGAAGTCTAAGATCTTTTGTTTTTGGTTTTGCATAGAACTATGAAAGTCAAAACCCACATATACACTCCAAAAAGACTAGCTTAACTATTGGGTGTAGGGTGAGTTAGGGGGTTTAAATTTTTCTTCTAAAAAAAGGTGATTAATTAGATTTTGGACAAACGTTATTTTGTAAACAAAATTACTGGCTGAAAAAATTTTCACTTAAAATTGTTGCCATGCAAGTTTAAAGAAAAAGATGGGAATCTAGAAGAGGATGAATGGGTCATGACTGTTAGGTGGAATGCCCATATAGCATTGAGCAACCATGATAGCTCTTGTGGTTGCTATTGGCTTTTGTGTAGATTAAATGCCTAGGACAAAGATAGACTTGGTGATAGCATTTATTGAAATTCTTAAGAGCATTGGCATCAGCTGTTCTATGCTAAATGCCATTTTTACACAATAAAACTTACTTTATCTATTTTAACACATCACTTTACAATTTATTTTACATCACATCTTCTATTTTAAGATTCAACACATTAAAATAATATATCCAACAAATTAAAAAATTCATTTTACTTCGCAACCCATAAACTCAATAAAAAAAATTATTTCACAACCCAATTAAACCCATAACCACTGGCCACCATGATCACAATCCAAATCCACCAAAATCCAACCAAATTTGCAAAAAAAATTATCTCAAAAACCAATCAAAGGGTGGGCATTCTCTCTTACTATCCCCTATGGCATGCACTTAGTGATTCCAGCTCACATTTCCCTCTTTTGGGTGGTATGTCATCCCAGCAGGACATTTCCCCCCAAAAGAGCTTGAGCAGAAACCCCATAATAGACTTTCCCCTTCTCTCCACCACCAGACCATACCCTCTCTTACCTCTGTCCAATGGCCCACCACTCTTGTATTGGCTGGGTACAAGTGGGTGGTGCTCCAACCTTGTGCGTCCTCCACTTCCATGTGTGTCCATGGCTTGCCTGCTGTTCATGTGTTCGCCATGACCTGGGGGCTTGTCTGGTCTTTGCTGCACGTTTTGCTACTCATTCTTGACCTCTTGTGGCGTGGATGAGTCACTGAGTTTTCATTCTTTATATCTTGCTTCCTCCCTGGGCTGGGTCTTGCTTGGGCATGGGCCTTTCCTTCTTCAATCCAACCCTTACCCTCTTTGCAAGTCGGTTGACACTTCTGCCATGCCACTCCGTTGTTTCTGCCAAGTTATTATTTGACTTGTGCTTGCTGGCCTCCATTGAACCTGTTGTACACTTTCCTTCTACTCAGTTCCAGTAGCCCAGTACTATGGTTGGGCTTGTACTCACGCTGTTTTGGGCTTCCTTGGCCAATTTCATTGCTTTGGGGCTTCCTTGGCCCATTTTATTCTGTTGGGCATCCTCGGCCCATTTCATTTCCTCGGACATCCCCAGCCCATTCCAATCCTTCATTCCCATGAGCGTTTGCTAAGTTCTTCGGGCTTCCCCAGCCCAAATTACCATATCCTTTACTTTCGGAGTTTATAGGCTTTCCCACCAACCCCATTTGCTTAGTTTATTCCTTTGGGCTCCTTCGGCCCATTGTTGCTTACTTTCCATTTTTCATAATACTCATGGGTTTATTACTTCGTTCTTCGGGCTCCTTTGGGCCCGCTTGTTTTCTTTGAGGCCCTTTTGCTATTTTATAGGCCTATGGTCTATTATTCTTGCCATTCGGGTTCAATGGTTTTCTTCTCAACTTGCTAATTCTTCTTCTTTATTCCCTCTCATATTGTTGGGCTTCTTCCTATTATTGGGCCTCCTTGCCAAAGTGGGCATCAACATGCGCGCGCGCGCGCACACACACACACACATATATATATAACATATACATAAACATGTGTATCATTTACAAAATACATTGAAGTGGAGATAAGGGTGGCTAGCTAAGATTGTTAGTTGGTGTAATTTTTTAAGCAAATCACATCCATTATATGGTTACTGATTTATTGATACAAAGCGGTTTAGTGAAAATGTACATTTCAAGATCAACTATTAAATGCTTCAACTCTAAGGTTTCACGGAAAAGCATAATGCAAGAATTTTTAGTTGAGAATTCAAATGTTCTCTTCTTCATTTTAAAATTGAGTGTTTTTCAATATGTTTGTCGTGTATACAAAATTGACTTTGTTAAGAAAAATGTAAATAATTATGTCTATCTCTTGCGTCTTGGATTGTTGGAATTTGTTATATTGGTTGTTAGATTGAATGATTTTTATTATGTCGGTTATTAGAATTTTTTCCTTATTAAGGGTTTAGATTCTTCTTGTGTCTTGGTTTTGATTGTTTCAATTGTATATCTTCTCTTATATAAATCATTTTAATTGAACTTTATCTTTATTATCTAGCAATTTCAACATTTCTAAATTTAACTTTTTCATGATTATTATACTATTTTATATAGGTTTGTGTTAGAGCGCGTCTATATAAATATATATATATATATATATATATATATGACATACACATAAACATATATGTATGATTTGCAGAGAAAATTGGCTTTTTCCCTTTCTTTATAAAATATCTAGCAAAATGCCCAATATCTAAAACTAATTAGGAAAATGCCCCTGTTTTGAAACTCGATTTTCTAAAAATCGAGTTTCAAATGTATAATTCGATTTTTGGAACATCGAGTTATAGCGAACATGGACTTAGAAATTTTTTTTTTTTTTGGAACTTGAGTTCCATGAACTTGAGTTCCATGTAAAGTACTCGAGTTCATGGAACTCGAGTTCCGCTTGAATTTTTTCAAGGGACTCAAGTTTCATGAACTTGAGTACTTCACATGGAACTTGAGTTCCAGAATTTTTTTTTTTTTTTAATTTTCAGTTTGCTATAACTCGATTGTCCAAAAATCGAGTTTTAAGTTGAAATTTGATTTTTAGAAAATTGAGTTTCAAAACAGGGGCATTTCTCTAAATAGTTTGAGATATGAGACATTTTGCTAGATATTTAAAAAAAAAAAGGGCAAAAGCCCATTTTCTCCTATGATTTGCAAAATACATTGAAATGGAGATAAGGGAGGCTAAGATTGTCAGTTGATTTGATTTTTTAAGTAAATCACATCCATATAATGGTTATTGATTTAATGGTTCAAAAAGGGTAAGTGAAAATGTACCTTTCAAGAGAAACTATTGTATACTTCTACTCTTAAGGTTTCTTGAAAAAGTAAAATGCAAGAATTTTTAGTTGAGAATTGAAATTATATGTTTGAAGGTTAATCTCTATCACCAAATCACAATTGGTAAAAGACAAATGAGACACACCTATAAATAAAATAGGTACTAGAAACTTCACATGAAAAGGGAAAAAAAAAAAAAAATCATGACTCGTTGTCCATTGATAATATTACTATATAGATTGCTGATAGATTGCTGACCACCACAACTCCACAACTATACATAATTAAATGGTTCACAAACCAAAATAACCCAAATGCTGATTGGCACTATGTTTTATTTATTTATTTATTTTTTAATTTTGTACTAGCTTAAACAGTTGTTCTAGCTTGTCATTCTACTAAAAGAAGCTATAAAAGGTCATAAGATTTTGGAACTAAAGTCGCTCTTAGACCAAGGCCGTCAAGGCCTTCTTCCGACGCTTGTAACCACATATCAATTTAATTTGCAATTATCTATAAAACAAATAAAATGTAGGAAATCTGAAAGAAACCAATCAAGTTTTAACTATACAACAACGACAACAAAGCCTTAATACTAATATGTTACTGTTGGAGCATTTTAATATTAAATAATTAAAATGGATAAATGTTATAACATAAATGTAAAGATGTGGGAGTAAATATGGAAGATGAGGAGTTAGTGAGAATGTTTAATCCCATATTGAAAAGGAGAGAGACTATTTTATTCTTTTTAATTGTGGTGATTAATGAGCTAACATGAATTGTCTCAGATATTGGGCTAGATATGTGCGCAAGGGAAAGGTGAAGAGTGGAGCCCTCATTTCTCCATTAAATGTGTAATTCCAGTCCATCAGATTAATACTCAGCAATTAATTTTTTTTCCCCTTTATTTTCCACATTTTTAAGCCCTTATTCTTGGATTCCAACATTAAAGATAGGAGACGACTCTCTCTAATTGAGATAGAGGGATCCAGATTTGATCTAGACAAGACGAGAGGCAGTAAGGAAGTTATAGTAGTCGTAATGTTCCTAATGAAGAGAATCATCAACATTGATGCTGCAGCTAGAACTTTCAGACCATTGTGGAGGACTCAAAGTGGTTTTCAAGTTCTTGACATTGGAAATCACACCATTCTATTAATCTTTGAATCAGATATGGATGCCGTGAGGGCATTACTACAAAACAGTGGTGGCTCCAAGAATTTTTTCCAGGGTGTTCCTCAACAAACATAACTTACATGATCTAATAAAAAGAAAATTTTATATTTTGACAACAACAACAATAAAAAAACGTGGAAATACATAAACATTGATGCCGCAGCTAGAACTTTCAGACCATTGTGGAGGACTCAAAGTGGTTTTCAAGCTCTTGACATTGGAAATCACACCATTCTATTAATCTTTGAATCAGATATGGATGCCGTGAGGGCACTACTACAAAACAGTGGCAGCTCCAAGAATTTTTTCCAGGGTGTTCCTCAACAAACATAACTTACATGATCTAATAAAAAGAAAATTTTATATATTGACAACAACAACAATAAAAAAAACATGGAAATACATAAAGTTTACAATTGCCTTCTACGAGTTTTCATATTTTGAAATCGTTGCATGATAGTCTCATTATCAATGCTACAAGATATATCTTGGGTACGTGGTTTTCTTATCAAATATTTGTCCATAATTTTAGAATAAACAATAAACTATAAGTTCATTTGAAATATTAATAAAATTATTAATTATTGTTGTTTAGTTGTTTCATTAATTTGTTTGTCTTTTATAAGCTATAATTTGTTATATTTTTGTTTCATTAATTATAAAGCCAAATTCATAAAGCCAAATTCAATTTTCAGAAAGTCAAAAACAGACAAAATTTAATAAAGCTAAAGACTAAAGTTTTGCCAATCAAAAGAGAGAGAGAGAGTTACTGAGTTGGTCTTATTAAAGAATAGAGAGAGAGAGAGAGAGAGAGAGAGAGAGAGAGAGAGAGAGAGTCATTTCATAATTTTCATTTCAGACTTTTCAGTTCAGATAAAGAGAGAGTCAGAGAGAGAGTGAGAGACTGAGAGAGAGTCAAAGAGAAAAAGAGAGAGAGATTGAGAGATGAGAAGTTAGCCTTGAAAAAAAATGAAATACCTGGAGGGAGGGTCAGAGGGAGCACCGGAGTAGCGGCAGCAGCCGAGCAGCGAGTAGGGAGGCAGGAGGCCTGAATTGGACTGGGCACGAGCGGACGAGTCGGTTGGTGAGCGTCCTGCCGATCTGGCACTTGCGATCTTCGATGAGCGATGACAAGCAGTGTTGGCTACTTGGCTTGGATGAGCCTCAACAAGCGGCGTTGCTCAATGCTCTGTGACCTTTGTTTGTCTTTAGGTTAGGGTTTGCTTAGTGATTTCTTTTTTTTTTTTTTTTTTTTTTGATGAAGCATTTAGTGAGAATCTGTGGGTTTGTCTTTTTTTTTTTTTTAGGCGTTGCACTGCGCTGCTCTTTTTTTTTTTTTATGAGAATCTATAGGTTTGTCTGTAATCTGTTGGGCACTTGGGCTTGCCGTGGGCTTGCCTCTGTTACAATTTTATTTTATTTTATTTTTTCAAATTTTAGTTCAAATTTGTTTTTTTGGGCTTTTTTTTTTTTTTTTTTTTTTTTGCTTGAAAGTAGAACAGATAATTTTTTTTTTTTTAAATTTGAGGGTGTTCCTAATACAGAGCAAATATAATTTTTTTTATTATATATATATATATATATATATTTTTGAGGTCAGGGTGTTCTTGGGAACACCCTGAGCTGTATGTGGTGTCGCCACTGCTACAAGAGCCTTGGACTTTGGATAAAAATGTGGTTTTCAGGCAAAGTTTTGGTGATGAAATCTGCTATCTGTAACATGAAGTTCACCAGGTGCAACTTTCTGGGTTCAAATCCATGGTTTACCGACGAAGCAAATGGACATTAAAATAGCGGAAGATCTAGGTAATACACTAGGATGTAGTAATCCATTTCCAAGATAAGTCTGAGCTCATGGGATGTAATTTTATATGGGTTCGAGTGCAAATAGACACTCCAAACCTTTATGCAGAGATCGAAAGGTGCATTTAGGAGATAGCAGAGAAGGTTGGGTGTCTTTCAAATATGAAAAGCTCCAATTGAGCAAGTTTTACATAATTGGGATTCTTGAAATCATTTCCAATCGGAAGCTGATAACTCAAAAGCTTGCAACCACACGATCAAGTTGATTTGCAATCTGCAAAACACATATAGCGTAGAAAATCAGAAAAAAAACCAACCAACTTTTAAATACACCAACAACAAAGCCTTAATCTGAATATGTTGGCCTCCGCTATGATCCTCAACAAACAAATCAGAGTTAGCCTCATGTATAAATTTATTTCCATTCTATCCTATCCAAACTAACTTTTAACTATTTGTGTGTGTGAGTGTTTTCTAAAATTTTTCGTTTTTGGTTCACTTTGTACCTTGTAATTCTATAGAGAAATGGTTTCATCTTGTGTAAGCTTCAAATGAGAAACTCAGAAATCCATCTTTAGCTGAGTCCAAACATAGACACCTTTTCAAAAAAAAAAAGAAGAAGAAGTAATTACTATTCTCATCATCTACACTCTCTACACTCTCTTCAACCAAAACGATATCCTTTTTTCAGAATGATTAGCATACCCAAAAGAGTCTTAACCTTATTGCTCTGCAAATTCCGAATAAAATGCCACTCTACTGGAAGCCAAAATCACCCAAAAATTACCAAAATTAACAACTTTCAACAAAACTCACCACAAAAAAAGAAAAAGAAAAGAGACAAAGCAATTCACAACTTTCACCATTTGGGACCTTTAAAAAAACAAAACAAAAAAGGTACAAAAATAAAAGACTAATTCATTGGTGGTACAAAACTAAGCGATTAATTCATTCATTCCCATTCACATAACAGAAAATTGTAAATAATAATACCTGAGGAGCTTTATCAAGTAGCTCTTGAATGTAGTTTTCGCCGTCATAGACTTGGCGGATGAGAGAGATAGGTTTGGTCTTGCTAATAGCCACAGCTCGAACCCAGTGGGGCCCTTGGTGGCCGGACCTCTTGGAGCCTTGTTGGACACGCTAGATTACAAACTGGAAAGCTACTACTGCCACATAGGCAATGGTGGCCGAGGTGGTGGCCATGTCAGACTCACTCTTTAT
The DNA here is from genome assembly GCA_033629205.1 of Lithocarpus polystachyus. Classification (NCBI taxonomy): domain Eukaryota; kingdom Viridiplantae; phylum Streptophyta; class Magnoliopsida; order Fagales; family Fagaceae; genus Lithocarpus; species Lithocarpus polystachyus. The sequence goes on from CM066166.1 coordinate 88,407,194, forward strand.
AGATAGAGTAATGTTGTGGACATATAAAAGGACACAACTTTGTGCCACAACTCCCCACGTGACTAGTTGTAAGTGGTAGAGGTATAATCGTGGGCCATATGGGGACACACTTTTACCACTTACAACTCGCCACGTGGGGAGTTGTGGCCTTTTATGTGTCCATAGCATTACTCGAATAAGAACTACAAAAGGAGAAAATGACTTGGAGAATAAAAAAGAATATATGTTTTTATTTTTTTTAGGATAAAGACCTTTCAAACTCTCCCTATTTTTTTTTTTAGTTGGAAATCAATTATTAGATTCCATTTTATTGTATTCTCATGCTGGGAAATTTAAAAAGATAAAAAATTAATGGCTATACTATCAATTAAATTGTTTAAATTTTAAGTTTTTATAATGTTAAATTATGCATAAAAATAAGTTTTATAGATCATATAGTAATTGAAATCTGATTTAAATAAAAAATTTGACAAACATGTTAAGAACAAATTTGTAATCCAATTATTAGACTTTCAACATATATATAGTCATATTACCTTTGTCTATATATATATATATATACACACACACATTTTGTTTGTCATTTTTGCTTAATAATACTATTTTGAGAATAATGTCTTTTTTTGAAACTAATCTGTTAAAATGATGACGTTGTTCAAGTGGAACTTGTTTCTTAATGTTAACATAGCTAATATGATGCGGCGTATGGTCAAAGTGAAACTTGCCTCGTAAAAGAGAAAAGTTCAACTTCAGAATTTAGAATTTGAACATATTAACTAGACTTACGATGAAATTATGGGATAAAGTTGGTTCCAAATTGGTTAATTTATGGAAATGCATGTGTCAGCCTAATTGAAGGGAAATTATTGTGTAGTCTGGGACTACACTACAAGGTTATCATGCTAACTTTGTAGTCCCAGCCAATTGGGGATCCGGATCCTCTCCATTTCAATTTGAAATGGAGAGTGTCCAGTTCACGGTAGGGATCACCTTTGCATAATATCAAGGGTAAAAAACATGCCATGTCATAACTTAAGCCAAACCACACTTAACCCAAACCACACTTAAACTAGAGGGTCTTTTAACTTAACTCAACCGGACAAACAAAACCTTTTAGGAGGGAAAATTAATCCCAGCACAGCCTACTAGAAAACAAAAAATACCTTTTAAGAGGGAAAAGTGAAACAGAGTATACTCACGTTCAAAGCTTCACCGATTTTAACCCAAAAAAAAAAAAAAAAAAAGCTTCACAGAAGGTTACAAAGGTATATCCCACATTCAAAGCTTCACAGATTTTAACCAAAAAAAAAAAAAAAAAAGCTTCACAGAAGGTTCAGAGAACAAGTTCAGAGCACATCTCTGTTTCTATCTTGCCAAAACAGAGGTCTATCTGTAAAACTTGTTTATGCTTATCTTATTTGATGTTTGATCATTTTTTCGCATTTATATTGTTGTCTTGGTGAGTTTATATTGTTGTTTTGGTGGCTGGATGCAAGTTAGAGTCTATCTGAACTATTATTTTTAATTTTTTGTGATAAAGATTGAATCTTTATAATGGCTAGGTGATTGAGATAACTCTACTGCTCATTCAGCAGCCAAATAGACCATTATAGTTTTCATATCATTGGCCTTGTCTAACTAAAAACTAAAATAGACCAGACTATGTGGACTAGACAACAAAAATTATTGTTCTAGTCATCGATCAGTAGCAGCCATCAAGGTCTCTCGGTGGTTAAAGAAATAGGACTGAGACATTGTCATAAATTGTTTGATTAAGAAACCCAAGTGCGGCTATACTCTACTCTTAAATACAAGTCCACCTTACGATTACCATTTTGGTTTTTAGATTAATAGTTCTAAATTCTCTCTTATTTAATTATTGTTTTTTTTTTTATGGCACTGGTTTATAAACGCCTAAGGCCCCCCTATGACATAAAAAATCAAATGCAAAGCATATAATACCACATGTTAATAAGCTTATATAATCATCCAACTAATTTAAATTTGGGGTTAATATTTAACAAATGGCATGTGGAATGGGAATAAAGTGAACTAGAAAATTCTATTCATAGTCTATAAGCTACTTAGTAGAGGGGTCCAAATTAAAGCTATTTTCAATTGCATGTCAATTTTACTGGAACAAAATTGAAGTTTGTGACTAGTTAAGACCCAGTCACCCTCAATCACAATCTTCCAATTCATCAACCACAATGACAAACTCATAAAGATAAAAATTTTAAAAAAAAAAGTTACAATAATTTGGATACATTAATTGATGACATTAATGAACCTTTTCACCCATTGTAAACGTGTATTTTAAAACTAATTAATTAGTAAGAAGCTAGATTTATCATGCTACAAGGTTGTAATAAGGTTTGAGTTATAGCTTCCATCATTGAGTATATCATAGTTTTTTCTAATGATTATTAAGTGTACATTTTTGGCTATAGGCTTTAAGCAAATAAACTAACAACAAAATAAGAGTTGGCATTTCCAAATTTTAGAAAAGTTTATTTATTTCTCTATTGGAAGTTATAGGAAAAAAGCTAATCAAAATGTACTAAAAGGATTTTGTTTGCTTTTGATTATTGTTACAAATTTTCTTCTTTATCTTTTTGCCTTTTCTTGCCACAATCTTGTTTACACTTTAGACACCTCCAACTAAGCAATCATGTTGGAGAAGAACTTTGAAAAGGCATACTAGAGGTGTAGAAGCCCCTTAAACAATCAAAAAGAGAAAGCAAGGAAAAGAGTAAGTAAAGTTTAAGATTCTTTAAATTATTTTAATTCGAATCTTTAGAATATATATCACCGTTTTGAAGTTAAATTATGCAAATTTTCCCTTGCTTCCAATGACTCTTTCATTTTTACTCTGGCTACTCTTTCATTTTTACTGTCTCATTTTTTTACATCATCTCTATTTTGAAAACAAATGATAGGTGAAAGTTATAATAAATTTATGGTCAATTTTTTCAGGGATAATGATGGGAATACATGTTCCTTCTAATGTGCCCATGGAATCTACCCCATTTAATGGGATGGAGTTTGAAGCAGATGAGATTCATATGATTTTTATAATGAATATGGCAGAAAAGCTGGTTTTAGTATTAGAAAAGAGTATGTAAATAAATATAAAAAGACTGGAGTGGTTACTTCAAGGAGATTTGTGTGCGCGAAGGAGGGAGTTCGAGGCAAAGACAAGAGAGATCAGAATATAAAGAATCCACGAGCAGAAACAAGATGTGGTTGTGAAGCACGTTTGGTTATTATACTTAATCGAGATAGTAAAAAATATGTGGTGAATGAATTTATTGCTGAGCATAACCACTATGTCCACCTCCCATCAACTGTGCACATGATGCCATCACAACGGAAAGTGGCTGCAACTCATGCTATTGAAATTGATTTGGCACATGAATCGGGATTAAGATTAAAGCAATCTTATGAACTTCTTAGTAAGCAAGTTGGTGGATATGGTAATCTTGGTTTTACCAAGCAAGATCATAAAAACTATTTACGCACTAAGCTACAGAGAGACATGGAGCATGGGGAAGCTGCTAGCTTAGGAAGATATTTCAGTTGTCAACTTAAGGAAAATCCTTCATATTATTTCGCTACTCAATTGGATTGTGAAGAGTTGATTACTAATATCTTTTGGGCCGATACAAGAATGATCATTGACTATAGCCACTTCGGTGATGTAATAACGTTTGATACAATGTATAGTACAAATAGAGATGCAAGGCCACTTGGTGTATTTTTGGGTCTCAATCACCATAGAGAAACTGTTGTATTTGGAGGTGCACTTTTATACAATGAAACGATTGAATCTTTTGTATGGTTATTTGAGACCTTCTTAGAAGCAATGTCTGAAAAGAAGCCAATCACTATTTTCACAGATCAAGATGCAGCAATGTTTGCTGCAATAAAAGTAGTCATGCCTAAGACATATCATGCATTGTGTAGTTGGCATATGTGGCAGAATGCTGAGAAATGCTTGGGTCATTTACTCAAAAATAAGTCTCAATTTAACGATGATTTCTTAGCATGTATCTATGAGTATGATGGTGAAGATGAGTTTCTTACAGCTTGGAATGAAATGCTGGATAAGTACGATGTTCGTGAAAATAAATGGCTAATTGATTTATTTAAATTGAAGGAAAAATGGGCCCAAGCATATGTTAAGAGAACTTTCACTGCAGGAATGAAGACAACCCAACTTAGTGAGAGTTTCAATGCTGACTTGAAGGATTGCTTGCGGACTGATCTCAATATAGTAGAGTTTTTCACTCATTTTGAAAGAGTTGTCAATCAAAAGTGGGATAAGGAGTTAGAAGCAGAATACAACTCTAGACAGAAATTTCCAAGATTGAAGCTCAAAAGCTCTCCTATGCTTAACCAAGTAGCAACAGTGTACACACCTACATTGTTTGATTTATTTCAGACAGAAGTTGAAGAGGTAATGGCACTTTCCATCCTAGAACGCAATGTGAGTCAAACACATAGTTATGTGGTTGGAGTTTTCAATCAAAATCGAAAATATGAAGTCATGTGGAATCCATTAGATGAGACTCTATCTTGTAGTTGCAGAAAGTTTGAGTCATTTGGTATTTTATGTAGGCATGGTTTGAAAATTCTTGATGTATTGGATATCAAGTTGATTCCTAATAGATATATCATGAAGAGGTGGAGAAGGGATGCAAAAGATGGAAGCGGAAAAAATTGCACAACACATAACATTAAGCCGAATACTCGACTGGAATATGTAGACCGGTATCGAGATTTATGTCCAAAATATATTCAATCGGTGAATGAGGCATGTGAAACTAAAGAAGGCCATAATATTCTAAGCTTAGCAATTGTAGATTTGAAAAAAAAAACTTTGTGACCTTAAGAATTGCAAAGCTAGTGTAGAAGAAGACATCATTAGGCCTTCCACTGATTTTGTAGAAAAAGAAGATCAATTATGTGCTTCGATTACGATTGTACCAAAAGGGATAAAGAAAAGGAAGATTTATCGCAATAAAAAGCGTAGGACAAAATCATGGATAGAAAAGATGCCGAAGCGAAAGGAGGGCACATCAAAGAAGCAAACAAAGAAAAGAAATGTGCAGGAAGTAATCTTCTAAATTATTCTTATTTTCACCATTCTATTTTATTTTTACACATTAATATAGTATACTATTATTGTTGCTAAACTAGTACAATTTTTACAGGAAATATATGCACATGACGACATGGCACAAAAGAAAACTGATGATATCTCTTCTGAAAATATTACGAGTTTTACACAACTTTTAATGGTAAAGATATTTACAATTATATATTTTACTTTGATATTAATAATAGTTTAGATGCATGATTTGATAATTTTAATGCTAAGCTTGTGATATGTGTAATTTGTAATTGGATTTTTTGTAGTCGGCTTCTACAAGTTCTGCAGCACATCAGGGAAGCTCATCAGCAAGTGTTGCATTAGCATCACATTTAGAGAGCATATCAAGCGTTGTAGGCTCCAACGACAAAATTAATGGTGCAGGAGGTCTCTTGACTCAAGGAAGTGTTGCAAGTGGAGGTCCCTTGACTCAAGAAAGTGCTACAAGTGGATGGAATCCAATGGTTCATAAAGTCAAGCCATTTTTCTAGTTTAGGATCATGTTTTATAATTTATGACACATGTTGAGATTAAGTGCTCTTGTTTTGTAATTTTCCTAGTTTAGGACTGGATTTTTGATAGTCCAAAACTTAGTCACATTCAAATGTTTAGATTTTTTTATTATTTGGAAAGAATAATTAATCTACATGTCTGATGTATTTTTGCAAGGTGTTAATTTCTGCATAATTATTTGTTACTGTAGAAATTGTTATTGTTTCTGCATAATTACTGCATAATTATGTTTTTTTGCATAATTGTTACTGTTTCTGCATAATTACTGTTACTATTTCTGCATAATTACTGTTACTATTACTGTTTCTGCATAATTACTGCTTAATTATGTTTTTTTGCATAATTGTTACTGTTTCTGCATAATTACTGCATAATTATGTTTTTCTGCATAATCGTTACTGTTTCTGCACAATTACTGCATAATTGTTACTGTTCTGCATAATTACTATTATTGCTACTGTTTCTGCTTAATTACTGCTTAATTATTTTTTTCTGCATAATTGTTACTATTTCTGCTTAATTACTGCATAATTATGTTTTTCTGCATAATCGTTACTGTTTCTGCATAATTGTCATGCTAGGCAGGAGTTGTATGCATGTTAATTTAGTTGTATGTTTTTCTGCATTGTATTGCACATTCTGCATACTCCCACACACCCACATGTAGGCACACACGCACACCCCAGCAGCTATGCCCACGCCACCTGTGTATACCCACATGCACACTCCCCTGCACACCCTTACACACCAGCTATACACTCCCCTGCACACCCTCACACACCAGCTATCACACCTACACACACACCCAGCAGCTTTACCCGCACCACCTGTGCACATCCACACGCACACTCCCCTGCACATCCTTACACACACAGCTGTCACACCTACACACACACCCCAACAGCTTTACTCGCAACTGTCACAATCCTTATTTACAAATATTTGCAAATATCCACACTGCCATTGTACTTGGGTTGCACCCCTATGAGTTACTTAGCATTACAATCAAAATTCAATCAAACAGAGTAGACAACAAGAGAATTTAGTAAAAAAAATGAACAAATTTTATTAAAATGTACACTTTGATCATATAACAAGAATTCCATTAAAATAAACACTTTGATTCTATGATTATAATAACATGAAACTTCTACAATTGGTGTGCTTATTGCTTGACTATACATTCCCCCTCTTGCTTCTTGATTATACATTCCATACAAAGTCTACAATTTTCAATCTTAGCTTGATCGCTTCGACTTGCCTCGTGTTAAACAACTTGCCCCATCTCTTGGTATGAATGTATGACGCTTTGGTATCAAAACTTTGGGATGTATCATAGCTCCAAAGGCCCTTCCAAATTACTGATGATTAGGATTAAAGAAACCTACAAGCAATATTAACAAATCTCAATCCGTTAGAATTACAAAGACATTTAACATAAGCTCAATTAATGAACTATGTAGCAAAACATGTAACAAACTCAACTCTCTGAGGCATTCTGTCAAACACGTAGCAGATACGACTGATATTTTTACACAACAAAAGAAAAACAAAATGTGCACAACATAGAAGGAATTTGGACATACAAAGAGAAACTCTTGTTCACAATAGGTATGAGCCTCACGCACCCTAACTGAATCGCCAATTCTCTCACATCCAAGTTGTTCCTTCAAAACCCAATTCAGTCTCAGCCACCATTACTATAACATTACAATAAAACTAACTAAATAAACAATAAATAAAAAAACCCACTTAACACCGAGACTATTCTGCAAGAAATTGAAGGACCTGTAGTAAGCTTTCTCCGACATGCCACTCAGCTTTATAGTGCTTTGCCGATTAAACAAAGCGCCATGCCTGTTAACCAAAACAACAGCACACTCAAGAAAAAAAGGATAACCCAAAAACCAAAAACAAAAAACCCATTAAAGTAGTAAAGAAACGAACCTTGTAGCAACGATTTCTAAGCAGATTATAGCTTTGCAAACCTCACCCTTTAAAAGAAAATCAAAAACCCCAAATCGTAGTGTTTGGGTAAAAGCTTCATCAAAAACCCCAAATCGTAGAGAGAGAAAGAGAGTTTGAAATAGTCAGATGAAAATCTTACGCTTATAGTGTTTGGGTAAAAGGTTAGAGCATTAAAGCTTGATCAAATCGTAGCTTGGCACAGGTGGTACTGGTGGCACCGTGACGGTGGGGCGAGAGAGAAAGTTGAACCCGGAGAAGAGAGTGAGAAAGGGAGTTTGAAATATTCAGATGGGTTTGGTGAGAGAGAAACTGAAGCTTGATCAAATCGTAGCTTGGCGCAGGCTGTACTGGTGGCACTGTGACGGTGGGCGAGAGAGAAAGTCGAACCCGGAGAAGAGAGTGAGAAAGGGAGTTTGAAATATTCAGATGGGTTTGGTGAGAGAGAAACTGTGGTTTGTGGTATAATCATAGTTAAGTATGGTTTTGGTTAAGTTTATGACATATACCATAGTTAAATGTGGTTTGAGTTAAGCTGATGATGTGGCACGTTTTTGACCGTTGATGATTTTCAGAAAAATCATGACCGTGAACTGGACACTCTCCATTTCAAATTGAAATGGAGAGGATCCGGATCCACCAATTGGAGCATGCCACCAAATCTAAAAAACTCATGTCAACCTACCTACTAGCTCCGTACAAGCTCTGCTAACATCTACTAACACCGTTAGGCTTGTGAAAATTCAAAATTCATATTTAAACAACTTTTTCCTCACAGATAAGCTCCATCTCCTCACCTAAGAGTTACTCTCTTCCTTTCTCATGAACGACGGCTCAAGCACCATCGACTTTTCCTCTCTCCCTCTCATCTCCGTTAACATTGTGTCCGTTCAGCACCTTGCAACTATAAGAAAAAAGAACCAAGTATTTGTTCATTAGTTGGGTGTATGTTGTTTTAACCTTTTGAGTCTTTCTTTGATAACAAAATTTGAAGTATAATTGATTTTGATAGAAGTTAAAAAGGGAATTTTGAAGTTGATCACTGTCCATAGAGAAGTTATGTAGCATTAACCTCTAAATCAATAGGCAATTGATTCTTAAAAAGTTAGCTTTTTAGATATACTGATTATGTCTGTGTTTGCTTCATTTCTATAGTTCTACTATTATTTCCTATTTTCTCTTATTAAATGGTATTCTGTATTCATGAGACTGTTAGAAATTTTGGTCTCATTAGCGCTGAATTTGTGCGATGGGGATTGGCATTCTGAAATTGGTGCTCAATTACTATTTTCAATTCAATGAAATTGATGCTCAATTGCAAAACCCTATTACCAAATTTTAAGGACTGATTCTTTCAATATTTGCATTTTGCTTATATCCACTCCTTTGCTGTGCAGCAATGGAGTGAGTTAACTAATGAAACTATTCAAGGGCTTGGAAGATGCTCTTGTGCTAGTATTCAATTCTACTCAACCAAATTCAATACTTCCAGCTTTGGTCATCTATTACAAAATGTCAAAGATGAAATAGCCTCTTTGTAGTGTTGAGTTTAAACTTGTACATAAGACAAGCAATACAAGTGCTTAATATTCTCAGCATGGTTATAGGGAGAGCCTTTGGACAAAAGTTGATGGCACTTATAGTCATGCCACTTGAGATCGACAAAGCAATTGATCTTGAAGCCCACATTTTTCCTTTTTCTTTTTTTTTTTTCTTTTTTTTTTTGGTAGGAATTATGCATTCTAATGGTGGGAAAAATTGGCCTTGCAATCAAATTCAACTTTTCAATTGAATTTGTACGTTTTTGGAACAATTTCTTTTTGCTATTTTTAAGTGTGTTTTGTTTTAATATTGCATTTGTCACTTTTTGCTGTTTTTTTTAGAAAGAGGTTGTACTTTTTATTAAAGTTCAAAGCCCATTCCAAAACATTATCATGAATGATAATATTCGAAAATTTCTTTTAGCCATATGACTTTATCTTAGTTATATCTTTCAAGAATTGTGCATGTCTTGCAAGTGTATGAGTTACATAATTTGCATCTCTGCTGCATATCTGGCTTGAAAACATTTCAAAAGATAAATTACACTCTCTTGGTTTGTGCCATACATCCTTGTAATGGTTTTGTATAAATAAACAAAGACACTCAAGTGTCAAAATTCAACAATTCAACATAATACTCAATCCTTTTTGCCTCATTACTTGTTTCAAACTAAAAGTAAGTTAACATATATCAAATCTAAATCTTCAGTAAAACTGAAAATTAGTCCTGCTAACTTCAAGATACATGACTTCATTTCCTCATGAATGCTTCGAAACCTTTCTGCCAGTGTAGCTTGGCTAGGGCTCTATCATTCTGCAACGTTTAAAAAAAAAAAAAAAAAAAAATTCAATCAGCACAATAACATCCTAGAAGTCCAATCCTCTATTTACTAGCAAAAATCCTATATGATTCATTTGGTTTCAAGTGAAATAGACCAGCAATTCGACTGGAACTTGAATCATAGTTGCTACAAGCACTTTTCTAGTACTTCGCAGTCCACACAGCCACACCTTTTAGGATCATAAAAGCCCTTTTGGGATCATAATTTATCTATCATTTACTTCAATTAGAGCAGAAGTCAAATAAAAAGCCTAGTTGTATCCTTGATCGGGTGCCCCTCATTATCTGTAATTGCAATTCAAACTAACCAAATGCTTTAAGAATAGTGCCAAGTCATGCTCAAATTTATAGTGGCACCCGAAGCAACTAAGACAATGCCTATCTCTCCAATATTAACATATGAAGAAGCATGATAAATTGCAATATTTGGAAGAAATATATGGACTTCGCCAACAAGTGGGATTTTCACAAACTTCTTAATATCAGGTACTTGAAGGGGCTTAATAGAACAAACAACATTGTTACAATTCAAAATTATACATGACTGCACTGTTATAGCCTACAAAGTACAACTCAAGAATCAAAGCCAAACAGATCACAGACCCAAACAACCTGAAAAACCCATAAATCCCATAGCTTTTGAAAGAGACCAGATCAACTCAACCCATGAATCCCACAAAATAGATCTTACTTTCCTTCGCTTTCCCAGAAACCAAACAGAGCTCATTAAAAAATCCATAAACAATGACAGAGATAGGGAGAAATAGAAAACTTACTATCATAATTAGCTATGATCGATGGATTTTATTACTTAAACAACGTGACATTATTTTTCATAAAAACAATACAGGGTGCAAGAAAAGAACAAATTTCCACAGAAGATGATTTTTTTTAAGTGCACTCGCTGTTTACGGATGGCTGGTCACTTCAACGGGAATGGGCCCTGGAGCCATGGATTAGAATAGGGAAAGACGCATAGAGAAAAGCCTGGAGAGTTCTAGAGTCAGACCAGAGAGCAAGATGTTACCACACGGCCAAGGGCTAGATTGGTTTTTTGTTTTTAACGAACGAGCCGAACCAACGACGACGATTGCAAAGGTGCTGAACGGACACAATGTTAACGGAGATGAGAGAGGAAAAGTCCATGGTGCTTGGGCTGCCATTCATGAGAGAGGAAGAGAGGAACTCATAGGTGAGAAGATGGAGCTTATTTGTGGGAAAAATTTTGTTTAAATTTGAAATTTGAATTTTCACAACCTAACAGTGTTAGTAGATGTTAGCAGAGCATGTGTTGAGCTGGCAGGTATGTTGATGTGTGCCTTTTTTTGATTTGGTGGCATGCTTCTATTGGCTGGGACTACAAAGTCAGCATTCTGTCCTTGTAGTCTTGGACTACACAATAATTTTCCAACTTTGAATGAACCTCATTTGGGACTATCTACAGGATAGTATGAGTCAATTTGAAGTCAAATTGCCACTCGACCTGATCATGTCCAGTATGGGATTATATGTTTTTTGTTTTGTTTTGTTTCAATTATATCTAGATTATGAATCTTTAATATTTTGGAATTTTAACATTTGAATTTTTGGGTTTATTTTTTCTTGTTTATCAAGTTGTTAAGTTAAATCTTCAGAGTGGTTTGTAAATTGCTTGATTGTCAGGTTGTAGAAACATTGTGTCTTGTGAGTTTTGATCTTCTAGGCGTAGTCATTGCCAACAAGTTGAAGGAGTTGGGGTGATTGAGGCCTAGAAAAGCCAAGCAAGTGGAAAGAAAATTTCAATATATGTGATGTTTGTAAGTGTTGGTATTAGGTGGTTTTGATTTTTGGTTGTTTTTTTTTTCTTTGTGATTCTTTTGGATTTCTTTGTAGTGATAGATTTACCGTATCATCTAAAGAAAAAGATCCTAAAATAGTACTTGTCTATGAGTTAATGACTAAGGGGGCGTTTGGTTTAATACTGTGTGCCCTTATTGTGATACACATTATGTGATATCAAAGTTTTTAGTTTATTATATTTTCTCTAAGATTACCATAATCTATAATTAGAAAATATGTCACATCACCTTAATTTTATCACATTCCTAAACAATATAATGTTGTATTCTTGTATTGAAATTACATTAATGTTGGCCCGTTTGGATTGAGAAGGAGGTGAAGTATGTAGAGTATAGTAGAGTAAAATTGACCCAAAATTAGCTTATTTTTAACCAATCCTAAGATTACAATAATATAATATTACATGTAATGTAACATCACAGTGAACCAAAGTTCTCCTCAATGTCATGCAAACTTTCTCTTTCTCCTTCTCTTTGGAACACCTACAAGGATTTTTTTGAAATATGATATATAATCAATTCCACCCCTCTGGATTTTGGTTAGTAGGTGATTATTTTTATTATTATTTGTGAATTTTTTTGATAGAATTGTATAGCGTAGTATTTCTAATGAGAATATTCTATTAACATGCAGCCGAATCTAAATAAATTAGATTTTTAAAAAAATTATTATAAAAATGTAGGGAATGAACATTGTTTAAGAAGAGGAATTGCAATTTCAAATCTTTAAATTCTTTGAATACAATAATTGATGCTTGGTTGAATTTTGATTCTATTTAGATTTTTCCATGCGTTAATTTTGTTTCATATTTGTTTGGTTTGAAGAAATTTACTTTTTTGGGTTTAATTTTGTTCACATTCTTTTTTGAGTTGTCCGCATCTCTAAGCATTTCTAATCTAAAGAAGTTTTTGACGATTTAATAAAATGTTATGTTAACCAATGCCTTAGGACAATTGTTAATAAACTATAATAAGAAAGTTTTGACACCACTTTTATGAGAAATATAAAAAACTGTCAACAAAATTTATTATTTTATCATTCTTTCGATAAAATGTTTCTGAATATAACTCCTAAAATTAAGGCAGCGTAAGTAAAAAAGTTGCTCATGGTCAAAGGAAAAATGAGATTAACTCAACTAGCAACTCAAAACGCAATTCCCACAAGTCCCAGGGGCGGAGCTATGTTGAAGGGTGGGGGGCCATGCCCCCCCCCCCCCCCCCCCCCAAATTTTGAATTTTTTTAATATATATAATTATTTTAGTGTTTTCAAAATTTAGTATATAAAAATAATAGTTGCCCCCTCCAAATATTTAAATTAGTCCAATAATGTTCTTAAAAAAAATAATTGTTCTAATAGTTATAAAGATATAACTTTACTTTTCTCAATTCTATTTTTTATTATAAAATGTACTCTTTTATATGTTAAATATTTGATAAAATTTGGCATCAAACATGTTTGAATCTATCTTTTTTAACCCGTTATGTGGCGATTAACAAGTTATTGACTTATTAAAAAACTCTTGTCACTAAAACAATACATGAAATGTGTCTTTAGTTGCTACATAATGGGTTAGAGCAAGATAGTTTCAAATATGTTTGGAGACTAATTTATTCCTCTTAGTTTTGGATCATTCATGTTTTTGAAAATTTCATTAGTTCAATTGAAAGATTTTATTCTTACTTTATTATAAAATTTGATAATTTGTATTTAAAATGAAATTTTCTAAGAATTTCACTATGAAAATGGAAAAAATGAATTTTATTTTATGAAAGATCGCCATTAAACATAATTTTGACTGAAAATACTAAGTTTTGTTGTTGTTGTTGTTGTTGTTGTTGTTGGGTGTGTGTATAAATAACTTATCAAATAAAAAAGTATGTATATATATGCTTGTGTATATATAATAAAAAAAAGGTTTGTATATATATATATATATATGTATGTCGGGGTTGTCTTGATAAATATATTAGTGCCACAACTTGGTCCCCCTAAACAAAAATTCCTGGCTTCGCCCCTGACAAGTCCTATGGTGATTCATAGAGTCACAAAGATTCCCACTCTGTTTCTGCAACAAGTAGCATAGCAATTCCTGATTTATAAAAAAAATAAAATACATAGCAATTCCCGCAATAACTCTGACAATTTAAGGACTAATTTGAGTCCAATCAAGTTCCATTAAATGTACTACTACTTAGGTAAGATTTTTTATTTTATTTTTTATTTTATCTTCCTAGAATTGACATTACGCTTATCTTGGAATTCATTATAGCATAGGAACTGTTAAGCAATATGCTATAAATTATTATAACATAGCCATGAATTTGGATCAAGGAAGTCAATACCGTACCGGAGGCTGCACCAATTTGACCAGTGGTACGATATATTTCGGGTACTGGTCAATACCGGTGTACCGTTTCGAGATCACCGCTAATATAGATATATATATATATATATATGTATATAAAATTTTAAAATGCTAAATTTATGTCACTCATCTAATCAATAACAACAACAATAATAATATATACTTTAGAGAAACCAACAAGTTCATTAAAAAAAAAAACCAACAAAGTAAAATGCGGGTGCGGCGATTAAAAAATTATTAAAAATATTTTTTTTTTTACATTTTTTATATATTATCAATCATACTTTATTATAAAATTTGATAATTTGTATTTAAAATGAAATTTTCTAAGAATTTCACTATGAAAATGGAAAAAATGAATTTTATTTTATGAAAGATCGCCATTAAACATAATTTTGACTGAAAATACTAAGTTTTGTTGTTGTTGTTGTTGTTGTTGTTGTTGGGTGTGTGTATAAATAACTTATCAAATAAAAAAGTATGTATATATATGCTTGTGTATATATAATAAAAAAAAGGTTTGTATATATATATATATATGTATGTCGGGGTTGTCTTGATAAATATATTAGTGCCACAACTTGGTCCCCCTAAACAAAAATTCCTGGCTTCGCCCCTGACAAGTCCTATGGTGATTCATAGAGTCACAAAGATTCCCACTCTGTTTCTGCAACAAGTAGCATAGCAATTCCTGATTTATCAAAAAAATAAAATACATAGCAATTCCCGCAATAACTCTGACAATTTAAGGACTAATTTGAGTCCAATCAAGTTCCATTAAATGTACTACTACTTAGGTAAGATTTTTTATTTTATTTTTTATTTTATCTTCCTAGAATTGACATTACGCTTATCTTGGAATTCATTATAGCATAGGAACTGTTAAGCAATATGCTATAAATTATTATAACATAGTCATGAATTTGGATCAAGGAAGTCAATACCGTACCGGAGGCTACACCAATTTGACCAGTGGTACGATATATTTCGGGTACTGGTCAATACCGGTGTACCGTTTCGAGATCACCGCTAATATAGATATATATATATATATATATATATGTATATAAAATTTTAAAATGCTAAATTTATGTCACTCATCTAATCAATAACAACAACAATAATAATATATACTTTAGAGAAACCAACAAGTTCATTAAAAAAAAAAACCAACAAAGTAAAATGCGGGTGCGGCGATTAAAAAATTATTAAAAATATTTTTTTTTTTTATTTTTTATATATTATCAATCATACTTTTTCATATAATTGTAAATATAAATCAAATAATACAAAATATTAGTCATTACATAAAAAAATTTAAAATAAATCATTATTCATATCAAGACTTAACAGAGTGTATATATATATATATATATATATTATTCTCTCTTTTAGTCATTCCACTCTAAAACCGGCCCCACCTACCAATTCTTTTATGCATTTCTCTATCTGCTCTTTCTTACGTATTCCCTTATCTTCCTTTTTCTCATAAGTCCGGTCTCTACCAAATCCCTATATTCCCACATCCCAATTCCCAAATCCCATCCCATCCATGTATTCAAAATTTTCTTTGAAGTTACCTTCTTCTTTTTAGCTTTTCGGACTTCAATTCTCTAAACAGTCTAGACTCTCTCTTCTTACTGATGGTAGTCTGCTATTGGTCTCTATCTTCCTCTCCTCTTCTGTTATAGTCAGCTCCAAAGAGTGCCTCTACTTGTGCTGCAAAATTCTCTTCAAGAAATGCTTGAGCTAATCTCTTTTTCAAAAACTTTCAGAGACAAGGATAAAGCTAGGAGAGATAGAGGCTTTGAAAATAAAAAAAAAGGCGAATCACAGACCCATTTTTCTCATCTTCTTCTTCGTTTTCTTTTTCTTTTTTCTTCTTGTTTGTATCGGTCCGAAGCATCTTTACCGGTCGAAACAGCCGGATTTCACCAGTACAACCGGTATTTTTTCGGGTAGGAAACAAGGGGTGTACTTGTACCAGTGCACTGGCCAGTACGGTATATACCGGCCAGTACGGTACGGAACTGACTTCCTTAATTTGGATTCTATTTAATATATCATGGAATGATTGGTGCTTTTGAAATTTTCAAATTCTATTCTCAATTTTAGAGTTTGAGATTTTAGATTGAGTTTGTTGCAATTGACTGCAACGTTGCCAAGTTTGGAAAGCAATTTAAAAGAATTTATTTAAGACAGAATTCTACTCGAGTTTAATTTAAGTGTTTGTGTATGAAGCTCATTTTGGAGACTTGAAGCCCGACCTTTACTCTCACGTCCCACATACATTTATACTTGTAGAATAACTATCATGTTAAAGGTGCGTAGTGATCAAAAACAAAATTTTGACTCGGTGGTTGTTTGGCTTTTTTTTCATTTTTTATTTAGTTATTTACACATTACTGAATCCTAAACATTAATTATTATTCATGTTTGTAGTTGTTTATAATATAATATTGAACGAACTATGAGATTTGGCTGCATTTGTAGATAAAGATTGGAATAGCCAGGTGCACTTGTAAAAATCACTCCGTTGAAGAATTCGTGATGCTTTCAAGAGAATGCAGTTGAAGAGGTGCTACTATAAGTTTATATGAATAATATAAGATGTATATGGTAGTTTTTTCAATTACCATTACTTCACATTCCATAGTGTTGTTCCTAAGAACAATAATTGATAAATAAATAATATTCAAATAATCGCATAAATAAATAATATTCAAATTGGCGGGGTTGAGGTGTGGACCAAGTCACCGTCTTAAGTCGATACACGTGTTTACGGGGGTTCCGGTGTCGGGAACTAAACATTGTGCGTGCCGCTCTCGAGACACAACAACCCAACCACCTTCGTTGATTATCCTTCAAGCCGACACCGCTTATAAGATAGGAAGCTCTCAATAGTACTTTTCTTTTACTCATAATATTGTATAATAGGGATATATATTTTATGATAGAAGAAGAGGAAAAAATAATGCAAATATTTGTTGCTACATGTAACGGGGAGAAGAAAAAATCAGCCCTATATCCTCTTTTCATATATACTATATTCTGACCATACATATAGGCCACACACACACACACATAAATAACAAAAATATATAACAAAAAACCCACTTAACATTCATGATAGCAGGAATTTATATTAGAAATAACTTCTTCAATAGCTATTACCGATCAATTCCAAAGAAAATAGTAGTCTATATATAATAAGAAATTATTATGTACTCTCGGAGTACGATAAATGCGTACTCCCTCCTCTCACATGAATAGGGGGTCTCACTAATTAAATTCATAGTAAAACCCACCATTCATGTGAGAAGAGGGAGTACGCATTTATGGTACTCCAAGAGTACCTAATAATTTTCCATATCTATATATAATTAGGGTTTGATTTACCTCTAGTACTTTTTAAAATAGAATCTCCTTCTATTTTAATGAGAAACTCCCACATCATCTACTAACTAAATAAAAGGTGGAGATTCAAAGTTTCAAACCTACTACTACTGATTATTGTGTATTTAAAACAAGAGGAGACATCCAGTTAAAATAGTACTGAAGTTAAGCCAAACCCATATAATTAACCATTCTCATATAATGTCCTGAAGAAGTTGAATTATAAAAATGAAAATATCATAACTTGCTTTTAGTGGTCAAATACGTTTTAATGACAATCAGGACAAAACGTTTTCATTAGAAAATGACAATGTATTTGGTAAGGAAATATTGCCATATACTTTGAGCAACTAAATGTTCATTTAATTGTGAATATTTATAGCCATTCAAATACTTACATTATATATAGACAAAATAACTTAACAAATTATTACCAACATAAAGGTTTTGAAATTGGTAAAAAGAAAACTGATTTCATCGATTCACTTAAATAATAAATTTTAATAATTTATATAAAAATATTCCAACACATACTAATATATTTTCTCTTTAAGAGAAAGGAGTAAATGCATTTTTAGTTCCTATATTTTGACTTTTTTCATTTTGGTCCCTACATTTTTATTTTTCCACTTTTAGTCCCTAAACCAATTAACGCGTGTTATTTTCGTCTTTTCCGTCAGTCAACCGACGGAAATAACTGAGGTGGCAGCCGAAAGTAGGGGTGCTCACCAAACTGCAAAAACCTCAAAAATCGCACCAAAAACGCCTGCAAAATAGCATAACTGCACCGCACCGCACTGCAAGTAATAGTGCACCACACCGCATGGTGCAGTGCGGTTTGCGGTTTTATAATAAAAAACCGCACAAACTGCACCCTCTCTATATATTAATTTATTTATTTTTAATATTAAATATTTTATTAATAGTTTAATAACACTAGTTTTCAAAAAAAAAAAAAAAGAAGATTAATAGCCCTAGCAAGTGTTGACTAGAAAAGCCAACCCAAAATAAAGAAAAACCGGCTCAATAATTTAAAACTTGACCCAAAAAAGGGAAAAATTAGTTTTAGGCTGAGTAGGAAACCGACTTCAAACTGCATCTTATACATAGTATCGCACATGTGACCGTAAAAATGAGGTGCCGTGCGGTTATGGTTTTGATTAAACTCTAAACTGCACCACATCTCATTGCACCGCACATGTGACCACAAAAATAAGGTGCGGTGCAGTTATGGTTTTAACTAAACCGCACCGTAAAGTGTGGTGCTAAAAATGGCCCAAAACCAAACAACACCGCATCGCACCACACCGTAAACACCCCTAGCCGGAAGAATTAAAATATTATAAAAAATGCCACATCACCCATGACACATTAGCATATAAATTTAAAAAATTAATTTATTAATTTAAACTAAATAATAAAAATAAAAACAGAATTAAAAACTAAACTTCACACAAACCCAGAAGGTCATCAAGATACTTTTCTTATGTTTGAATATTCAACCAATTTTCCAGAAGAAATTGAATACTAATTGACTGTTGACTTTAAGTTTTTAGAAAAATTTAATATTTTATGAGTTGAAAGACTTTCCTTGATTTTCTCTAAATTTTTTAGTTGCCTTTTTGGATTTGAACACCACACGGCCAGACCTTCCCTAGCTCCGATTACAGCGGTGAACCCAGACTGAAACTTCCACCGATTGCACCTGTGAACCCAGATAGACCAAACTCAATCCCCACGAACCCATCAGCTCTTGTGAACTCAGGTGACGGCGGTGGCTCTAGGTAGCCTTGGCAGCCACTGTGACGGCTTCAGCTGGCCTCAATGGCGACCTATAGACTCCCCTAGCTCTTCTCGTGTGTCTCTTTTTGGATTTGGCCTTTGTAAGTCTTAGATTTAGAGAGAGAGAGAGAGAGAGAGAGAGAGAGGGAGAGAATGAGATGAGGTCGGCGGTTTGGAGCAGATCTAGAGGAAGGGGGCCGGCGGTGGTTTAGAGAGAATGGAACTTGTCAGTCACAATGGAGCTCGCTGGTCTCGGCCTTTGTCCCGATCTTGGCCACAATGGAGCTTGTTGATCTCGGCCATCGTCTTGGTGTGGGTTTGTTGACTGATCGGTGGGTTTGGTGACTTTTTTGGTTGCAGTGGCGGTCATGTTTTGGAATTTTTGTGGGTTTTTGAGTTGAAGTTCATGTTATGAAGAAATATTTTTGATCGGTGGGGTGGTGGTTAGGAGTATGCAAGCTATCACCGGAGCCGACAACACCGACCGGCACCGACCCTCCCGCACCGCCATTGGCACCGACCAACGGAGCCGATGCCGGAGATCGGAACAAGAACGGAGCTCCGATGCTAGTGCGGTGAGTACATCGGAGACGCCACACCCCTACCAAGTTGAGCCAAACCGAACCAATCCGTATATATTCTAAATTTCTTTGGGTAAAACGTCGTCATATTGGTTTGGGCTATTATTAAAAAAAAAAAAAAAAACACGAAACGGCATCGTTTTGTGTAGGTTTTCACTTTCAGACACTTACCTCAGTTCCTCAATCCTCACTATAAATTCATACTATTCACATAGCCGGCCCTTAACTCTTTCTCTCGCTCTCACCCCAGCCGCTCGCCTCTAGCCTCTGTTCGCGGTCTCGCCGGCTTGAGTTGCGCCTCGCAACAGCAGCAGCAGCAGCTCCCCGCAGCGGCAAACCATGGTAAGCCATCAGCCTCAGCCCCTTTCTTTTGGTTTTAATGGAAACGGAGTGAGAGAGATCAGAGATGTGTGAGTGTTTCAGTGTTTGTGAGTTAGAGTTAGAGTTAGAGATGGAGATTGGAGTTAGAGTTAGAGATGGAGATTTGAGTTAGAGTGTTTCAATGTTTATGCATGTGAGTGTTGTGAAAGGAAAGTGATCTGACCAAAGTTAATAAGTTATTACTTATTATGTGCGTGTGAGTCGTGTGACCGTGTGAGTGTTATTGTGTGAGTGTGTTGTGCGTGTGATCGTGTGAGTGTCTTTTTTTTTTGGTTAATACCGTGTGAGTGTCACTGATGATAAAAGTGGTAATGAAAATATTGGAAAGTGATATTATCATTTTGTTAATTTATGTGCGTGTGGTGTGAGTGTCACTGTGTGAGTGTGAGTGTGAGTTGTTGAGTTGACTGAGTCACTCAGTCAATTTATTTAGTTATTTATTTATTGAGTTGTGAGTGTAGTTATTTATTTATTAAGTTTTTATTTAGTTAGTTTTTAGTTAGTTAGTTATTTAATTAATTTAGTTTTTGGTGTGTTGACTCGGTTTAATTTATTTAATTAATTTTTAGTTATTTATTTATTTAGACAGTTGACTAAGTTTAGTTAATTTATTTAGTTAGTTTTTATTTATTTATTTAGTCAGTTGACTCAGTCTACTAAGTAGCACTAACATTTTTTTTTTCAGCATTTTAATTTTTGAGGGAGACGAGATTGAGAGAGTTCACGCTTTCAATCCTTCACCAAGAGGTAATCACTAAACACTCACTATATTCAACATTATGATTTTAAATTTTTTATACTTAGTAACAACTGCTTTAAGTTTATATATAATTATATATAAAATTAGCTTTTATTTGATTGAGAATGAGCTATTTGATACTACATTTGTTGGAAAATTATAATTTGATATTGTTGTGTAAACTTTGTTTTTTGTTGTTTGGAAATTTTTTTATTAGATGGATGTTGATGCTCCACCTGGATTTGGTGCACCCGGGGACCCTAACCCACCTCCTCCTAGTCCTGGTAGTGCTAACCCTAACCTACTTGAACCTGCAGCACCAATTGGACTTGGTGCATCACTTACCCCACTATCACCTAAACAAGGTGGTAAGGACCCGTCTATAGTATGACAACACTTCATTAAGTTGGCTGGTTTTGATCCCCAAAATCCTAGATCTCAATGCAAGTATTGTAAAAATCAATATAAATGTCATGGTAAGAAAAATGGTACTTCGGGCATGTTGCAACACATGAAGGTGTGTAAGAAGTGGCCTTTTCTCCGTGATGATAAGCGAAAAACTTTGTCTTTCCAAGTGAAGAGAGAAGGGGAAAGTGGTTCAAATGTGTTAATGGTTGCAAATTATAGTGAAGAGAGGATAAGGTTGGTGTTGGCAAGGATGATCATCATTGATGAATTGCCTTTTAAATTTGTGGAACGTCAAGGCTTTCAAGAATTTATGGAAATAATTGAGCCTAGGTTTCCTATTCCCCATCGCACTACCATTGCAAGGGCTTGTATGAAGATTTATTCTAGTGAGGTGGATATTTTGAGAAGGGCTTTTGTTAGGCAACGAGTTTGTGTGACAACGGATACTTGGACATCCATACAAAACTTGAACTACATGGTAGTCACCGCACACTTCATTGATGGGGATTGGACTTACCAAAAGAAAATATTGAACTTTTGTCCTATAGCTAATCACAAAGGGGACACCATAGGTAGAGCGGTTGAGTCATGTTTGTTGAAGTGGGGTATAGACCGCTTGTTTACAATTACCGCGGACAATGCTAGTTCTAATGATGTGGCAATTGATTATGTGAAGAAGAAAACAAAAGAAAGAGATAGTAGCATATTGGGTGGTGAGTTCATGCATATGCATTGTTGTGCGTATATCTTGAATTTGATAGTGCAAAGTGAGTTGAAGTCCATTCATAAATCAATTGCTAAAGTTAGGAATGCGGTGCGATATGTGAGAGCCTCTCCCGCAAGGTTTGAGAAGTTTCAAGAATGTGTTGAAAATGAGAAAATCAAAGCCAAATGTTTGTTGTCCCTTGATGTGCCAACAAGGTGGAATTCCACTTATCTCATGTTAGATTGTGCTTTGAAATTTGTGAGAGCATTTGATAGGTTGGAAGAGGAGGATGGGCATTACAAACTTTATTTTTGTGAATCGGATGTGAATGGGAAAAAGCCCATTGGTCCTCCTAACTATCTTGATTGGGAAAATGTCAAGACTTTTGTGAAATTTCTTGGCATATTTTATGAGGCGACACTTAGATTTTCTGGGTCCTTATTTGTCACTTCTAATACATACTTCCATGAGCTAATTAGCATTGAAGATCAATTGCAACAATTGTGTAGTGTTGATGGGGATCCACTTTTGAAGAGTATGTCGGTAGAGATGAAAAAAAAATATGATAAGTATTGGGGAAGTATGGATAATATCAATTTGATGCTTTTTGTTGCTGTTGTTCTTGACCTAAGGTATAGATTGAAGTATGTAAAGTTTTGGTTTAGGGAGTGGTATGGAAAGGACATGGGGGATGCGATGAGCTCTAAGGTTCGGGATGCATTGAAGAGGTTGTATGTGGAGAGAGTGCGTAAAAATGGAGCTTCAAGTTCTAGTGGTAGTGGTGCTTCAAGTTCTAGTGGTAGTGGTTCTTCATTATCTAGGGACTCCATGCCAATTGTTGGCAATGCTTCATTGTATGATTGCATTAAAAGTTATAATAATAGGTTTAAGCAACACTTAGCGGACGAGGACAATGTGGAAAGCAAATCTGAGTTGGATAGGTATTTGTTGGAATCTTCTGAGGACCCTGATGTGGAAGATTTTGACATCTTGATGTGGTGGAAAATGAATTCTTCTAGATACCGAGTCCTTTCCCAAATTGCCCGTGATGTGTTGGCTATTCCTGTCTCAACAGTTGCATCCGAGTCTGCTTTTAGTACCGGGGGGCGTGTTTTGGATTCGTTCCGTAGTTCACTATCTCCTAATACAGTTGAAGCCCTTATTTGTACCCAAAATTGGTTGAAGGATGCAAAGAAAAAAAGACCAATAAAGCTTCGGGAGTGCATAGATAATGTGGAGGATATGGATGGTTTTGAGATTGACACTGGTAAATATATATTTATTTTTTTGTTGTATATATCAATTGTTTATTTATTTGCTCAATGCTTACGAATCATTTTATTTTGAATGGGATTGTAGAAATTGCATCGGTTTGCCCAATGCCTATGGAGGAGGATCCAAGCACCGTTGGGTTGGATGATGATGAGTGATGTGCTGCTCTTTGGTTGGAGTTAGTTAGTAGTTAGTATTATGTAAGTATACTTGCTATTCTATTCGTTTGTGTTAATTATAAATATTCTATTGTTCATAAACGTTTTATTGTTATTAACACGTATTTATTTTGTTTTGTTTAGTATATTGTAGGAGATAAGAGTTCTAGAATGATGCATAGTGCACAGACTTACTGGACAAAGGACTTACAAGAATTAGCATTTTTTTGCCTATATGCTAATTATATCTGTACATGTTATTGGTAGTGGACTTTTTACTAATGGTAGTTATTTTGGTATTCATGGGTGGGATTATTATTGGGAATACAAGTAATTAGCATTCTTTTGCCTAAATGCTAATTTAATTTGTATATCTTTCTTTTGGCATTTGTGGACAGTAACAAATTGTAATACCCCAACCCAATTGCATAATTAATTTTATGAGTATATATGCTTGTTATCATCTTAATTGTTTTTAAGTGCATAAAGTTTGATATTGTGATATTATAAAATATCTATGCTTTTTTTTTTTATGTTGTAGAAAGGTAATTTATAAAGATAAGGACATATATATATATATATATATATATATAAAGTTATATAATGCTTTGGGCCTTTCTAAGAATATATGCTCATAAGGGGTAAAAAGTGTAATTGCCCAAAAGTTGTAAAAGTGGATTGTTTCCACTCTTCCTAGGCTTACACGTATCTACATGCATGCTCCCTTAACCTTACACGTATCCCACTCAAAGGTCCACTCTTCTTAGCTTCTTTTGCTGCACCTGAAGTTTGGTTCTTTTGTTCATTTGTTTGCTGCATCTGAAGTTTGTTTCTCTTCTTCTTCCTTTGCTCTTTCACACGGCCACATCTCTCTCTCTCACTCTTTCATCAAAAGCCACAAACCTATCTCTAAAGAAGAAATTAAAGATTTGAACTAAGTTTTCAGCTTCAAAGTTTGTGGGTAAGTAACTTAAACCTCTTTTGATTTGGGTATTTTGATACTATAAGGGTTTTGTTCATTTTCCCTCTTCTTTGCTCTCTATTTTGATTGTAGGAACTAAATTTGTGAATCTGTTTTTAGTAATTTTAAAGATTGATGATATGGGTCTTTTGGATGCTTGTTAAGGTCTTTTATTATGTCTGGTATTGGTATAAAAATACCCAAATTGATGGAAGGCCAATTGCTATTTGTTGATGATTTTAGTAAAATTATGTGCTGAAGCTGTCACTGTGACAGAATTGATGTTTACAACTAGAAAAATATGTATAAAATCATTTGCTGTGAATTAGGATGTTAGGAATGGTTTTTATGAATCCTAAGACACATATGGTTATTATGGAAGTGGTCTCACAGCTTTTGGATGAGTATAAAAATAATGGTTTAATTTCTAATTTGCATAAATTTCTGTCAGGACAGATTTGAGCACGTTGCCTTGTATGATTTTTAATAAATCATGGTTATATGCTTTGACTCCGAAATTTTTACGGTATATACTAGACATACAGGGGAGTAACTATGTAAAATTTCATGACAATTGAAAGTGTACGGACAGTCCATTTGTATTTTACAAATGGGGCTTACGCTGCTGTAATGAGCAGTGGACAGCTTTTGACACACCTATTTTGTGGATTTAATTTTGAAGTTAGGAAGACTGTTTTAAGCTACAATTTAATATTTTTATCCTTTGGTATGTTTGGATCATATATAAATTTTATGCATTGATTTCTCTAGGGTTTGGATACATAATGTGTTGGATGTTTGTATCATGTGCTTTGGGGAAACTTTATGTGATGGGAATTAGGATTTTTCTTAAGTTTAAGAGTTAGGTTTTGTTGGATGTATAAGTTTATATACTTAGGAAGAGTTTGTTAGTAATAAGTTTTGGTCTTTCGTTTAGGTGACGAGAACGAGAATACGGACACTTGAGCTCCTCGTGTAAAACCTCTCGCGTCTTCTGTTTTCAGGTAAGGGATTTGTGACATGTGCGTTTGATAAGTATAAATTGTTTAGAAAACTATTATGCATTAAAACTTTTTAATTGAAAATATTATATATAAGCATGATTTAAGTAAAATATATGTTCGTGAGTTGTTCAATCTTACATACACAATAATTTTAGCATATCGATGCTATTATTCATATCACGAAAATAATTTTTAAGAATGACGTGGATATGCTACTGTTATGAAACAATTATGTAAAAGCAAGATATCATAAAGAAAATATAGTTTTCGGTTATTCCATTGTTATGATCTGAACTCAGTTAGTAGGGGTTATAGTACTGGCATTTCCATGGAAATTCTGATTGGCCATTTAAAAGTGAGACTGGCTCTGCTGTACCCGCCCTTGTTGGTAACGACCAACTTGTGGAGGATGTCAACCTACCCCCATGGTTGAAGTTATGTGTTATGATATGATCTCGGGTTTACCTGGCATTGTGGGGAATGCTGGATGCCTAGCACTTTGTGCTGGAAGCCTCCCAAAGTTGTGACAGACTTACAATTGGACTAACTAATATGTATTGTAAATGAACCATTAAGCTATTTGGAAATTATGATAAGTCTAATGATAAGTTATGATAAAGTATTTCATAGTCTATTCAAAGATAAGACTTCTGAATTATGGTACGTTCCTTATCATGTCCTTTTATTATTATATGAAAGGAAAATAAAGTATTTTATGTGAAAGTTCATAAATTATTTTAAGATCAACGTAAATAGTATGAAGGCTATTTTGTCAAGCTGGCGTATCCATAAAATATTTGTTTTACATGCATGCTTATTAAGGGCCCATGGAGCTTAAAACCTTACTGGGCTTTGCAGCTCACCCTATTATATTTCAATACACAGGTTCTTCTTGGAAGCAGCGAGAGTATTAGAGGTGGCAAGAATTCTGTAATTCTCATTTGATAGATTGTATAGTTTTTGTTGTTGTATAGTAGTTTAGTTTTCTTTTGATGTATAGGAGGATTCAAGGTGTACTTGATCCTTGGAGCACAGATGTAGTTCGAAACCCTAGTTTGTTTTGAACCCCAATTGTATGCCTTTGGGGTTAGGTTTGTAATAAGAGTTTTGCTAAACGTTTAGCTATGTAATATTTACAGGAATACCTAAGGTTTCAGCCAAGTGGCAATCTTGCAATGTTTATATGAGATGAAATTCAAGGTTTCATCATTTTTGTATATTATGGTTTTTATGCAAGATAATAAGCAGGAATTCAAGAAATAAATTCTTGATAAGCACTTTCAGTTTAGGTTGGTTCGTGTTAGTATTGAGATAAACTTGATATTAACATGCCGGTCATGCTCTAAATTCTAGAATACAGGTTTGGGTCGTGACACAAATGGTTCCGTAATACGTTATTAAGTAGATACATTAACGCTTAATGTTATTGACATTGACACACACAGTGACACTAATGATATTATATGCTACATGATAGTATTTTGATAGTTGAACTCTTATTGAGGAAATTTCAAAATATTTTTGCATGGTGAATGAAATGAAAAAATTTGGATCATTATGTGAACATATCTTTCGCGCAGGTTTGAAATGAAAAATACAGTTTTGAAATTTTGGATCATTATGTGATCATTATGGATCATTATGTGAAATTTTGCATAAGTTTAAAATTTTGGATCATTATGTGATTATTATGAAATGAAAAATACATTAACGCTTTTGCTTTTGTTTTATGTTTGACTAGGTTGGCACAAGTTTCATGAATTATTTGGCACAAGTTTTTTGATTAGGTTATATGTTGATATTGGGCTTGAAAGTCCAATTTTTTTATTATTAAAAAATAATTTTTTTTTTAATATTTCAAACCGACCAAGCCGACTAAACCGCACCGCTATAGGTCGGAAAACCGACCCTAGGCGGTGTGCATTGGTTTCAATTATGAAAAAACCGATCTCTATCTGTTCGGTAGTAAATTTGGAAAAAAACCGCCCTTATCGAACCACGCACACCCCTACTGGTGGTGGCTTGATTGTGTCGGTCATTGGTGGTGGGATTTGGGTTTGATTGTGTTGGTTTGGGTTTGATTGTGTTTGATTATGTTGATTAGGGTTTGTTGTGATTGGTTTCTTGATCTGGGTTTAATCTGGGTTTGATTTGTTAAGAATTCGGTGTTGATTGTGTTAGAATTTGGGGAAGAACATGAAGAATTCAAGGATCTTGATTTGTGGTTGATCTGATGGTGCTAGGTTTGATGATCTCTGAGGTGTTGAATTTGGGTTTTTTCTTCTTGTTTTCATTTATGTCATAGTGATCTGGGTTTGAGTTCTTAGGTTGCTGGGTTTGTGTTCTTGTGATAGGTTTGAGTTCTTGATTGCTGGGTTTGATTTGGAAATAATATGAAGAACAAGTTGTAAAATGAAGAACAATCTGGAGAACATGAAGAACAATCTTAATTCATGTGAATTTTAGTTTTTAATTCTGTTTTTATATTTATTATTTAGTTAAAATTAATAAATTAATTTTTTAAAATTTATATGCTGATGTGTCATGGGTGATGTGGCATTTTTTTTGTTATATTTTAATTCCTCCGGCTGCCACCTTAGCTATTTCCGTCGGTTGACTGACGGAAAGGACGAAAATAACACGCATTAATTAGTTTAGGGACTAAAAGTGGTAAAATTAAAATGGAGGAACCAAAATGGAAAAAAGTCAAAATGTAGGGACTAAAAGTGCATTTACGCCTAAGAGAAATGATATAACTCTTCAATACGATGAATGTTCTTCATTGATGAATGTGGCAAAGCTAAGTAGAAACTGCTATCTTTATTTTGAACTCATATGTGCTCATTTAAGATTGATATATACTGGATAGGGTGAGCATAGAAAACAAAACTTAATTTTTATTTTTTACTCTTGCATGCAATGAATAGATGAACAAGATGGCCGAGTTAGATTGTCAAATGTCAGACAATGGCATCCAACTCTTTTTCACATTGCTTCATTGAATATCCTATGCTGACGGTGTTTGATGACGTGCAATACTATAATATGTTGAAGTACAAGGAAGTCTAGGATCTTTTGGTTTTGGTTTTGCGTAGGACTACGAAAGGCAAAACCCACACATCCACTCCAAAAGGACTAGCTTAACTGTTGTATGTAGGGTGAGTTAGGTTGTTTAAATCTTTCTTCTAAAAAAAGGTGCTTAATTAGATTTTGGACAAATGTGATTTTGTAATCAAAATTACTATCAGAAAAATTTTTCACTTAAAATTGTTACCATGAAAGTTTAAAGGAAAAAGATGGGAATCTAGAAGGAGGATGATTGGGTCAAGACTATTAGGTGGAATGCCCATATAGCATTGAGCAACCAAGATAGCATTTGTGGTTACTATTGGCTTTTGTGTAGATTAAATGCCTAGAACAAAGATAGACTTGGTGATAGCGTTTATTGAAATCTTAAGAGCATTGGCATCAACAATTTTATGTTAAATGCCTATTTACACACTAAAACTTACTTTATCTATTTTAATATACTACTTTACAATTTATACTACATCACATCTTTAATTTTAAGATTCAACACATTAAAATAGTATATTTAACTAATTAAAAAAAATTCATTTTACTCCACAACCCATAAAATCAATAAAAAACTATTTCACAACCAAATTCAACCCATAACCACTGGCCACCTTGACCACAACTCCAATCCATCAAAATCCAACCAAATTTGCAAAAAACTTGTCTATGAGAAGAAAAGAGGAAGGAGACGGGCAGAGAAAGGTTTGAGGAAAGAGAAAGAAAAGATAAAATATATGAGACGAGAGAAGACACAATAAAATTAAGCTTTTTATTTTTACAACATGCTATAGTACTCTTCTACTGGGCAAAATGGGCAAATGCCCTTTTCAGAGAAACTAAGCAGCGTTTTGCCCCAGTTTCCAAACTAAGTATGGAAATGCCCCTATTTTGTAACTCGATATCAAAGACATCGAGTTTTTATAAATAACTCGATTTTAGATTAATCGAGTTAGTCGGACCGTTGTGCCACGCTGGCGCAGTTGACCTGGCATTTTTCAATAAAAAAATGGCTGTATAGTTATTCATAACTCGGTAACCTTAAAAGCGAGTTTTCTTCAGCGGTTTGAATCAATAGGACCCTAACGTCTCACAGCGCCTATTCGCTCTCTCTCTTTCCCTCGCGCTCTCTGCCATCACTCTCCCTCCACACTCGCCCTCGCTGGCTCTGCGATCAAGCTTCCCCACTCTCCATCAGTCGCTCTCTCTGTCCAGTCTCCATCAGTCGTCGTTGCTTCCCGTCGTCGTTGCTTCCCGTTGTCGTTGCTTCCTGCCGCTGTTGATTACAGGTACGGTTCTGTCCTCTGATATCTTTTCTGATTTTGGTTAATATTAGGTTGTGTTTTATGTGGGATTTTGATTACTTTGTGGAAACTTCTTAAAAAGTAGTAAATATACCAGTGAAGATGAGAATTTTGGTGTGTTTTATATGCTGCAATGATGATGATCTAAAGTATTTCTTGCTATATGTCTGTGTCTGTGTGATTTTCTCATTAGTGAGAATTTTGTTGTCTTTTACATGACGCAATGATTATGGACAGTGATTAATGAGTTTAAATGTGCTTGGGGTTTGGGGTTTTGATGGGGGGTTTTGGCAAATTGAGTGGTGGTGTTTCAGTGATGTCTCTGGGTTTGTGTAAAATGTGTCTTATTCGATTGTAGGCCTGAGTTTGTTATAGTTGTTGTAAATGGTGTCGAACTAATTACATTTGAGTCGAAATAGTTGTTGTAAATGGTGTTGAAGTAATTACGTTTGAGTCTAAATAGTTGTTGTAAATGGTGTAAAATGTGTCTCATGCCTCTAGCATCATCTGTTAGCTCTGAAGCGGAACCCATCTCATAAAGATTGGTTCTATTAGGTACAGAGGTTAAGAAAAAAATGATGAAAACTTTGAGACTCTGGTTGTTATGGTCTGCCCATAATGACATCCTATATACATAAATCTATGAAATGCAATACACATTCACATGAAACAGAAAGTTTGCTACTGTAAGTCCAGTTAAAAACCAGTAAGAGTGATGAAATGAAATGGTAGCATTTTGTACAGCAACAAACAAATTAAGTTCTTTCACATCCCTTAAAAGTTTTACAACTCATTGTTTTTGGTATATCTAGATTTTTATAAATATCATTATATCTTGGAATTGACACTACTTTTGTTTTGCATATCAGTCTGATGTAGAAAATTGAAAGTAACTTTATGGGAAGTTCTTTTGCTTGCAATACAACTCCTCTTTGTTTAAAATTGACCATAAGGAGGGGGAGAGGAATAATTGAACATTCAATGATCCTGCACCCTTTGGTGAATTTGAGATGGGCTAACTCGTCAAATGTTGAAAATAAACCTAACAAGTGGGAAATGGGCTGACTGAGTCATGGTATGCTTACATGTCTAGTGGTAGAAATGTAGAATAATTAGTATAGGTTTCTAGATATGCTTAGGTTGAGAACCAAATGACCTGTAGTTGTAGGGATCTTAGTGGTCTATCGTAAACGGGCAATTGCATAGGACATAAAACGGGGAGCTGTCAAGGATGACCTTATAGAGAATGTTACTTTGTTGACATTACCAATTTTGATTGAACAGGTCTGAGAATAGAATATCTAAACATTGAGTTGTTGCAATTTATATTTACTATGTGACTGCATTGGTCATAAGCCATAGAGTTGAATTTAAATGTCCTTTTAAATATCTCTTCCCTCCATATGCTGCCCCTAATAATTGTAATTGATATTTTCTCTGCTAAAATCCCTCTCAAAGACATCATAAACCAAAAAGAACTGTCACATTTAAATATTGCTCAAATGTTGAACATCTAGGTATCAATCAAGTTTCTAGCACATTAATTAGTGACTTGTTTGTGTTTTTTTTTACTTCAATTACAGATACTAGGAAAAAAAGACGAAGAAGTGTTTATATTTAGGATTACTATGCCGGTTCTTATTTATTTAAGCTTTACTTTGATTGCTTTTGGATTGCATGTTCAGTGGGGGCAAGGAGTGATGTTGAAAATCTTGTTGGGATCATAATATGTCAAACAAGATGTATCCATGCTTTTATTTTATATTAATTGTGGTTTACTTGTTAGATAATTGCTAACAACCTATTTGCTGCCATGTCAGATATGCAGGCACTAGATAGAGTGCAGCCTGGACCTGACGATCGTACCCAGTTGACCCGGCAGCCGGATCATCGGTTAACTCCGCTTTGGAGGTGCGCCGCCAATGAGGTATGTAGTTGTATTATTAATATATGTCTGTTTTATAATTACCTCGTGTGCACTACTTAACACCATACTTGTTTGTGTGCAGGAGGTGCCTGGCATCATAAAGGGTCGACGCCGTAAATGTGTATTGCCGCAGGGTGGGCTGGACCCACGTATCATGCAATACATAGGTGCAGCAGGTTTGACTGGGTTATTCAAGGTTCCTGATATGGAGGTCGACCACGCGTTGATCACGGCCTTGGTCGAGCGGTGGCGTCCAGAGACACACACGTTTCACTTACCCCATGGAGAAATGGGTATCACCTTGCAAGATATGGAGGTGATGCTGGGAATTCCGGTGGATGGGTTGCCTGTCACTGGGAGGACAGACATGCAATGGAACGTGGTGTGCCAAGAATTGTTGGGCCATGAACCTCCGCCCGTGATACTGAACTCAAACAGGTCTACCCTTACTGGGGCGAGGATAAAATACAAGTGGCTTGATGCACAGTTTGCCGCTCCCCCAGCTGCGGACGCTGGTGACGAAGTTGTGCAGCAACATGCCCGCTACCACTTACTTGTACGGATGGGGGCCCTGTTGTTCATGGACAAGTCTGCGGACTGGGTTTCATTGTTGCCTCTGCAGTTGCTCAACCCAATTAGCAATGGGAGACGGTACAGCTAGGGCAGTGCAGCATTGGCTTGGCTTTACAGGCAACTTTGTAATGCATCGAAGAAGGATGCCATGCAGATTGGAGGAGCACTCTTGTTGGTGCAGCTATGGGCCTATTCAAGGTTCCCACGAATATGCCCTATTGCGAGGCCGCCTCTACCGCCAGTGCACTCAGGGCCTCTTGCCATTAGGTACGTTACGCTCATTGAGTTCTCGTTATTCAAGCTAAAGTGTCTCTTCGGAATAATTACTTATGCGTAATAGTATAAAGTCCCATTTTATTTGTCTCTTTGATATAATTAAAAATATGTCAAACTAACAAACAAAAGAAACTTATCAATGTTTAGTACATGGATGTGAAATATAAAGCAAAGTTTGTTAAAAGTAAAGTTCAGTAACGAATTGATGTTGTCGAAATCCCATGTTTGCTAGGTGGAGCGGGCCAAAATGCACCGCAGAGCATGCCACACATGTCCTTGTTGCGTACCGGACGTCATTGGCTACACTACGGGCAGAGCAGGTATTCGGTTAATTTACGTCCTCAATTTGAGGATTTTATTTTTGTTTGAATTCTTGGATTGTTGTAGGAATGAGTTGATTTAAGAATATTGGTTCCATCCCATCATTTTGTCCATTGTGAAGTACTTCACATTAGAATTGAGATTTGCAGCACCTGCATGAATACGAACAAGCATAAACTCAAAATTCCACTTGCCAATGTTAAAGCAAAGGCCTCAATTTTTTTTTAACCTAGCAGAAACAAATATTATATAATCCAACAATTTTACAACCTTGTATTTGGAGACTTCTTATTATCAAAAGTAGGGGTGTACATCATGGGTCGAGTTGGGTTTGATTGAAGGGTTTTTTCCAACTCAACCTAAGCATGTTGGGTTGAGAAATTCCTAACTCATTACATGTGTAGAAACCAACTCAACCCGACTCACGTGAGTTAGGTTAAGTTGGTTTGTTGGATTAATGGATTATATATAAATTTAGTCATATATATATATATTAAGTAGAATTTGGCTATATCCTTCATTATGTACGGAACTGTTTGTGATTTACGCCCAGAAGATAAAGTACTGGTTTAGTCCCTTTTACAAGATGTCTGAATTGATTAAGTAATGTAGCTATATATATGTTGTTTAAAAAAGCACCAACATGCGCAAAAGATTGAGCATGAAGTACTGGTTTAGTGCAAGACAAAGTGTGTTCAAGCCTGTGTTGCAACAAAAAAAACTCCATCAGTTCTTACAAATGTCATTAAGCTGATGCAATGAAGAGAAGGCACACGTATTGTTCATATGTAATTGGTTATAATTCGATGAGACTATACCAAAGATAATAAGATTTTTCTTTTGTTGTATTTGTGAGCTGAAGTAATTTATTTGATTTTAATGATGCATCTTCGAAATTTACGATGACATCTTTAAATTCTTCCCAGCTACTAACTTAATCAAAAGTTTGTATTGATTGTTTGATTGTGTCATTATACATCGTTTTAACCTATTTAAGACAATAGCAAATAGATCTTTTAGCCTGCCATCAAAAGAAAATAAAAAATTTCAAAACTTTATATTAGCCAAATGATTGTAAACTCCCAACATATTAATTAAATTATAAACAGAAGGCCTCGTATGATAAATTTGTACAAATATGGGTCTTTTCAAAACAAGGGAATCAAGGCATATTAGAATATAAATGATATTTCATAACTCAAACATTATATGCTAGAAATTTGATTAAACACAAAACTAAGCTTGTACAGTTCGTAATTAATTAATAAAATGTTGTGAGCTCGATATGCTAGTTATTTCTCTACCTAATAAGTAGACAATTGAGTATTTCTTGTTCTAATTGTTAGAATCCAGGATTACAAACATGTATATAACTACAAAAAACATTGTTCCATTGTAAGTTATAAAGTACCTTTGCTGAATTGAAGGTTATAATTTTGGCTTCTGGGAGAATACTGATCGACTTCTGGACGCAATTCAAGTGGTATATTTTGAATTTGAACAGTAACATTCGGTTTAGCATAGTTAGTAAGCCACAATTGCCAATCAGTCGAAAGATGCGAACACTGTAAGACTTTTGACACATTACCTCTTGTTGTTGATCTAAATGAAAAGTTGGTTCGTACTCCTTGCAGCAAAGTTGTAGAGCACAATTTAATTGCAGCATGCAACTCCTTAAGATGTCCCCACTTAGGCTGCCTTAATAGGCCTAAAATTCTTAAAAGTTGTGGATTATTAATTACTACTTTAGGACCATAGGAACTTATGCTGCTTACCATATTCAACAAGAGGAGCTTGATCATAATAAGCTGTGATGATATATGCAGAGCTTGTTCCACAAAATTTGTTCCACCATGGTACTAGGATGAGGAATGTAATTTTAGACATTGACACGATTAGTTTAACAAGAGAACAATAAGGCTTATGTAATTTCCAGCACTAAAATTTCATGTTGGTATGTTATTTAGATAGAAATATGAGTAGCCTTAACAGTTTTTGATGAGAATTATAACTAAAATACCATACCATGTAATGATTTACATAGCTTCCATTTCTTGCAATACAAAGTGCTACTTCAAATGCAATGTCTTCAGCAGACCAAATATATGTCTTTCCTCCGTATACTTGCTAGCTTCAAGAGAAAATTAAGTACAGTTAGTAGAATGCATATTGATTAATAGTCATTTTGTTCTGAAAACTATGCAACATTGTTAATGACTAATGCAATTAACAATGTATAAGTTTTCTATTACGGTCGAACGGTTTTGCGAAATCAACTTGGATTCATCTTAATGCAGAGCGGAGTTGACCGATGCTCCAGTACCCTCCTCTAAGTCTGGTTCATATTGAAATCCCTAGTATCTGATGGTGTCACTTAGCTTTGAACGTTATGCTGAAAATGCAATGTGGATCTCGGTCAACCTATATCTTTTACTATTTTTTGCAGAACAATCTTAATTGTTTGTTGACTTCAGATTACCTGAAAATTTTTTTCTGACAATGTTGGTGTTCTTTTACTTTCTGCCCAATAATGGCTGCAGATTTTGTGTACGAATAGAAGCAACAAATTCCATGCTTTCCATATTACATATCACAAACATAATCTGAATTGAACAAATATGATGTCTCACTATCACAAACATAATCCACAAACATAATCCACTTATGCAGATTGTATGGGAGCCGTACACACATACGCTGGGCTCCCTGCCCGCGTATTGCACTGCCGGGCAGCATATTTGGAGGGCCGAGGTGCCATTGATATACTTTTGGATTGTGGAGGGGCATCATCCCGAG
The DNA here is from genome assembly GCA_033629205.1 of Lithocarpus polystachyus. Taxonomy (NCBI): domain Eukaryota; kingdom Viridiplantae; phylum Streptophyta; class Magnoliopsida; order Fagales; family Fagaceae; genus Lithocarpus; species Lithocarpus polystachyus. The sequence continues at coordinate 88,443,074 of CM066166.1, forward strand.
CGAGTCCTTCGTCAATTTGGGATGAAGCAACCAGTTCCACTTGTGGTGGATACGTCGATTGCCCTTCACAAGATATCCCTCCAGGGTAAATGGGAGAAGGACTGGGTAGTAGAACATCAACTCTATATTCAGCAATGGGCCAACCGAGGGGATGAAGTTCGCGCTGCCCCTCTCCTGGACAGTGATGATACGTACCTCGTTGAGTACATGACGTGGTACAATCGCAACACAAGGCGGTACATAACACCAGAGTCTGCGTACTGGGAACTCATGGTGAGGCAACACTTCCTTCCCCTTTGTTGAAACCATTGTTCAATTAAATATCTTCAGCAGGTTTATCATGCATGAAAAACTCCACACTAATTATTGTCGTTACATCTCTACATCTCAATGACTTTTTCTTTCATTATGTTTTAAAGTCAACAAATAGTGCATGATTTAACTTCTTCATAACTAAGTGAATTTGTCTTGATCCAATTGCTTTGCGTGAGGAATGGTTAATTGGCAATGACCACACCTTTGTTCATGTATGAAGTTCAAATTTTAAAAAGGGTGGGTTGGGTTTTATGCTTTTATTTTTATGTTTTCAATAACCTATTTTTGGTTGCCTTGTATTTTCAAATGGACATTAGTACATGACCTAAGATTGAATGCCAATTACATATTTTATGATATGCAACCATGACTACTAGATTCAAATATGATATATGTTGCTATTTATGGTACTTCCCTTAATTGAAACTTTAAGCTTGCATGATCAAATCACTTAATTGGATTGTTGGTATACCTTAGGAAATAATAACTTCATAATATGTGTCTTGATTGCAGTATGATATTAATGGAGTTGTAACTCTGTTGAAGCCTACATACACAACTGAAATTCAGTTATTTTCACTTATGCTAAGATTCAACTTATGTACAACCAACCATACGTGTGTTTCGGGAGTATTATCTCAATGTTTAGATTGCATAGCCACAAACATAGCAGGAAATTGCAAATTTTTGAGTGTAAGACGTGGAACTATACATTTTTGCACAGGGGGGGGCCAACCCCGACTTTTATATGGTATCTTTTTAAAGATGTTTAATAATTATGAGTAATATAAGGATTTCATTCGCTATGTTTACTACTTTTTCTTTTGAGTTTGGAACATATTTATCCATGTTTTGCATCATAGCTGCGTTCCTGCTTTTATGACGCCCTTGTTTTGTAGGTTCGGACAATGATTAGGTCTATACAGAGGTGCGATGAAGGTTCTGACATGCATAATGACCTTAAATATACACTAGAGCTTGTGGAGGAGCTGGGCCGACTTAAATTGGCGGATGCGCTCGCAGAAGCATTCGACATTGCTGCACAGGGCCCAGGTTGCGGCAGGCAAAGTGGTGGGTCTCGAGGGGGTGGACGTCGTGGAGGTGGTCGAGCTGGTCACGGCCGTACGACTGAGCCAGATCCTGTCTACGAGGAAGGGGATGACTCGGGTGCAGAAGAGTCATGGCTTGGCACTGATTGGGTTTTGTTTGACGATGGCGGTAGGACACCACGATGCACATCTGACGTTGGTGCTGGTCCATCCCACACTGCTGGTCATGAGGACACTGTTCCAGCCCAAACTACGCCCCGTGGTCCTAGCACGGACTATGAGGACCCTCCCCGTATGTCGCCCCCAGTTTTCAGTGGATCTGCCCATGATGGTGGATGCATATTTGTCCCCACACCAGGCATGCCCACCCCACCTCTAGTACACGTGGACCCCAGCATGGCAGCTTCATCTCCAACCCCGCACGACGAGGCTGTACAGATTGACCGGATACCGGCTGAGGACATTCAGCCGGTGGAAGGTTTGCGGAGATCACGACGCCCTCCTGCGTATGCTCCTGATTGCGGGACCGGTGATGGTATGTACTCTGTCTACACTTCCCATCTTCGCGTGCTACTTGTACCATGCATTTGATTGAATATGTTAATTCAATTATGTTGTTGTGTTTGTTGAAACAGGTAAGATTAGACCTGTGAGGGCATATGGGCGGAAACGAAAAGATCATTAAATGCCTTGGTGTGTGCTATTCAGTTACACTTTTGAATCAGGTCTCAATTGTGATGTTTTGCGAACTAGTTGGCCAACAAATAGGATTTTATATGTGACCTGCCTCTTGTCAGTTCTTACTTTCATGGTTTTTAGGTAAATTGCATTTTTTCATTAAGCTGTACTGTTAGGTTTGTTGCTCCCCCCTCAACTCTAACACTAGAGCAATTACTTCCCAAATTTTAGGCATTGTGGAAAATAACTCTCTGCCATTAATTTCATTATATGTGCCTGCCACGCACACACACACAAAAGAAATATAAGAAGAAGATCAAGACAAGAAGAAGGGAAAAAAATAGACTATTTTTTTTGAAGGATTTTGAAGAAACCTCCAATTCCTTCTTCCTAACAGAACTTTGGTTTCTTGCCCCTAGAGTTCTGCACAATGCCACTTTCATCATCACCACAACCTCTTTGCTCCCAAAACCACTAAAATCTGCCCATTGTAACCATCCCACCATCCTTGTTACTGTCAATAACTTGAAATATATTGATCAACTGCTGCACCCATCTTTCACACATGACAAACCCTAGTTTCACCCAAATGCTCCATTCACAATCTCATCTCAATCCCCATCACCACCAACTTTATAAGCCAAAGGAAAATATATATAACTTTATGGAGAAGACAGTGTGTTTTCCATCCCCGTTTCTAATGCTGATTATTGTCTACAAAGTGTACATCCCAGCCAACTTCCCATGGTTTAGGATTTGGGTTATGTCTTACTATTCCATGATTAAACAGGAAATCCGCATAAATCCTAATTCTCAATTGCAGATGTCTATGTAAGTTACTTTGTTTTTATTCAAATCTGTAGCATTTGTTCTTGCTACACTAATGCCAGTAATTTTCTCCAACTATTTCAATATCTACTCGAATGGGCAAATTTCTGATTTAATGCGAATCCTCTAAATCACATTACATGGAGTAGAACTTGGCAAATCAACAAAATATCACATTCTCTTATTATGAGGCAATGTTACACTTGAGCTTTACTCTCTTATATATGTGTCTTTACGCCCTTACGCCTCTTTGTTTCTTTGCTATTTGAATATTTTTTCCCCCTAGGTTTTCTAGCAAGATTTATCTACGAAAATCAAAGCTGTTTCAAGTGGAGGGACCAGAACAAAAGTTGAAGAGAGAAAGAGTGTGGGAGGTGGCGAGGGAAAGTTTGGGATGGAAGCGAATGTTTATGAACGAAATGAACTGGTCAGGAAAATGGGTGGCTTGGCTAGGTATGTGTCTCTCCCCTAATTTTCTGATTTGCCTTCCCCAAAATTCCTAGATCGGCAGATCCTCCTTCTCGTTCTCTTATTTTTAATCTCCTTCAAATCCCCTCCTCTCTAGAATGATTAGATCTGTGTACAGTTGATTACAAGTTTCTTAGTAGATACTTTGGAGAATGGAATTTGTATTTTTTTTTTTCTGAGTTCTAGAGCAGTTCTAGAGCAGCTCACAATATAACTTACCTACAGCCCAAAACGGCAAGTAATTATATGTTCTGTGGGCATGTTTTGTTCCTTTCGCTTCTTGGGATTTCTAATTGATATTTAACATTGTATATATGTTTATGAACTTTTCATTTTGCTAGCAATTTGGGAACTTCCTAAGAAACAAAAAACTGTTTATTGATTTGTTCATCAATTAGCCTTCTCATTTTATGATTTTCAATATATATATATATATATATTGTGTGCGTCATTTGCTATCAATGAATCAAATCTTGTCCGTAGCTTGCTTTAATGAAATGATGGAGGGCGTTCATTGCTTGAACTGGGGATGAAACTGCCTAATGATTATCTTGAGGGCATGGAGAACTGAAAATGGCTCCGTAATTGAAATTTCCTATTCTGGTTGTGGACCAATTATAGGATTTAAAGCTGCTCACTCCTAGACTGCAATACGATGGTTGTAAATTATTGCTTCTCTGTTGGCATATATTTGGTTTTTCATTGGAAAATTCGTTATTGCTATAGGACTTTATGCGGCTGCTTGCATATGAAGGGTTGAATATACCTCTAGCATGGTTCATCTGCTTAGCTTGTACTAGCAAATGGTTGTTGAAACTCTGAATTGCCAATTCTTGGCAGTGATATGTACATACTAGCCGAATAGAAAAACCAAAACATAATAATATGTATGTATACGTCTTCGTTGAGCTTCCTTGAGCTATGAAACTGAAGCTCTGTATCTCTCTAAATAACAATCACATATAGTATAGGTAAGTGTTTGTAATTGATTATTCATGGCATTGTTCAACTTGTAGCTGCTGAGGTGAAGTTAAAATGGATGATACAACTGTATTCATTCGCCTATAAATTAGCTTGGATACTTATTTGAGAAGGATATATTACTGTTTCATTTGCATATAGTAAAATTAATGGTTGATATGTTTTGAGAATTAATGTGTCTTTTGATTTGATTAATGTAAATTCTATATCCTTTACAAATGAAATTATTTATATCTATGTTTTCTGATATAAATCATTTGATTTTTGTCTGTATATAACATGTAGAATTATCTTCATCATTACTCTTTTTTCACGGCAAGCACGTGTCTTGTATGTGCTGCCCTAACTAGTGTACTAAAAAAATGGTGGTGTAGCTGCCTTCCCTTTCTTCCCGTTGGATAGTATTCAATGGTATCTTTGTTTTTGCGTTTGATTAGCTGAACTACCCAGTCCAACTCTTTTTCTCAAATGCATAATATTTTGGACTGGACAGGATATAGTCTGACCTAAGCTTATGTACCATGTAAAGAAGCAAACTTAGATATAGCTTAGCCCCATACGTGGTGTTTCAGAGGTAGCATATGGGATCTAAAGCATTGGTTAAGCATGCATTGAATATCATGGGAATTGGTTAAGCATGCATTGGTACCCTTTATAATCATTTGTTGCTAATGCGATTATTGTCATATATATATGTATGGCAAATGCTTGCTTCAGTACGAACCTGAGACATTTCCTCATCTATTAGGCAAAAGGACTGTTGGGCATTGTACCAAACCTCTTGAAGAATGTTCCCGTTAGAAGGGAATCGGCCTCCATCAAATTGGCCATCTGTGGTTTGCAGGTAAATTGGTCTCGATTTAATGTTAAAATTAAAGAAGGTTCTTAAAGTCGTAGCTTCTAACAATATCAGTGTTAAAACATATCAGCTATAGGCCTAGTGCACCACTTGTTCTTCGGGGGATCAGTTGAAAAGTTGAGGGAGGGCATAAATTATGTATTGTTGGCAGAACTGGCAGTAGGAAGACCACTCTCAGAGGTGCTCTATTCCGTCTACTCGAGCCAGCTGGAGGGCAGATTATAGTCGATGGGATTGAAACCTGTACTACTCCACTGTGCCGTTGCAGTCCTTAAACTTGAAGACTAAGACATGTGCTTCGTATTTGGGCTGTCATTCACTAAACTGATCATGCTCCAAAAGTTGGGAACTATATAGGTCTCATGCACTAAAGTTTGGCTCTTGGGTTTGAGGAAAGGTATATCATACACTTAGATTTAACAGTTAACTTTTGAAGTTGAAGTGCGACATTTGTATAACGTACTCTCTGTGATAGAACAATATTATATATTAATTTAGAATAATATTACAAGTCACGTCATCGTTTTGGGGTTTTATTTAGTGTGTTTGGGACTCCAGAATCTATAGCTGTTACTTGTTTTATTAGTTGGTCGGTGTCAATTTTTATTCTTATGGTTAGAAGGTTCTTGACTTTGTATATTTTGGGTATTAAATTGTCAGAATTGACTTGAAGAATTTTCACTCATTTTTTGGTGTATTTGATTTTTCATGTATGGAACATTCTTTTATTGGTATGGATTGCAATGAATCCTCTCAATGGATTTCGAAATCATCCGTCCAGAGGTTTTGCATTCATTGTTGTTTTTCACGTCATTTACATTCGTTAATCGTGACTCATTTTGTAACTACACAGTAATGGACGTAAGTGATTGTGATGGTTGGGTTACGACCAAAGCATTACATTAATATAGCTAATTGAATGTACTAGACCGACTAGGACCAAAGGGGACCGAATAAGACCAAAGCAGTGCACTTCAACAAACTCAAGTACAGACGTTACTTCCCATACATACATTCGTTAAGTACGTCCCATTGTGTATGGGCTGCTCTTGTGACACTGAAATACACACTTTCATGTACTTAAGTGAACCAACTTTTTTTCTCATACGACCAAAGCATTACATTAATATATCGAATAAAATGTACTAGACCGAATAGGACCAAAGGGGACTGAATATGCCTATGACGATACAATGGACCGAAGGGGAACAAATAAGACCAACGTAGATACAATGGACCGAATATGACCAAAGTTGTGTACTTCAACAAATTATTTATTACAGTTACTTCCCATATATACATATCTGCCAATCAAACAGTTGGAAAATGATGACACTTTTACATGCATCAAACCACACACACAAAACTACTTACTTGGCATATATATCTTACTGAATACCACAACAAGAAGTCATACTTTTGCATTCATTTACCCGTACGTTGTCTCGTGGGTGCATCAACTTCAGCATCCACCACAACATGGCCCATCACTTCGTTCAACATGTTCGCACTCAAGGTTGCAATCCTCCTTGCGTGGTCACGCTCCTCAATGGCAACTTCTAACTGAAACCTTAACAAGGTGTGAGTAATGTCTCCACTGTCGTAGTTGGTTCTTTCGCTTCGAGAAGTGCTCGGTGGAGTTGAGGTTGATATGTTTGGAGTTGCCCACGATGTGGACGCACCACCCTGCGCATCCATACCATTACAATGCAAATACTCCATGTATGCGGCTTCTGCTTCCCTTCGATCTTTATATGATTTGTGATTGGCGTTTGGGAACTTATGAACTTGTCTGCTTGCATCTAGCCAGCTGTTGTATATGCTTGGAACACGACCGTTAAACACAACGTAGGTACGTCCCATCCTGCTCTACAAAGATGGTGGAAAGTCCTTGCACCAGAACGGAGAATGCACCTTCTTACCAGTGGAGTGCGTCTGTTTCGGAAGAAGTAGGAATAATGGTAAAAGAAACTCGATTTCTCTAAAGTCGAGTTTCTTTGATACCGCCTTTAGCATATAAATGAGTTACAAGTAACTCGATATCTTGCTTACCGAGTTTCTGAATTGCCGTCACATCAACGTATTGCGTCAACAGTAACTCGAGCACCTGGATATCGAGTTTTAGTTAAACTCGATGTCGTATATATTGAGTTAGTATATATCGATTTAGAACCCATGCACGTGTCTCGCTCCTGCTTCGCTGAAAACCTTAAATCTGTGGGGTCCTGAAAACCAAACTCTGCGAGGTGAACACATTTTGCTGACCCCAAAGACAGTTTTCTTGTCACTAATGCATCCGATCCAAGCGTGCTACAACTGTGGTCCCCTTCATCTTGGTTGTGGCACTTCTTCCTGACAGGTATATCTTGTCTTCTGAAGAACTAGGATTACACTTAGATCGACACTTTAGTATACTTTTGATTACCTTCTTACTATTGTTCTTTGTGGACGTGTATATATAGATTTCCTATACATATATATATACGTATGTAGATACACACATATATATACGTATGTGTATATATATATATATATATATGTAGATACACACATATTTATATATATATGTCTGTGTAAATATATGTATATATAAACACATGGGACAATAATATACCTGTATGATTTTCACACACACACACCTAGTAAAATATGTATATATATATATATATATATAAACATATACGTATGTTTATATATAATGTGTGGAATTGCAAACATTTTGTTAGGAACACATAGGTATGTTTATATATAAATGAATAGCATTATGTCTAAACATAATGCTAAACATTTTCAAAGACATTTTGTTCGAAATTGCAAAAACTGTCAATATTGTTCAATTCGAACTGGTAATTTTTCTTACAAAATAAGTAATTATTTTGTGCTATTAGGACACACATTAGCAACATCCTATACCACTTAAATGCTCCACTATATGTGTGTGTGTGTGTGTGTGTGTGTGTGTGTGTGTGTGTGTGTGTGTGTGTGTGGTAGTGATGCCAGCCTATATTGTTGGTCTATATGTATATATATATATATATATATATATAGCAATGACTGTATATATACATGGGAACATATATATACAAACAAACACTGTAGGGTAAATGCCAAATTTTGGCATTCATTCATCCATCCATATCAACAATGATGTTACAAACAATTAGAGGTTTAAATTGTATGGCTGTTTTAGTTCTGAAAGGCTTCAGTGTGTGGGTTTTGAAAAAGATAACCTGCGAGGTGAACAAGTTTTGCTGACCAGTTTCTCAATTTCGTCCTCACTATTGCATTCTCACCAAGCGTGCAACAGTTGTGGTCCACGATGTGAGAGTGTACGAGGGAATAAAGTTTGTGAAGAATACTTAGGATATCATTTTAATCTCCGTAATCGAGTTATTTATTGCTGCATTAACATAACCCCCTATCTTCTGCATGATAACCTCAATTAATGGTCCTTATCCAGGTCTACCATGGGTCGTCATTGCTTCTACATTTACTACGATGGGGAGCAGTATTTCCATGACTTGCATGGGCTGTCCTATAGAGGCGAGTCAGTGAAGCAGAAGTTCATTGAGTTGAAATGCGGAACACACTTGAGAAAAATGCACCGGAAGATAGAGAAGGCTATTGGGTTGGACAGGGAGTCACACAAGATGTCCATTGTGTACCGTGCCCCCTAGCTACTTGTGAATACTCAGGTTGTCTACAACTCAAATCCGTTGGGTTGCGATGCTGACGTGGACATGATGTGGACAGTGATTAAGCGGACCCCCCAGTTCATAGCGTCCGACTTGTATGTAACCGTTGAGGCGGTTGGGGTCCATGCTGGTGCAAGTTCACAACATGGCAGTGGGGTGGAAGAGCCACAATCATTGCCGCATGGCGTGCATGCTTCCTTCGTTGATGCCACACCTATGCCCTACAATAGTCAACCATGCAGTTCGGCTGCGTTCTTGGACAACACCTAGGTGTTGGGCGCCACCCATACAGATGACGTGGGCGGGTCTAGTCACGCATATGAACATGTCCAAGCCTATATGGAGAGGGGAATTGATGTTGATGCCAGCCGAGATGTGTACGAAGAGTTCATTGATACTGATGGACCGGTGGACAATGCTACGGTATTAGATGCACCACAGATTGAAAACAACGAGGAGGATTGCCCTACTACAGGGTCGATCCCAGAATGGTTCACATCAAACACATGGGACAATGTGCTTGACCCATCCCCGGCATTGGGTGCAGAACATCTTACAAGTTGGCATAAAGGTGACCAGCCAGTGAAGGGGATGCTATTCAAAAATAAAGCCTCCGTGAAGTACGTGTTGACCCTCTACTCTGTCGAGCACAATAAGCAATACAAGGTCATCAAGTCTGACACCAATAGGCTGGTGGTGCGGTGCATACACGAGGCATGTCCATGGTCAATTCGGGCCAGTTACAGCAAGAAGCACGGGATGTGGCAAACCAGTAAATGTAAGGGTCCCCACAGTTGCACATCCCTCCAAGTAGCGACTGATGGGCGGATGATGGATTCAAAGTTCATCTCCATTGCGCTTGAGAAGTATGTACGGGAGGACATAACCCGAAAGGTAAAGGACCTACGTAGTATGCTGCATGCGAAGCACAGGCATGATGTAACTATGTACAAGGTTTGGGAAGCCAAACAAAAGGCAGTTGCGCGTATTTACGGGGATTTTGACGAGTCCTACGCGGAATTGCCGCGGTTTCTAGCGGCATTGTTCGATGCAGATCCAGACACTGTAACCACGTTAAAGTGCGACCCCCGTGTCCCGGGGTCTTGTATATTCAACTCCGCGTTTTGGGCTTTCGGTCCGTGTATTAGAGGGTTTAGGCATTGTAGGCCGGTGATAAGTATAGATGCAACACACCTCTATGGCAAGTACAAAGGAAAGTTGTTGATAGCAATGGCAACAGATGGTAACAACGAGTTTTATCCACTAGCGTTTGCCGTTGTTGAAAGCGAGAGCACAGAGACATGGGGATGGTTCTTGGCATGCCTGCTGACCTATGTTACGGACCGGACCAATTTGTGTATAATCTCCGACAGGCATCGTGGGATACAATCATGCTTCAATGACACCACTAGGGGCTACTTGCAACCGCCCTTAACCCATCACCGGTATTGCGTCCGCCATTTAGTAAGCAATGTTAACACTAACTTCAATAGTGTGGCATTGAAAAACTTGGTATGGAAGGCAGCAATTGCAAATCAAGTTAGGAAGTTTGAAAACACCATGGATTGCATCAAGAATGTCAACCGGGCTGCGTACGACTATCTTAAGGAGATAGATCAAGAAAAGTGGACACTTGTACATGACCATGGCCACCGATATGGGGCAATGACAACCAACCTGTCAGAGTGCTTCAATGGGGTACTTAAGGGCGCACGTAGCTTGCCCATAACTGCAATGGTGATGTTCACATTTTACAAGGTGAACTCGTACTTTGATGATCGTCGAAACAAAACCTTGGAGCAGTTGGAAGAGGGGCAATTGTGGTGCAAATATGCCTATGACAAGTTCGAGGCAAATCAAGAGAAGGCGAAGCTCCATATGGTTAGAAGGATGAGCGCGCAACAACACTTATATACAGTGGACACACAGTCTTCACTGTTGAACACTGGCGGGGGAGCTCACACCCATAGGGTTTCCCTCATTGACATGACATGCATGTGCGGGAAATGGGAAGCAAACAAGATCCCTTGTTCACACTTGATAGCAGTTTGTGCCAAGCACAACCACGATGCCACAGAGTATATGGATCGTTTCTACCGCGTGGAAGAATGGTATCACAGCTACGAGCCTATATTCCAACCACTAAAAGATAGGTTAGAATGGCCCGAGCCAGAAGAAAGGAGAATCGTGATGCCAAACCCACGGTTGATCTGAGAGAAAGGTCGGCCGAAGTCCACGAGAATCCGCAATGAGATGGATGACGAGGATAGGGAGTTGCCAACGTCATTGTGGATTGAGAATGGACCAAAGTTGAAGTGTGGGCTGTGTCGCCAAGAGGGTCATAACCGTCGTAGATGTCCGACTCGAAATGTGGCATCAACAAGCCACGGTGGTACGTAGCAGGTAACAATTACAAGTCAATGAGGTATGAGGGGGTAACAAGATCCCCTATTCTTCATTAGTGTTGTGAATTAGTGTTGTTACAAGAGGTCTAAACAGTATGAATTGAAATGGGGTGGTATACATGATGTTGTATACCAAATTGAAATGGGGTGGTATTCATCGGGTCTTTATTTTCCTAACTGTATATGTTTTGCTTTAGGTTGCTAATTTTTGGTGAAGGTGTAACTTTAGATGCATTTGCATTTAAGCAGGCAAGCTTGAAGGGTTCTTGAATGCCTTGTCAATTCAATTTATTAATTAATGTGGGTTGTATACTAATTTTTGGTCTGGTTACTCCTTAGAAAGGAGGCAGCCCTGCAGCAAAGGGAGGTTTGTAGTTCCAATACTGTTGCCATGTCCTGTGTGGCAAAGGTGCCAGACTTGAGACGTACGATGGATGAAGTTGTCAGACCGAATGAAGAAATCCGGCAGTCATACTCAGAGAACCGGCCATCTTTTGAAGAGAACAAAGTCATGGTGTCAAATGTGCAGACACCATGACTGCCTAAAACCATTGTTGGCGACGGATTTCCAAGTTTGAAGTTACAATTGTGAAGTATCAAATATGCTGGACATTTTATTTTTGTACAAAAACTGTCGTTAAATGTGTAGCTTTACTTGCATGGATGATTTCCCTAACTGTATTCGAAACGAGGAAATGAGTTGTTTGATGCATGTCCGAAATTGTTGTTGTGTATAGTTTGGTTGTGAACAGGTCCACTTTTATGATGAATAAACAGCCCAAATTAGCTGTACGCTTAGGTGTGAACAGTGTTGCAGCAGCTGTTACTCCATGCAGGAAATATATTCCCAAATTATACCCTATCTTCAAGCTACAGAGATTTCCGCACGAAGAAATGCTCCCAAACCCACTACAATCTGCCCATTGTAACCATCCCACCATCGTTGTTATTGTCAAAAGGTAAATATTGCTGAAATGCTTCACTCACCTATCTTTCACACCTTTAAAGCATAGTTTTCACCCAAATGCTCCACTGACCATCTAATCGCAAGAAATGCTCACCACCAACTTTTATAGGCCAAAGGAAAATATTTACCAAATTATGGAGAAGACAATTTGTTATCCATTCCAGCTTCTACTGCTGAGTCTTGAGCAATAAGAAATGGTCACAAATTCGCTGTATATAACTTGACAAACGTCAGATGAACATAACTCGATTACCAAAAAATCGAGTTATGCGGAAGACCCTTCTGGACAGTAGGGTTACGTGGAAGACCCTCCTGGTCCCTTAGATTCCTCTTGGACTGCAATTGGATCAGTCCAAATATCTAGGCTGGAGCCCAGTAAAAAGTAACTCGATTTACTTATAATCGGCTAATGTGAACGTAACCCGCTACATATGGAATCGAGTTATGTGAACTGGCTCGTGTTAGTTACAGTACACTTTACTCGATGCATTAGTCATCGGGTTACGTGGAAAACCCTCCTGGTCCCTTGGATTCCTCTTGGACTGCAATTGGACCAGTCCAAATATCTGGGCTGGGCGAGGGAGCGCAGTAAAAAGTAACTCGATTTACGTATAATCGGCTACTGTGAACGTAACCCGCTACATATGGAATCGAGTTATGTGAACTGGCTCGTGTTAGTTACAGTACACTTTACTCGATGCATTAGTCATCGGGTTACGTGGAAAACCCTCCTGGTCCCTTGGATTCCTCTTGGACTGCAATTGGACCAGTCCAAATATCTGGGCTGGGCGAGGGAGCGCAGTAAAAAGTAACTCGATTTACGTAGAATCGGCTATTGTGAACGTAACCCGCTACATATGGAATCAAGTTATGTGAACTGGCTCGTGTTAGTTACAGTACACTTTACTCGATGCATTAGTCATCGGGTTACGTGGAAAACCCTCCTGGTCCTTGGATTCCTCTTGGACTGCAATTGGACCAGTCCAAATATCTGGGCTGGGCGAGGGAGCGCAGTAAAAAGTAACTCGATTTACGTATAATCGGCTACTGTGAACGTAACCCGCTACATATGGAATCGAGTTATGTGAACTGGCTCGTGTTAGTTACAGTACACTTTACTCGATGCATTAGTCATCGGGTTACGTGGAAAACCCTCCTGGTCCTTGGATTCCTCTTGGACTGCAATTGGACCAGTCCAAATATCTGGGCTGGGCGAGGGAGCGCAGTAAAAAGTAACTCGATTTACGTATAATCAGCTATTGTAAACGTAACCCGCTACATATGGAATCGAGTTATGTGAACTGGCTCGTGTTAGTTACAGTACACTTTACTCGATGCATTAGTCATCGGGTTACGTGGAAAACCCTCCTGGTCCCTTGGATTCCTCTTGGACTGCAATTGGACCAGTCCAAATATCTGGGCTGGGCGAGGGAGCGCAGTAAAAAGTAACTCGATTTACGTATAATCGGCTACTGTGAACGTAACCCGTTACATATGGAATCGAGTTATGTGAACTGGCTCGTGTTAGTTACAGTACACTTTACTCGATGCATTAGTCATCGGGTTATGTGGAAAATCCTCCTGGTCCCTTGGATTCCTCTTGGACTGCAATTGGACCAGTCCAAATATCTGGGCTGGGCGAGGGAGCGCAGTAAAAAGTAACTCGATTTACGTATAATCGGCTAATGTGAACGTAACCCTCTACATATGGAATCGAGTTATGTGAACTAGCTCGTGTTAGTTACACTACACTTTACTCAATGTATTAGTCATCGGGTTACGTGGAAAACCCTCCTAGTCCCTTGGATTCCTCTTGGACGGCAATTGGATCAGTCCAAAAACTGCAATTGCTGGGCTAATGTGAACGTAACCGAGTTATGTGAACTTGCACGAGTAACTCGATTACCAAAAATTCGAGTTATGTGGAAGACCCTTCTGGACAGTTCGATTCCTGTTCGACTGTAGATGGATCAATCCAAATTAAAAGTCATTGGGTCGGATTCGGAACATAACTCGACTTAGTAGTAATCGGGTTATGTGGAAAACCCTCCTGGTCCCTTGGATTCCTCTTGGACTGCCATTGGATCAGTCCAAAAATATCTGGGGATCGGTGGGGGGCCAGTACGAATAACTCGATTTCCTTTTAATCGGGTAACGTGCACGAAACCCGATTTATATGGCATCGAGTGATGTGAACTGGTATCGTGTCAGCCATCCGACCCAACATGGATTCCTTTCAGCTTCTCTAGAAGACAACATGGATTCCTTGGACGAGAGCAAAGCACATAACTCGATATTCAGTTAATCGGATTATGTGTAAAACACACTCTTTAGTACTGAACGTATGAAGCATCAACAGTTATTTACAGTTTTCACAAAAAATCAAAGTGAGGATTTGCAGAACGATGACTTCTCAATGGCGGAGAGACAATGACGATGGTCCCCCTGATCTGAAGGCGAAGGCCCTCCACTTTTTCAAGATTATTATGCCAGAAACTCTTCGAGAAGGAAAGCTTGTAAGTATTGTAGGAAGTTCAGTATATTTTTGTCTCCTCAATCATACTTTTATATGAATGACGTCCACTTGATATATGTTTGTTGTGATTCTTGAAAATATTTACATTTGTTGATGACCAAAGTGATGAAAATCTGTGAACATGGTTGAGCAGTATTATGAACTCGTATTTTGATGTGTTTTTGTGGCGTCGGGTATAGTTATAATTGGGTAAGAATTCCTGCACTTTGATGGAAAATACAGGTAAAGAACTTAGTTCAAGCGAATAGGATTCGAATAGGCAATGAAAACAGAGATGTGAACTGGGAAATTAGTGGAAATAGTAGATACAATAATTAGAAGCGGATTCCAAGGGGTAGAGCCATGTTGCTCCTTGGGGGTTCCATGGCCACTTTAACCAATTTTTAAATTTTTTCAACAGCATATATAGCAAAAAGCCAAAAGGATATAGGGCCCCTCAGATTATTATAATCACACCCCCCTTCCCCATTTGTTCAGAATACTTAAATTTTGTCTAGCAGGTAAAACTTCTCCTCGAATAAAAGAACCCTGACTAATGCAATTATTGAAAGACTTGTACTTAATCTAGTGGACAATGACCTACTCTCTAGCCATAGAATAGATGTTAGCCCATTGCAAAGCATCTGTGGGTTACAGTAGTGTTTCATTCTCATGGTTAATTGGCTACATACCTTTCCCTTTAATTTCCTTGTCGATATTGCTGCCAGTCTCATTGTTTAGTTAATATTAACAAAACAAAACTCATCTGAAAACAGTCACACAAAACTGAAAACCCTCACAGCTAGTACAAACAGTACTATCCCATTTTTTTCCATCTCATTGCTGCTATAGTAGAGTAGTGAACTTGGAAGTATATGAGGATGTGAGAGAAACATGTACAACTGTATTCAAAGGAGGCAAGTAGAATGCAGATGAAGACGTAGAAGAGTTCATCTAAAGGGTGTTTTTACCAAAGTAGATATAAACATTTCGTTTACTACATGTGTGAGTGAATGGTCTCCCAGCATGCTGAGACTCACACATGCTGTGTGTGAGATTCCGCCTCCACTTAGAAGGAGCATTTTAAGCAAATCATAGTTCTCGAATTACTATAGGATGGTTTGGAATGAATTGAACAAATAGTAGGGAAAATTATACTTTACTATCTTCAATTATACCCTAAGTATATAGTAATGTATGTGTAGTCACATTTTACAAGAGTTCGCCCCCAGAAGATTAAAAGATTGGCGCCCCCTCCAACACATCACTCATAAAATTCTTCCCATCCCAAATCCCAACTGTGCAGTCATGTAAGCATGATAGCCTTTTGTCTTTTCCATTATTCGCTAAAGCATGATATCCACATTCATAGATTTTTAGTTTTTAGTTATACAATTTTTGTGTAGTACATCAGATTACTTGGTTCACATCATATGTATTGAATTTAATTGTCGTTAAACATAATAACCCGTAATGTATGTATGTTATTGCTCATGTTAAACATGTGCTTGAAGTTAATGTTTGAACCTAATGTATTATACTTACGTTATGGAGATTTTTTTTACAACGGATTCCAAGGAAGTTTATTCACGAATATGGAGTTGAACTGTCAGATATGGCCGTTCTTACAATTCCAAATGGTACAACATGGAAACTCAAGTTGACAAACCGTGATGGGGAGGTTTGGTTTCAAAATGGTTGGTGCGAATTTGCAAGCTGTCATGCTTTAACCCTGGGGCACTTGCTAGTTTTCAGATATGAAGGCAATTCACACTTTCATGTACTGATATTTGATGCAACTGCAACAGAAATAGACTATCATTTACATGACCAACTCCAACTTTGTAGAATGGAAGACAATGATAGTGATGATAACTCTGTTGAAATCATGGACGGCTTTACTAGGGGAGAGGGTTCAGGTGTGAATCTTACACAATAATTTTCAAATTTTAACTGGTTGATTGTGTAAGCCTGTTTACTATTAATTTCATGTGCATGACTTCATATTTTCATGTCATGTCAGGATCAGGTCATGGTGTTGGACCGGAATCTGCTTGCAATAGGAATTGTGGGCCATCACATGACCAATGTCCTAAGAAAGATGGTGGAGTAGATGAAAATCTTGTGAGAGCCAGTGCTTTGAAATCGGAAAATCCCCTTTTCACGGTTATCATTCATCCGTCATATGTTAATGGCAAGGATCGTGCGGTAAGCTTTCAAATTAATGTATTTTGTTGGGTTTCCTCAATGCATGATAACTTTGATTTTTCATAGATCAATTAGGAAGCATGTAGCAGATAGTTGATGGGTATAGGTATTGTTGGTAATGATTTGGGTCTTTGCGTTTTTAGGGGAAATGAAGTTTCATCTATATTTAACAGTGTCGCCTAGATATGAAATAGTATCATCTTAGGTTGTAGACGGAAATCACATGCTTCATGTAGAGTAGATGGATGAATAACATGATCAAATCACTGGCATCCGCATAACTGCCCGTCAACCATCAGCATAACAAATAATAGTATTGCATCATAACTGCCTTAATGAAGTGTGGGTTCAACATTAATATGAAATATATATTCAATGACTTATTTGTACAGAGTTTACCCCGTGACATTATCAACTACTTACCAACAAAAGGCCCTACAAAGGACTACACCAAAGGAAGTATACACACTGTGAAGCTCCAGGTTGTGGACCAATTATGGCCTGTGAAGTTATATGTGTATAAACGAAGCGGGGGTTCATCATGTGTCGTATCTGTTGGTTGGTCGGCATTTGCGAGGGGAAATGGCTTGCAACTAGGAGATGTTTGCGTATTTGAGCTGATCATGGGGGATGATGGTGTGTTCAAAGTCCACATTTTCAAGTAATTATAAGTGGTTACAAACTCTAAAGACCAAAGTATATAATGTAGATTGTATGGGAGCTTCTTACTTTGTTCATCAATTTGTGTAATATGCCCATAGTTGTGACGATCTAACGTATTTACATATATATGTTTATGTCACTGTGATTTTCCTATTAGTGAGGATTTTGTTGTCTTTTACATGACATAGTAAGAGTATGGACAGTGATTAATGAATGAGTTTAAATGTGCTTGGTGCCAAATGATTGATGGGGGGTTGCAATGATTTTCCTAGCACAACAATATACCTCTAGCACTTTCATCAGTGTAAAGGTCATTGAAAAAGTTGATAGATCTAAAATTTAAAACAACATATACTAGCCCAAAAACATTTGTGCAACAACACAAAATCACCAATGAAAAGGCTAAAAAAAATTAAGTCCAATTAACCAAATTTACTGAAACAAACAACTAGCTCTTTAAAAAGTAAGTTGTGAATAATTTTGCCTTTACCCAGCAGACGCACACATCAAAAACTCAAAAAACAACAAACTCTCAGTGGCTAAGAAGCTGCCAAGCTAGAGGGCAGAGTCACCTCCCTTAACTTAAAGTCGTAGCTCCGACCCTGTGCATTGGGTACATTGTAAAAGTGATTTCATAGTAGCGTTCAGTATAGCAACAAACGCTATTATTAAGTTGAAAGATAGAATAATTAGTATACGTTTTAGAGATTAAGCTGAGAGAACTCGAGATCAACCAAATTAGTGACCACTAGTGCAAGACAAACTGGACTTAGCTTGGATACATAACTCGAGTCTACTGTAATCGAGTTATTCAGAGAACCCCTCTGCAGACTTGAATTCCTCTTGGACTGCATATGGATCAGTCCAAATATCTGGACTTAGCTTGGATACATAACTCGATATATTTAGAATCGATTTCTGTTGAAAATATTACGTATCCAAGTAATAACCCGTAACTCGAGCCTTCATATATCGAGACATGAGTAGGGCCCCTTTAGACACTTGGATTGGTCTTGGACTGCATGTGGATCAGTCCACATATCTGGGCTGGCCGTTGTGGCCCGTTGAACATAACTCGATTTCTAAATAATTGAGTTATGGCAGTAGATATCCCGACCCAACAAACATTTGGATTGCTCTTGGACTGCATGTGGATCAGGCCACAAAACCGGGGGCCCGGTGAACATAACCCGACTTCTTAATAATCGATTTGTTCCTTTACTCGGCTTGTAGATAATCGAGTTATGTGGACGGCCCATAGGTCCCATTTGGACTGCATGAGGATCAGTCCAAATGTCTGTGGGAGTAGCCTGCACATAACTCGATGGATATGGAATCGAGTATTATATAACTCGGTTACTCTGAAATCGAGATATGTGATTACCCACCTTTATAAGCTCTCCCCCAGTTCTGCAGCATTTGCAGCTGTCCGAAATTCCATCTTCGATTGCTCTCGCTGCATCTAGCTAGAATCGACAAATTTTCGCACAAATTCTTCGAAGGCTTGACATAGTAAGACTCTTTTAACTGTTATTGTCTTTAAAATTACACATTGGTGGTGCTATGTTAAGCATCAATTTTTGATTGATGCTTCAAACTTCATTGTCTATGTAGATTGTGATGAAATTGGGTGTTTGTCTAGTCAAATGCTTTGTTGTTACTAAGGTTACTTGTCTAGTCATTGTCGTAGGTTGGCTTCAACTAGTCTCCTTCCACAAAATGAGCTTGCCAATGGCTCCATATATGTTTTCAACATCCTTATGCTATTTGTATGTCTGAACTGTACATTGTGCAATTTAATGTTTTTTGGGGCAAAATAGGTGAAACTTACTACATGCATAATATTATGTTTCCTGTATAATATTATTGCTGTTAGAATGCTTTCTATCGGTGTGTGACATTATTGAACATTTTGACAAAATTCAATATGTTAACCATTTGCATAGTATTACTAAGCTTGAGTTCAACTAAAGCTTAGTAATGTCTACGTCTCTGTCTTCAAATTATTGAGTCGGACCAAAATGCATTACAAGTATTCCACCAACTACACAACCTGTGAATTTATCATGAAGTTTTTTCATTGTGTTGCTGCAAATTGTATATCAATTACATTGCATGGATAATTTTCTACACATCCTAGTGCATTATTCTCCAAATTTTGTTCTCTGCTTCAAACTTCATTGTCTATGTAGATTGTGATGAGATGATCTGTTTGGATATGAAATATCAATGGGTTAGGTAGTATGAATGTTCTGTGTATCTCGATTTCGTAATGCAGCAGTTGGTTCTGTTTTTTTATGAGCTCATCGTGATTCCTCTACTGACCCTCAGTTAGTTATGGCTCGAAAGAGGGCTAAGAGGGCAAAATCCAAAGCTGCATCCGAACCTAAAGTGGTGTTTGATCAATTAAGGTTCCTCACGCCCGAAAATGAGCAAACCTTTGAAACCTTGATTAAGCGTAGGTGTATTTGGGGAGAAAGGCAAATCAATCTACATGAACTGCATCCTTCTATCCGTGAGAATCTACAGCGTAGGCATTGGCTGTCCCTGTGTACAAACATACAACCCCCTCCAGCTGACTTGATTAGAGAATTTTATTCGAATCTCTCGGTGCATGTGGATCTCGGTGGTCACAGAGTGGCATCGTGCATACGTGGTGTGCCGTTTACAATAACTCGGAATCTTTTATCTAAAGCTCTTAATGTACCTATAATTGATACACCTACTTATCCATACTCTAGGTCTCCTTGTATTGATGATGTTATGGATGTCCTTTGTGGACGATCAGTCACTCGAGGTTCTGACCGAAGTATTAGCTCGAGTGAGTTGACTGAGCTTAATTATATATTCTTTGGGATAGCTTGTCACAACATTTTCCCTATCTCTCATATCCATACAATCCCTGTAGACAGGTGTTTCTTTCTTTACGCCCTCGTCACCAATAGTTCCATTTGTTTTCCTTCCCTTTTCATTGAAACCATAGTGGAGGTGCGTAGGAGCAAGTATAAGAGGCATGGTTTGTTTTTTCCGGTTCTCATCCATAGGGTCCTCAAATATTTAGGATTAAATAACTTTCCTTCCCAAGAGTTGGTTCACATCCAAGCCCCCATAGGAGCCACATTTTTGAAACAGCGAAGTGCCCAAATGAAGTTTGTCGAAACCAGTGTTGGTTCATCCAAGAGACCACGAGTACGGTCTACTACTGGAGATGTTCCAAATGAGGACATGCATGGGGATCCCACAGCTACTGCTGCCGAGGATGGCGATGATGAGGTAGATGTTGACACTGCTGCTGCAGCACATACAAGCCCTCCTCCTCCCTCTTTTCGTGCAATGATGGAGACCATTATGACAACTCAGGCAGCCCAGGGGCAACTTCTCGATGGTCTTCTTGCCGAGGTTGCAGCTCTGCGAGTGGACTTAGCTGACTATAGACGTCCTCTACCACCTTCTCCACCGCCTGACTCTTGATGATTGCCATTGGGCATTGAACTTAATAAGAGACAAATTTTTTGTTGTTGCTGTAGCATATTTCGAGAATTGTATGACAGTTTTATGAAGTGGCTGTAAGGCAGTTGAAGATTTTGTTATTTTAGTGGCAATTTGAAAAACATGGTATGAGTTACAAGTAATTGGTGAATAACATGTATGATGGTTATTTTCATGCCCAATGTTACTATTATTAGTATTATTTAAAATCCTGTTCATATAGTGTTTTTCCAGCCGGTATTGACATGACAAACCCTAATAACTTCAATTGTAATGCTTGGACCATGAAATGAGGTTATAAATGCACCACAACGATGACATTCTTTCTACCCCGCTAACTTCGTAGGTTGATTAAGCTATGAGTCGCAATGCCTCAACATCAAATCGAACAATGCGAAACAAGTTTGGATCTACTTCAACAAATGGATCATCACAAGTTCCAACAGATCAACAACTACATACATACACAGACCACTATGGAGGGAAATGGGTTGGGAAGAAGAGAGATTTCGTTAATATGCCAATATACACGTACGAGAGTCTTGGAAGCGTTGGGCACATCATGGTTGGCAAACCTACAAAACTAAGTACAGATACCACCGCAATAGAGTCCACAGTAGCGGAACCATTATGGTCAACCCTATACGAGAAGCAGTGTGAGTTAGAGGTGTATTGTCGATGGCACGAGTTACGAGTTCCTAAGGCACGCTCAGCCGAGTTACCTAGAGATCAACCTACCAACATACTTGCTCGTCTTGAACAAGAGAACAATCAAATGCAAAGGCGACTAGACCGTTTTCACTCAATCCAAAAAGCTAGGAAGCATCTAAAGGGGAAGGCGCAAGAGCGAGTCATCAAGTCCATTAATGAAATTACTGCATTAGATGATGAAAGAGATATTTCAGATTTCTCAGATTCAAGCAATGATGATTTCCAAAAATTTCTACCTACGAACATTAGACGTTGTTGTTAATGTCTACACATTCTGTGCAATACAAAACGTTGTTGTTAATGTCTAGCAAATGATGATTATGTACGTTTAACTTTTGCAGCTCTAAAGATGAACTGTTCATTACTTTTGCCTAAGTTTATATGACATCAGTTTCTCATTTTTTCTCTGCTGTTCTTTGTTGCTACGTACGATTCATGTGCGGAAGGTTGGACAATGTCCATTGCTTTGTAATGTACGAAAACCCTTAGGAATTGAAATGACTATCAAAACTTAGATTTATTGCACATTACTTGTAGGAAAATTTAATAGATCCAATACATACAGACTCATCCAAACCACGCAAACCAACCACACATATGATTCAATAATACGAATAATTCATTTATATGAGTTGTTTTAGTCGCGGAATCATATACATGTATCCGTGTATCTTAGTTCTGATAGTGTACTACTTTATATAGATACATTACATAAAGACTCATCCAAACCAGACTAACCACTCACTCACCTAGTAATCCATATGGCTCACACAACACACTGTCACAACAATATTTGGTTTGCTTAGGAATAGGGTAAATGCCTAAAAGCCTGAGCAGCCTTTAAAATGTTTTATTCAAGTTATTGGTTTGTTGTGGCATTGATCCATATTTGTCCCTAACGTTGCGATTGTGATGATCGGAACCCATTGATGTAAACCTTGGAAGCATAGTTCTCTTCATGTAATTTTAAAAGGGAGGTTTGAGAAGTATGTAACTACAGCGCATATCCGCAAAAACTCCCTGAAAAGTTTGTAAGAGCATATTTATGTAAACCCAGTGGTGCTACACTCATTGCTCGTAATAGTAGGATTTGGCAAGTGAGGTTGGAGAAGGCTGACACAGCTCGGCACTGTTCAGCCAAGACGAGTTCATAGTTCTGCATGTGCTGCTCAACAGCTCGGCACTGTTGAACCTTGTTCAGTCATATCATCCATGCTCACGTGAATACACATGTATTCAACCTTTTGCAATGCAGTGTTTTCGAGGATGCAGAGGATCCCTCAAAAGTGTAAGCAAAATTTTGGGGGTGAGCAGTTCCACCATTGCATTACTGATGTTCGCAATTCTGCATGTGATGCTCAACAGCTCAACAATGTTGAACCTTGACCACAAGTACCCATCCTCACTCACGTGAATACACAGATGTGCCACCCTTTGCGATGCACCTTTTTTTCAGGAGGCAGAGCATCCCTGAATTGGTTATGCATCAATGTTGGGGGATGAGCTGTCCACCATTGCTACACTGATGCTCGCAGTGCTGCATGTGCTACTCAACAACTTTGCATTGTTTTACAAGATGTCCAGTCATATCACCTACACGCATGTCAATACACAGATATGCCCTTTTGCAATGCACCGTTTTCAAAGATCCAGAGCATCCCTAAAAAGTTTATGATACATTTAACACAGCTTGACACTGTCTCGTCAAGTCATCATATGAAGCACAGGAATGCTGAATAGTCTTCAACAAGACATACCAAATTGGTCAGAGGAAAGTATTAAAACCACTTCCATCAAATATAAACTATACCTGTGATCAAAGTCCCTAATTAAATATAAGCATCATCACTAGTTAAAAATTTAAATAGGTTATCCTAGTCCGAACTCTGATGGTCAACGACATGAAATATTGACACACTAAGCACAACAGGCTTCCTCTTGATCACCTCAAAGACATAGACATCTCCGTCTTCTAAATTATTATCTTTCGAAAATGCAACCCATCCCTTCCCGAATCTCATTGCTGAATATAACCCGGTTTTGATGGGCGATAATAGCACAAGACATTGAAGTGTGACAAATTGCATCCCAATAATATACGTGGTAGAAAATTCAACAGGTACATATTGCACAAGAAGGAGAAACGACTAAAGCATTAGAGCATATACTTAAGAGAACATCATGATCACATTATGTATAAAGGCTCACCATATTAGGCGGCCGCGAGATACCCATGAAAGACGGATTTTTTGGCTTGAACTTTTCGGCTACTTGGATTGCTCTCTCTCTTTACTCAAACATTATATGCTATTCCATTTTTCCATAACAAACTTTGCTCTGACTTCATGCTTTGTGGGTTTGTACATTGAGGGAGATATGTTTGTATCATCGTCATCTAAGTCTATTATTCCTACCTGATGATCTTCCAATTTATAGTTCTTGCTGGGTGGATATTGAATCTCAGTGCCACTCTTATCAAATATAAGAACATAGAAGCTTGAATTTCCTTCATATCTGAAGACTACAAAATAACCATAACAGATAGAATAGTATTGAACGAAGTTCTGCGGACCATTACAAAACCAAATGTTGTTATTAGCTTTCTTCAATCCCACTTGCCAAATACCACCACAGGGAGCAATGAGTGTAGCTACGGTCGATAGCTCAACACTGTTGAACCCTGACTACAAGTACCCATCCACACTCATATGAATACACAAAGCATCCCTGAAAAATTTACGCATCAATTTTAGGGGTGAGCTGTCCACCATTGCTACACTGATGTTCACATTGCTGCATGTGCTGCCCAACAGCTTTGCACTGTTGAACCATGTCCAGTCATATCACCTACATGCACGTTAATACACAAATATGCATCTTTTTGCAATGCACCGTTTTTAAGGATGCTCTGTATCCCTGAAAAGTTTATGATACATTTAATACAGCTCAGCATGTCTCGTCAAGTCATGTCATATGAAGCACATGAATGCTGAATAGTCTTCACGGGAATAAATATGTAACCTCTTTTGTAGTACACATCACCAGCCCATTGCTATAGCACAAGCTATAGCCATATCAAACAGTTATCTCAGCAAACCACATGCACCAACAGACGCCACTGTACAACCAAGTAATGTTCTCCTTAACACCTCGCTACTGAACAATACACCTTTCAGTCATATCATCTTTATTCACGTGAATATTTATCCTTACATATGATCACATCCATGTGAATACTTGCCCTTGCAAAACCCCGATATAAAGTCCCACTTACATCTGTGTTGCAAGACAACTACACATACTCAAGTCCCATTTACATCTACCCTTGGAAAACATCTACACATACCAATCCAAAGTCACATTTTCCAATGTCAATGCGCAATTGGATGCTACCTCATTTTCCAGATGACTATAGAAGGGAAAGAGATTCCGACGAGAGGGAATACTATGCCGGACTACGGCGGGAGTGGGACTTTCGCGTGAACGAATCCAACGCTCTGCAGGATGATCTCGTGCGACTTGGAGCACCTCTTGTCGACCGTAGCTCGCTTACACTGCCACGGCGAAACATGCACCAGTATGAGCGTGCAGTGACTAAAATAAAAAAAGAGAACAATCTTATGATACTCCGTAGGTCAAGGTATCACATGCTACAATTGGCGGAGGAGCTGGCCACCGCAACGAATAGGCAACTCACTCCAGTAGAACGTAACAATGTCCTCAACTACGAGGACTACCTGTCAGAATGAATGCCTATATGGTGTGTGTCTTATGTCTACAAGTTAAGTTAATAATGTTAGTATCGTTAGTATTCAATATGCAATGCATGCATATTGGTGGCATCGTGTAAGAATATTTAAGTTTTTTGTATTATGTCGTAGGTGCAGCCACCACAGCCAACAGGCAACTCACTTTGATGGAACCTGACAATGTCCTCAACTACGAGGATTACCTGTTTGAGTGAATGCCTACGTGGTGTGTGTGTTATGTCTAGGGTTAAGTTAATAATGTTTGTAGTGTTAGTGTTTAATATGCAATGCATGCATATTGGTGGCATCATGTAAGTTATTTTAAGTTTTTTGTGTTATGTCGTACGTGCTTATTGAAAAACAACGTATGTGGGAATATTTAACTTTTATGCGTTATGTGAGAATAATCTAGATTACAAATAACATGCATACTCCTCACAATCAATAATAAGGTTTACGTAGTACAAATGCAACACCAATGACACACATACATATAAAACATAGTTATGCAAAATAGTTCTCCAACAAAGTCTAATTACACCCCGGCATAATTACTCTTCATCTGACATCTCCACATCTGACTGATAAATGGGATCAGCAAGAAGTGTTTGCATGAACTGAGCGTGCTCATACCACCCTCCCTCCACTGACTCTCGAATTTCGACTTGGGTCCGATATCGATTAAGACATATTTTCATTCGATTATTTTCTTCTCTTATGCGATTTAATGCTTTACAAAGTTCGTCGATCGTGTCTCTTGGCATCTGTGATGCGAGTCGCCGAGGCACTAGCAACTTAAAACCAACCAACTCATCATAAAACATTTTTTGTTCGCGAAATAACCAAGCCCACTCCTGTCTCATGGTATTGTGAACGTAAGCACTATTTCGCAGATTCGGATTGATTGGATAGATGAACTCATCTTCCAATACCCAACAACGACCCATAGCAGTGAACACATCATGAGGCCTGTAGAGTTGTGGATTGCCAGAACCAGACATTGACGCTAAATACAATAACATCAAATAATCAAGTTCACAGTGTGCATCAACTATTGGAAAATAATGTAATTATGCATAAGATGGTACACGACAAAGACATTCATAAATTTGTGTACTATTACATGCTAAAAATGAAATACTAACACTAACAATTTACCATAAACATTAGATATTGTTGTTAATATCTACACATTGTGTGCAATACAAAATGTTGTTGTTAATGTGGTGTGCCAATGAATAATGATAATTATGTACACACCCCTATATGATTATGACTAATGCTAATTATGTGCAATACCAACGTTTACTGCAACAAACATTTCGTTCTCTTATAGTAAACATTTCGTTCTCTTATAACCAATGTTTACTGCAACAAACAACCAAAACCACACCAATGTACTTACTTCACACTCATTCAACCAAAAAAAAAAAAAATACAATATCAAATGAACATACCATTGCCCTAAAAAACTTGTGACTAATGTTTACTACAACAAACAACCAAAACCACACCAATGTACTTACTTTACACTCATTCAACCAAAAAAAAAAAAAAAAAAGATCAGTACTGTATCAAATGAACATACCAATGTCCTAAAATTTTGGTGTGAGTTTTTTACCTGAGGAGATACAAATTTCAGTTGAGTCTAAAAGCAGCTGTGGATTTGTGGAGCAGATTGGAAATCAGTTCAAGCAAAGAAATCAGTTAAAGCAAGACGCTCTGAAAGCGAGGATATGTAATGGTGTTATAAACCAATAACTCGATTTTTAAAACTTCGATTATGGTCCATAACTCGAGTTTTATATATTCGAGTTATGTTAACAGACAGAACCGTACGCCTGACGAAAAGAGAGTGTATACCAAGCACATAACTCGATATAAGAATAGTCGGTTATATAACTCGATTTTAAAGAAATCAAGTTATTTAGGGATTCAAAAAAGAAAATGCCACGCTGGAAGGTCCAACGTGGAAGAGAGCTTAATTTAACTCGATTAATCTAAAATCGAGTTATTTATAAAACTCGATATCTATGACATCGAGTTATAAAATAGGGGCATTTCCTTGATTAGTTTGGAAATTGGGGCAAAACGCTGCTTAGTTTCTCTGAAAAGGGCATTTGCCCATTTTGCCCCTCTTCTACTAGTAGAAGGGGACTATAGCATGTTGTAAAAAAATTGGGTTTTGGCATATCTGATGAGGTGTGTTTTTTTGTGTTTGGTGTGATAAATGCTAAAATTTGAGCATTTAGCACACCTAATGCCAATGCTCTAAGACAATGAATGCAATAATGTTTTAAAAAGAAAGGTGAATTATATGTAAAATACATTGGATTGGAGAGTGGATCATGTAGTGAGGTTGATTTATACTTAATATGAAGTTTTATATTTTTGTTGTTGCAAAGCTGAATTTAGATTATGCTTTGAGTCAGGTAATAAACTTACAAATGTTAGAATCCTTTGCATAGTTTTCTCATTGTGTCGTCAAGCAAAATAAATATATGTTATTTTTATTTAACCATCCCATTCATTACATTGGTTAAAGACTTATGATGTAGAACATACAAGCATAAATTTATAAGTAACTAAGCATTATTTTACACTATTAGATCTCGATAATGATGACAATAGTAAAAATAACAATAAATGGCAAAATAAACATGACATACACATAAACATAATATTAATACAAACAACAATGGCACTTATTGATTGTGAGTTTTCTTCAAGCAATTCCCCTAAGATTCCATACATTAGCTACTCTAGATTAATCTACTCCATGCGTTTAAATAGCAATAACATGTTCATAAGTACATCTTAAGCACTGTAGGCTAAGTTCATTTAAAATTTATATATAATTTATGTTGTAAACTTACCTAAGAATTCCAATTAAAACCCTTAGTTCAAGCTTAGAGCTAATTCTTTTACTATAACTGCTTAAGTGAGAATATTGATTCAATTAGTGTAAAAGTGCATTATATATGCAAATTATATTCAATACCTCAAGTTATAGACATTCTTGTTTATACCGTATCATGCTTCTAGTGAACTTTAACATATAATAATTTTGTATTAAGAAAACCAACTAATGTAAATTTGATAATAGCATTTCAATTTGGTTACACAAAATAACTATGATACCAATGCTTATCATATCTATTAATGTTGCAATTTAATAACACTGAATGATCATTATATTAGTGTTGCAATTGACTAAAATAATCTCCATTAGCTCAAATATTCTACATTTTCTTTTGTATGAAAGAGCAATTGTCATATTTATTCATATTATACTTCTAAGGAAAATGGCACAACGGATTTGAAAACATATGTGAATATTAGAAAGGCGGTCTTCCTAGGTAAAGTGACGCTGATTATGACAGTCTAGAAAAAATATTCCTACAATGATTGATCCCTTTTGAAATCAGTGTCCAATATAGCATTTTGTATTTGTCTTCATCATTTTGAAATTGAGTGTTATCTAACAGGTCTAAGGTTGTAAAATTAAAAAAATGATCTATTAAAGCAGCCAAATTTGCCGTTAGTATTATCTTGATTGAGACATGCATGCTTGTGGTATATACAAAAAATTCTATGTTGTGAAAAATGAAAATAATAGTTATGTTTGTCTCTTATGTCTTGGTTGTTAGAATTTGTTATATTGGTTGTTAGATTAAACGATTTCATTGTATTCATTGTTGGAATTTGTTCCTTATTAATGGTCTAGAATTTTCTCTTTTGATTCCTTAATGACATATCTTCTCTTAGAGCATTAGCATCAGTCCGTGGAAATTTTTTTCCAATTTACACGTTTAAAACCTACTTTTTCTATTTTACACCCTTATTTTTATAAAACACCCACATCAGTTTGTCTATTATACACATTTATTTAAATAAAATATTCATTTTTTCTCACTCTCATCTCTCTCACGGACCCAACACAACTCACACAGCCCTCATCATCCAACCACCAGCCACCGTCATCAAGCCACACAACAACCCAGCCACCATCCCATTCAACCAAGCTACCATATGAGCCACCATCAACCAGCCTCCAAAAACCCAAATCCAAAGATCCATCATCACCCTACCCAATCACCATCATCAAGCCACAACAAAAATCCAAAGATTGACGCTTGTGAGAGAGATGAGAGTGATGATCGACGCCAAAGATCCAAAAATCCAGCTCTAATCGACGCTCCGCCTTCAACCCAGCTCTGATCGACGCTCAGCTCTGATCGCTCAGCTCTGATCGACGCTCCGCCTTCAACTCAGCTCTGATCGACGCTCTGATCGACACTCCGCCTTCAACCCAGCTCTGATTGACGCTCACCCCGCTGATCTGTGGATCCGGCCATGGAAAAGGAAGCTTATGAGATGAGAGAAACAGAGAGCTGAGAGAGTTGATGCGGAGAGAGAAAAAAAATGAGAAAAGAGAGAGAGTTTAAAGGACCGATGGAAGAAAACAGACGAGGAAGAGAGAAAAAAAAAAGAATAAAAAATCATTTACACAATGAATAGTAACCGTGCAAATATGCACGGTTACTATTCATTTACACAGCCAGGTCTATATTTTGCACAATTTTACACGGACTGATGTGGGAGTTTTTTTGTCAAAATGTGTAAAAAGAGCTACTTTTTGTATTTTACAAGACTATGCATGGACTGATGTGAATGCTCTTATATGAATCAT
The DNA here is from genome assembly GCA_033629205.1 of Lithocarpus polystachyus. Taxonomy (NCBI): domain Eukaryota; kingdom Viridiplantae; phylum Streptophyta; class Magnoliopsida; order Fagales; family Fagaceae; genus Lithocarpus; species Lithocarpus polystachyus. The sequence goes on from CM066166.1 coordinate 88,473,347, forward strand.
TCTAATTGAACTTTACCTTTATCTAGCAATTTCAACATTGGTTTAGTTAAGTTTCTATGCGTGTATGTGAATGTGGGCGCGTCTATATATATATATATAACATATACATAAACATATGTGTATAATTTTCAGAATACATTGGAGTGGAGACAAGGGTGACTAAGACTAGGACTAAGACACTCTCGCCTAAGAGTGTCTTTCCTCCCTCAGTTTCTAAACTCAGGGTCTCCCTTTTGGCCATCAACTAACCCGTGTTAGTCCAAGGTCAAACTCAGCTATTGGTATGGAACAAGCAATCTTGGATGGACTACAAAATCTACAACTTACTAAAGAAGAAGCAGAGGATATTCAGATTATTGCCCATAGTAAGCCAGAGTTGCTGAAGGAATGTTCCTAAAGTCTCTTTGGGAAGGTGCTATCTGATAGGCAACAAAATCAGTGTGCTTTAAATAGTACTTTAAGATCTTCCTGGAAGCTAGGAACAGATCTAAGAATTGTAGAGGTGGGTAATGGGATTCTCCAATTCAAGTTTAGTTCACAATATCAGCTGAAATGGGTTGAGAAAAATGACCCATGGAACTTTGAAAATAATTTACTCCTCCTCAAGCGATAGGAAAAAGGTCTAACTACAGCAAAAACGGAATTTTCACACCCCATTCTGGGTTCAAGTTTGGGGGCTACCTTTTGAGCATATGTCTGAAGAAACAGGGAAAGATATAGGGTGCAAGATTAGGAACTATATTGAAACTAACAAAAGAGCTTGGCAGTCTGATCAAGCTAAATTCATGAGGATTCGGGTTGAGCTGCAAGTCAACAAACCACTTAGGCGAGGTGGATACATAACAAGCTTAGATGGTGAAAGAATTTGGGTCACATTTAAATATGAGAGGCTCCGTACAATTTGCTTTATTTGTGGAAGAATCGGCCATGATAATAAGCATTGTGTAGCATCCTCTGATATGCAGACAGAGGAGCACCAGAATGGAGATTGGATCTGAGCCAATGGAAGCTATAGAGGAAGTAATGAGAAGATCAAATCTAGAAATGATAGCAGCAATCAATCCAATAGTATGGGAGAAATGACACGGTCACAAAGACCGACAGAACAAACACCGACGGAAGGCATAAGGGCGCTAGTGGTGAAAGCCAGTGAAGTGACCCAAAAATCTGGCGGATCTCAAGGGATTGGAATAGCTGCAAGTTGGGTGGCTCAAGATGACGTAGGGGAGTTAGGGAAGCAGGCACCTAGTCAGCTACCTAGATGGGACAACTATGAAAAGTTCGTACAGAATCAGGAGGAAATGGATTACACACGCAGACTGCGAAAAGTCCTATATTTTGAAGCAACAAAGGAAAATGGAAAAGTTGGTGGGGATGCAAATTTAGCAATGGGCCAGCAACAACAATGAAGAATGGAAGAGGTTGAAGTTACAAGCCCAATCAAGCCCAATATAAATTCACCGGCAGATGGGAGTATTGGTCTATTGGACTTGGGCCAAAGTGAAGAAAAGAAAATGAAGGGCAAGGGACAGTGGAAAAAATTAGCTAGAGAACAAAACCCAAAGGCCGATGCTATGAAGACAACCTAAGAGAGTGGGGTTGGAGATAAGTGCATGGGCAAAATAGAGACACTAGGGGCAGAGGAGGATATGATTATGAAGAAAACACGTGAAACTGGTAAAGTACCCACACACAATGACAATTTACTCTTTGAAACGGTGGTGGCTGCTGGATAGCACTGCTGAGAGCCATGAGTGCCATAGCATGGAACTGCCAGGGGTTTGGGAACCCTCGGACAGTTGGTGCGTTGGGCGAATACGTGCGACAATGTGATCCCAAAATTGTCTTTCTAGCAGAGAAAAAAATGAAAATCTCTAGAATAAAGAGAGTGAAGGTGAAACTTGATTTTCAAATGGATTTTATGTCCAGAGAGAGGGACAAGGTGGAGGCTTAGCAATGTTTTGGAGGAGGGAGGTAGACTTAGAGATAAAAGGCTTCTCAAGGCACCACATTGATGTTGTTGTAACAGAGGAAGGAACCGATTTTAAGTGGAGAATAACTGGGTTCTATGGCACTCAGAAACTCATAGAAGGAAAGAATCATGAAATTTTATGAATACCTTGCATAGCCAATTCCAGCTACCTTGGATGTGCTTTGGGGACTTTATTGAAATTCTCTCAAGTGGGGAAAAATTGGGAGGTCCCCCAAGACCTCAGCATCATATGGAGAGTTTTTGTAATGTGTTCAACATGTGTGGCTTCAAGGATATAGGTTACTGTGGCACAAACTTTACATGGTGCAACCAGCAAGAAGGGGAAGATAGAGTGTATCTGAGACTTGACCAAGCTTTTGCTACAATAGAATGGCTCAACCATTTCCATAGTATCAAAGTCCACCATCTGGTAGACACAACATCTGATCATTGCCCTCTTTTACTAACAGAGACTTCAGTTATGGGCTAACGAAGAAGGAGTAGATTTTACTTCGAAGCATTGTGGACCAGAAGAGCTGATTGTAAGGAAGTTACTGAGGAAGCTTGGAATGTGAGTTTAGACTTGAGCACTCCGGGTAGCATTGAAGATGGACTTAAATAATGTGTGGATGCCTTAACAGCATGGAGCAATGCAGTTTTTGGTCACATCCCAAAGAAGATAAAACAAAAGAAGAAAGCTCTTAGTAAGTTGACTAAACAAGGCAGAGAGGGACAGAATGGAGCAGAAATCAATAGGCTAAGGAAAGAGATCAATGAGTTACTAGATGGGGAGGAACTTTGGTGGCTACAAAGATCCAGAGTTCAGTGGTTGGGAGAGGGAGATCGAAATACAAAATTTCTTCACTTAAGGGCCTCAGAGCGTAGAAGGAAGAACACTATTTCTGGGTTATGGAATGAGGAAGGAAAATGGTGTGATGACAAAGCTAATATTGCAGCCACAGCTATATCCTATTTTAAGGATATCTAGCCGAATTGAAGAAGTCACCAGCCTAAGTCCAGTTAAAGTAACTAGTGAGATGAATGATAGTCTCACCCAAGTATTCATAGCAAAGGAAATTCACATGGCTCTTTTTTAGATGCATCCAACAAAAGCCCCCAGATCAGATGGTATGTTAGCTATCTTTTACCAAAAATATTGGAATATTGTTGGCCATGATGTTACAAATATGGTACTCAATGTTCTTAATTCCAATATGTCTATGGTTGATATAAATAAAACCAATATAACTCTAGTGCCAAAAACCAAACACCACACTCAAATGAAAGATTTTCATCCTATTAGCCTGAGCAATGTGGCATACATGTTAATGTCAAAGGTGCGTACTAATCGCCTTAAAGCTATTTTACCCCAAGTAATTTCAGAAAATCAAAGTGCTTTTTTATCTAAACGATTAATAACTGACAACGTTATGGTTGCATTTGAACTAATGCATTATTTAGATCACAAGAAGGAAGGGAAGCAGAGCTTTAGATATGAGTAAGGCTTATGATAGAGTGGAGTGGATGTTTGTCAAAAAGTTAATAAGGAGATTGGGTTTCAATGATAAATGGATTGGTTGGATTATGAAATGCATTTCTACTGTCTCCTATTTTGTCTTGATAAATGGGGAAGAACATGGTAGCATGGTTCCTTCAAGAGGGCTTCAGCAAGGTGATCCGCTATCATCCTATCTTTTTCTACTTTGCACTAAAGCTTTCTCGGCACTAATTTGTAGGGGTTGCCCAAGGTCACCCTCGTTTTCTTTGTGGATGATAGCTTATTATTTTGTGGGGCAAAGAGCCAAGAGTGTCACAAACTTGTTGAAATCCCACAGCAATATAGGGCAGCATTAGGGCAAAAAATCAACGCTGAAAAGTCCTCAATCTTCTTCAGCCATAACACAGCTCATGAAGCAAGGAATGATATCTTGGAAATTCTAGGGCCCTTGCAAAACTCTAGGCCCAACAAGTACCTCGATCTCCCATCTGTCATTGGAAAATCCAAGAATCAATTGTTTGCAGAAATCAAAGACAAGGTGGGCAAGAAACTAGCGGGACAGAAGGAAAAAATGTTGTCAATGGGGGGTAAGGAGATTCTAATTAAGGCAGTTGCCCAAACAATTCCCACATATACGATGAGTTGTTTCAATTGCCAAAAGGGTTGTATGATGATTTGGAGAGTATGATGAGAAACTTTTGGTGGGGACAGAAGGATCAGGAAACAAAAATAGCTTGGGTGGGCTAGAGGAAAATGTGCAAGTCAAAGTTACAAGGCGGTATGGGCTTTCACAATCTCCAAGCTTTCAATTTAGCTATGCTAGCAAAGCAAGGGTGTCGACTACTTACAAATCCAAGCTCTTTAATAGCAAGAATTTATAAAGCTAAGTATTATCCATATGGAGATGTACTAGGGGCAAAACTGGGAAACAACCTATGTTATGCTTGGCATAGCATTTACAATAGTTTGGAAGTTATAAGGAAAGGCACTCGGTGGAGAGTTGGGAATGGAAAACTAATACATATTTGGGAAGATAAATGGCTCCCCACACCATTTACATAAAAGGTATGTTCTCCATCTTAAGTCTTTGATGACTTTCCAATGGTTTCCTCCCTTATTGAAGAGACAAGGAGATGGAGGGCTGACTTAATTAGAACTCTGTTTTTACCCTTTGAATTTGACACCATTCTTTGTATCCCTCTAAGCTATAGTCTCCCAGATGACAATATTGTTTGGATAGGAAATAAACGGTTTGAGTTCTCTGTAAAAAGTGCCTATTATGTTGCCTTCCCTATAGTTGAAAATTTAGAAGGAGGTGAAAGCTCAATTGGTGATACTAGAACCCCACTGTGGAAAAAGATGTGGCAGCTTAAGATCCTTCCTAAAGTCAGAATTTTCGCTTAGAGAGCTTGCATGAATGGCCTCCCGACTTTACTAAACCTTGGAAGAAGAGGAATCAACAATGATGTGTTATGCCCTTTATGTAGGAAGGAGTTGGAAAGTACAATACATGCTCTATTTTTTTTGTGAAAAGATATGGGAGGTATGGTGGTATTGGCAGACATGCCCTATTAGTTTACTAGCTAAAAAACATGACCTCATAGATATTGCTATGCATATTCTAGAAGTTGGCACCTCACATGATTTAGAAGTCCTCTTTACCACAGCTTGGTTAGTATGGTACAATCGAAATCAAGTGGTCCACGAGTCCAATGGTATTCATTCTTCGCAAATATGGGGTTATGCCCAGAGACTTCTTTGCGACTACAAAAGGGCCATAACAGCTAGCTTCCTTAGCCAACAGCCCCTTGATGTTGGCTGGGCAGCACCTCCTCCAAGTATGTACAAAATTAACGTGGATGGAGCCACATCAGAGGATGAACGACTCTCTAGTGTTGGAGTAGCAAGAGGCAAGCTACTACCTGTTACATATTCTGTGGAAGTCATTGAAGCTCTAGCCTTGGAGGAAGGGATCATGCTGGCATGCAAATTACACCTCCAACAAATAGTTATTAAGTCAGATTCCATTACTGTTGTCCAAGCAGTGAATTCTAGCTCTTTCAATGGGGAGATGGGAACCATTATTCAAAGGGCCTTTACCATGCTAACTTCATTTAGCAGTTGGAGAGTGAACCATTTGAAAAGGAAGTATGACAAGGTAGCACATTAGGTAGCCCTGGTCACAAGAATCATGGAGACATCAAGGACTTGGATAGGGGTTGATCCTCCTTGGCTCCACAATCTGCTCCTAGTTGATAGGTCAAAATGCTAAGACCCTTATGGGCTCTTTGTATCCATGTCTTTTCTCTTTGGTGTACCTTTCTTCAATTTGTAAATAACATTCAGTATCTATTCAAAAGAAAAAAAAAAGGGTGACTAAGACAGTCAGTTGGTATAATTTTTTAAGCAAATCACAGCCATTATATGTTTACTGATTTAATGATAAAAAGTGGCTAAGTGAAAATATACATTTCAAGATAAACTATTAAACGCTTCAACTCTAAGTTTTCACTGAAAAGCATAATGCAGGAATTTTTAGTTGAGAATTGAAATTTTCTCTACATTTTAAAATTGAGTTTTTTTTTTTTTTTTTTTTTTTTTTCAATCAATACGTCTAAGGTCGTAAAATTCAAAGATATTCCATTAAGGGCATCAAAGCTGTTGTAAGGATTATCATGATAGTGATCTGCACACATAAACATAAATATATATGTATGATATGCAAAATACACTAAAGTGGAGATAAGGGTGGCTAAGATTGTAAGTCGGTATGATTTTTATTTTTTTTAAAGTAAAATTCCATCCATATAATGGTTGCTGATTTAATGGTACAAAAAGGTTAAGTGAAAATTTACATTTCTAGAGAAACTGTTGAACACCTCAACTTGAGGTTTCTTGGAAAAGTAAAATGTAAGAATTTTTAGTTGAGAAATGAAATTATATGTATGCAGGTTGATCTCCATCACGGAATCACAAAATTGGTAAAAGACAAATGAGACACACATCTATATCTATATATTATTAAAAGCTAAAGCGTAGCATTTAATGCTGCTGCTGCTCTCACGTTGCTCCACATCGACTGTCACGTCATTCTTTTTTTTTTTTTTTTCTTAAATATAATTTGTCCTACAATTTTTAAATGGTTTTTACAATTTTCAGCCCTATAAATGTAGCCCACTACTTATTTATTTACTTCCATTATCACCCTATAATAAATCTAGCCCACTACTTATTTATCTACTTCCACTATCACCCTATAATAAATCCCTAAAATTGTTTTTAACATTTTTTTAACATTTAAAGGAAAAAAAAAAAAAAAAAACAAACAAAACGTTAAAGCCTTTCTAGCTTTAGGATTTTTTTTTTCTTTTCAATTTTCTTACAATTGTTTTTAACATTTATTTTTTTAATATTTACACTTCTCCAACCTTTCTTTCTCCCTTACTATTTTATCTCTCCACTATTTCTTCAATTTTTCTCTCTCCCTTACCTTTTCATCTCTCCACTATCCTCTACATTAATATCATTCTTCCTTTTTCCTTTTATCTTCTTTTATTTTTGTCTCTTATTATTCACACCCTCTTATTATAAATTTGTCACTATCTTTTTTATTCTATGCATAGATTTCCTTCACACAAAAAAAGGTTCTCTCTCTCTCTCTCTCTAAATTTTTTGGTGAATTTTTTTTTATTTTTCTTGCATCTCTACTTTAGGTTGATAATTTTTTTTTTTATATTCTTTAAAAACTCTATTTTGGGTCAATGCTATTTAGTTTTGTTTTCTAAACGGTTGTTTTTTTATTTATTTTTTATTCTCTTTGATTGTTAAATGTGATCCTATTGCGTTCTAAAGAATTAAATATAGCATATAAAAATATAATATTATTCCATTATATAGCATGATTTGGATAATTTGGTATTTATTTTGTTACATATCATGATTTTTTATAGCGCTCAATTTAGATGTTAAACTATGAGACTTTACTAATTTTTGTTTATTTTCTAATCCTTTGTGGTGAACAATTATATATATATATATATATATCTAAAAGCTGAAGTGCAGCATTCATTGTTACTACGCTTCAGTTAAGCCACATCAGCATCCACATCATTATCTTTTTTCTTTTTAATTTTCCTATAATTTTTTTAACGTTTACTTAATTTTATTTTTTAACAATTATACTTTCTTCAACCTTTCTCTTTCCCTTACTTTTTCATCTCCCTACTACCCTTAACCTTAATATCATTATTCATCTTTCCCTTCATCTTCCTTTATTTTGTCTCTTCATCTTTCCCTCCCTTACCTTTTCGTCTTCCCACAATCCTTAACCTTAATATCACTATTCATATTTCTCTTCATCTTTCTTTATTTTGTCTCTTCATATTCACATTATCTTACTATAAATTTGTCATTATCTCTTTCATTCTTTGCATAGTTTTCCCTCACAAAAGATTCTCTCTCTCTCTCTCTCTCTCTCTCTCTCAATATTTTTTGAAGTATCTTTTTATTTTTCCTGCATCTTTACTTTAAGTTGATAAATTTTTGTGTTCGTTATAAATCTACTTTGAGTTGCTGCGATTTAGTTTTGTGTTTTAAGTTTTTTGTTTTGCTTTTTAATTGTTAAATGTTATCCAATTGCGTTATAAAAAGTTAAAGATAATATATATATAATATTATTTTATTACATAACATGATTTGGGTAATTTGGTGTTTTTTTTATTTATTTTTACATTTTTTTTCTTTTCATATTATTTTATTCAATATTTAAACTCAGCCACATCCTCTATATAATTAAATTATTTATATTTAAAAAAATTAAACATATAATATTTTATTTAAATTCAAATAAATAAAATTGTACTCATTTTTTTAACATTTACACTTTCTCCAACCTTTCTCATTCTCTTTACATTTTTATCTCCCCACTACCCTCTATCTTAATATCACTTTTCATCTTTCCCTTTATCTTCCTTATTATTGTACTCATTTTGTTTCTTCTTATTATCATCCTTTTAGAAAATTTGACATTCTCTCTTCTATTATATGCATAATTTTTCTTCACAAAAATTTTTATTTCTTTCTCTTTTTCTCTCTCAATTTTTTGGTGGATTTTTTTTTCCGCATCTCTACTTTAGGTTGATAAATTTTTGTACTTTTTAAAACTCTACTTTAGGTTGATGCGATTTAATTGTGTTTTAAGTTTTTGTTTTGTTTTTTTTTTTTTGGTTCACTTTGATTGTTAAATTTTATTGTAGAGAGAGAAAATTCCCGACCTATCACAAGCTGACACGTCATGCTATCAAGTCCACAAAATACAGTTAATTATAAAGTATCACGCATGGCAACTAGGTTTTGTTATCAATACTCAGAAACCAATAGAAATTTGCCAAGTGTTATTGAAGTCATTGAAGTAAACCAATCACACATCAGCACATGTAAGCGATGACACAAGCAGTCCAGCACGTGTAAGCGATGACACAAGCAGTCCAGCACGTGTAAGCAATGACACAAGCAGACCAATCAAGCTGTGACATGTGTCACCAATCAAATTCTGCCACATGTCACTCACCTACCTCTAAACTCCTATAAATAGAAGCCTTCCTAAGGCATTAAGGGGGAGGAAGACATCTTAAGAGGAAGAGGAAGCCATTTAGAGCACAAGCAGCATTAAAGAAGATTCAGAAATATTGAAGCTCTGCTAGAATCAAGCCCTGAAGCCTCTAGGAACTTCAAGAGTTTCAAACTCAAATGCAAGGAATATTCAAAGTAGAATCATCCAAATCATATTCCTAGATCTTCAAATTCACTGGACTCAAGCTCAAAAGCCTCTAGAAACCTCAACAAACCATAAATCAACGAAGTTCTACGGATTCAAGCCTCTAAAGCACCGAAGACCTTCCACCACAAACCTTCGAAGAGGAAGAACACACGAAGAACACGAAGAACATGAAGAACAAAGGATTTCTAACAAGCTCATAGCCAGAGATTCCTTGTAATTCTGTTTCAAAGATCTTCGATCCATGCTTCAGTCAAATCAAAGTATATTTGGTGTTCAAATCAAAATCACATTACCACAATTCCAATCAACAAATCTTTCAAGGAGATCGAATCAGAGGATCACTCTTTTGTAATCACAGAGAATTGTACCACACATTCATCAATACAAATTCGCATTTGTGAAACTATTTTACTTGTTTGATTTATTTCGAACTAGAAATTTAGTCGTCTACATTTATCATATTGCATTATAAAGAATTAAGGACAATATGTAAGAATGTAATATAATTATATTACATAGCATGATTTGGATAATTTGATATTTATCTAGAGATAATTAATATGGTATTTATTGTTAAATATATTTTATTTTTACTTTTTTTTTCTTCTCATATTATTTTATTCAACATATTACATAATAGAAAATGATAAAACTAATTAGCCACCATCATTATGTAGTAGTAGTCTATGGTTTTACGTATATAAAGAAATGGAATATATAGAGTTTATATTTATATATGTAAACATTCACATTAAGTTAAATAATATATATATATATATATATATATATGAAGGTTTAAGAAAAAGTATATGTATGGTTTTTATTAACTTAAAAGATAATGAAAAACCAACTATTGATAAATAATAACTAAAACAATAATATTATCACGCGCAACGCGCGGGTTTGCGACTAGTATAAATAAAACAGGTACTAGAAACTTCACATGAAAAGGGAAAAAAAAATCATAACTCATTGTCAATTGATAATATTACTATATAGTTTATATAGATTGCTGACCACTACAACTCCACAACTAAACATAATTAAAAGGGTTCACAAACCCAAAATAAACCAAATGCTGATTGATACTATGATTTTCAAAACAAAAAATAAATTGTACTAGCTTAAACAATTGTTCTAGCTTGTCATTCTACTATTAAAAAAGCTAAGCCATAAAAGGTCATAAGATTTTGGAACTAAAGTCGCTCTCATACCAAGACTCTCAATGGCTTTCTTCCGATGCTTGTAACCACATGATCAAGTTGATTTGCAATTATGACTATGCGCATTGTGTAGATTACCTATAAGTTCAGATGCAAATTTATTGGTTGCGTAACTTTTTGAGATGGAGAAAAACAATGCACAGAGACGTAACTTCTCCCTCATCAATGCCAAAGTAAGTAAAGAGAGAAGGGCATTTATTTATATATTTTTGAGAATAATATTAGTACCACGTACTTTTATTCACATTTTATCACAACTATTAAATTGTATATCACAATCACATAGGCTCACCATTTTTTCTCACCACTTATAGTGCAATGTAGGACAATTATGACAAAGTGTGTATTACTAGGCATTATTGTAAACTATTTAAATGAAAATTTAAAATTTCTTATAACACTACACTCACACACACAAAAACCCGTGTGTGTGTGTAAACCAAGGAAGGGGGGGGGGGGGGGGGGAGGGAAGCTAGACGAGTCTATATATTTCAACGCTTTTATATTTAAAAAAAAAAATTTGGGGGAGGGCATAACTGATAATGCCTTAAAATGTATACTTGTTATATATTTATGTGGGTGTTATCTCCTTATTACTATGCTTAATTTGTAGAATTAAGTCATAATTTTCATTAGTCCCTATTATTTATCTTTACATAATTTCTTGAATAAGATATCATTCATTGTGTGTAATTTTCTACTTTCAGGAAATCATGTGAAAAATATGAGTTTACAAGAATTTGTGAGAGAATGGAGGCAAAACTAGAATTAAAGTGGAGCTAAAGGACCATGCTTAAATGTCTAAGGAGGTGCAGCTGGAGTGCTTGGATCATCTACTATGATTGGAAGCTTCAAATAAGAAAAGAAATCAAAGTGGCAGAATCTGAAAAGGAAAAATCTGATTTGAGCACTGATCAGTATTTTGGGCGTATCTCTCTCCTCAAAAATCTAATTGACACAAGGCTAGATGGATTGGAACCGTGACTTAAATATCTACAACTTTCCAGTTTTGAAATTTTTCGAAATTCTCAATTTTTGAAGGCCGAAATTAACTCACAAGTTACTGCTGTAAAACTGGACGGAAATTAAAATGGTAAAAGTTTTATTTTTCTTTGGACACTTTGACGTTAGGGTTTTGGAAGGGAGGCTATGTAGAATGAATTTTGGCAGAGAAAACCTTGTATTTTTCTTTCTCTAATGACAGCCTAAACTCTTTGTTAGGGTTAGGGGTTATGTTTCTTTTATACGGTATGAATATTCAATGTGATTCTTTCTAAGATTTTATCAACGACATATTTGATTGTTCAATTGGATTTCTTTTGATGTATTAGTTCTTCCATACTTTCAATAAGTTCAATCATGTTTTTCTTATTGTTTAGATGAATTTCTAATAGTTTCAAATAGAAATCAGGTTTTAAAGTGAATGGCTTTTTCTGAAAACTTTTTTAACCGCATTATTAATCAAGGTTATCATGCGTTCTTGAATTGTCTCAGTTCAACCAAATCATAAGTTTTTAATTGTATAAGAACAATCAATTATGAAATATATATTTTCTTAGATCACAAAGAATTTCATATCGATAGAGGGAAACACCCTGATGCCCTGGTATATACATTATTGATTTAAATAAGTTTTTATTATTATTCTATTTAACAATCACCAAACAAAAGTATTTTTCTTCTTCACCCAAATTGTTAATTAATTATATTGTCTTTGAATATACTCTGCTCCTTGTGGTTCAACATTGGTACTCTAAGAATTATATTGCTAAGATCTTCTGCACTTGGGAGTGAGCAAGCAATAACCTGAACTACAAAAGACAGAACCCACATATACACTTCAAAAGGACAACCTCAACTATTGGATGTAAGGTGAGTTAGGTTGTTTAAATTTTTATTCTAAAAAAAGGTTCTTAGATTTTGGGCATATGTGATTTTTACTCAAAATTATTGGCTGAAAATTTATTCACTTAGAATTATTGCTATGTAGGTTTAAAGGAAAGAAATGGGAATCTAGAAGGAGGATGGTTGGGTCAAGATTGTTAAGTGGAATGATCTTATAACATTGAGCAATAATGATAGCTCTTGCAGTTGCTATTGGTTTTTGTGTAGATTAAATGCCTGAATAAAGATAGACGTGGTGATAGTGTTTGTTGAAATTTTTGAGACAATGAATGCAACAATCTTTTGAAAAGAAAAGTGAATTGTGTAAAATACATTGGAGTGGAAAGTAGATTTGTGTACTGAAGTTGTTTTATTCTTAATATGAAGTTGTTTGTCTTTGTTGTTGCAAAATTGAATTTAGATTCTACTTTGAGTTAGGTAAACTTAAAAAAGTTAGAATCCTTTGCATAGTTTTCCCATTGTACCTTCAAGCAAATAAATATATATGATTTTTATTTAATAATTCCGTGCATTACACGGGTTATCTGTTTGTGATCTAGTAAATATAGACATAAATTTTTATGTTACTAAACATTATTTTCTACACTATTGGTAATGATGACAATTGTAAAAATAACAATAAATGGAAAAACAAACATAATAATAAAACTAATAACAATAGCACTTGTTGATTGTGAGTTTTCTTCAAGCAGTACCCCTAAGACTCCATGCACTAGCTACTCTAGGTTCATCTACACCATGCATCAGAAAAGCAACATGTTAATAAGTACATACATACATACATACATACATACATACATACATACATACATGATGACGTGGATTGAGATCTGGTGCAATTGCAACATGCAATTAACCCCATTCTCCGTCACAACAATTTTCACTATTATTACTTTTTATCATTTTTTATTTATTTAAGGGTTGAGATTTGAAGTTGCTTTTTGCAACTTTAAATATTAGCCATTCAGAGCAATTGCATCAAGTGCAATAATAATAATAATAATAATAATAATAATAATAATAATATTATTATTATTATTGAAATATTACTATGTAGTGTGATTATGTTTCTAGGTAGGATAAGTATTTAGTTTTCTTTTGATACAATAATTGGTCTATTTAAGAATCACTTTTGTACCTTCATTTATATATATTTTTTGTCACTTTTTTTACCCTATAATTGGATAATTGGGTGAGTGGGAATTTGTCACTTGACTAATCATGATTTATTCTTGTCTTGTCAAAAGAGATTGAACTCAAAGCTTCTACCCTAATATCATGTTAAATTATCAATTATTTCAAAAATTTAAACATTTAAAAAATGACGATGAATTTAATCATTTAATCATAATTTTAATAGACATCAATAGTTCAAATTTCCTCACAATAAAATTATAATTGCCTTGATGATGTTTTTTAGAGTGCATGCCATGAGTTATAATCGTGATTTATCTTGGATTGGCTATGTTCCAATCGAATCTTCTAAATATGATTATAAAAATTCTTATTAGAAAACTAACAAAGAAAATAATGAATCATATACGGGGTTAAAAAAAATACAATGCGTCAAACTCGGGGAGAAGTGTACATATTGCTGTTCAATTCCATTGAATGATGAAGTATTTTGTACTTAAAACATCGGAAAATTTCCAAAGCTAGAGCTATTAAAGCTAAACCTCCGAGTATTACGGCGTAAACCAGTTTCAATTTCTCAGCTTGACTTTGGTTATTGATCCCCACAAATATGTTTGCTATAATTAGTGAAATTACTGCGCACCCAAGAAAACGATGGTATATCTGCCACCATTTGCGAAATTCATCTTCTTTCTTTGGTTGCCAAAAAATGGCAAGCATCTGAATGACACTATTAACATGTTAATTAATTGTTGGAAAAAGTTACAAATTTGATATCAGGGTCAAAAATGAAACTACAAATTTGATATCAACTAATGGACAAAGATAGAAATTTGAACTCACTTGTACAGTTAGGAAGGTAAATACAAGGATACTTAGAATGCGTTGTGTTCTATTAGCAAATTGTTTGGAAGTATTTCCAAGACATATCCCAGTTACCCATCCGATTGTGCCCAAAATATATCCAATGCTCTGAAATATTATGTGAAATGAATACCACTCCTTGCTTAACATGGGAATCTTTTTAAAGTACCTTGCAATAATCACCCCAATGGGCAAGAAAGTTCCCCATCCTATAACGATTAAAACCATATAGGCCTGTCCAAAGCTGAAAAAAGTTAATGTGTATGATCTACATATTTATTGTAACATCTTAATATATTCTAATATCTAGAATTCTAAATTTCCACATTAAAATGAAGTCCTCTTAGATGGGTCCTAATTCCTAAGGATAAATCATTTTATCATATATAAAATTTTGGGAAATTAAGAAATGGCTGATCTTACATTTCTGAGATGACGACGATGATGCCGGTTTTTATGGCCCCTCCATGATCTCAGGTCTATTGTGGCTTCACTATTTGAGCTTTCAATAGAAGTGACATGCATCTGAGGCACCATGTGTTTCATATTGGAGTCAACGTGCCAGGCAATAATTCTTCTTCCTGTGTGTATGAGAGAGCACCCTTCATTGCATGAAGAGGCTTGGGCAAAGATAGAATGGAGGGGAAACATCAAACTAAGAATTATAAGGCAATGAGAATTCATGGTCTCTCTTTCAAAAATGTGTGTAAATCTAAGATTTCAAAATAAATTTTGGATAACACCTTGTTATAGTGTATAAAAAGTCCTGCTGGAATACAAGCGTGCAACATCAATCAAATCTCTGTTTTCCAATCAGTTCCATTGCTTTCTAGTTAGATAGAAGTTAGTAATGTTGTATGAAACTATGATGATCCAACAAAAACTAGTTGGACATTCTATGTTATGGCCTAAGACATATGTCAAGTATTACTTAGCTGCTAGGAATATGTGCTTTTCTTATCAAAATAGGCCATCTTTTCTGAATTGCTTCAATTGCAATAAAGCAATCAGATATTATTCCTATTCTTCGAATAACTTATTCTTTGGAAACATAAGTGTGTCAATAAATTATCCAACACAAGGTTGATGCTCATTACTATAATTTAGGAATAATGAGCTAGGTAATCATGACTCTTTCGTATAGAATTTAGTTTAGAAGGAAGAATTTGCTAAACTAAAAGTACTAGAAAAATTTAAAGGCAGAGCTCAGCTCTATGCAAAATAAAACGCCTAACTATTTGCAATTTTGCATCCCACCTTTCACAATATGTGGACCTCACAGACATATGGGCCATACAACAAGTGAGAGATTCCGCATATAACTAGTTCCCAACTTTATTGGCCCAATTTTAACAATTTGTCTTGAAACAGGATAAA
Organism: Lithocarpus polystachyus; assembly: GCA_033629205.1. Classification (NCBI taxonomy): domain Eukaryota; kingdom Viridiplantae; phylum Streptophyta; class Magnoliopsida; order Fagales; family Fagaceae; genus Lithocarpus; species Lithocarpus polystachyus. The sequence continues at coordinate 88,489,099 of CM066166.1, forward strand.
GTAAATTTCTAGCCTCCTCAATTCATGACATGGGACAAGTACTAATAACCAAAATTATGGGGTGTAATTGGTCATCTTTTAACGTTTGAATTGGGGATACAGAGTGGCAACTTTTCTTGATTTGTAATCAAATGATTTCTTCTTAAGAGATATTCAGTAATTTGCAATACTTCTCATGAATTAAAGCCGCACAAAAAAAGTAAGACGTGAACATTCATTTTCCTTTTGTCAGCTCTATAACCAAAGTTCTCTATATAAGCCCATGTTCTATTTCAAGTCCACACATCCTCCTTCTTTCTCCCAATCATAACCCTTGCTTTATTATCAATATAGCCATGAAGCTGCTCACACTTTTCTTTTTATTCTTAGCAGCAATGGCTACTGTTGCGGCTTTGGATTTAGAAGATTATAACGAAGACATGGACATGCAAAGTCAAGTCACAGTGCCAGAAAATCAAGAACAAGAAGCTGCTTCTTTAAGAGGAGTGGGCCGGTTTCTTTCCCAGTATCACCAGCCAGCCAATATGACTTGCAACAAGTTTCCTTGGGTTTGTCGTCTGAAGAATAGCCCGGGGTGGGACTGCTGCAATAAGAAATGTGTTAATGTGATTACCGATCGCATGAACTGTGGTGGCTGTGGATGCAAATGCAAGTACTCTGAAATTTGTTGCAAGGGAAAATGTGTGAATACTTCCTTTGACAAAAGGCATTGTGGTGGGTGCAATAAGAAGTGCAAGAAGGGAGAGTTATGTGTTTATGGGATGTGCAATTATGCATGATTTCATTACTTTATATAGTATGCGCAACTGTAATACTTTTATGCCTCTAGCTTCAAGCAAAATTGAATCTTGGTTCCATATATGTCAAGGATATTGTTAAGTGGAGCCAAAGTGAATTCAGTTTTACATCATGAAAGCATATATAACTGTCATTTTTTTTTTCATGCAAAGGGAAAATAATTTAAGAAAAATATTGAAACTGTTTGAAGATTTCTTACATACAAAATTATCCATAATGTGTGACAGTCCAATTGATATCTTTCTCACTTTTAGAAATTATTTGTCCCCTTTATTAGCCAAAATAATGACAGAAGACTAGTCTCACATTTGTTTTGGGTACAATAATGCTATTGAAATACAAAGCTCCTGATAATGAGCCTCGTAATTGGTCTCCGTCATTAACCCAAAAATTAAAAGTATGACACTTTTAACCCTAACAATTGTCCAACTTTCGTGAATTTCTTAACTTTATAGGGGATAGATAAATATGTATTTCTTTTTGGAAAATATTCTCTTTATGAAATATGGTGCATACTTAATTCTCCCAACATCTTTTATTATTATTATTATTATTATTATTATTATTATTATTATTATTTTTTTTTTTTTTTCCTTACAACTAGTAGGAGGTGAGATTTGAATCCATGGTAGTGTCACTGAATTATTAGATTCTTGGTCCCAACTTCTTCTTGTGCGCATCTAAGAATTTAAAAATATTTTTTATTTTCCCTCTCAGTTGTTTGCCAAACAAATGTCAAACAGTGTTTAAAGTGATCCTTCTTTCATAATTTTGCAAACATTCAGGTATATATGTGTTGCGCGTCTTATAATAAGAAATTTTTATTTGGGTCAAACTCCTTACATGTGCATAGGGAAGGTACACAGCATTAAGGGGTTTCTTCGTTCCTACATTGTCACTTCCCCTTGTGAATTCAAGTGTAAGTTTCTTTCTCCCCTTGACTTTCTTTTTACTTTTAGCCTTCTTGCTTTTCTTTTTAGAAAATGAATGTTTAGGGCTGGGGTTCATTATGAACTAAGACATAGATCCTTTTCAAAACCTTTGGTGTTGGGTACGTGTACAATATGAGTGAAGTCACACATTAAATAATAATTAGTAAGTTGTCTGTGCGATGCATAAATAATTTTGTGATATTTTATGTAAGACGGTTTTGGAGAATGTTGTACATATATTATAACGAAAAAGTAAACTAAATTAAAGTAAAAAAACATATACATGTTGAAATATTAAAAATTAGTTTAGTAGATTCACCGCACATTTGTAGCATTCTCAAGGTAAGATCGATTATTATTATTATTATTATTATTATTATTATCATGAAACCAAAAATAAATGCAAAAGAGTAACAGACCAAGAAAATCAACTAATTTGTGTTGTGTTCACAGATTGCATACCATAAAATGAAAGTATATCTAACTCTCTCACTGCTTTTCACTCATTGATAGTGCAACATTAAGACATGGTGTGAACATGTGTCTTATATTAAAACAGTGGGTATGCTAAAAGATATGAAGAAGAGAGAAATGTGTGGTGTAAGCTTAGACAATTAATGAGAAATTAATGAAATAATAGTAAAAATAAGTTAAACTAAACTTTGGGTAACTGTAAAAAATACTCAATGAAAAAAGGTAAAAAAAAAAAAAAGAGGCTAAATGCAAAATTGGAGCGCTACATAGTAGGAACTCATGCACTCTCACATAAAGTCTCTACTTTTATATATATATATAATATATATATATATATATATATATATATATTAATGAGAAGAATGAATGGTTAATATAACATAATTGAACTTATATACCTATTGGGTTTAAGCATTTTTGGATCAAGTGGTGTCTCTATATGTTATATTAACTACTCAAGGTGTCTCCCTGAAGTGTTTATCTCCCTAACATTTGGCCATTACACATGCACACTTTTGTAATTTAGTTTTAATTAAAAGATATGGAATTTAAACAATCATGGATATAGAATTTATCAAAATAAATTTTTTTATACAAGATAAAAATTTTACTATATCCTAATCTAAGTATATATGTGTGTGAAACTCCCTTCTAAATTCTTCCTTCAAAACATTTCAAAAAAACCCATTTAGCCACATTATGGGTCACGCAATCGCCTCTCTAAATGAATGATTTACAAACCAATTTGAGCATGAATTCAAAATTAGCTTAGTTTAATTAGTAATTTATTGGATCAACCAATAAGAAGAAGATTTATCATTCTGTAGAGGAAGAATCGCATTTAGCGCGACTCTAATTACATTCTTACACCCACATTCTGCTACCTTTTGCTTTTGCCTTTAAGAGACCTTGATCTTGTGTTAGCTCTGTCCATGCGAAGATGATCTCTTTTTCTTGGTTTCTCTCTACTACAACCAAGCATGTTTTCTCCTCACTCCCATTTGTTTGCCAAACAAATGTCAACTAGTATTTAAACTGATCCTTCATTCATGATTTTGCAAGTGAAAATTGCATTCCCTTCCCTTTATCAGTGATATAGCATATCGGGTATGTGTTGCATGTCTTATAATAAGAAATTCTTTTCTTCGTTCCTACATTGTCACTTCCCCTTTTGAATTCTAGTGTAAGTTTCTCTCCTTGATTTCCTTTTTTTTTTTAGCCTTTTTTGCTTTTCTTTCAAGAAAATAAATGTATAGGGCTGGGGTTCATTATGAACTAAGTCAAGGATCTTTTTCCAAACCCTTGGCCATTACTGATTTCACACACAGAAACGTAAAAAGTGATAGGATTTTTATATATTTTTTTTCTTTCTTTATTTTTTTGGGAAGCGCCGCCCGGGGGGGGGGGGGGGGGTGTGGCTGTTGTGGTCTTTCACTTTGGTTTCTCCTTTTTATAAAGGTGAAGATTTGGGATTTAACCAATCATGGGTATAGAAACTATCAAATTAATTAGGCGGGAGTGTAATAACTTGGACAAAGTAGCCTTCCTTGTAAAGGTGAAAATTTTGGTTTTTCTAGCTTAATCTAAGTGTGTAGGTTTCAGTTAGCTCAATTGGTAAAATTTTTTATGGTTGTATAAGAGATCTAGGGTTTAATCCCTGCCTACACCAAAAACTAATTGGTGTCTTGGTCTGATGATAAAGAGTCATCATCAGTGGTATCATAAAGAGTCATCATCAGAAGCGGATGCCATAGGTTGAATTTTTCTCTAAAAAAAAAAAAAAAATCTAAGTGTAAATGTGTGTTAAGCTCTCTTCTAGAGACTTGAACCCCAACTTTTGCCCTCCTCCCTCCACACTCTTCAAGCACTTATACTTGTGAAGTGACTATCGCGCCAAGGGAACGCAGTGGTGAAGATTTTGGTTTTAATTCATCATGGATATGGGATTTATCAAACTCGTTAAAGGTGTAAAACCTGGTCAATTTAGCCTAAACCAATCAATGCCTAACTCTAGGAATTTGGACAAGCTAAGTCAATATGATATTCATTGAAGAGGAGAAAGCAAACAGCTTACAAAATAATTGAATCACTCCTATCTTCATCTTGAAACCCAAGGCAAAAATCTTTTAAGGAAAGATGTGGAATATTATTCCTTCAAAACAATTCAAAAAAGCCCATTTAGCCATATTATGGGCTACACAATTAGCCTCTCTAAAGGTATTATTTACAAACCAATTTGAGAATGAACTCAAAATTAGCTTAGTTTAATTAGAAATTTATTGGATCAACCAATGAGAAGAAGATAACCCATTCTGTAGAGGAAAAATCACATTTAGCGCGACTCCATGGTAAACTACATTCTTGTAACAACATTCTGCTGCCTTTTGCTTTTGCCTTTAAGCGGTCTTGATCTTGTGCTAGTTCTGTCCATGCGAAGATGGTCTCTTTTGTATGGTTTAAGCATCAAAATTCACTTTCACTAAAGGGAGAAGATATGTAGCGCCCCCTTAGAGGGGACATTACATATACCCGTTCAGCAATATCCATTTTCCACAAAAACGGGGATGTGATGGTCAATGTAATTAAATTTTGTTAGTTTGTCTACTCAAGAGTAAATTATCCAGTACTTCCTTCTCTGTTTGAGTCATAATTCTATTCCTTATCCTCCATATATGATCACAACATATTGTTATGAATAATATGAAACTTTCTCTCTCTTTTTGTACAGCAACTTCGCATTAGAAAATATTACAATTTTGACCCAATCAGTTAAAGACTTTTATAGAGTTTAAATGCAATTCCAAGAACCTACTGGGGCCAAAATTGGGAATTAAGCCCAATTTGGGAACTGTTTAGTTAGTAGGCCTATTTTTCAAACTATATAATTTACTAACATCTCGAGTCTTAAAGACTCGATTTTGGGCCTAGAAATCGAGTCTTTGAGGCTTGGTTTTTAAGTTCAGATCAGGCCTGACGTGGAATTTTTCCCACGTGTTCATCCACGTGGAGGCCAGCTAAGCCAGCTGATCTGTGGGAGCCACCTGGAAACCGAGTGTCTGAGACTCGATTTCTAATAGGGTTTTTTCAAAAAAAAAAAAAAATTCACGCCTCTCTAATGCCTCTCTTCCCCTCTCGCACAGACACTCTTCTCCACTGTCACTCACCCTCTCACGCCTCTCTCCACTCTCTGTCACTCATCTTCTCACTCTCCCTCTCACGCCTCTCTCCACTCTCTGTCACTCACCCTCTCACTCTCCCTTTCACGCCTCTCTCACACCCTCTCCACCCTCACTCTCGCATAGATAGATCCACTCTGTCACTCACCCTCTCACTCTCCTTCTCCACCCTCACTCTCGCACAGACCTTTCTCCACTCTCTATCACTCTCCCTCTCACGCCTCTCTCACACCCTCTCCACGCTCGCGCCTCTCTCCCTCACCATCGCCACTCACTTAGTTTTCTCAAGTATGATTTTCTTATTGTGTGATTTTTTCATGTGGGTTTGTGGTTTTTGTTCCAAAATTATGATTGATTTGATTGTTTTGTGTGGTACTCTGTTTGGTTCCCAAGAAAATGCGAGAAAAATTTTGTACTTTGTCTGTGTGGTACTCTATTTTTGTTCCAAATTCTCTATTTTGTGTTGAGATTGTCGTGTTTGAGAAAATTTAACATGAGGAAACTAAGACGTCTGAGGAATGAGGAAACTTTGCCACTCATTGAATCCAAATCAGATTGAGGTATCCAAGTCTGTAATAAGTTAATAACAGTAACAAATAGAAAGAGAAATAAATTTGCCTGTTGATTGGATTAGATCTTACTTTAAAATAGGTTTCAACATGCAAATTGTATCACATATCAGTGTGAGATTTTAGCAGTCTCTACTAATATGGTTGGATTTGTAGACAATTATGTGTGCGTTTGATTATTTGGGTTGTGTAAGTATTTATGAATGTTGAATGGAAAACAAATTCTATTTGCCTATGCACATTCTATTTGTCAAATAGATAATGTGACAGAAGCAGGTGTCATGAAATTAAGGTAACCCATGTAGTATTGGTATACACTATACTATGATTCATATCACGTCTAGTAGGTAGAGTGTAAGTTAGAAGTACCTTGTTGTAAATTTTAGGGGAGTCAACTCCAAACCATGTGTCTTGTGACTCACTTTGGCAATGAGCAAAGCATGAATTTATGAATACCCCCCCCCCCCCCACTTCTTGAATCTCCAGGAACCCTCGCAATGCTAAAAGCATGTCACGCCTGAAACCTAAACAAAAAGGGGGATAGGGTGGGTGATGAGATTAAAAAAAAAAAAAAGATTAAAATTGAATTCAACAACTCAGCTAGTTATGATAACTTGTGAATTTAATAATTATTTTCTTTCTACTGCCTGAAATTTTTTATGCCACTTAATGAACTCTGTTTTATATTCATTCAAAGAAAGAATTAAATACTAACCTTGCGATGTTTCTATTTGGCTTGCATTCATGTTGCTGGATCCTGCTTGCAACTATTCCAGTGTCCATGAGGAAAAAGAAAAGATTGTTTTTGTTTTTGTTTTCAATAATGTCTATTACATGCTAACTGCTTATCATTCTTGTGCAGTATGGCTACTGCAAATGCTGGACAAATTGACCATGCACAGCCTGGACCCATTGACGGGTTGGTGTTGACACAGCAGTCCAACCATCAGTTCGAAGTTATTTGGAATGGGCAGGTAAAACACAACACTACAAATTGAACTAATGTACATGCATTTAATTCATACAATGTACACGCACTTGCTGTCATATATTAATCTATGGTTCTGTTTTGTGCAGGATCTAGGGTCCCTTACTTGCCGAGCCGTAATGAAGAGTTCTCCAATCGAGAGCCAATGGTAGACGACCGAGTCGTTGACATCATCAAGGCACTTGGTTTGGAGGAACTCCTCAGGATCCTGGGTAGAGAGATTGATCATGGCCTAATAACGGCCTTAGTGGAGCGATGGCGGCTCGAGACTCACACCTTCCACATGCCACATGGTGAGGTGACCATCACATTGCAAGACGTGAAGGCTCTTCTTGGACTTCCTGTTGATGGCGAGGCTATAATAGGGAGCACGCAGAAAAAATGGGTGAATGTTGTTGGGAAAATACATGTTCGTATCACATACAAAACATACACAGCGGAAAATTAACGGATCTACTTCATTCGCAATTGATAACATGCACTATGAAAGTTTCAGAATTTAAGAACAAGAAAGCGTACCTTGGTGCGGTGAAATTCAAAACCAAAAATCAAAAGTTCTTGAGAAGACTTTTAATCTTCACTCCAATTCCACTTAATGCCCAAGATGTGTGGTCTCTCAATCAGTTTCCAAGGAGAGAACAAGGGAGTGTCCAACACTCACATACAAACCATTTTATTCCTTGTGTAATCTTGATGAAAAACACTTATGGAAAAACTTATGAAAGGACTTATTAAAAGACTTGTTAAATTCTGTATGTTTCTCTCCTTATATACAAGTGATTATCTAATTGGGCTAGCCTTTTGGGCCATTCCAATTGGGCTCTAGTGTGTGGCTTGGAGTGGGACCAAAAGGGAACAAATAAGACTCTAGCTTCAATGGGCCTTGGGCTTTTCTGTCAACTCTTGACAAGTCCAAAGTTACCATTAATTATATTCAATACCACTATATGAATATAATTGCATTCTAGGCCTTATTAATAAATTATATCCCAAGACTTTAATATACATGCAACCCCTTCATTAAAATATTCGTAGTAATACAAAGTCATGAATATAGACTGCTACTTTGAAGATTACTACATCTTAATCCTTAAGTACCCGGTTTAATCCATAATGTTATTCATCATATATTTATGAAATCCAATTCCATAAATATATACTTTAGTAACTCCTTACTAAAGTGGTTGGGCCCAACTCTCTGAATAACCAAACCCATTAAACTTATCTCAAGGGAATATTTTATATCTCCATTAAGAGATTATGAATTCCATCTTGAGAATATATGTTCCATCAACACTAAATGTGGCTGCCAAACATACTGAGGTTTTGACCATAACTTATAGATCTCACTCCTGATATATCAAAGCAACCTACATCTCATGATCAGGTCCATTATTCTCTCAGGATTTAGAGTTGATGTAAATAGAAGTCGTGAGATTTATTATTCAATTGACAGTCGTTAGGAGAATAATAAATCTCACAGCGGTCCAGTTCAATATGTCTTAACTCTTAAAACATATCAACATACCAACTAGAAATCTTTCATTTCTATGATCAAGACAAATCATCTTAGTTGATATGTTATAGTCTTCGCAGATGAAATGCCCAATTTCATCACTGACTACGAACTACATTCTGAGTTTACAAAGAACTTGCAATTTATATCTTCTGTGACTTTTCACATAAATCACATACTATGCATCTCATGGACTAAGATAATGTCCCATTTGTTCATTTATAGATAGTCTCATATAATTAAACAATTTAATTATTTATGACATGCTAATAAATTGGATTTTAGAGCATAAACCCCAACAAATGTGTGCTGGGATTTCCTTGGCTTTCAACCTGTAAATAATGAGAGAAAGCAACTTGATGGCTAAAGGATTCTCATCAAACATCTTTTAGAGCAAGTTGCCGATCCATTGCCGCCTAATGTTGAAGAGGATCAGGTGCATAAGTATGCACGATGCTACATCTTAGCGCTACTGGGAGACACAATTTTCGTGGACAAATCTAGCGATAGGGTATATCTAATGTGGATGCAGTAGTTGGAAGACCTTCGCAACCCACGAAAGAACAGTTGGGGAAGTGCTTGCCTTGCATGGTTGTACAGAGAGTTATGTAGGGCAAGCGATAAGAAAGTTAGTCAGATTAGTGGGTGCTTGCTGTTGGTCTAGTATTGGGCATGGGCAAGGTTCCCGTATTTGTTCCCGACAGTTGAGCATGGCCCGCCAGTGGGTGCCTATGGTCCTCCAGTGCGTGGTCCACTGTCCCGAAGTAAGTCTCTACCTCATACACGCCATGTAACTTGAATTTATCTATTTATTTTAAAGGCTTCTAGGAATTATTTAAGTCAATATTGAACAATTTTAAACAGAGGTTCAATATATATGATTAGGTTAATATACTCTAATTTTGTGTCAAATTTTCTAAATTATATGATTAGGTTAATATATATGCTACTTATTCTTAATTTTTATCATTTGATAAGTATATTAAACTATCTTATTAACATACTCTAAATGCAGCATAACAAAGTATGTTTGTAATGATTAGTTGAAAAGTGAGTGGGTGGGCTAAGGTTATAAATACTTTACTTAAAATTACTGTGTACATTAACCAAGCTCTACCCAATAACATGTTATAGTTAGCCGTAATGACCATGATTTGGAACTTAGAGAGTCTATATGCAAATTGTTTCCCATAACTTCATTACATTAACTTGACCATCCATAGATTGATTAGATTATAGTTTTAATCATATGAATTTCTTAGTGGGAAAGTTGTACAAATTTAATGATCCCTTGTTCTTGATTGTAGGTGGTTGTGGGTCCCAAACAAGAAAAACAGGCCCGCCCACATCTTCCTGAAAAGGTATCGCAAGCAAATAGCTTCAATGTTGCTAGGCTAGATATGAAAATACCTTGTTTAACATGTTTAGGAATAAGATATACGTTTGGTGAACTTTGGAGTATAAACATTGTTGCCTAATGTGTTGCGTACTTGTTTTTTGGCTGTTGTAGGTGGTGTGGCAGCCGTATGAAGCTGAATTAGAGGACCTTCCGCCGTGGTGCATTGTAGGGAGGGCCGTGTGGACGGCATCGGTGCTGCTTGTATGTTTCCACCTAGTAGAGAAACATACACCGGATCGTGTCGTTCGTCAATTTAGGATGATCCAAGAAGTTCCTCGTGCTGTTAACACTGATACGGCGCTTCATGGTATTGATTTGAGGGGGAAGATCGGTGTTGATTGGACGCAAAGACATGCTGAGCATATCAGAGAGTGGAATTATCGCCTTCAACGGCGTTGTGAAGCAGTGCTTGGTGATATGCCTCTAGCCCATGAGTACTTCGACTGGTTCAAAAGGGTAACTCGGAGGTTCATGAATGTCCCCGGCGCTAGATTGATTCTAATGGTAACTTCTCCTGTCGATCTACATCTTACCGTACTTCTTAGCATGAAACCACTCTTTAGAGATCATGATATATGTGGTCCAATGTCTACTTAGCATCAAACCTCCCTTTTAAAGTTGTCTGCTTAATAATAATAACATTTGGTCTCCCTATAATTTGCAATTATTACTAGCAGAACCAATGCAGAACCATCTTCCCACTTTTCTACTCCTCTAACCGAACGGACCCTAAGTGTTCTTCTTCAAAATTAATTTTCTTTTGGGCCAGATGTTCTTTACAAGCTCACCCCCACTTCTCTTCACTGCAAAATAGTTAAACCTCACCCCAACATTTGGACCTTAGAATTACATCTAATCTAAGTCAAAATGTAGAAGAGATGTGACTGCATATCTTCATGTTGCTATTGCAAAAGTTGAGTGCTTTGTAAAATACTCAAATGAATCAAATTAAACTTCTTTTAACTAGCAATATTGGCTATGGGTTTTGTGTTTTCACACATGTAAATGAAGCCTCCACATCTTCTTCTTTTTTTTCTCCCCTCCCTGATGGAGATGTACAAGACTATTAGAGCACATTAATCATTAAGTGAGTATTGTTATCCCGTTCCGCATCAAAAATTTATTGAAAGCAATCTTTTAAGGTGATTTTCAAGATGTGTTTTTTTTTTTTTTGGGCTACACATGACCCTAAGTTGTTAGCAAAGTGACATGTACATATACACAATTAGTAAACTCAGGCCAAAACTCAACGATCAAAGTCAACCCTTAGTCAATGCGGGTCAATGACGATGACGTCAGCTGAAGTGGCGGGTGACGTTAGCAGAGATGATGTCAGCAGATGACGTCACTAGGGCTGGCGTGGCGTGAACGATGACGTCAGCGGCTGGTGTTCTGGCGCGTGGCAGTGTGTGGCAGAGCGTGGAGGCGCATGGCAGCGCGTGGAGAACAGAGGCGGCGCGTGGAGGCGCGTGAACTTACTGCCGAAAATTGTAGCGGCGCGTGGAGGCGCGTGACAGGTCCGATGAAGACGATTTTTCACAGAAATGTAGATCGGAGTGATTCCTTTCTGATGGTTCAATCTGTGGTCTGATCGGAGAAGCGGAAGTAGTGGTGGCGGCAAGGCAGTGGTCTTTGATGTACTAGAGTCACGGTGGAGGCAGTGGTGGTGGACACAACGGCGACTGCAGTGGATGACACCCAAGAAGACAAGACTGCTTAAGAGCGGCACATCAGAGAATTAGAGCAATGGCTCTGATACCAAATTAGAAATACTGAATAATTATATTGTATTTTCACTGGTAAAGAATATACATAAGTGTGCCTTTATATAGGAGGCATATAAGTGCAGTACAAGTAGAAGTCTAGTACAAGATGTGTGCTGTACAAGTAAACTAGTTGGGCCTAAAGCCCACAACACTATACACGTTAACAACAACAACAACAACAATGATGACGACGACAAAAGGTTCGAACTATGAATGGCATATGCTAAAGTTATGGACTGGTTATTTTTTTATGAAATAATTACTATTGAAATGTGAATGAATATAATTAATCTTGCATCAACAACATAATTAATAAATTATCTAATTATTTTTTATATGAAAATTAGTGAAATTATTAGGTCGTTTGCACCTCCTCATTTGTTTTTAATATATAAATTAATTTTAAACTGTATTTAAGAGATGTGTAAGAATAAATTCTTCATGCCCCAAACAAGTTTCGACGCTTAAAGATAATTTGGCCTCAGTGTCATTCTTTGTATTGCTTTAATTGATTGAGGTAAATCTTGTAGTATAAGAAAGATAAGTCAAAATAAAAGAATTTTCCAAATTAAACTATTCTATGTATGACGGTGCACCCCTATCCTAATTCTAGACCAATGAGATTAATGTGCATCAGTAATCATTACTAATTTTTCAAATGACCAATCCTAATTAATTAACTATAATCACTTGTGTCTAGTCATAGTTATAAAAATACGTATTAAGCACTAAAACTTGATTTGGATATAATTTTTAATTTTGTGTTCCGATTGAATCAGGTGTATGTTATTTTTGTTGTTTAGAACTTCCAAGTTTGTTTTAAATGAAAATTTTGGAAATCTAATAGTCAAATTTGTCCCAAAGCAAGTGCAGACCTTGAGTATTTGTCACTAATTGAGTTTGGAAATTTTGGGCTTCAGTGCTCTCCTCCTAAATTAATTTTCTTTGGGCCAGAGGTTCAATTTTACCAAGCCGTGATCCGAGTGAAAAAGCTAATGTGAATTGTTATCTACTGGCCCGTCCCGTCTTTTGAATAGTCGGTAAAATTTATGAACTTAACTTCACCGCAAAATAGCCCAACCTCGCCCCCAACATTTGGACCTTAGAATATGATGACACTTAGCCAAAATGTAGAAGAGACGTGACTACATATATTCATGTTGCTATTGCAAAAGTTTGAGTGCTTCTGTAACTGATTCAAATGAATCAAATCAAACTCCTTTTAGTTTGCAACGTGGGCTGTGGGCTTTGTGTTTGTCACACATTTAAATGAAGCAACCACATAAACCTTTTTTCTCCCCTTCCTGATGGAGATGTACAGGGTCATTATAGTGCTTGATTAATCGTTGGATGAGTGTTGTTATCCCGTCCCACACGCATCGAAAATTTATTGAAAGCAATCTTTTAGGGTGGTTTCAAGATGTTGGCATGGTGACATGGACATTTGCACAATTAGTGATTAGTTATTAGCATAGATTTGAAGGAGTACAAAGTTTTAGTGTTGGTGTTTACTAGACAAAGCTAAAGAATGAGTTTTACAAGTTTCTCGTGAACAAGTTTGACTAATGGAGCTTGTTCGATAAGTAAATAAATCAAGTTTTAACATATAATCTAATTTATAGATGATCTTGAACTCAACTTATGCTCAAAATAAAATTAATTTATATTTCAAAATTTTTAACAATTGACTTGGTACGTTTACATTCCTACGGTATGTATGTATATGTAGGAATATCTGCATGCCTAGCTCCGGTGCATACATAGCAACTACACCATTACTCATCCCGTATAAAATATAATCCAATGCCAAAAATATAATTGCATGGAATTTCTTTTATATTGTATACAGCTCCTACACTATTACTGTATGTTTTTACTTCCGCATTTATTCTAGCATACTTAATATGGTATATTAATAACCATACTAATGTTAATATTTAATATTTTTTTTTTTTTTTGAGAATGATGTTAATATTTAATAGTTATATATAGTTTCTCAAAAAAAAAAAAGTTTTATATATATATATATATATATTGCTATGGATCAAATGTGAAAATAATATATGCACAGAGGAAGTACTGAAACAGAGAGTATTAACAAATATAGGTAAGTCAGTCACTCTTTCCTAGGAAGTTTTCAACATGCATATCTATTTCGTGTGAAGTTGCTTATCTTGTTTTTGGTGTAATGGGTTTGATACTATTTAATTATTGGTTTTGTCTATGATGTAATAAGGAACAGAATTACCTCTTTCTCTTTTGATATTTCAGTATGCTTAATGCTTGCAATTGTAATTTCCATCTGTGCTAAACCAAATTACTAATACGTTTGTGGGTGTTGGTCTTTTTTTTTTGAATGAGGTGTTGGTTTTTATTGTAACACATAACTAAACATTATTTTATATATGATTTTAGTATGTGAGAATATTGTGCCAGCTCTTAGGTAGATTGATACACTTTTCCATTATTTGGGCACAGTACTTCTATAGGGAAAAAAAAAAAAAAAAAAAAGGCTATGTAATGTTCGGTAATATTCTCATAAATTGTGTAATTTTTATTTTTTATGTAGAATGTTACGACGCTCTCTCCAACACAACATGCAAAACCTATATATATGTCATCTAATACATTGGATATATACGTAATTCTATTATGAGTACCATTTCTGGTTTTTATTTTGTCTTTCATCACTAGGAAACTTATGAAAAGAACTGGAAGTATTTAACTAAATTTACACATGTAAAGTTGTTATTTACAACTATTTTGTGTTGGCTTTAATTCCGTGCTAAATTTGATTGTAATTCTATTCAATCATTTTTCCCTGTATATATGTGGGATTTTTATTGTAAGGGTTGTGTGTGAGAGAGAGTGTGACGACTCAAGCTTATATTAAAGATCAAGTGGATTTCGTGAGAAGCTCGTGAGAAGCTAATCCGTGAAGGAGCCACATGTAGCACATGACTGGAATGCGCAGAGTCATGACAGCTTGGAGTTTTCACTAGTGTCTCGCAGGTAATGCATTCCTACGAAATACTTGCAAAATATTCTGTTTTGCTATTTTGTCATTTCTGCATTACCAAATCTTTACCCACACTATATATACCCTCATTACTCACATATTGGAAGGAGTGTTTTTCAGAGAGAAAACCCTAGAAATTATCCTTGAGAGTTAGAGATTTTTATACCCATAATCATCTACACAATCCTTTGTGGTTTTCCTTTACTCCTACCTCTCTATATCCAAATCCTTAAGAGGTTGATAGCCCAAACACTTACAACATCCAATCTAAGTGTAAAGTGAGATTTTGGTGTTGTTGGAAAGCATTGGAAGAAGTCAATCATTGGCAGATGCAATCAGGTGGAATTGCGTGATCCGAGAAAGCTAGAGAAAACAAGGTTTCATCAAACCAGTTGGTAGCAGGAGCTTGGAGGGCTCAAGTACATGGGGTAGACTAGGCTTGGAGAGTCTTTTGTTATTCATGTACTCCAACTTATTCTCTAGTGGATCGATTTACCGCTTGGAGGGCGGTGGAGAGGTTTTTCGCCGAGTTATTCAATTTCCTCTTCGATAACACGTCTTGGTGTTATCTTGTGTTTGCATCCTTCATCCCTACTCTTTTAGCTTTCATTTTATTGTTGATATTTGATGAATATGGCTTAGAGGTTTTATCGTTTGTTCGCATGCATTCACTCTTATTTTGCACTTAGTTTAGTTAGAGTAAAAGCAACCGAGCAGTAACTTTTAATTGGGGGGGGGGGGTCTAAACAAGCTCTTTTGTATTCACACATATTCGAGCTTTCAATTGGTATCAGAGCAGGTGCACTTGTTATGGTTTCATTACCTAAGTGTGATCCTAAACCCCTTGGCTTGCTATGGCAAAGGCCAATATGAAGCATAGTTCATGTGTTTGTGATAATGACTCTATGAGCATCTTTAGGGATTGTCCTAGCTAGAATTTTTGTACACATGCTGAAATGTTTCGAGCATAAGAATCATGATATTCATAATAACTTGCGTGAGTCAAATTCATTAATTGCAAAATATAAGAGAAGGAATAGACATTTGTGAGATAAAATTGATGGTTTGAAAAGAAAGCTTCACTCATGTAAGAATGAAATGAAGGATAATGAGTCTTGCTTTAATGGTCAAGAATGTTTATCTCATGCTTGTCTTTTTGTCCATACCACATTGAAAGTGTTTAATTCGTGTTTGTGGTATCTTGACAGTGGGTATTCAAGGCACATGACCGGAGATAAAACTCTTTTCAAAACTCTTAAGGAGAAGGAGGACGGTTTTGTGACATTTGGAGATAGTAGCCACTCACAAGTTCTTAGAAAAGGAACTGTCGATATTCCGAGACTTCCTTTGTTGACCGATGTTCTTTACATCAAAAGGTTGAAAGTGAACTTGCTGAGTATCACCCAAATATGCAATGAAGACTTTCTAGTTCAATTCTCGAAGAAAGGGTGTCTAATTCTCAGTGAAGAAGGTGTACAAGTCTTGAAGGAACTTAGGACCTCCAACAATAGCTATGGTGTTATTCCCAAGCCAAGCATATCATGTCGGAGTGCTCAAGTAAATCTTTTGAAGTTATGGCATCAATGTTTTGGGCATGCAAATTACAAGCAAGTGGCAAAAGTCTCGAAGCTTGAAGTAGTGATTGGTTTGCCGAAGTTTGGAGAGATTGAGAAAAATGTTTGTGGTCCATGTCAATTAGGAAAACAAACTAAATCAACCCATCCCAAAGTAAATGTAGTTGCTACATCTCATCCTTAGGAGTTGTTTCATGTGAATCTAATGGGTCCAATGACAACGGAAAGCATGGGTGGAAAATGATACATCATGGTTGTGGTTGATGATTTCTCAAGGTACTCTTGGTTGGAATTCCTTAAAGAGAAGTCGGAGACATGCAACAAGATGGAAAGATTATGCAAGATGCTCCAAAATGAAAAGGGAGTTCCCATAGTTAAAATCAGGAGTGATCATGGGAAGGAGTTTGAAAATGCAAAATTTGAAGCGTTTTGCAATGAGCATAGAATCAAAAAGGAATTCTCCGCTTCAAAGACTCCACAACAGAATGAGGTGGTTGAAAGGAAAAATCGGGTGATCCAAGAGATGAGAGAGTAATGCTTCTCATCAAAAACATTCCACAGAAGTTTTGAGCTGAAGCGGTGAACACATCGTGCCACATTGGGAATAGGATTTTCTTCCGAGTAGGAACAAAGAAGACATCATATGAGATTTGGAGGGAAAAGAAGTTGAAGGTGAAATACTTCCGAGTTTTTGGAAATAAATGTTACATTCTCAATGATAGGGAGAATCTTGGGAAGTTTGATGCTAAGAGTGACGAAGGGATCTTCCTAGGATACTCCACAAATAGCCGAGCATATAGAGTGTATAATAAGCACACTAAGATGGTGATGGAATCAATAAATGTGGTCATAGATGACTCTAGTCCGAAAAAGGATGTTGATGAGTATGGCAAAGCACCAAGCCTCAAGAAGAATGAAGGTGATGATAACATGTCTCAAAGTGATGATGGTGAGAGAGAATCACCGAAAAAAGAGTCTACACCTACTACATCAAGAAGGGGGACGAGATCAACACAAGGGTCTTCAAGCCCATTCACCCTTCTAGAAGTTCAACCTCCAATTTCTCGTGATGGGGAACCCTCAACTTCCAAGAAACCATCGTCAAGGGTAACTCTCAATCATACCAAAAGCAACATTATTGGTGATTTAGATGAGGGGCTCCGTTTGAGAAGAGGACCGAGCTATAGTGTGAATCATGTGACGTATAATTGCTATCTTGCTCAATTTGAACCCAAGAAAGTGGAAGAAGCCTTAAAATATAAGAATTGGGTAGAATCCATGCACCAAGAGTTACATTAATTTGTTAGAAATGATGTATGGGCAGGGACGGAACCAGGATTTGAACCTGGGGGGGCCCAAAGCTTAAAACAATTTTTTTGTTATGAAAATAAAAACTAACACCTATTTCATATTCAATAAAATACTACATATAAAATAAGTGTTTTTTAAACATTTGATATTATAAAAATGTCGACAAAGTATAACATACAAAATAAGTGTTTTTTAAACTTTTCAACACATTAATCAAAATGGAATTCGACGCTCTTTTAAGTCTCGAAAGTCGTTTATGATTGATTCTGTACCAAATTTTGCAGCAATCTCTTTCTCAATATACAAAATCATAGAGTCCATTAGAAAATCATCTTCCATCTTGCTGCGAAGCCTATTCTTGATAATATTCGTGGCTGAAAATGCTCGCTCTGTAGTTGCAGTAGAAACTGGAAGAGTAAGCACAAGTGTAATCAATCTATAAATATATGGGTAAAATAATGATTCTCGAGTTTTTACCAACCATTGGCACAACTCAGAAATACTTGATAGCTTCTTGAAGTCCGGATGCCGAACTACATTGTGCTCATAATGATCAACTTCTGTCTTTAAAAGTGTCATTTCTTGATTTGTGAAGTCTTTCGGATAAAACTTGCTTACTAATAACAAAATATCTATACTTCTAAAGGACTCACGTGCCTCTTTAGGATCAAGAGCTGAACTAAGATTAAGCAATTCCACCGCATGCTTACTATATCGATGATTTAATTCTTGTAATATAGAATCTATTGCAGCATAAAAAATATCTACCTGATAATGATGCTCAATTGTGAATTCATCTTGTTGAAAACGAGCTAGACCTCCTCTTTCAACATAACAAGCATTCATATCTGGGACATCTATGTCACGTGCCTTACAAAATGACTTCACAATGGTAAGTAAATTATCCCACTCTTCATCTCTGAATTTTTGAATAAGTGCTTTAGTGGATGAAACAAAATTCATCGCATTTAAAATGTCTTGAGACTGACACTGCAAAGCTTGACAAAGTGTATCAGTGATCTTCATAATTTCATTCATAAGATGCAAAATGAACACAAATTCAAAAGAAATCATAGCATGATAGCATGAGTATGCTGCTTCTCGTTGGGAAGTAGTATTTCCTTCCTTGATGATCTTAAGTAAAATTTCACATGTTGGACTAAATATATTTACCAAGCTAGAAATCGATCTCAAGTGAGAACCCTAACGAGTATCTCCAGCCCGTTGTAATGTGCTAATCTGATTAAGTCCTCTTCCAGTTTCAAGCTCACCAATTTCAACAAAATATGCAATTTGATCAGCATAAGCTTTTTTTAATTGCTCAGTACGCTTGCATGAAGCACCAACAACATTGACAATAGATGATAATCTATTAAAAAAAACTTTGAACAAGAATAACTTCTTTTGATGCTGCCACTAATGCTAATTGCAAGCAATGTGCAAAACAATAAATGTAGTAAGCATATGGACAATCATTTGAAACTAAAGCTTTTAATGCATTCCACTCACCTCGCATATTGCTTGCACCATCATATCCTTGCCCTCGAATATCTTGAATATCCAGACTATGATGTGACAAGATAGAATATATTTCATTTTTTATAGTTAATGCAGTAGTATCGGGGACATGAACTACCCCAAAAAAACGTTCTCAAACAAAACCATCTTTGTTTACAAATCTTATAACAATAGTCATTTGCTCTTTCATTGACTCATCACGAGCTTCATCAACAATTAGGCAAAACTTTGCATCACCAATTTCTTCACGAATTGCCTTCTTCACTTTGTTTGAAAATACATGTAAGATTTCCTTTTGGATTTTTGGTGATTTGTAAGAGGCATTTTTGGGAGCTTTCTCTATCGCTGCTGCAACATATTCATTATATGATACCACCAAATTCAATATTTCAAGAAAATTCCCAAGATTAATTGAATCAGAACTTTCATCTCGTCCCCTAAAAGCAAGTCCTTGAAATGCAAGCACTTTGACAACATCAATTGAGGCCTTTAACCGCAATCGATTGCTTGCAATTTGATCAGAATTAAAATTTTCAAGTACCTTTTGTATGTGTTGAGACTGGTTCATCAAATCTGTCATGGCTTGCTTGGAAGCTCTATGGAAAGAGTTAGGTTCTTTCCCCATATGATTAAAAAAGGAACAATTAATTCCATCATTAACTTTCTTCCAATTTCGAAATCCATCCTTAGTGAATACATGACTCCCAGAATTCCTAGTTGGCTTGTCAAAGAGAAAGCATGGTAGACAAAAAGCAGCATCTTTACTAGGTGAATATTCAAGCCATGTACTAAATTCCTTAATTGCAAACTAGGAATGTTTAAATTTACGAGAATGTCTTCCAAATTTAGTTTTCTTGTACTCATCTAGTTTAGGTTGGTATGGACCAAGCTTAATATAAGCTCGTCGAATTTCATCCCATTCATTAGCATCATATTCCCATACTTGCTTACGCATTCCAGGATCACGCACAAAACCTATACTTTTGTCAATGGTGACATTTGGAACTTTTGTTTGGAGATTTTCAGAAACTGGGACATCAACGCTAGGGGTTGGCAATCTTGCATCATCAGCTATGACTTCAGAATTATTTATATTTTTTCTTTTGAAGAAATTTAATATTGTAGTGGACTTACTCATGATCTACAAATTAGAAAAAAAAAAGTTTCATTATTTCCATATTTCGTAGTTCTATATACCAACTAAAAAAGGGGACTTCTCAACCAAAAAAAAAAAACTAAAACCAAAATAATCACAAACAGACAAGTTTATATATATTACTAATATTAACCACATCACACAAAATAACAAAGACAAAGTTCACAAGTTTAGATATATATATTACTAATATTAGCCACTTCATGACAAAGACAAAATTTTTTATAAAACCAAGACAATCAGACCAAAGACTTGGTCAATTGGTCTCACAAAAAAGTCACTAAAGACTTACTATTTGTACAGTTAACTGTACTCACAAATGACAAAACAGTTACTACCACAGGGCACAGACTACTCTCACAGTCACAAATTTACTATCACAACTCAGTAGTCACACCCTACTGCCTTGGTCCCACTTTATTTCTTTATAAATAAAACCAAAAAAAAAAAAAAGTTACAAACATTGAAACTGAAAGTCTAAACCGGTCCACACAATCACAAAAGGCCACAACAAACGATTACACAATAGTTAATACAAACAAAGCCTCAAACACACAGTAGTGAGCACTGAGTAGTCTACGGTCCACTGTCCACACATGACACAACACACCAAACCATAAAATAAAATTAAAAAGCCACAACTCACAAGATAACACTCAACACAACACAATTTATAAAAAAAACGCAGAGGCAGAGGGGCTACACGGCAGAGCAATATAGCAACAAAAAAAAAAAAAAAAAAACAAAAATATGAACTTGAGAGAGGAGAGGAATTTCTTAGATTTACCGTGTGTGACTGTGATAAAGAATCTGAGGAGGAGTAGCAGCAGCAAAAATTTCGGATCTGATCTTAGGAAAAGAGGAGCAGCAGCAGCAGCCAGCAGTATTGATGGAGGTCCGGAGGAGGCGTTGATGCTTGATGAGGTTGAGAAAAGTGAGGTTAGGGTAAAATTTAGGTTTTGAGTCCATATTTATTTTTTATTTTGTAGTTTTTAGTTTGTCGGTAATTTTTTTTTTATGAGAGTTAGTCAATGATTCACATACCAGTTTTTTTTTTCAGTCCATATTTTATTTTTCGGATTGATTCATATACCCGTTTTTTTTTTTAAATTGGGGGGGGAGGGGCTATTAGGACGAAAATTTAATATCCTAGCTTTTTTTTGGGGGGGGGGGGGGGTACTAGCTTTATTTTTTTAGGGGGGGGGGGGGGGGCAATGGCCCCCCCTTGCCCTACTGTAGGTCCGTCCCTGTGTATGGGAGTTGATACCAAGGCCTAAGGATACACATGTAATCGGCACCAAGTGGATCTTTAAGAACAAGACCAATGAAGATGGTGAAGTTGTTGGAAACAAGTCTAGATTGGTGGCTTAAGGATATACTCAAGTTGAAGGCGTAGACTTTGATGAGTCATTTGCTCCGGTAGCAAGACTAGAGTCAATCTGAATTCTTCTCTCCATAGTGTGTATTATAAACTTCAAGCTATATCAAATGGATGTGAAGAGTGCCTTTTTGAATAGAATTTTGAATGAAGAAGTGTTTGTTGAGCAACCAAAGGGATATCAAGACCCTCACTTTCTGGACCATGTGCTAAGATTGAAGAAAGCATTGTATGGGTTGAAGCAAGCCCCAAGGGCATGGTATGATCGTCTCACCACATACCTTTTAGATCAGGGTTTTAAGAGAGGTCAAGTCGATCGAATACTTTTTGTTAAAAGAGATGAGAAATCTCTTCTCGTTACTCAAGTATACATGGATGACATTGTATTCATATCCACAATTAATGACCTTGCTCAAGAATTTTTAAAAGAAATGAAAAAGGAATTTGAAATGAGCATGGTGAGGGAGCTAAACTACTTCCTAGGCCTTCAAGTGAAACAACGGAAAGATGAGATATTTATATCTCAAGAGAAGTATGCCAAAAATCTTGTAAAGAGATTCGGCTTAGACTCCAAGAAGCATGCATCCACTTTTATGAGTTCCTTAGTAAAACTAAGTCTCGATCCAGCTAGTGTGGAAGTAGATCCAACACTTTATCGAAGCATGATCGGCAGTCTTCTCTACCTTACTGCGAGTAAGCCGAACATCGTCTTTAGTGTAGGGGTATGTGCATGATTTCAGACAACACCCAAAGAGTCCCACTGGACAACAATCAAACGAATTATCTGTTATATCAATGGCACATCCGACTATGGAATTTGGTATTCAAGAGACTCGAATGAGTGCTTAGTTGGATACTCGGATGCTGACTGGGCTGGGTGCGTTGATGATAGAAAGAGCACATCGAGTGGTTGTTTTTACCTCGGAAATAACTTGGTGTCGTGGATGAGCAAAAGCAAAATTCAGTCTCTCTATCAACGGCTGAAGCTGAATACATTGTAGCGGGAAGTTGTTGTGCACAACTATTGTCGATGAAGAAGCTCTTACATGATTATGGAATCACTCACGACACTATGTGTGTGTTCTGTGATAACATGACTGCCATAAACCTTTCAAAAAATCTAGTTCAACACTCAAAATGGAAACATATCGAGATTTAGTACCACTTCATTCGAGACTTGGTGGAGGAGAAGATTGTGTGAATGGAGTTTATTAACACCGACAACCAGAAGGTAGACATATTTACCAAACCTCTTGATATATGGTCCACGGTTTGAGTCTCTCCGTAAGACCATTGGTGTCTGTATCATCCCTTGACTTCTATCTCTTGTGTGACCTTATGTTGTTCATTGTTGCATACCTGCTATATAGGTCTCACTTGTTTGGTTAGATCATTTTTTTTTTCAAGTTTGTTTTGTATTTGTTGTTTTTGTTGATCTTACTTTTCATGTTCTGTTTTTTAGTGTGTTGAAAAATTCAAAAACCCATAAAAATTGAAAAATCTCCAAAAAGTTTGATCGCTTATGTTGGGTATGTAAAAGTGAAGATTTGGGATTTAACCAATCATGCATATAGAATTTATCAAACTAATTAGTGGTATAACTTGGGCAGCCTTCCTTTCTAACGCCCAAATCAATCAAAATCCAACATAAACTTGGCTCAACCTGAGATTATAATCTAACCTGAACACAAAAAACACATATATACAATATGGACTTGGGTAGAGTTGTCTTCATTGAAGGTCGAATTTATCACGTTGAGAACTTAAGGTTGAAACTTAAAAAGCTTAGGCTAGCCTCCATTCTAGACATACATTTCTAGATAACAACTCCAGGTTAGTCCTGGCTTCGTTGGATACCATGCATATGGCAATCCCTCCATTTTTTTTTCTCTTTTTAATTAAATTTTAAAAAAAAAGTGAGGAAGGATGATCCATCGTGATTATCCTACCTGAATGTGATCATAATTTATAACTCTACCTATTGCGTAACAACATGTCTAAGAGGTTTGATAAGAATGGGGAGCCATAGGCTCTCCCTTAGGAGAGTTTGAGACATAGATTGAGCTCAACCCATCCCCTTCTCTCTCTCTCTCTCTCTCTCTATATATATATATATATGTGTGTGTGTGTGTGTGTGTGTGTGTGTGTGCGCGCGCGCATCCTCCTATCACAATAAATGGATTTCAATTTGTCCCACATAATTTTGAGTTCACATATTGTGAAAAGGAAGATTCATATATTCAAAGCATGAAATAATTATTATTAAGGAGGATAAGAGGTAGAAATTCTATTGCAAAATAAATTTTATCTTCTAATCATGCGACCATATTTGTAGAAGCTAGAGTTGGATGTGCCTAGTATAATCCTCGGAGAGCAAAGATGTTGCAACGAATGGTTCAAATTCACTAATCTTTTTTTTTTTAAAGATAAAAGATAGAACTTCTTTTGTTTTCTTAAATCTCTACTTTTGTTAATTACTTGTTATATGTTGTAAGGGTTAGGTACTGCACCTATGCACCTGCCCACTTCTTCCTCACAAAATTTTTTACCTTCCTAACTTTTTAACTTTAATTTTATTATTTTTCTAAATCTTTTTTATTTGGTAGTTGAGATTGAAAATTGCTTTCCTCGACTCTCAACCTCAACTATTGATAGCAATTACATCAAGTATTACATTGAGTATCACCAGACATGTCATGATTAATACACTATAATTGTAGGGTCTTTTGGTAGTAAAATGTTGTGGTTACCAGAGAGCCACTTTTGGCTAGCTTTTTTTTTTTTTTGCGCTTGGACCTATCTGGACTCTAGGAGAATATGAGGGAATATATCATGGGCGGTTGTATGTTTTTTAAAAATTAAAAGTGGATTGCTTAAGAGAGAGTGTTGTGTGTAGTATAACTTGCCCTACCCTCCTTTAAAAGTTACCATGCCTTTTGAGTGGAGTTGTGATGTGTCTTTGTGTTAGAATCCCTTTCCTTATAGAATGGGTAATTGTCCCACATTGCTTAAGAGAGTGTGTTGTGTGTAGTATAACTTGCCCTACTCTCCTTTAAAAGTTACCATGCCTTTTGGGTGGAGTTGTGGTGTGCCTTTGTGTTAGAACCCCTTTCCCTATAGAATGGGTAATTGTCCCACATTACTTAAGAGAGTGTGTTGTGTGTAGTATAACTTGCCCCACCCTCTCTTAAAAGTTACCATGACTTTTGAGTAGAGTTGTAGTTTGCCTTTGTGTTACAACCCCTTTCCCTCTCCCCTGTGTGTGTGCGTGTGTGTGTGTGTTTGTTTCTCAAAAAATAAAAAATAAAAAAAAGAGGTAAGTGTAAAATTGAGAGAAATTTATAATAGGAAAAGAATTTTATTGATCACAGAAAATATCTAGAAGGTCTTAACTGATTTACAAGCCCTACTCTTCTTTATATACACGCAGCAGAGAGAAGGGGAAGAATAACTAACTATCAAAGCTAACTAATCACAAATCAACACATGTTAGCTATATACATCAATGCAAAACTAAACTTGACAGCTGTACATTTAATCTAACGGCTCTATTTCTTCAATCTACTTCTTTTCCTTTTGATTAAAACAGTGTCGTTTTCACCTCCATGTAATTCTTGACATGCTCTGTTTCTGCTACTCGAGACTTCATCATCACCTAGTTCATTGGATGCTTCAACACTCCCCTTCAAGTCTTGAACCGTAAGTTCACAGACTTGGCTTTCAATAGGGTTGAGACTTGGTGAATAAATTTCAAACAATCCCAGGCAATTCACCAACCTAGAAAAAGCTGGAGGCCCCAATGCCTTTGTGAAAATCTTTGCAATTTGAAATTGACTTAAAACATGAAAAGTTTTAATCACACCCTTTGTTATCTTATCCCTGACCAGATGACAATCGACTTTAATATGCTTCGTTCTCTCATGGAAAACCAAGTTAGCTACAATATGCAGTGCAGCTTAATTATCACAAAATAACTAAGCACTCTTAGGATGATAAACCCTCAAATCCCTTAGCAACTGAAGAACCCAAACAATTTCACATGTTGTGGTAGCCATTGCTCTATACTCTACCTTTGCTGAAGATCTAGAGACAGTGCTTTGTTTCTTTGATCTCTAAGTTATTAGAGAATCACCTAGAAAGACACTATAACCTGTTAAAGATTTCCTTTTATCAGGGTAGCTTGCCCAATTTGCATCACATAATGCTTTTACCTGCAAATCTAAGTTAGCTCAAATGCCTCAATTTCCTTGTCTATGGAAGCTCTCCACTCAGGACATTGAGCTGCTTCAAGGAATGAGGTAGGGTCTGTGAAATAGGAATCAATAGCCATGACAAATTGTTCATATGACTTACTGAGATTAGAGTAACCAAGGCAAGCAAAAATGTCATAAGGTTGCGCAAGTAATGGCTTTGAACCTATTGCCTTACAAGAGTAGTGTTGAAGATAGGAAGGTGGTTTGTGTGGTCTAGTGGATTTTCTGGCACCTAAGGGTGAAGACGACCTAGCAATAACTAAAGGAGCAATGTCCAATTTAGAAATAACAAGCAATGTAGGAGTATCATGTGCATGAGAAGGTTATGGAACAGATGACTGCTCTACAGAAGGAATATCTATAGTGTTTGTGAGATCTGTTGAACCATGAGTATGTGCAGAATCATGAGTATTTGCAGAATCACAAACACCTCCAGAAACAGGCAAAGGTTCAATACGATCTTGCAAAGGAATAGACAGTGATGGAATAGAATCTAGGAAAGTATCAAGTACACAATGAGGTACAACAAAATTATCTAGAAAACTATTAAAGGAGGAACCTGAATTGACACAACTCTATAAAGTAGCAAAGGGAAAAATAGACTCTAAAAAGACAATGTTTCTTGAAACAGAAATGGTTCTAGGATCCAAGTCTAGAACCTTGTAACCATTAATACTAATGGGATAACCTAGAAAAACACACTTTTTAGCCATTGGTGCAAGCTTATGCCTATTGCGAGAAAGAGTTGAAATATAGCATAGAAAACCAAGAGTTTTGAGATGGTTGTAGGAAGGAGGTTGCTTGAAGAGCATTTCATAAGGAGTTTTGTTCCCTAAGTGCTTTAAAGGCAATCTATTAATGAGGTAGATTGCTGTCCAAATACGGTCACCCCATAGCTCTAGAGGAACAGAAGATTGAAATTTTAAGGCTCGAGCAACATTTTAAATGTGTTGATGCTTCCTCTTAACAAAAGCATTTTGTTGAGGAATACCAACACAAGTCAACTGATGCAGTATACCTTTGGTTTTGAAAAAAATCTTTCATAAATTTTTTTTTGTCATTGTCACTTCTAAGGCATTTGATTTTAGCACCAAATTGAGTTTCAACCATTATTGAAAGCTGTGGAATTAGGGCTTGTGTTTCTGCCTTGGATTTAAGCAAATAAACCCAAGTGCATCTAGAGTAATCATCCATAATGGTAAGGAAAAATCTATATCCATCAATAGTAGAAACAGAAAAGGGACCTTAGAGATCACAATGAATCAAATCAAAGATAGCATTTGAAATATGAGTACTAGAAGGAAAAGATAATCTCTTTTGTTTGGCAAGATGAAAAATGTCACAACAATGTGGCTTATTTATTGCCAAATCAGAGACAGTTTTATTTAACAAAGACAATTTTGCATGAGAAGGATGTCCTTAAAAAAATGACACAAATCAGAAGTTGCAATAGCAAAGTTTGTAGCAAAAGGTTAAGGAGGAGCAGGTGAGCAAATAGCAAGCACAGAGGATGATAGAAAAGAACTATGTTGTAGTAGATATAGACCTTTTGTTGCTTTACCTAGTCCAATCATGTTCCAGTGAACTAGGTCTTGGATAAAGCAAAAGGAACCAAGAAAAACAAGACAACAAAACAAAGTTTTGGTGAGCTGATTAACTGAAATGAGGTTGAAAGTAAATGAAGGAACAGATAAAATTCCATAAAGCACTAAAGTTTTTAAAATGTGTACTGTCTCAATGTGTGTCACTAAAGCCCTTTCTCTGTTAGGTAGATAAACATAATGGGATTTATATGTTTGTCTATCTACATACTAGGCTGAAAATATAGAATAAGACAGGTTTGGTGGTAACCAAAAAGGATTACTTGAGAAGTTGTTAGACAAGTGAAATGGCAAGGAAGCACTAGAACTGGCAGAAACATTTGCAAGTGGTGACAAAACTGAAGCTGCTTAATGAGTAGGAGCAGCTTAATGAGTAGAAGCTTCGTTGAGAGACTGAGAAGCCAGGAAAGAGAGCAATTGCTCACATTAAGCTTAAGTGATTGGAAACTAAGGCTATGATCCAGAGTGTTGTGGTAAGCAATTCATCATCTGTGGTGGACAATTCATCATCTCAGCTTGATTAGGAAAACCAAATAAGGGTTGAGGAGCAAAATTCCCAAAACTGCCAAGATTGGGAGAGAAAGTCCCAAAATTTCCTAGACTAGAAACCTGATTAGTAGAAGATTTCCCTTTAGGCTTATAACCTGGTGGATAACCATGCAATTTGTAGCATTTCTCTGCAACATGGCCAACAACTCCACAGTAAGTCCAGCTAGGCCTTTCCTTTTTTGAATTCCATCCTTTTCCACCATATCCTCCATGATTGCTACCTTGATGCTCTTGCTGATTCCCATTGTGATAGGTTTGTCCTTGATAACTCTTAGCATTTGAGTTATTAGTAGCATACAAAGCAGTTAGTTCAAGAACTATATCTACTTGACTAAGTTGCCTATGTGTCTCTTCTTGCAAAATCAATGAGTAAACCTTATTGATGCCAGGAAGAGGCTCAATTATCAGAATTTGATTTCTAAGATTAGCATAGCTATCATTAAGCCCTATGAGAAAACAAAAAACTTGATCCTTCTTTTGTGCAACTAACTGAGATTTTTGAGAACTATAAGTGCAAGTGCAAGTGTTGGTAGGAAATGCTTGATAATTCACAAGTTCATCCCATAAAATCTTGAATCTTGTAAAATAAGAACTTATCAAGATGAGACCTTGTGAAAGCTTTGTAATTTCTTTTTGAACTTCAAAGAATTTTGAAGCCTTTGGCTGAGAAAACCTGTCTTGCATGTCGATCAATAAATCCCTTGCAGTGTGAATGTACATCACACTAGATTGAAGCTCTTTTCTCAAGGAATTCACCAACCAAGAAAGAATGGTGGTGTTTGATCTGTGCCAAGCATTGTGCAAAGATGAAGATGGATCAGGCATGGAAATTTGGCCATTGACAAAACCAAATTTGTTTCTACCACTCAAGGAGAGAAACACAACTCTCGACTAACTCAGGTAATTCCCAGGACCAGTGAGTGGCTGCGAGACAAGAGCCATGGAGTTATCAGATGGTGGAAGAAAGTAAGGACTCGATGGATTGGAATTTTGATCATCCATTGAAGAAGTAGAATTCGGTCTGCGATCTACAGTCATTGAAGGATTTGTTGAAGGCAAAGGATCTGTTGGTTGTGTTTTAGAATCCAAATCTACGTTGGAAGCCATTGATGAGTTTGGAAGCTCTAATACCATGTAAAATTAAGAGAAATTCATAGAAAAATAATTTTATTGATCACAAAAAATATCTTGAAGCTTTTAATTGATTTACAAGCCCTACTTTTCTTTATATACGCGCCGCAGAAAGACAGGGAAGAATAACTAACTATCAAAACTAACTAGTGGTGGCGCCACGTTAAGAGCAGGGTGGTCCCAAGACCACCTTGAGTTGAAAAAAAAAAATTATATATAATAAAAAAATATTTATTTGAAGACCCTTTAAAAAAATTTAGGAACACCCTCAATTTTTTTATGCACATAAAATTAAAATTTTCTCCATTACTTGTTCTATTTTCAAGCAAAAAGAAAAAGCCAAAAAAAAAAATATTTTAACTAAAATCTAAAAAAAAAAATTTAACATAGCAAGCTCACCCCAGGGAGAAGAAAAGCCCAACATCAATCCTAAGGCTGTGTTCGTTTGGAAGGAAAATAGGGAGGATGGAAAATAGAGGATGGAAAACAGGGTGAAAAATGCTGTTTTCCACTGTTCGTTTGGGGAAGGAAAATAGGGAGGATGGAAAACTCGAGAGAAAGTTTTCTCTCCAGGCCCACTTTTTTTTTTCTTTCCAAATCGGAAGGAAAATCTGGAGAGAAAAGTTCTATAGTAGCTATTTTATAAAAATACCCTCTTTCTACCTATTTTTTTCAACGTTTTTTTTTTTCTTCTTCTTTTTTTTTTCTTTTTTTTTCTATTTCTTTCAACGTTGACCTGAGAAGTTTTTTTTTTCTTCTGTTCAACGTTAACAACAACGTTGAACTGAAACTTTTATTTTTATTTTTTATCTTTTCTTTTTAACGTTACTGAATAACATTGGTTTTTTTTTTTCTCTTCGACGTCACTGAACAACTATGTTTTTGTTTTTTTTTCTTTTCTTTTCTTTTCAACTATACTGAACAATGTTTTTTTTTCTTTTCAGCATTACTGAATGTTGTTTTTTTTTCAACGTGATCTGATCTAATTTTTACATTATAATAATATAAATTTATATATATGATGTGATGAATTTTATATTATTTAATAATTAGAAATAAATCTATTTCTTACATATTATATAACAAGGGTATAATAGTCAATTTATATAAATTACATTTTCCATCCTTTCCTTTTTCTCTCCAACCGAACACAAAAGTTTTCCATCCTCTCATTTTCCACTCCCCCAACCGAACACACAAGAGGGAAAACTAAATATTTTCCATCCTCCCACTTTTCCATCCTCCCACAATTTTCCATCCTCCCACTTTTCCACTCCTCCAACCGAACAGACCCTAAACAAAACTGTCCTAAACGGATTCTCAAAAAAAAAAAAAAAAAAAAAAACCCAACTAAAACCCAAATTACCAATATGTGTCTGCCGATTGATCAAAATCATCAAATGGTAAAGCAAATTAGCAAAACTAAAATTAGAATTGAACTCCTAACCTAAACGAAAAAAAACCTCATCAATGACAAAGCTCCAAGCACATCAGTGCGACAACACCTCCGCTTGGACCACCTCAAACTCGAGCAACAGCGACGGCAAGATCAGAGATCGAACTAAAGATTGCTTGGCTTGCCTCGTTGCCTTGACCCTTGCCCCTCGAGTCCTCGCCTCGACGTGCTGCCGCGGTATCGCCCCTCAAGCCTCAAGGTATTTCAGTTCTTTACTTCTCTCTCATTTTCTCTATTAGTCTATCTCATCTAAATCTTACATCTTTGGCTTTGCTAATTGCTGTGCTCTGATCTGAGAGTGACTGAGTGAGAGCTCTGTTCTCTCTTTCTTTCTCTTTGAATTGAAATGAGATTCTCTTTATCTCTCTGTTTCTCTATGTCTAAATGTCTAATTGCCTTTACTTTATAACTTTATTTTACATTTTGACTTTATTGGTTTGTGAGTTTTTTGTTTTGTGGATTGTGAATTTTGTGTGTTGTGAATGTTTTATATGTTTAATATTTTGTGGAATGTTGATTGGCTCTTGTGACTCTTGTCTATTGAGTGGGTAGTGGGTGGTGGTCATGGGGCCATGGGGTGGGATATTTGAATTGGGGAAGTAGACAGGTAGAGGCAGTAAATGCTGAAGGCATGCCAAGGCAGTATAAAAGACAAAAAATTAAATTATGTTAGGCACTAGGCAGTGGATTGAGCCGTGGATAATGCACATTGGGTGTGTGCTAATGAGTGGGGTGTATGCTAGACTGCTAGTAGTCAGTAAAGAAAAAAAATGAAGCAACTAAACAACAATAATTAATAATTTAATTAACCAATACATTATAAAATAAAAATTCCTGAAGCCGCCACTGAAGCTAACTAATCACAGATCAACACATGTTAGCTATTTACATCAATGCAAAACTAAACTTGACAACTGTACATTTAATCTAACGGCTTTGTTTCTTCAATCTACTTCTTTTCCTTTTGATTAAAACAATGTCATTTTCACCTCCATGTAATTCTTGACATGCTCTGCTCCCCGAGACTTCATCGTCACATAGTTCACTAGATGCTTAGAAAGGTTCTATTTGGTCAAGTATACTAAATAAAATGCTTACTTGATTTCACTATGCAAATACTGAAGCTCAAAACATCTTTTGGGTGTTTTTAGAGTTGTTTTAAATTTTCTCCATGCTCTCTCTGTCTCTCCTTTTTCTTTAATCTAGGATCTACGACCCAAATCAGATAGTGTGCAAGTTTATGGTGTTGCGATTCCGCCAATACATATAGCCTGTGCCATGAACCGTCCCAGCGCTAGGATTTTGGAGTCTTTGGACTCCGTTGATTATCTTATATGAAAGCCAAAGTTCAAACTTACAAAAGGCTGTTCTTAGTGTTAGCGTTGTAAAGTAGAGCCTAAATTAGTAGTGTTAAGGTAAACAACAAATAATATTGAATAAGCAATATAACTTAGCAAAATTATATATTTATATGTAATTTTGCTATAATAATTTTGCAATTGAATCAACTACATGGTACAAACAAAATTAGAAGATGCAACTAGGTTGACATCTTTCTTTTCCTTTGACAAACAGGTTGCAAAGATGCAAGAGAGATAATAACTAATAAACACAAAAAATTCTACATTTTTTTTATGGAACTAAAATATTTAACAAAATACAATGCAACATATTGCATCTTATTGTAACCTTATGACATTTTCTAGTTATAAATACTTAAATGATAATAACTTACCAAGGTAAATTAAAAAGATACCAAGCAACAAATATCTTCCAAATGTGCCTCGATGAATAAAATTTGAAAATTTAATGGGAGAATTATCTTGTTTCAAGAATATTTCAATCTAATATCTCACATGAATTGATTGTCGTACATTTCTACTTTTAAGAATCTAGAAGATAGTAATTGACTACCTTTGCACTTTGATAAGTTCATATCTCTCATATTGATCATATTTCTATTGCCATCAAAATCCGAAATAACATCAACGACACAATATTCCTACTTAATGCAATTCATTTTCTAATGAAACCATTTATTACAGGAAACTTCAACAGTACTTGTTGGAAAATAAAATAATATGATCCCTTTAATAACTAGAATAAAGAGGTTTCTCAATATTCTCTAATCACCACCACTTAAGATGTTGTCATCTTAGAAAATTGTAGTATGTCACTAATTATGATTTAGAAATTTAGGAATTTCTTTTACACAATACTAAGCAAGTGGTATAATCTTAGACTCGGGTGTTAAGATAATACCATACTGAAAAATGGGTCTGGCTTACCTCCAGTGAAAATTTAACTTGACATCTCCTTTTGTTTTAAACAAAAGCTGCCACATCACTCACTAATAAACCAACGGTAGAGATTAAAAACCCAATGCTACCTCATTAAATTTTGAGCAAAAACTAACAGAGCCCACCCGACTAACGTTGCTGCTTCTTCTCACGTTAACAACGTTAACGTTTTCACCAACGTTTTTTTTCCTTTTTTTTTTTTTCTTTTCTTTTTTTCATCTCACGTTAACAGTGCCTGCCCAAGTTCTCCCTCTTTTTTTATTTATTTTTCTTTTTTCCAGCTTGCAAAATCAGATTTTAGAACTGGGCTAAAGCATATGTGAAGGTGCCATTTTCTGCAGGAATGACTACAACTCAATTGAGTGAGAATAGAAACTCTTTTGAAGGATTATTTACATAAAATTCTGAACTTTTCACCTATCAAAATAAAGAGGATTATTTACAGTAATTTTGAATGGACAGTCTTGTAATTTTGTTGTTTTTCATGATTACTACCTTAATTGGGTTTAAAAAACTGCATGCCAAGTGCTTGAGAAAAGTTCCCAAAGAATTTCAAATCGGGCTAGGGCCAACTAGCATATACTGTGAAGGAAGCATTGTATTTGAAGGAATCATGCTAAGGCCAACTAGCAAACTGAAGCAGCCACAACACTGCACCAGTTATGCAGCAGCCACAGCACTGCACCAGTTATGCAGCAGCTACAGCACTGCACTAGGCACCTATTAGAGATTATATATATATATATATATATATATAATAACACAGCAACATACTATTCTTCCATAAAAAATGATACTATTCTTCTAATTTGCATAAATTGTTTGCTAAAAAAGTACAAAGTAGCATTAAAGAAAAATAGCATAAACTGTGAGTGCCACAATTACATTCTTCAAGCTCCAAAAAAAAAAAAAAAAAACCTAAATCATGAGCTCTAACAATTACAAACTTTGAGCTCCAAAAAGTAGTATAAATTGTTAGCTCCATAATTAAAAACAATGGTTATTTACAATCATTCAAAACTAAGAATTTGCTGCATCCATTCGAAGATCAGGTCAAAAAAGCTTCAATTTTACTAGTTGTAAACTTTGTAAGCAATGAACTGATATCATCCCCTTCAAGATCACTAGGATTCTTAGAACATGGAAGAGGAACATGAGGATTTGTCATTCCTGCTTGACACATTACAACTATTAGCCAAATATTATCTATTAGAAAATCCACATAAGTCTCTTGAAATTTCTTCATTTCTTTTCTTACGATAAAAATTTACTGAATTCTCAAAAGTTCCAAATGAACTTTGTTCTTGATCATTTCTAATACTCTTTCCCCGTATATAGTAGAAACATAATAATTAAAAATGATGATTAATCTTATAGTATAAAACTAGTTGTTATCAAATAAAATTCAAATAATTCTTATTTATGCACTCAAAGTAAACTCTAATACAATGGTACCTGAGATAACGACGAAGGATTACAAGGTTCACCAACACTTGAAAAATGAGGAATGTACAAATCCTATATTTATTAGTGATCAATAATAGTGTACAATTTATGAAATCAAAATCACCTAAAATGAAGGGGGAAAAAAAGATTAAATAACATGGATGAAGTTACCTGAACTGAATGATCTATGTATGGCAGAGGATTATAACTAATGGCCCCATTAACTTGTATAGATGAAGTTAAATGCTTATCCTACATAATTGTAATGTTTAGTAAATTATTATGTCATTAAATAAAGAACCTAGAATATTTGTAAAGCAATATAAATGTTAAAAATTATAATGGTGAGACTAATACCTGTAAACACTGATTTGTTTGTATGGGTTGATGGATGCTTCCTTTTTTCTTCTTTTTGGGCTTTTCAAGACAACTTTTAATCCGGCATCTTCCTTTACAGCCTTGCTTCTTCTTGAGACCCTTAGCAGAAATGGTTGTCATCTCATCTGATGAATTTTCTTGGTTAATATCAACTTGACAGGGATTAGATTTTTTTCTAAGGATATCATCAATTTTTTTGCTCAACTCATTATAGCTACCTAATGCTAGCTTGTATGATTCCTCACATTCACTTGCTCGAGCGATAAGCTTGACATACATTGGACCCAAAAACTTATATTGAGTTGTAACTTCCAACTTGGTGTCAGCTTTGATATCACGTCCATTAAAGTCTTGCACAATCTCATTTTTTGCATCTTTTGTCCATCTCTTAAGGATGTATTTCTCTGGAAGAACCTTAATATCCATAACATCAAGAATTTTTAAAGCGTGACTACACAAAATTTCACCTTTTTCAAACTTTCTACAACTACATGAAACAATCTTTTCAAAAGGATTCCAAATTACTCAACGATCTTTTGGCTTACCATATATTGAAACTATATACTCATGAGTTGCATTTCTTTCAACACGCTCCTTCACAAAAGCTCCTTGGAACTCTTCATATTGCTCTTGAAACTTCAAAAATAATTTAGGTGTATAAATCTGTGCTGCTTGAATCAGCATAGGTGACGCAATCTTAACTTTTGGCAACTTTTGCCTTAAATTGTACTCACCCTTCAACTCCTTGTAACGTTTAGCATTAAGTAGTATCTCAAAATGTATGAAGAATTTTACAATATCATAGTCTGACTGTAAATAATCCTTCAAATCAGAGTTTATACTCTCACTCAATTGAGTTGTAGTCATTCCTGCAGAAAATGACATCTTGACATATGTTTTAGCCCATTTCTTTTTCACTTCAAATGCACTTTGAAGCCACGAATTATCAAAAGCATTATACTTATGAAGTATAGCATCCCAAGCACTAAGAAACTCTTCCTCCTCTTCCCAAATTTTAAAACATGCATCGAGATCACTTCTAAATTCATCCTCACCTCGTAATAAATGGTTGACACCCTTGAGAGCATTTTGCATTAAATGCCATTTACATAATCGATGATAAGTATTTGGCATCACCAATGAGATGGCTTTTGCCATTGCCGGATCTTGATCGGTAAAAATTGTATTTGGTTTCTTCCCAGACATTGCTTCAAAAAATGCTTCAAACAGCCACTATGTATCAATAGTTTCATCATATAAAAGGGCAGCCCCAAATTTTGTAGACTCTCTATGATGATTAAACCCAACAAACATTGCAAGGGTGGATACTCCTTATTAGTTCTGTACGTTGTATCAAAAGAAACCACATCACCAAATAACTTATAATCAACAATCATTTGCGCATCTGCCCAAAAAAGATTTGTTATTACTTTTGAAGCATCTAACTGTACTGCATAGTAAAAGGAAGGATTCTCTTTCCTTTGTTTCTGAAAGTATTTAAATAAACTCCCTGCCTTACCACATTTCTGTTCTTTTTGCCATTTACTATAATGGTAATTCTTTTGATCTTGCTTGGTGTAACCAAGAGCATCTCTACCACCAACTTTCCTGGCCATGAACCCATATGAATCCTTCAATTTTATACCACTATCATAAGCCAAATCAATTTCCATTGCTTGTGCTTTTGAGACCTTACGTTGGGATGGCATCATGTGAGCACATTGTGGAATATGGAGAATATGATTATGGTTGAGCTCAAGGCTATGTATAAAATATTTCCCCTTCTTTTTATCAAGCCGAATTATCATATGAGCATTGTAACCTGTCCTTGTTTCAGCCCGTTTATACTTATTTTCACCATCTCTCTCCCATGGGGTTTTATTTCCCTCTTAACAACAAGTAAACTTTCTTGAAGTCACCACACCATCTTTTTTTTCTTTTATTGCACCATTCTTTTCGAATACTAAATCCAGAATTTCTTCCACACTCATTATAAAAGTCATATGCCTCTTGTTCAGAATCAAATTCAATGCCAAGTTTTGGAATATAATCAGTATCCAATTTTTGACTATCATCATTGTTTTCCTCTTCCATGTAACTGTTAAATATAAATCAAAATGTACAAAAAACGTGAATTACCACTGAAAAATGAAAATAAATGAATGAATGATGGCAAAATTTTTGTAATCTCATTATTTACCTAAATTTATTAAAAATGACAGAAAAGCTCATAGATTTAATAATATTTAGCCTAAACTTAATCTTTTAATTATTTTGACATCTCATAAACATAGGATTGAATAAGAAATCAAAAGTAAAGATGGAAATACCTTCTTTGATACTTTGACAGTTTGCAAAGAAATTTCTTCTTCTTGTTCACTCTTTTTTCTAAAGATTATACCGAATTGTTCTAAAATCTGATTTGGTAGGCTGGACAAAAGAAAAATAAATAAAAAGAGAGGGAGAACTTGGGCGGCAAAACATGGTTTTCTTATTGCTGTTTTTGTATTTTGGCTCTGAGTTTTGAAACTGAAGAGTCGATGAAGTTAAAAAAAAAAAAAAAAAAAAAAAAAAAAAAAAAAAAAAAAACCCATTAACGTTAACGTGAGAAGAAGAGGGAGAACTTGGGCGGACACTGTTAAATAAAAAAAAAGGGAGAACTTGGGTGGGCACTGTTAACGTGAGAAGGAAAAAAAAAAAAACTTTAGTGAAAACATTAACGTTGTTAACGTGAGAAGAAGCAGCAACGTTAGTTGGGTGGGCTCTATTAGCTTTTGCTCAAAATTTAATGAGGTGGCATTGGGTTTTTA
The DNA here is from genome assembly GCA_033629205.1 of Lithocarpus polystachyus. Taxonomy (NCBI): domain Eukaryota; kingdom Viridiplantae; phylum Streptophyta; class Magnoliopsida; order Fagales; family Fagaceae; genus Lithocarpus; species Lithocarpus polystachyus. Next base: position 88,526,597 of record CM066166.1, read on the forward strand.
ATCTCCACCATTGGTTTATTAGTGAGTGATGTGGCAGCTTTTGTTTAAAACAAAAGGAGATGTCTAGTTTATTTTTCACTGGAGGTAAGCCAGACCCTTGAAAAATAACCCAAGAGATAGTAGCATTCATAGGCCACGTCTTGGGGAGCTCACAATTAATCCTAAAAACAGTATGCATACAGTATAAGTGTTCTTTAATGTTTTTTTTTTTAATATGTAAATTTTTTATAATTTTTTTAGGGTAAATTTCAAAGTACACCCCTAACATTTAAGAGTGATTAGATTTTACACCCCAACATTTAGTTCTGTTAGAAAATCACTCTCTCGGTTAGTTTCTGTTGTTAACAACATAGTATTAATGACACAATTTCAATGAAAATAAAGTCAAGACTTGGAAAATGCAAAACGGCACCGTTTTTCCTAAAGAGAAAACAAAAAACAAAAAATAAATAAAAATCTAGTACTGACACCGTTTCTCCACCAAACAGGAAATCTCAAAATCCTATATCTAAACCCACGAACCCAACCCTTAGCTCCCTAACCCACAAACCCAATCCTTGCCTTCCTAACCCTTATGAACCTAGACCACCACATCGGCTCTGCAACTAGCTCCTTTCATCGTGAACCTAGATGTGAATAAGTTCATCAAATGCTCCATGTCAGCTCCTATCCTGGAAGTTGATGTCATGCAGAAACATATGTAATAAAAGTAGACTTCAAAATTAGTTGCACATGCAAATATATAAGATAGTATAATTCATCCCCTATTCTCTCAATGATCCATCAAACATAATGGGATCCTAATACATAGAAAAAACAACCTTTAATTAACAACTATCACACTAAACAACCCAAAAAATTACACAGTAAAAACCCCTAAAAAATTGTCAAAGAGAAGAGTGAAAGAAATTACATTCCAACAACAATGATATGGTCATGCAAATCCATCAATATAAAACAAAACCCACAAATCCATCAATAAAAAAAAATTACATTCTAGGAATTACAAATGCTTCAATCAAAGAAACCCCCCAACAAGTCAGAATTTGACAACATAATCCCTAAGAAAAAGTGAAAGAGAGCTGGAAATAAGAGAAAAATAATTCACCACCGCTACTGCTGCGGCGTAGAGCCCTACGACGATGGAATTGAGGAGCTGGAAGAGGACTGTTGGTTTTAGGCTTTTATTTTTGAGTTTGGCTGAAGTTGTCATATAAAAATCCAAATTTTTTTTGTTTGTATGTTTTCTCTTTGGGCAAAACGGCGTCGTTTTGCATTTGCCAGGTCTTCACTTCATTTTCACTGAAACTGTGTCATTTTGGGGCTTATTTGACAAAAAACCAAAAAATATCAGCAAGATAGCATGGCAGTTAACAGCAGAAACTAACTAGGGGGGTGATTTGCTAATAAAACCAAACGTTGGGGTGTAAAATCAAAGTTCTGAAACATTGGAGTGTAAAATCTAATCACCCCCAAATGTTAGGGGTGTACTTTGCAATTTATCCCTATTTGTTTATTTATTTATAAATTGCCTGAGTAATCATAACTTCTTGTTAAATATTCATACAAAATTAGAAATATTGACAAATTATTAAAATTAAATATTATTTTTATTAAAATTAAACATCATAAACATAAACATAAATGTAAGAATGTTGTTTATGTTTTATTTTGAAACTATAAACATATTTTAGTCTTTATTCAAATTTGAGAATCAGGAAATATAGAAATTGAAATGTCAACATATGAATTTATTAGGATGTTTATACCTCTTCATCCTTTGTTATTAAAGTACAGATCAGAGTCTTTAAGCTCTAAACAAGTTTATTATCCAATGATAATACATCATTATTTTGGTGCGTCCTTCCACTTGGTATGATTTCATTGACTCATATTTCATTGCAATTCAATTGGGTACAATTGTGATTGTCCAAACAAACAAAAAATGTAGCTTTAGGTGAATCATGAAGTGTTCAAGAGCCAATTATCTCTAAGGTATTCACACATAAATACATCTTTAAGTAATTTTTAAATTATAATATCCATGTTACACATTCACTATGTATATTTAAATGTTTTTTATTTTATATTTAAATTTTATTTATTATTTTCTTTTCAATAGTAGTTAAAGGATTCTAACTTATTGTTTATTTTTCAAATATATAATTTTAAAAAATAAAAGTGTTACAAATATATAATAGTAATAATAATTTTCTAGAATATAGCATCAATAATTTATGTCTATGATCAACATAATTAGACCAAAAACAAACAACTATTTCCTTGGAATTCTATCAACAACCAACATGTTAATAATTGTCCCAACTAATATTAAAATGCTATAAAATATTAATTGTCAAAACTAATGTTATACTGCAATGTTTTGACTTTGAATCTAACTTGCCAAACTGCAATATATGTTAAAAGAATGATAAAATTTAATTAGACAGTTTGACGGTTTTCATTGGGCAATGAAAATACCAAGGGACTAAACAAGGCGATAATGCCCAAACCCCTCGTTATTTTATAGAGGGACTAAATATCTAGTAAAGACTATGGCAAAACCCCTGTTTAACAATTAAATCTCCATTCACTACTTCCTCTAATGAAAGCAACTAGTAATCTCTTTATCGGGAGAAAAAAAAAATATTATGATCGGAAACTCAGAGTTACCTATATGAATTTTTTTTTTTTTTTTTTTTTTTTTTTGATACGATTGATTTTGGCAATATATTTATAACTAAATGAATGTTCTTAGTTGCATCATCTATTATTTGGCTACTAAAAGCATCTAGAAATTTCTTTATTGGGAGAAAGGAACTATTATGATAGGAAACTCATAGTTAAATAAATGTATTATTATTTTTGATATGATTAATTTTTTCAATATATTTATAACTATATGAATGTTCTTAGTAGAATCTTCTATTGTTTGGATACTCAAAACTTCGTAGACGTAAACATGAACATTAACATAACAATATATGTTTTTTTGTTCATATGAACATGACAATTTATGAAAAATTTTATGTAAATTAATGAATTTACTTGGTCGTTTGCACCTTCTCCTCATTTATTAAATTAATTTAAACTGTATTTATGAGAGATGTGTAAGAATAAAATTCCTCAAGTCCCAAACAAGTTTAACACACTTGGAAGATAATTTGGCTTTAGTGTCATTCTTTGTATTGCTTTCATTGATTAAGGAAAAATTTGTGGCGTTAGAAAGATAATTCAAAATAAAAAATTTTTCCAAATTAAACTATCCTAAGTATGATGGTGCACCCCCATCCTATATTCTAGACCAATGAGGTTATAGCACATTAGTAATCATAACTAATTATTCAAAGGACCAATCATAATTAATTAATTATAATCACTCGTGTCTAGTCCTAAGTATAAGGATATGTATTAAGCTCTAAAACTTGATTTGATTATAATTTTTAATTTTTTCTTTCAATTGGATCACCTGTTTGGTTCTTTGGTTGTTTAAAATTACTAAATATATATAAAATTATTATAATATTCATTTTCAGGACAAAATTGGCCTATACCCTTTTCACACAAACTAAGCAGCATTTTGCCCCATTTTCCAAACTAATCAGGGAAATGCCCCTCTTTTGAAAATCGATTTTCTAAATATCGAGGTAGGCCCTATAGCGGCGTTTTTAAGGAGCCTATAGTGACGTTTTCAGAACCTATAGCGGCGTTTTATAACTCGATCTTTACAAAGTCGAGTTATAGGCAAAAAAAATGAAAAAAATTGCATATAACTCGATTTCATGAATATCGAGTTATAAAACGCCGCTATAGGTCTTAAAAACGTCACTATAGACTCTTTAAAACGCCGCTATAGGGCTCCAAAATTTTTTTTTTTTAACTCGATTTTGAGAAAATCGAGTTTCAAAAGAGGACCATTTTCCTAATTAGTTTGGGAAAGAGGGCAAAATGTTGCTTAGTTTGTGTGAAAAGGGCATTAGCCCATTTTGTCCTTCATTTTCAGCTTTTTGCATGTTCGTAAAGAAAAAAAAAATGTCATAATTGGCCCAAAGCATGCCCAAACCTTGAGTGTGTGACACTAATTGAGTTTGAAAATTTTGGGATTTAGTGTTCTTCTTCTAAATTAATTTGTGTACACTTAAAAAAAAAAAAAAAAAAAAACTGGAAAATAGCCAAACCTAGCCCCAACATTTGGACATTAGAATTAGTGTATGGCTATGATTTCCTCTAATCTAAGTCAAAATGTAGAAGAGACGTTGCTGCATATCTTTATATGTTCCTATTGCAAAAGTTGAGTGCTTCTATAACTGATTCAAATGAATCAAATCACACTTCTTTTAATTAGCAACATGGGCTGGGGGATTTGTGTTTGTCACACATGTATAAATGAAGCCTCCACGTATACTTTTTTTGGGTGATCTCAATTCTCAAGATGTTGGCAAGGTGACATGTACATATACACAATTAGTAAAATTTATATATAACTTTTAAAATTTTAATAAAATAATTTCAATGATAATTCATTTATTGAAAAAATACATAGTTTATTTATTAGTTATTTTTGTGACAAAAATTAATTTATTAGTTATTAGCATAGATTTGGAGTCCAAGGTTTTAGCGATGATGTTTACGAGATCTACGAAATCAGAATTTTCAGATCTGATTTTTGGCTCATGCTGACATGTATGTGTAGAGTTTCTTTTTTCACAATTCTAAACATATATAAGGCTTATTTTAAAGGTCGTTATACATGGAGCAATGTAGAAAGTGACCTAGTATTTTATTTTCTCTGCAAGAAATTACTTTGGCTTTACGCTATAGGGTTTTGTAACCAAGTACTTCTTAATCTTCATTGTTGATGAAGTGAAGAATTTTGCAGCCAACAACATCTTCAAGTTGCTGGAATTAGTCACGTACTGGGATCCGTGCAAAAGGGTGGCGTTCATATATTGAAGAGTTCAGAGGTTCTAAAGCGGTAGAAGGTTTCTGCTGTATGTTCATCTACGAGGACTGCAGAGTTTAGGAACAAAGGTTTTGTACTAGATCTGAAATTTCTCTTTACTATATTGAATTACTTTTCGGGAAAGTTTCTCCCCAGATTTTTTACTGTGAAACTAGTTTAAATAATTGGTTTTCTTGAGTGATCATATCTTGTTTTATTTACTTTTTCGCTGTGCATAATATTAATGTTTGTTTGTTTTAACAAGGTTTATTCATAATAAATCTAATTAACAACTTGGTTTTAAAATTTATTAATTCTATCAACTGAGGTCTAAATTTCCCAACATTGAGCTTGTTCGATAAGAAAACAAACCAAGTTTTAACATATAATCTAATTTATTGATGATCCCAAATTCAACTTATGTTCAAAATAAAATTAGATGAACATATATTCCTAAATTTTAACGCTTGACATTCCTATAAAATATATGTGTGACTCTAGTACATATAAAGAAACTACACTGTAAGAATATATATCCATGCCTCAGGTGCATAAATTGCAACTACACTATTACTCGTCCTGTATGTAATATATAATCCCATGCCACCAAAAATCTATTTGTATGAAATTTCTCCTATAGTTTATAAGACTGATATGCGATAATTCTTCATTGTTTGTAATATATTATTCTCCACACAATAAATGGAGGCTTAAGGTTTAAACTATGAAACTTACAATCGTGTAATTCAACTAATGAGTACATCTTAGTGTTTCCAACAAAAACATATATGGTTCAAATCTCTCTGACTTTAAATATCAAATTAAAAATAAATAGATAAATTTTACTCATAGAGAGGTCAAACTATGAATGAAATATGCTAAAGTTATGGACCCTTAATTTTTTTATGAAATGTTTACTATTGAAATGAGAACAAATATGATTAATCTCATATCAACAACATACTAATAAATTCTCTAATTATTTTTTGTTTTGTCATTAGAATTAGACAATAAAATTTATAATATCTCTAATATTAATCATATAATATTCTTTAAAAAAAAAAAAGTTGATTTACTCACCGAGAAAGGGAGGGGGGCCTAATTTGTATATCCCCTCCCTATTGGGCTTTGTGGAGCTTGGTTAAGTTTGATCCAGTTGACGACCCAACCTGACCCGAATAATGTTGCGTGGTTTTTAATGGGAGATTTTCTGAAGCTTAATCCATGGAGCTATCAACCCAAGCTGGAGCGCAGGATGTAGCCCATTGTGAATCCTGTGCACAGGATGTATAGAAACCGTTTTTTTATGATTAGGGTTTTGTCTGGTGGTTATTTTTTTGAGAGAGCAAAAACACTGTAGCCGTACTTTGTATTTTTTCTTGATAATAGTGAAATCCGTGTAACTCCGTGAATGTAAGCAAATTGCTGAACCATGTAAATATTTTCTTGTGCGTGTGATTGTTTTTTTTTTTTTTTTTTTGCATGTGTTTTTTCTATTTTTGTTTTTCACAGGTTGTGAATTTCGGGTTAATTTCCCTACACTCCCTAACTACGCGATCAAAAGAAATTTCCTGAACGCTTGGTACAATGCACTAGTTAACACACTCAACATGTACCAATTTTTGGTTCTTCTTCTTTTCCCATATTTCTCTCTCACATTTGAAATTTTGAATTTAATAGGAAACTTAACTCCTATTTACTACTGTTGATAGAGACTACTACTCAGAGGCGGAGCCAAGGGGGGGCGAGAGGGGGCAGGTGCCCCCCCTGACTCCATCTAAAATATTCCATATGTACTACTATTAGAAATTTTTTTTAAATGCTTTACCCTCCTTGATGCAGAAATTAAACACAAATCAGGAAAAAAAAGCTTCCTGGCCTGCTGAAATAAAGGGAAAATGACAAGCTTACCTAATGCCCAATAAGTCAGTGACACCGTGTAAGGGGAAAAAAAAAATAGAAAACAGGGAAAAAGTTTCCTGACACAACAAAAATAAATGGAAGAATTTTCCTTAGGCATAATAACACACTCCAAGAGCTTTGATGTGTCAGCTGTTAGCTTTTAATTATCAATCACTTAAGCTTAGCATAATAATAATAATAATAATAATAATAATCATGCATTTTATTGTCTTTCTTATGACATTTTAATTGATAGTCCTATATTTTACACAATTTTTTTTTTTTTTTTGTCCTCAATTTCTTGACATTTCAGTTTTAAATTGTGGGTTTATGTTATGAACAAAAATTTTAATTATTTTGAAAAATAAATAGAAAGTCGAATTTCACCTGTAGTTTCAAAAACAATTAAGAAAAGATAGTGAGACGTGTATACAACTTTGCAAAAAAATTGCTATACTTTTAATATTTTTCAAATAAATTTATTTCCGCAATTTATTTTATAGTATTAACTTAAATGTCTAAATATAGTTTATGTTTAATTAGTTTTTGTATGACACTTATAGTTGTTATTGATTTTTTTCTTGTAAATATAGATTATTTATTTATTTTTAATATTGACTTCTAATCTTGCCCCCCCCTGAATTGAAATCCTGGCTCTGCCACTGCTACTACTCCAAGCCAACTTACATATCCTCATATACCGTACCCCTCTATAAATACCTTTAACATCCCATATTCTTTCCCATCTTCAAACTATTCATATAATTAACCCTCCCTTCCTTTCTCCGCATACGCATACGCATACACATACACACAATGGCAATGAACTCATCAAAAATCATGCTCACCTTGCTGGTTTTAACTATGAGTATAGCCATATCTCTTTCAACTGTTGATGATGAATCACATGTCAACATAAAGAATGATAATGCTAATGAACATGTGTTACAAGAAGGCGAGGAACCTCCTTTCTCGCAAGAAGGGGTCGATTTCTTGCCCAACAGGTCAAAGCTGTGAGAACTTGTGAAGTGTACCCAAAACTTTGTCCCAATAAGAACAGCCCGGGGCCTAATTGCTGCAACAAACAATGTGTTAATCTGATGACAAACAAACTTAACTGTGGGAAGTGTGGAAAAAGTGCAACTACTTTAAAATGTGTTGCCAAGGGAAATGTGTGAACCCATCCAGTGATGAGAGAAACTGTGGCCAGTGCAACAAGAAGTGCAGCAAGGGAAGTTCGTGTGAGTATGGGCTATGCAGCCATGCTAATTAAAGAGTTGTACTAATGCTTTTCTGGTTGTAACAACTAGCAAAGATGTTATGCTTCATATATATAAATGGCTTGGGATAAAATGTGACAGTAATACATACACAGGACCAAAGGAGGAAGTATGATTTTAGGTAACAAAAAATAAAGGCAAGATGATCACTCTTTCATACGCTTTTGCCAACATGCATATCTATTGGTGCAAAATATATTGCTTATTTTGTTTTCTGTGTAATTGGTGTGATACTATTTAATTATTGGTTTTGTTTTTGACGTAATAAGGTATAGAATTACCCTCTCTATCTTATAATATTTGAGTATGCTCAATGCTTGCAATTGTAATTTCCATCCATGCTAAACCACATTACAAATACATATATATGTGGGTAATTGGTTTTTATTGTAGCACAAAATTAAACATGATTTTAGTATGTGAGAATATTGTGCTATCTATTAGTTGATTGATATACTTTTCGATTATTTGGGCACAATACTTCTATCAAAAAAGAAAAATTATGTGACGTTCAGTAACATTCTCTCTCTCTCTCTCTCTCTCTCTTCTCAAAAACAACATGCAAAACTTTTATTTTGCTTCCTTTTTTTTTTAACCTCCGCCACACCCGCCTTAACATTAATAAATGAATAACCTACTAAATGGTAAGAGGCCCAAACCGCAAAGGCAACAGCAGGAAAGCATCATTTTAGCACCCAAATAAATAAATAATAGCAAGAAAGCATCATTTTAGCAACCATTGCATGTGAATTGAATAGTGAGTATGACAAGCCCAACCTAGAGTTGAATTTAACAACTAAACCAATGGGTCAGACGTTTGACTGCATCCTAAACTGCTGGACTTTTCGTCCTAACTCATCCATGGAAAAAGGATGGGACTCACCTTTTTGTGATTTCCACTGCATGTGCAATGGTGATACCGAGTACCAATTCTTGTCAAAAAATTATTATGTCTATCTAAAGAACTATTAAAGCGGTTCTTCTTAGTCTTCTTAATTGATAAAACGTTATCAATATATACAAGGTAATTCTTCTGATGAATCTAATAATTTTTCATCCTTATTCATGATAATTTTTTTTTTCTTTTCTCTTTGATAATAATCATCTACTAATACTTTACCAAAAAAAAAAATCATATAATACATCATATATATATATATATATATATATATATATATATAGACACACACACATAACATAAGTACCATCTTTAGCCTTCTTTTTTTTCTTTTTCTTTTTTATTATAAATCACTTACGGAAAGAACTTGAGGTATTTAACTAAATTTACGTGTGTGGTCCAAAGTAATGTGGAGAAAGTATACAGGAGTCATTGTCGGTATAATTTTGATTGATTTTTTTTTTTTTTTTTAGTTTTTCCCTAAAAGAAAAACTCTTCCTTATTTTATAGTTCCTTTTTTGGTATATTTTGTAATCATTCGGAAACAATTTTTGTCTCAAATTAAAAGTAAAATTTGTAACAATCTTTGCACGTACACAAAGCTCAAAAGAGTCCCAAAACATAATAATTCATAATCACATTGATTTAAAATAGCCGTCTCTTAGGAGGAAGTATTCCTTTCACTATATATAATTTAAAAAATAACAATACAAAGGGAAATTGTACGGAGAGAGAAAAGAAAAATTGAGTTAGATATTGTGAATCAAATATTTGTGGTATATATAATAGAGCGTATGATGGATTCATGTGATTGTTTTTTCTTCTAAAAAAGAATAAGGCTTTTTTGTTCCTTCATTTCTATGGAAAGTGATCCTTTCAATATTTTTTATTTGAATTGGATCTAGTTTATAATTATCAAATTAAATATTCTAAATCTAAATGCATTAACTATTTCCTCTCCCACCCCCTCCCCCCCCCCCCCCCCCCCCCCCCCCCCCCCAAAAAAAAAAAATCCTTGTGGAAGGGCGTTTAGACTGCAAGCCTATAAAGGATCAAGGATACTTATATCATTTGCACATAATAATAATAATAATTAAAAAAAAAATTGCTCAATGAGCAGTAAAGTCCCTTAGGGTTGAACAAGAACCAAAGTCAAATCTTAACTATACTAAAACCAATTAATATTTTAATCTTGATAATAAAGAACAATTATTTAAAATAGAGCAATTATTATAGAGTAGATATTATAAATTCAAATATGTCATATCAATAATACAATGGGTTCTAAGTTAGTGCCGCACTATAAGTTAAATTTCTATCAAATCTATTAAAAAATATACTAATAACAAAAATAATAATAATAATTTGGTCCACCATGTTTTTCCAAATAGTTTTATGATAAAAGCCTAAAAGGTCAAAACACAGACTGCATGGAATGGAAGTGCTTCCGTACCTGTTTTTTGTTTTGGTTCTTGTTTCTTTAGTCTCGGAAAATGAAAGTTGTTTAAACTTCTAACAATTATAGCACCAGTCTTGCAATGATATATGCAATTCAGTCTATGTGACAATTTAATACGACTAATCATTTTTTATTTTTCGGATAATATTATGATTGGTAAACAAATTTTTCTCTTCGGGGTTTGCATTTTTTTTTTTTTTTTTTTACCTTTCATTGATGAGACCTTTTTCTTTTCATTGTTTGCAATCTAAATAGGGAAAACCGGAAAAAGAGACTTAAAGAGCCTTTCCGAATCTCTCTTATATACGGATTGTTCTTCCTAAAGTGCTCTTTCACGTGTTGCCGTCCTTTTTTATAAATATTATCCAATTTTCAAAACTAAATTATTTCATGCAAAGTTTGATTCACAATTGTTAAAAACTTAAAAATGACATTGTGATCAATGTATAGTAATTAAAAAAATATATTCATGAGAGTGAAGTTGTACAATTCACAACTTGTCGGCTTTTCAAGTTAGTTTAAAGCACAGATAGAAATTTAAGACTTGTTGGCTTTTCGTTATTCTACCTTTGGACCAAGTCTATCATTTGTTTAACATACTAGTAAAATGTAATCCCACCGAATATGGCATAACCATGAAAATAGATATTACCAACGATTTATTTATTAGGGGTGGTTGGAAATAATCTCGTTAACCACATATATATGATCCATAGAAATTAATAGTAAGAAGCAGGAGTGTTGGACACAGTAGCCTACCCTGCCTACCACCTTAAATGTAATCTGTGTCACTTTTTCAATTTTCCCCTAATTTGGAGCTTAAAAATTCTTTGGAAGCCTAACTTTGTTTACTGAATCCTTTTGTAACCATTGAATTAGACCATCTCGCCAATTAATGAACACAACATATGGCCCATGCAACTATGAACTTTACTTTCCATATCATGGCCTTCCAATTCTCTATAAAAATCTCTATCTCTAGCTACATTTTTATCCATTCAAACTGCTCCCACCTCTTCCAATTCCTTCATACTTCAAATATCTCTCCCTTATATTACACACACACACAAAATCATGATGTCCCCAAGTGCTTTCCTTATGCTAGTCATGCTAATGGCTTTAGCCATTACTAGGGTAACACCATATGAAAATGACTCATTTCTCAATGATGAGGATAGTGCTACAAAGCAAAACAACCTTGATGATGTTCCTTTCTCTGAAACCCAAGAACCGATTTCTCTTCGAGGAACAAGTCGCTTCCTTGCTCAGAGCTCTCGGGTCGTGATGACATGTAACAAGTACCCTAGGGTTTGCCATGCTAAGGGCAGCCCAGGGCCAGATTGTTGCAAGAAGAAATGTGTGAATGTGAGGGTAGACAGACTTAATTGTGGGAGGTGCGGGAAGAAATGCAAGTACTCAGAGATATGCTGCAAAGGTCAGTGTGTGAACCCAATGTCCAACAAGAAGCATTGTGGAAACTGCAACAACAAATGCAAGAAAGGGACTTCCTGTGTGTATGGGATGTGCAGCTATGCATAAGAAGACCCCAACGTCAATAAATTAGGATAAACTACTTCTTTAGCTATTCTTAGAAATGATTGTATAACTTATTAAGAATGATAAAATTACTACAAATTTTACTATAAAATTTTTAAAAACTAATGTTATAAGGAACGTGATTAGAGCCACCATAACAAGATAATAGGTGGATCTTATATGTAATAAAATTTGTGACATTCCCAGCATTACTCGTAACTTATATTATAATTATTTATAAATTTATGAAATGTGTATCTAAAGGCAAGTCATCAATATATCTGACGGGATTATGGCATTTCCATGCCTCTGTATATATACATGAGTCATGATAAACTACATCTAATATAACTCTTTGTTATTCTTATTCTACTTATGAATTTTTTGATGAATTAATAGTTTAAAAACTCCCTAGTTGGAGTATATGTTCTCATCATTTTTAACACGTCAAATTTCTTGTGAATTAAATGTTATTTACTATTATATCTAATGCTGACATTTTATATATAATTTTAAACTATAAAATTTTGAAATTTAAATATTTTGTAGATAAGAGAGCAATTAATTTTTAATCATCATCAAATTTTGCAAGAGAAATATAAGAAAAAAAAATGTAAGCCAAAAATATATTTGATAAATTTCATATGAAATATAAAATTATTAAATAATATAACATTACTAAAATAATAAAAATAGAAAAGACTAACGCAATTTTTTTTTCTTTTTTTTCTTTTTTTTTTTACGAGATCAATATGAGCCCACGCGAGATGATTTCCTTAACCCCCCAGAGATTGAAGTGCAAGTTGTCTTGCTCTCACACGCAAACGGGAAAATCGATAGTATATTAGCACATGTTTTATATTGTATGTCTTACTTAGTCCATGATTATGATTAAATTTAGGAAACATTTTTCTAATTTTCAATAATTCAATAGTTAGGAGAAGGAGAGTTTGAACTCAAAATATTTTCAATAGAAACACCATGAGCTTGTTTGTTTAGTTGAAAAAAAAAATGCAATATCCTGTATTCATTTTCAATTTTCTGCAGAACCCACCACTAAAAATCTAGTTTGGTTTTAGCATTTATACTTAGTTTTTATTTTCAGTATCCTAAAAGTTAGATTTATATACAAAAATTGAAAACAACTTTTCAACATTTTTGTTTTCTATAAATATGAATATAATGGCATATTTGCAAATATTAAGAAAATACAAAGTTACCTTTTTTGAGTGATGTGAGTGTGTGCGAGTGAGAAAAGTTACTCTTTAAAAAATAAAAATAAAAAATGATAACCAAACTTGGGTATGATGTATTCTCTATCCAAATTATGTATTCAAAATAACTTAACAAACACTATCAAATGTGAAAATAATTTTTTTTTCTATACACCATTTTTGAAACCAATCAGATAAGGTGTAAACCAGTTAAATAACAAAGCTCTTGGAAAATTCAAGAGACATTAATAGCCCTTAATTTTATTTTAATCAAGTGGCTGACCATAAGTCAACGATCATGTGTATAATTCTTTTTTTGAACTAATACGCGTATATAATATATATTCACATTGTAAATCACTTTTTTCTTTTACTAACACATTGTACATCACTTTGAGAGATATAAAATAAAAAAAAATTATTCAATGCCTTTCCCTTCATTCTTTCCCTGTCCTTTTTATTTTGTATAAACCTAAGACATTTCTCTCTCTCTCTCTCTCTCTCTCTCTCTCTCACATATATATATAAAGTTATGTACTCAACTAGTTTTTATATAATAAGCGTGTCGCCGTCAGACGGAAGTATTATTTTTCTTTTTCCTATTTGGCCAAGTTTATAGGAAATCCATTACTTCTTGTGAATTCTTTTTTTTTTTTTTTTAGAAAATCTTCTTGTGAATTCTGATTATATATATATATATATATATATAGTCAACCGTAGGTTTCAAATATATTATACTACTATTAGTATATATTTCATATTTGCAATAGTCAGAAATATTAGGAACTAAGTGCTATTTTCTCAAAAAAAAAAAAAAAAAAAAAAAAAAAAAAAGGAACTAAGTGCTTCCCGGCCTAACGGTTTTTTGTCTACTTGGAAAAGAGTTGCCTGTTTTCCTCGTGGCCTTTGAAGTCTGAACAAGAAAATTAGAGATTAAAAAATCTCAAAGAGAGAGAGTCGACTGATCAGGTAAGACTATAGTTGCAAATTGCAAATGCAACTATGCAAGTGTGACATTCTTTCTAGTATGTCTGAAAATGAAAGACCTCCTCTGGTTCTTGCTTTTTATAACAATCTGAAATATATTTTGTAATTAAATTCCTCTCCTAAGAAAGGAGAAAACTTGCTTTAAACATTAATTCTTAGAGCATGTCCTCAGCATTGAGGTGTGTGAGATTTATGGAGGATTGGGTTGGTTTTGCTTTAATTTGTATGCTAAACATGGCATGTTGGTGGATCATGACAATATTCTATAACAAAAATTTTAGAATTACAAACTAACCCACAACTTTTGTCACAACTATTTACGTAATTGACTATGAGTAGTAGAAAAAAGTTATGAGTCTATGTAAAAGTGACAAACAACCAATTATAGTTTTCTACGTGAATAGTTGTGGCAAAAAAGTGGATTAATTTGTGGTCTTAGAATTACTCATTCATTAAATATTGATTGAATTAACATTAAGGTTGTGCTTGGGATAAGCCTTTATTGGGCATCTTCTTTTTACTATTTAGCTTATTTTTGCTACTATTTATGAGTTTTTTTTACACTTTTTTGTACTATTCATGGATTATACTGTACTATTTTAACTAACTTTTAACTTTATCTACAGTACTTCTAGTAAAAAGTTTTCAATTTCAATTAAATAAGTTATTCTCAAACGGACCCTAAATGCATATTTGAGATATGAAAGCTTGCATTTATCCAACAGGGATAGGATTTCTCCATGTAATTTTCAGCTTCTCTCGCAATAAATCCATCATGGGCTTCGTCTAGATCTTGAGTGATTTAGCTTTTTCTTGAAGAGTAGCAGTTTTTTTTTTTTTTTTTTTCCAAATATGTGAAGTCCATTTCTTGGGATTGCGCTTTTTGGCCCAAAAAAGAGTCCCAAAAAATACCGATTGTTGTTTACATAATGTTACATAACTTAATAACTGTTAGAGATTGTTAGCTCAATGTAATAGACCCAAACCCAATCTTTCTAATCTAGGGTTTAACCTACCAAGGGCGGCTCTACATAGGATTCAAGGTGGTCACAAGACCACCCTGCTAACTTGGAAAAAAATATAATTATTATTATAAATTTTAAAAATTTATGATTTTTTTATATTTAAAAAAACTTTGTGACCACCCTAAATTTTTATTTTTAGGCCCAATATAATTAACTTCAAGACAAAATTTGGCAACAAGCCTGGATATAGATTAAGGCTACAACTCTATTCAATATTTTTTTTTATTGATCGGGAATTTTAACAAATCCAACATTTAATTACATTTTTCATACTTGCAGCATTTCAAAAACATAAAAGATCAATAGCTATGTCTTCAATAAAATATTTAAATTTCAAGTTTTTGTAATTTAAAATTATACATAAAAAATAATTTTATAAATCGAATGACAAATAGTATCCGATTAGCATGAAATTTTTACGTGTTTTAAGAATATAGAGAACATACAATTTATCGATTATATTTTTAAAATGTGTAACAATGTTAATTCATTTAGTAAGAGTGACTACAACAAAGTTTGTAGCCAAATTTTATTCTTAAACTTTTGTCCCCTTAACAATATATTAGGTTCTTACAATTAAAAGTGAAAGTCCAAGAAAAATTTTATTTAACTAAACTTTTAAAGATATGTAACTTGCAACATTGATAATGAGACTATCATGTAACAATTTCAAAATAAAAGATTTGTAGAAGGAAATTGTATGATTTTATGTATTTGTGTGTGTGTGTGTGTGAGTGTGTGTGTGTGTGTGTGTGTGCGAGCGCACACATGTTTGTCAATGTATGAAATTCTTTTTTTATTAGATTTGTATAATTTAAGTTTCTTAAGGACCACCCTCATAAAAATTCCTACAACCGCCATTGTAACCTACTATATATAGATATATTATGGTTCATTGTAACACATGAATTGTATTACATTTTAATATATTATTGATGTAACCCTTTAAGTTTCCTTCCGTGGACATAAGCCGTTAAGCTGAACCATCCAACCTTCGTGTGCTCTTGTATTCTATACTTTATGCTTCTACTTTCATACTAGCATATTCAACATGATGTATCAATGTGTAATATTTAACAATAACTTTTCTATTACATTATTATATACTATTTGCAAAATTCCATCAGTACACTTATGTCAAATGTACTTATTCAATTCCTTCAGTACACTTATGAAATTCTCTTTTTATTAGATTTGTATAATTTAAGTTTCTTAAGGACCACGCTTAAAAAAATTCCAATAGCCGCCACTGTAACCTACTATATATAGACATATTATAGTTCTTTGTAACACAGGATTTGTATTACACTTTAATATATTATTGACGTAGCCTTTTAGGTTTCCATCTGTGAACATAGGTCGTTAAGCGGAACCACCTAACCTTCGTGTGCTATTGTGTTCTATACTTTATGCTTCTGCTTCCATATTTGCATATTCAACATGGTGTATCAATGTGTAATATTTAACCATAACTTTTCTATTACATTATTATATACTATTTGCAAAATTCCATCATTACACTTATGTCAAATGTACTTATTCAATTCCATCAGTACACTTATAAAATTCTATTTTTATTAGATTCGTATAATTTAAGTTTCTTAAGGGTCACCCTTAAAAAAATTCCTACAGCCACCACTGTAATCTACTATATATAGATATATTATGGTTCATTGTAACACAAAATTTATATTACACTTTAATATATTATTGATATAGCCTTTTAGGTTTCCTTCCGTAGACGTGGGCCGTTAAGCTGAACCACCTAACCTTCGTGTGCTCGTGTTCTATACTTTATACTTCTGCTTCCATACTAGCATATTAAACATGGTGTATCAATGTGTAATATTTAACAATAACTTTTCTATTACATTGTTATATACTATTTGCAAAATTCCATCAGTACACCTATGTCAAATGTACTTATTCAATCCATAAACTCATTATTTATGTATATATAGTTTTAAAGTACAAAAAAAAAATTAAAAGTTAAGCATTTTATAGATGAATTATTAATTTATATTCATTTTGATCTTTTACAAATATAAAGGGTATAAAAAAAAATATAATCCAACAACTGATTAATCAAAAAATTATTAAATTACGTAAATTGAAAAAAGTTATATATACTAGTAAACGTAATTTGATCCTAACTCAATTGAGCAAAGCACTAAATTGAAGGATTTTTTTTAATCCATCTTTTTTCAAGTCTATTAATCTATGCTGATGTGGGTTTCATGTTTTGTAAAGTAAGAACATTATCAAGTTAAGTAATCAGTTATACTAGATATTATTGAACTAACTCAATTAATTAAGCAAACCCCTTAAGTTTTTTTTTTTTTTTTTTTTTTTTTTTTTTTTTGCAAACCCATAAATTTTCATGACTATCATCGTTAAGACACGTGGGTTTCTTATTCTATAAAGCAAAACGAATCAATTATGCATGCTTCTCATTTTATTTATATTCCTCCTTTTTGTTTGTAACGACCCAAGAAAAAGCGCTAGCCACATCTGCGCTATACCTCAAAAGGACTAGTCACTATTAAGGCTCATTGTAGTTGTTAATAACGCCCAGATCTACCCAGTAAATACCTGATGTGGGACTCATCACACACCTACACACATCACACAATCAATCAATCGAATTGGGGCATCACAATCTCCCCCACTTAAATCCCTAACATCCTCGTTAGGGGCCACTTTGTGGAGTAGTGTCTCCGAGCCCACACGGGGTTACCAACCTGGCTCTGATACCATATGTAACGACCCAAGGAAAAGCACTAGCCACATCTGCGCTATACCTCAAAAGGACTAGTCACTATTAAGGCTCATTGTAGTTGTTAATAAAGCCCAGATCTACCCAGTAAATACCCGATGTGGGACTCATTACACACCCACACACATCACACAATCAATCAATCAAATTGGGGCATCACATTAAGTATGTAACGACCTAAGGAAAAGCGCTAGCCACATCTGCGCTATACCTCAAAAGGACTAGTCACTATTGAAGCTCCTTGTAGTTGTTAATAAAGCCCAGATCTACCCAGTAAATACCCGATGTGGGACTCATCACACACTCACACACATCACACAATCAATCAATCAAATTGGAGCATCACAATCTCCCCCACTTAAATCCCTAACGTCCTCGTTAGGGTCTACTTTGTCGGGTAGTATTTTCGAGCCCACACAAAGTTACCAGATCAGCTCTGATACCATAAGTAACGACCTAAGGAAAAGCGCTAGCCACATTTGTGCTATACCTCAAAAGGACTAGTCACTATTAAGGCTCATTGTAGTTTTTAATAAAGCCCAGATCTACCCAGTAAATACCCGATGTGGGACTCATCACACACCCACACACATCACACAATCAATCAATCAAATTGGGGCATCACATTGTTACTGTAATTTGTATTAATATTCAAAGTTTGTTAAAGAGTACGCCCAAAGATTTGCTTGAAAAGGGGGAGAAAATAGCCTAACCCACTTAACTTTTTATTTTTTGACTTAAAACGTTAGAAATTTTATTAATGAAAGAATATAAGGTACAAGGTGTACAACTTATTTGACCAAATACGCCAGTATCGAATGGGGGCCAAATGAATTGCATGCATGGCATGCAAAACTATCTCTAAGTGCCATTAAATATATCTATAAACCAATTGTATAGCCACAGAATCCTTAAGCAAGCTGGTAGTTCCTTTAGGGCTCATTAGAAAGAATTCCGAGCTGGATCTTCTGAGTTATTCTTTCTCCATTTTCAGCCGAAATTGGAGTTTTTCGAAGCCTAACCTTCGTTTACTTTACTCTTATAGGCCGTTGAATTAGACCACTCCACTAATAGTAAGGACTACGAAGCATTATAATATATGCAATTAAATTCTTTTTCAACCAAACACGTTATCTTTTAGTCTCCAATCTTCTCTATAAATACCTCTATTCCTCCCTCCATTCTTTCCATCCAAAGCATTCAAATTTTTTACCCTTTATTCTTCATTTAGTTCATTCCCACTGCCATCCATATAATCTCTCTCTCCTTACACAAACACACACACCCAAAAACATGAAGTCCCTAAAGCTATTCTTTGTCCTGGTCAATCTCATTGCTTTGTTCATTACTCTTTCTGCTACAACATCTAACAATGAACAATTCCTTAATGAGGAAGATGAAACACAGGAACCAATTTCTTTCCGTGGGACTAGCCGGTTTCTAGCTCAGAAAAATGCCCGAGTTGTCATGACATGTGACAAGTACCCCAGAGTTTGTCGTGCTAAAGGCAGCCCAGGGCGAGATTGTTGTAAGAAGAAATGTGTGAATGTGTTAACAGACAGACTCAATTGCGGGAAGTGTGGGAAGATATGTAAGTACTCAGAGATTTGTTGCAAAGGTGCGTGTGTAAACCCCAGGTCCAACAAAAAGCATTGTGGAAGTTGTGGCAACAAGTGCAAGAAAGGGAATGTATGCGTATATGGGATGTGCAGCTATGCTTAAAGTTGAAGATGGGAAACCAACTTCAAAGCAATCAGGATCAACTAGTTGTGTGCAGCTTGCTAGCTATCCTAGAATGTGTTTCATTATACTTATAGCTATAAATGAATTTGTTAATGTGTGTGACTACTAAAGGCGAGCCATCACCAATATTTGATGGCTATTACCGTTGGTAATAATTCGTTTCATTAATTTCTGTAATGAGCTACTTGTTCATTCGATATTCTTGATTTGGTGTAAGTTGTAAGGTTGTTTCTGAATTAACTCATGTAATTATTTTTAGTTTGATAAGATAATTAAAGTCAGTCGTTCAACATTATAGCACACTGTCATTTTAATTAATTTGCAATAAGTTTAAAAAATTCCCAGGTACAAAGGTTGTTGTCATGCCATGATTGACGAAGAAGCCATGGCCTTACCCTCCACTATTGTAAATGATGAAACAATGATTGCATTTATGATATAACACAGAATTTTTTTTGGTACAAACATGCTACATCACAACCTCTACAAGCCAAATGAAGAATTTCATACTCCTTGAAGAGGAGAAAAATCACCCTCGTCCATTGTATAGCAGAAGATGAGAAGAACCAATATCGTCCATGTGATGGACAATTACAGCAAACATTAAATGAGTTTCCCATAAATGACATGAGTAACGGTCAATGCATCGGACAGGCAAAGGTACAACAGGTAGACCAATGGGCAGGAGATCATTGAAATCTATAACACCCCAGCATTTATTGCCAATGGATTCAAGATCATTAAGGTCAGCAATTACACTCATAATGAGGGGCAAAGACCTATAAAATGGCACAAAGAACCAGAACAAAGGTAGGCAACTCTTACGCAACTTAGGCACTACAAGTCTCTAGCCAAATAGCAATTCTTCTGCACAATTAAGCTCTGATCTTACTAACTAACTCGTGGGAGGCCCTTTGGCTCACACCACACCAGTGTGCTCCAAGTATATTTATCCTTTTTTACTGGATCTCACGGCTGCTGTGTTGAGGTTATCCATCTGAATTGACGAGGAATTTAACTGATGATTTTCTGCATCATCAGTTTGGTGGCGTCTATGAGAAACATTTGCAAAGCCATACAGTTGCCATTTTCTTTACAAAAGAATTCCTCTTGATACTAGATGGATTCTACTAAAGCAACACAGCAAATTCAAACACTAACAACAAGTATTAAAGAATTGACACTATAGAATTTGGAGCCATGGCAAATTTCTGAAGCCTAGAGTAATCAAAGTTATCAAGAAAGGCAAGAGAACAACAATGATGAGGAGAACACTTGAGGGAGAAAATTCCTCTAGGATGGAAGAGATGTTCCACTACGTGAAGAGAGAAATGGATGAACTGAGACACGCAGTGAAGGACAAATCTGCATCCAACCTAGACAGTATGATCCAAAAAACAAATTCACCCTTCACCACAGCTTGAAACCTTCGATGGATTGAAAGTCCCCCTAGACCATGTCAGATCCTTCAAGACTTTGATGCACCTAGAGATGACACTAGTCAAGGTCATGCGTAGAGCATTCCCAACCACTTTAAAAGGCACAGCCAGAGTGTGGTTCAATAAAATTGAACACATAGATCACCATCCGAAAGAAGGACCAAAATCAAAAGATTCAGCCTAGGAGACCTCGTTTGTTCCTCACGACAGGGAATATATCACCTCATCCATGAAGAGAGAAATGGATGAACTAAGACACGCAGTGAAGGACAAATCTGCATCCAACCTAGATGGTATGATCCAGAGAACAGATTCACCCTTCACCACAGCTTGAAACCTTCGATGGATTGAAAGTCCCCCTAGACCATGTCAGATCCTTCAAGACTTTGATACACCTAGAGATGACACTAGACAAGGTCATATGTAGAGCATTCCCAACCACTCTAAAGGCGCGGCCAGAGTGTGGTTCAGTACAATTGCTAACTTTGAACAACTAAGTGAAAGCTTTTTTCATCATTTCATAGGATGACAATAACACAATAAGCCCACGGGCTACCTGCTGAATATCCAACAAGTAAAGGGAGAATCACTAAGGCAATATGTGGATTGCTTCAACAAGGAGGTGTTGTAGGTCGATGAGGCAGAAGACCAAATTATATTGACCACATTTCAAGTTAGATTGTTGCCTAGAGACTTCCATTTCTCCATAACCAAAACTCCACCCAAGACAGTGATGGAGTTGCTTCACAAGGCACAAAAATATATGAACGTAAAAGATGCGTATGCATCCAATGGAATGATCGGAAAAAAAAAAGGATACAAAATGAACACATAGATCACCATTTGAAAGAAGGACCAAAATCAAAAGATTCAGCCTAGGAGACCTCGTCTGTTCCTCATGACAAGGAACATATCACCTCATCCATGAAACATTGATCATCGAAAGAGGTACTACAAGTAAGGCCCCATAATATTTTTTAATCTATGCCTCTTCCAAGACTATCCATGTCTACATTTTAAGTTGTTTTCCATCCAAGTTATTTTATCTCAATAAGAGCAAGGCCTAAAAAAAGGCAAAGTCATTCTTTCACGAAAATGCATTAACTCATAAGGAAATACTGATAAAATATGGTATGCTCCTACATATATGTAAAAGGAAAGTTTGAATTTGAGTATTGTTTATGCACGATACAAATTACCACCATTTATACACGATGACAAAGACTAAGCATCATTCATACACAATGCAAAACATATATACACGATAACAATTGGGGTGGCCTCCCAAAAAAACTAAGCTTTATACATGACGCAAAACATAATCGTTAATACATGATATCGAAGACTAGGAGTAGTTTATACACAACATAAGACATCCTTGTTAATACACAATAAAGTCGAAAAGACATCGTTTATGCATGACGCAAAGCATCATCGTTAATACACAATAAAAAACATAAAGTCAAAAAGACTAAGAGTCGTTTATACACGACGCAAGACATCATCGTTAACACATGATAAAGTCAAAAAGAAAAGACGTCATTTATACACAACGCAAAGCATCATAGTTAATACATAATAACAAATAAAATCCAATAAGAGATTACGTATCGATGTGAATTACTATCATATATACATAATAACATAATTAATACACGATAACAATTGGGGTGGCCTACCAAAAAGACTAAGTATCATTTATACAAGGTGCGAATTACCATCTTTTATACACGATAACATCGTTAATACACGATGAACAAATAAAGTCCAATAAGAGACTAAGTATCATTTATACATGATAACATCGTTAATACATGATAGAAAATGAAGTCCAATAAAAGACTAAGTATCGTTTATACAAGATACAAATTAACATCGTTAACACATGATGAACAAATAAAGCCCAATAAGAGACTAAGTATCGTTTATACACGATACGAATTACCATTGTTTATACACGATAACAAATAAAGTCCAATAAGAGACTAAATATTGTTTATACACGATACAAATAACCATTGTTTATACACAATAACATAGTTAATACATGATAGCAAATAAAGTCCAATAAGAGATTAAGTATCGTTTATACACGATATGAATATTCATCGTTTATACAAAGCTAAGCATCAAATTGCCAAATTAGGGTCTATACTTTTAAAACTAATACCAGCTCCTCCTAAAACTTGACTAAGTCTCTCTTTACTCCAGAATAAAACATGTAGATTGAAAGAGTGGAAGGGGTGAGCTACATAGCTTAGTAAGGGTAAGTTACACGAAAATTTAATAAGAATGCATGTAAATCAAATTATTCCATTTTATGGATATTTAGGGTATGTTTGGGATCCACTTATTTTGCTGAAATTGAAAACTTTTTGCTAAAAGTACTATGGGACCCATGAATAGTACCAAAAAGTGCAGTGGGACTCACGAATAATAACAAAAATAAGCTGAATAGTAAAATAAGTTGGCAAAAATAATTTTTGCCAAACGGACACTCAAATAGGAGAACATCATTTCATATATAGTATTTTATACTATTCATACTAATAACTTATACACTTTTCGTAGGGAATAATTGTTCTCCTTTTTCTTATCTGAATAATATTACAAAGCCTTTTCAAATTTAATTTCTTTCATTTCTTACAAAGTCATCAAACTTAATATTAACTTTAAAATCATATAAATTCTTATTTCAAAATAATCATTTCCTTCATAGTTCCAAAACTGACAATTTTAAAAATTACTGAAATCAAATAATTTGTAACTTTGACTTAAATCAGAAACATCATCTTTAAAGAATAATGCGAATTTTCTTCATGAACTTCTTCTCGTAAAAGCTTATAACTTTATAGTCACAAACTTAACATTTCATAAAGAACATATATCTGGTAACTTTTTTGACATAAACTTTCACCAGAAACTTTATCTTTAAAGAACAGCAGAACTTTTCATAATAAACTTTATCTTTAAAGAACATTAGAACTTCAAAAAATTTTATCTTTAAAGAACAACACAAACTTTTAATCAGAAACTTCTTTCATGAGAGCTTATAACTTTTCATTTCAACAAAATCTTTCTCTCGTAATCATAAAATAATATAGATTTTCATAAATAATACATTGGTTAGTCCATATATGTTAACTCACTACAAAATTGCTAGGCTTCCAGCACACTGTGCTAGACATCTAGCATTCCCCACAATGCAAGGGATTCTTGGGATCATATCATAACACAGATCATCAACCATAGGGGTTGGTTGGCATCCTCCACAAGTTGGTCGTTCCCAGCAAGGGCAGGTACAGTAGAGATCTTACCACTTTTAATGGCCAATTAGATAACATTTTCTATGGAAAGCTAGTAATTTAACCCCTATCAGCCGAGTTCAAATCATACCAGATGACATAACCTAAAAACATTCATACTTATACATCATATTGAAATTCATAGTTTTACATAGCATTTCAGAATAATAGCATTTCCACAATTTCTTTGAATAACATGTTAAGTAATAGCATCAGTATGCTTAAATCATATACTTTAGATTTTGTAAGCATCACAAACATATCATTGTCTAAAACATGATTGTATACAATAACTCTATTCAAAACCTTTTAATGTATAATACTCTTTTTAAAATAACCTCATGACTTACCAAATGACTATATTACTTATCTTTTACCTAAAAACAGAAGAACCGAGAGCCTAAATTCAATGGAACTTGAACTTGGGTGCTGGTAACACCTAAACCAATGATCAAAACTTGTTACTATTAATTCTAGCTTAAGCGTTGACCTATAGATACATCTTAAAAATCTAGCTCTCAAAAGTAAGGACATCTTAATCCCACCTCAAAGAGGTTCCAAAACACAATTTACATATATATATATATATATATATATATATATATCAACAATATAATCCACATAACCAAAGAGAAATCGTTTTTTTCATGTTCACAATCATGTCATGTCAGATGGAACTAAAAATCAATTTCCATATACATAGACCACCATGTTTCAATAAGTTCAAAACTCAAACTTTCCATAGCTTAACAAAGAAACATATTTTAAGATCTTTTGCATTGAAATGGAATCTACAAAGGAATTCTTTAAGTTTCATGGTTCACATACATCACATAACTTTCTGATC
This sequence comes from Lithocarpus polystachyus, assembly GCA_033629205.1. NCBI lineage: Eukaryota > Viridiplantae > Streptophyta > Magnoliopsida > Fagales > Fagaceae > Lithocarpus > Lithocarpus polystachyus. The sequence continues at coordinate 88,551,950 of CM066166.1, forward strand.
AATAATCTAAAATGAAGCATTATTATAAATAGTGATAAGAGTCCATCATGGTGGAAAGGTATAATAAGACCTATGCATTTAAATGATAAATCACCAAACAGGAAGACTAACCATAGCACTATCCATTTTTAGAGGTCCGTTCATATAATACCATTTTTTATTGGCGAAAAACTCATTTTCGTCCCTACATTTTCACACGATCCCCACTTTGGTCCCTACCTTTTTTTTCCACCGCTTTTAGTCCCTATCCTAGAAAACGTCTCGTTTTCGTCCCTGCCGTTACATCAGAGACAGAAATTGCACAGGTGGCAAACAGCATAAGTTAAAAATATTAAAATAATATCCACATAAGCCACGTGGCTTTCCACGTCAGCATCTAAATTTAAAAAAATTAAAAACAGAAATAAAAACCAAAAATTACATTAATTGAGATCTAAGTGTGTCTTGAACAAGAACACAAACTTAGAAACACAAACCCAAAAACACAAACACAAACACAAACACAAACCCATCAACTAAATTTTCTTGTCAACCAAACACAAAAACAACAAACACAAACCCAGCAACTTTTTCTTGTCAACCAAACACAAACAACAAACACAAACCCAAAAAAAGCTTCAACTCTCTAGTCTATCCCTCTCTTTTTGCACTGATCTCCGTTGTCGTCGAGGACGCCGTCGAGGACATTGTGAAGGATGCCGTCGGGACGCCGTTGAGGACACCATCGCCGCCATGAGAACCCAGTCAAGCATGCCTCGCCGTCAAGCTCAATTTTCGCCGTCGCTTTGCTCTCATCTCACCCTCACACCATGTGACTTTTGCATCTTTGATACCCACATGGTCTAAAGCAACGCCGTCAAGGACGCTGTGAAGGATGTCGTCGGGAAGCCATCGAGGACGCTATCACCGCCGTGAGGACCCAGTCAAGCTCGCCTCGCCGTCCTCGCCATCAAGCTCTGATTTTCGCCATCTCTTTGCTCTCATCTCACCCCACACCATGTGGCTTTTGCATCTTTGATACCCACATGGTCTAAAGCAACTTTCTTTTGTTTCTGTGATCCTCTTAAGTAAAAATTTAAAAAGGAAAAAAAAAAAACCCCAGATTTCATTTTGACTTCTTTTTTTTTTCTCTCATTTACTTGATTTTTACTTCGCACATGTTTGTGTTTGGTTGACAAGAAACAGTTGCTTGGTTTGTGTTTGTTGTTTTTGTGTTTGGTTGAAAGAAAATTCAGTTGATGGGTTTGTGTTTGTGTTTCTGGGTTTGTGTTTGTGTTTCCGGGTTTGTGTTTTTGATGTTCTTGTTCAAGATACACTTAGATCTCAATTAATGTAATTTTTGGTTTTTATTTCTTTTTTTAATTTTTTTTAATTTAGATGCTGACGTGGAAAGCCACATGGCTTATGTGGATATTATTTTAATATTTTTAACTTATGTCGTTTGCCACCTGTGCAATTTCTGTATCTGACGTAACAGCATGAATGAAAACAAGATGCGTTTTTCAGGATAGAGACTAAAAGCAGTGGAAAAAAAAGTTAGGGACCAAAGTGAGAATCGCGTGAAAATGTAGGGACGAAAATGGGTTTTTCGCTTTCTTTATTTCAAGAGTTTATTATGAAGATATCCACAAGTAACATATAGCCAGCTAATTGGGTCTTTCATTATATATACAATAACACAAGGTGTTCCAAACACTTCACAAGCTCAAGCACACAACAATAACCTTCTATAATCCCAAATGAACCTTACCCAATGCAATAATCAATCACAAGACCACACAAGTAAACCAAAAGAAAATCATATTTGCTTAAACCTAAAGGGATTTTGGCTCTACATGATGCAGAGCAGAATGTTCCTCCTAACCATTTATTTTACATTATGTCTTTGGCAATTGAAGTTGAAGCTACATAGATCATGGAATACCAATAAGGATACTTAAATAGTAAATTACATAACAAGAGATATGCACAGCCAAGGCAAACAATTCCATGGAGGCATTACCTACACAAAACTGATATTAGATTGGGTTTGGACTTGGCTAAATATCAACTTGGCTCATTTTCTTTAAGCTTATCTCACGAGTTCCCTCACCTCTCTTCAAATTTTCTGGTCGAAACGGGCAGAAAAGGACTCGTTTAAGTAGCTGAAACAACATGGTTGCATGACAAAGCTGGTGGAAGTAAGTAGGCATGGAGGTGTCATGTGGTGGAAGCCTTCATGCATGGGGAAGTAGGAGGTTGTGTGAGGGAAGACTTGTGGTGTTGTAATAGGAAGCAAGAGGTGTCAAGGGCTGAATACTTAAATCTTTATTTACAATATGGTCCTTATGTTTCTTCTTAATTGCACTAAGTCTCCTACTTTTTCAATATTTTCTGCAGCACTACTGTTATTTACCTTACACATTATTTAAGTGTCCTATTTTATTTCTAGATTTCCATTTCCTTAAGATACTACTTGATTATCATTAATGGAAATGATATAGACTACTAAATCATTAGGGTTAGAGGTGCGGGATATTACATCTTCTAATAAACTCCAATTGTACTTGTGGGGAAAAAAAGTGAATCCATTTAATAACTAGAAAAAAAGAAATATATATATATATATATATTTAGAATCCTCCAATCACCACTGCTTAAGATATTCCCATGTTAGAAAATTGTAAAATGCCACTAATTAATTATTAGAAATTTAGGATTAATTTTTTTCACATAATACTAAACTAATGGCCTATTCTCAAACTTGAGTGTTAGGATAAGTGCACATTGAACAAAACCCAAGAGAGCCATTTAGTTGGTAGCCGTGGTAGCATTCATAGGCCACGTCTTGGGGTGCTCACAATTAAACCTTAAACAACAATATACACATCCAATATGAATGTGATTTAATGTTTTTTTATTTTCTCATATGTAAATTTTTTATAATTTTTATTATAAATGGACTGATTAATTCTTATGTATAATTTTCATACAAATATTTATGGGTTATAAAAATTAAATATTATTTTTATTTAATAAATATATTGTAAACATAAACATAAACATAAGTACATTGTGTTCGTTTTATTTTGAGCCCACAGACATGTTTTAATATTTGTTCAAATTTTGAGAAAAGGGAAATTTGGGAATTGAATTGTCAACATATGAATTTATTAGGCTATTTATACCTCATTATCATTTGTTTTTTTTTTTTAAATAAAGACTAGAATCTTTATACCTCTTCATCCTTTATGAGAGGTGCTCTAGCTTAAGAGTCTCTAAGCTCTAAACAAGTTTTTAGCATCCAAAAATAATTCAACATTGTTTTGTTGTGTTCTTCCACTTACTATTGATTTCATTCACTCTTCTTTCATTGTAATTTTGTTCGATACAATTGCAATTGTCCAAACAAACAAATGTAATTTTAGTTAAGTCTTGAAGTATTCAAAGAGCCAACTATTTAAGTGTTCAAAGAGCCAATTCTCTCCCACGCATTCAAAAAAAAAAGTGCAATTTTAAGCAATTTTGAAACTATAAAAATCAAAATTACACAGTCTCTACCTACATTTAAATGTTTTTTTATTTTCTATTTAAATTTTATTTATTATTTTCTTTTTATTGGTTGCTAATGAATTCTAACTTGTTGTTTATTTTTCATATATATAATTACAAAAAACTAAAAGTATTACAAATATATCAAAGAAATAATAATTTTTTGGAATATAACATCAATAATTAATGTTCATGAACAATATAGTTAAAGCAAAAACAAACTTTTTTTTCTTGGAGATCACTGTAGAATGCTTAATTATATTAATTCTAACCACTTATTAAGTGATGTGAAGTGAAATCCAAAGAAAATACACTGCTTCACGTAATGGGTGATATAATGATAGGAAACTCATTAATGCTTTGTTACTTTATACAGTACCCCCACAAACTTTTTCATCATTTTGATCTCCATGCACATTTACTTACTCAAATGAAAGCAACTTGAAATCTATTTATTAGGAGAAATGAACTATAATGATAGGAAACTCAAAATTGCCTATATGAATTACTCCATTCATCATAAATTGTTGGTCTTGTTTAGAAATCCCAAATTTTTAAGGAAATATTGTCTTGTTTCTCAATTAAAAATATAGAAGTTTCCAAAATTACCCTTAAACAAAGTTCTAAAAATTTTACTATTTAAAGTGCTTGTCTTTGGTAGGAGCAAAAATCAATAAATTTATAGCTTTTAAATTTAGAAACAAAACAAAATTTTGAGACTTCCTAAAATGGAAAACATGATGAAAAATTTGGGATGGATGGAGTATTATTTTTTTATATTATTAATTTTTCAATATATTTATAACTACATGAATGTGTTCTGTTGCATCTTTTATTATTTGGATACTAAGAACTTCATAGACATAAACATTAACATTAACATAACTATATATGTATATATACTATTTTTTATTCATATAAATATGACAATATATGAAAAAATCTTATGTAAATTAGTGAATTCAGTAGGTTGTTGGCACCTCCTCCATGTTTTTTTTATATATATAAATTAATTTTAAATTGTATTTACTAAATATGTGTAAGAATAAAATTCTTCAAGCTCCAAGCAAGTTTCGACACATTGGAATGTAACTATTTGTATTGCTTTAATTGATTATTAAGATAAAATTTGCGGCATTAGAAAGATAATTTAAAATAAAAGAAATTTTCAAATTAAACCATCCTATGTATCATGGTGCACCCCTATCCTAATTCTAGACCGATGAGATCATGGCACATTAGTAGTGATAACTAATTGTTTAAAGGACCAATCATAATTAATTAACCATAATCACACATTTCTAGTCCTAATTATAAGGATACATATTAAGCACTAAAACTTTATTTGTTTATAATTTTTAATTTTGTGTTCTGATTGAATCATGTTTATGTTGTTTTGGTCATTTAGAACTTCTAAATTTCTTTTAAATGAAGAATTTGAAAATTCAGTGGTTGAAACTATATCTTTTCGTTATAGTACTATTCATTTTCAGCTTTTTGCATGTTCCTATGTTGGTAAAGGAAAAAAGAGCATGTCATAACTAGCCCAAAACAAGCCCAGACCTGAGTGTGTGACACAGATTGAGAGTTTGAAAATTTCGGGCTTCAGTGCTCTTGTCCGTAATTCTAAATTAATTTTCTTTTGGGTCAGAGATTTAACTTTACCACGCCAAGATCAGAAAAAAAAAAAAAAAAAAAAACGCTAGCGTTCATTATTCTCTCCTCCTAAAATTTGTGTAAACTTCTCTTCACCTCTCCACAAAATAGCCAAACCTCGCCCCAACATTTGGACATTAGATTAGAATTAGTGTATGACTATGATTACATCTAATCTAAGTCAAAATGTAGAGGAGACATGGCTGCATATATTCATGTTGCTATTGCAAAAGTTGAGTACTTCTAAAACTAATCCAAATGAATCAAATCAAATACTTCTTTTAATTAGCAACATTGGTTGTGGGCTTTGTGTTTGTCACACTTGTAAATGCTCCATACATACTTTTTTTCTCCCCTTCCTGATAGAGATGTATAGGACCATTAGAGTGCTTGATTAATCCTTAGGTAAGTGTTGTTATCCCGCCACATGCATCAAAAATTTATTAATTGAAAGCCTCCACGTATATTTTTCTAGATGATCTCAAGATGTTGGTAAGGTGACATATGTACATATACACAATTTAATAATATGATTTCAACCATGGACGGAGCTATTATTGGACTAGAGGGGGCAATGGCCCCCCCCTAAATTTTTTTTTTTTAATATTACTATATTAATAGGTACTAATTTTAGCAATTTTGTTCAATAAAACTACACTTCGCCCCTCTTAATAATGCCATCATTTCTTTTGAGAGTAATGTTATAAGCACAAATGTTTTTACATGTTTATACAAATTATTAAGGTAGCAAATTCTTATTAGTTCGTACACTTGCATTACTTTTTACTTATTAATAACCATTCACCATATTAGCATTTTGTAAAAAATTTTGTAGTTTTAGCATTTTTCACCATTTAAAGGACATAAAAAATTAATAAATTAAATCTAAAACAAAATATACAAGCCCAAAAAAATAGCCAAACAACAAAAATTACCAATAATAAAACAAAAAAAATTAAACCCAATCAATCTATTTTACCCAGAACAAACAACTTGGCCATTTAAAAAAATTTAAACAAAAATCCTTAGTAGTAAAGTAGTAAACACAAAGGCCGCAGCCGCCATACACAACTAGCAATAGAGTCGCCCCCCTAACTCCAAATCCTGGCTCCGTCCCTGATTTCAACGATAATTTAATTATTGGAAAAAAAAAACATAGTTTATTTATTAGTTATTAGCATAGATTTGAAGGATTACAAAGTTTTAGTGATGGTGTTTACTATATATGGCAAAAGAAAAAGTTTTACAAGTTGCTCATGAACAAGTTTTACTAGTTGAGCTTGTTTGATAAGAAAATAAACCAAGTTTTAACATATAATCGAATTTGTTAATGATCTGAACTCAACTTATGTTCGAAATAAAATTAAATGAATATTCCTAAATTTTTAATACTGGCTTGTTTTGTTTACATTTCTACAAAATATATTCGTGCCTCTAGCACATACAAAGAAACTACACTATAGATACATGCATGCCTTTGGTGCATACATAGCAACTATACTATTAATTGTCCCGTATATAATATAAGAGTAATTCTTAAATACTTCCAAAACATCATTTTTTTTTTTTTTTTACTTTAAGAGTACTTAATAATTTTCCATAATATAATCTCATGCAAATCTATTTGTATGAAATTTCTCCTATAATTTATAAGGCTGATGTGGGATAATTCTTCATTGTTTGTAATATATTTCTCTCCATGCAATAAATGGAGGCTTAAGGTGTAAACTATGAAGCCTAGAGCCGTGTAGTTCAACTAATTAGCACATCCTAGTGTTTTCAACAAAAACATATAGGGTTCAAATCTCCCTCCCAATGTAACTATCAAATTATAAATAAATAGATAATTTTTTTTTTTAAAGGGTTCAAACTATGAATGAAATATGCTAAAGTTATGGACTCTTTTTTTTTTTTATGAAATTTTTACTATTGAAATGAGAACGATCGATGATTAATCTCACATCAACAACATAATAAATAAAATTTGTAATTATTTTTTATTTTGTGATTAGAGTTAGATAATAAAATTTATAATATCTCTAATATTAATCATATAAAATTCAGAAGAAGAAAAAAAAAAGTTGCTTTACTTGCTGAGAAAGGGAGAGGGACGTATATCACAAGGACCTAGTACATCCCCTAACTATGCGATCAAAGGAAATTTCTGAACGCCTACTACAATGCACTAGTCAACACACTAAACATGTACCAATTTTTGGTTCTCTTCTTTTCCCAAATGTCTCTCTTACATTGGAAAATATGAATTCAATTGGAAACCTAACTCCCATTTACTTGAATTTCATACGCTGTTGATAGAGACTACTACTCCAAGACAACTTACATATCATCATATACCCCTCTATAAATACCTTTAAGGCTTTAACATCACATATTCTTTCCCATCTTCAAACTACTCATATAATTAACCCTCTCTTTCTTCCTCTCTCTGCACACGCAAACACATACAAATACACACAATGGCAATAAACTCATCAAAAATCATGCTCAACTTGCTGGTTTTAACTATGTATAGCCATATCTCTTTCAACTGTTGATGATGAATCACATATCAACATAAAGAATGATAATGCTAATGAACATGTGTTACCATAAGGCGAGGAACCCAAGAAGGGGTCGATTTCTTGCCCAACAGCTCAATGCTGTGAGAACTTATGAAGTGTACCCTAAACTCTGTCGCGATAAGAACAGGATGGGGCCTAATTGCTGCAACAAACAATGTGTTAATCTGATGAAAAACAAACTTAACTATGGGAAGTGTGGAAAAAAGTGCAACTACTCTGAAATGTGTTGCCAAGGGAAATGTGTGAACCCATCCAGTGATGAGAGACACTCTGGCCAGTGCAACAAGAAGTGCAGCAAGGGAAGTTCATGTGAGCATGGGCTATGCAGCTATGCTAATTAAAGAGTTGTACTAGTGCTTTTCTGGTAGTATCAACTAGCAAAGATGTTATGCTTCATATATATTGTAAGAAATAGAAACTTGCAGCGAAATATAAGTAATCGGTTTTTTGACATACCTCTCTTGACCTAAATTGATGATCACACAAGAGTTTTGAGATTGTTCTACGCTGTCTAAAGCCAGCCTCCATGCAGACCAGCTATTCAAACACATTCTAGATTCTAGTTTGTATAATTCACAAACTAAAAACGTTTCTCCGATGATGTTGCACACTACTAGAGTGATGCAAACATAACCCACAACCTAAGAGCCTTACAACACTCTGTAAACACTAAGAAATGTAGAATTTGTTCACTGTTTAATGGGTACCATTCTTGGTGTTTATATACACACCACTCCATTAATATTGAGTGGGATAGTGGATTTAGTGGGGTAGAGTAACGGTCCAATACCATTACTCCTTAACTCCTGGATTTTACAATCTGACTGAGGCAAACAAAGGAACATGCTCATTTTGGGTGTCTATCCATATTCTTTTCAGTTTCTAACATATATAAATAGCTAGGGATAAAATGTGATAGTAATACATACACAGGACCAAAGGAGGAAGTATGATTTTAGGTAACAAATAAAGGCAAGATGATCACTCTTTCATACGCTTTTGCCAACATACGTATCTATTGGTGGGAAATATATTGCTTATCTTGTTTTTGGTGTAATTGGTGTGATACTATTTAATTATTGTTTTTTTTTTTTTTTTTTGAGGAAATAAGTGTTGGGAAATTTAAACTCCGGTTGATAGAATTAACAAATTTTAAACTCAATTTGTTAATTAGATTTATTATGAATAAACCATGTTAAAACAAAAAAAAAAAAAAAAAAAACATCAATATCATGTTAAAATCATGCACAACGGAATAGTAAATAAGACAAGATATAATGATCTAGGAAAACCAATGAAATAAACTAGTTTCATAGTAACAAACCTAGGGGGGAAACCTTCTCGAAAAGCAATTCACTATAGTAAAGAGAAGTTTTATGTCTAGTACAAAACCTTTGTCCCTAGACTCTACAATCCTCATAGATGAACTTAAAGCGTAAACTTTATACCGCTTCAGAACCTCTGAACACTTCAACATATGAATGTTACCATTAATGCACGAATCCTAGTACGTGACTAACAAATGATGCACGGATCCCAATACGTGACTAACTCCAGCAACTTGAAGAAGGTTGTTGACTGCAAAGTTCTTCACTTTATCAACAATGAAGATCAAGAAGTACTTAGTTACAAAACCCTAAGGCACAAAAAACGCGGTAACTTCTTGTAGAGAGAATAAGGCACTAGGTCACTTTCTGCATGTATTCTCCATAATGAAGGCCTTTAGAATAAGTCTTATATATGTTTAGGGTTGTGAGAAAAGAAACCTTACACATACATGTCAGCATGAGCCGAAAATCAGATCTAGAAATTCTGATTTCGTAGATCTCAACAAATTCAGCTTCTATCAAGTTTCTGTCGAGTTTCGTTCTTAAATCTCTATAGATACTGATTCTGTCGAGGTATCTGTCGAGCTTTAATGAGCAACTCTTCTTCATTTGTTTCTTGGTCCAATCTTCATGGCTTTAACGCTTGACTTGAACAACATGTTTCTTGAAGTACTAACTCCATCCTAGATCTACCCAATTACAAGTAAAGTGCATTTTGTCAAAGGATTAGCCAATTACATAAATTATGTTCTTAACAATCTCCCCATTTGGCAATCCGTGACAAAACCACAACAAAACAAATAATCATAAAAGAAGTCTTAAATCACTCAACTCATAACCACTTGTTGTATTACAAAATAAATCTATCCCTACTACAAACTCTTGAAAAACTTTACAAGAAAAAATATCACGGCATGATAGACTTTCACAACCTATCTTTTTGAAACACTTAATCAAAACTCATCAAGGCATCATGTGAGAAGCAAAAATAAAGATTGCATACATAAAAAAACATGTGTATAAAGAGAGAAAAGAAACAACACATGTAGAGATAGGTGAAGAAAAACATACATCATCATGTATATATGAAAATAAAAAACAATGTATGTAAAAATGGTCACAAGACCGGTAGACAAGAAGCTAAAAGAAGCTCCTAAAACAACAAGGAGGTAAACACTCCCCCTAAAAAGATGAAACACAACTCCCCCTTAAAAAGGCATGTATTTCTCCCCATAACATGTAGAATCTTAAAAGAAAACACATTTTCTCCCCCTTTTTGTCATGATTGGCAAAGGATACAAGAAACTATAAAACTTCACCCAAGAAACATAAAGATGATCAAGAGAGAAAAAGGAATTCATATAAATGCATTAATTTAATGAAATAAGATGCTATTAATGACAAGATAATAGAAAAATGCAAAAAATGTGAAAAACAATGCATGTAAGAGGGTCTCGACAAATCGAGAAGCTGTCAAACTTCTATCGAGATGAAACCTAGAAATCTCGATGGATCGAGAATCTATCAATGATGTGTTAAGCAAACAGAGAGCACAAGATTTTGGCTCGATGGATCGACCTATCTGTTGAGAAGCTGTCGAAGTCAAACCAAGAAATCTCAATAGAAGAGGTATCTATCGAGAAGTTATCGAGGATGCAAAAAACAGGTTTTTCAATGGGAAAAAAAAACATAAGATGAGGAAGCAACAAGATGGCTACTCAAACAAGCATCCAAGCAACATGTTAAGCACTCAAACCACACTTCAAACTCTAGATGCAAAGCATTCCTAGAACAAAACACACACACTAAACAAGTCTAACCAATTTTATTTTTCAAAAACAAATTAAGATAGTTTAGTGAGCATATATTAACACATGCATTCCTTATGATAGCCAAATCACATTATACCTACACATGTATCAAAAATAGCAAAAAATTTGCGTGTTGTGTGTGAAAACATAGCAAGAGTGCATAAGTATCTCATATTATGACGATTTGAGATATGAGAAAAATCAAATACGCTCACACACAATCATAACAGCTTAATAGGAACTATCACTTTCGAAGTACATCCTATAACTCTCACATCTCCTAGAAACACGCTTGCAATTATATTTTAAAGCATTTTGATTCTTTTTGCTTTTGTTTTTCTTTGCATATTTTTCTTTTTGAACATAATATGAGAGAGAGAAAATAAATACCTAATTATGTAAGCCAAAATATCACATTTTTGCTATGCCGAAGCACACAAATGTTATACATGATTGACAAGCTTTAGTGGTGAGATAGTTATTTATGCATTTCTCTTAGAATTTTCTAGTATTTTTCGTCAAAAAGAGTGATATGAGTGTTAAATATAAGAGATTACTTAATCGTATTTATCACAAACACGAGTCACAAAGTTCACTTGCTTAGTTGTGCATTGAGATGCTCATCTAAGCTACAAGAGGTACAAAGTTTAAAAAACTTTGTTTCAAAACACACACAGTTTTTGTATGTTTCTGATTTTTTTTTTCTTTCTTTTTATTTTGAAAACAAAACAAAATAAAAACTAAACAACCAAACAAAAACAAACAAACAACATGAAAGCATGAAAGAAAGATGTAGATGCATGAAAGCATGATTCCCAAAGCACAAGAAATCAAGCAAAAGAGAGTCCAATTTTAGATAGAAAGAACTAAAGTAGAGGACAGATAGAAAAGACAATTAAGTCTTAGGCTCTTTTCTCACCCACACAGCACGAGTCTTTGGCCGTAGAGATGACAAGACACGTATCCTAATATGTCTACTAAAGGACATAGAAGAATTAGAATTCTCCTGAAATTGAGTTAAAAAGCTCAACACTTTTAATAACTCTCCAAACAAAGGTGTAGTTTCTTGAGAAGGAACCTGTAATCGTTTGAACACTTGCTTATGAGGATACAAATTGAAGCAATTAGACGAATGTGTCCAAAAACACCACAATGGTGACAAACATGAGTAGTTTTTAAACTACTAGACTTCCTAGAGTGAGATCTAACAAAGGATTTAGAATTAGCCAAATCAGTTTTAGATTTCATACCTTTATCACCTTTCTCAAATTAGGGCACAAAGGCAATCTTTGATCCAGAAGCCGTGGAAGAGGAAGGGCCGAAGGAAACACCATATCCTAAGCCATTCTTATCAGAACTAGACTTTTGAGTACTTAATACCTCATCAAGCTTTGTACTAGACATCCTCTCTATTTGAGTTCTAGTTTAACTAAGCTCAACCTCGAGATTCTTGACATTCTCTTCTAATGAGGTGTTCTCCACAACAAGAGTGTCAACTAAGCTTGTAGTCTCATCTAGTTTGACTAGCAGTTCAGCTTTTTTAATTTTTACCTAATTAAGCTCTTTTTTACAAAGATGAGAAGTCTTTTCAGATTTTATAAATTTAGTGCATAGTTTATCATAGGATTCTTGAAGGGTCAACTTCTTGGGTTCTTCATCATCAGAAGAATCCTCATTGTCACTAGCACTCTCCATAATCATCTTATCGATTGTGGCAGCAAAAGCCATAAAATGACCACATTCATCCACATACTCATCAGAAGAGTCATTCTCAGTGTCACCCAAGGTAGCAACCAACCCTTTTCCTTTTGAATTCTTGGTATTTTCCTTCATAAGATAGTTTGTGCACTCTATACTCATATGACCAAAGCCTTTATACTCATGGCACTGGATAAGAGGTTTCTCATTTTTGCCCTTCCTTGAGAACTTAGATTTTCTAGGAGGTTTATCCTTATCCTTTTTCCTATATTGAAGAAGCTTGATAATCTCATTAGCTATAAAGGTTAGATCCTCATCCTCATCATCATCTTCATCTTCATCTTTGCTTTCATCTTTATCTTCAGAGTCATTAATCTCTTCCTCTATACACTTAAGAGTCAAGTTTCTACTCTTTTCACCTTTTCCCATTAAACCTAATCTCATCTCATAAGTTTGAAGGTTTCCTACAAGCTCAGTCAAAGGAATTTGATCAATGTCCTTCACTTCTTCAATGACAGTGATCTTGGCATGGAATCTTTCAGGTAAAGACCTAAGGATTTTCTTAATAATTTTGGATTTTGCTGTAGATTCTCCAAGGTTGAAGGTAGAATTCACAATATCCTTGAGTTTAGCATAGAACTCATCAAATGTCTCATTCTCTTCCATCCTTATTTCTTCAAAACTACTGGTGAGTCTTTGAAGTCTCAAGTGTTAGGGACATATTTGATGTAATTAACTAATCCTTTGACAAAACGCACTTTACTTGTAATTGGGTAGATTTAGGATTTGTTTAATACTTCAAGAAACAAGTGTTCCAGTTTAGTATTGAAGCCATGAAATTTGATGTAATTAACTAATCCTTTGACAAAACGCACTTTACTTTTAATTGGGTAGATCTAGGATTTGTTTAATACTTCAAGAAACAAGTATTCAAGTTTAGTATTGAAACCATGCAAATCTGACCAAGAAACAAGTGAAGAATGTGCTGCTCATTAAAGCTTGACAGAAGTCTCAACAAAATCCTTTCTATCAAGAATTACTACTGAAGCTCGACAGAATCTTGACACAAGCTGTATCTGTCAAGAATTACGAAATCAAACTTTTCAGATCTGATTACACACATATCCTTGAGTATTTGTGAAGGGTTTTTTTTTTCACAACCCTAGACATATATAAGGATTATTTTAAGAGCCGTCACAAGTGATGCAAGGTGATACAAAGTGATAACTCATGCATATTGTGACCGAAGACAGAAATTGCTCTAGTTCATCATATTCTTTGTAGAAACTATTGTGTCTTTACGCCAAGGGTTTTGTAACCAAAGAGCTTCCTAATCTTCACTGTTGATGAGCTAAAGAATTTTGTAGCTAACAATCTTCCTCAAGTTGGTGTGTTAGTCACGTACTGGGATCCGTGCATCATTGATTAGTCACATACTAAGATTCATGCATTGAACGGAGAGACTGCCGCTACAATACAAGTCCAATTGGGTATTGAGGTAAGAATTCAACTATAGGTTGGTATTGGGTACTAAGATTCATTTTACTTATAACCACTTGTGATTAATAATAGTGGATTCTCAGGAGTGACAATTTTTAATTCACCCAGTGGGGTTTTGCCTCAGTAATTTTCCCCATTTGTAAACAAATTACCTGTGTCAAATTTAATTTCCGCTGCTTTTAGTTATTTGGTGATTTGTTTTTGCTACCACACTATTGTATGTTAAATTGACTTAATTAATTAATTTGTCATAGTGGTCAATACATTTTTTGGCCTATCATCAAGAATGGTCCATGTTTCTTTGGCAACTTCTGTAAATGATATTTTTTTTAAATTTCTTATTGGTCACCCTACAAAACAAAGCATTCAAGGCCCTACTGTTGAAATTTGCCACTTTGATTTTTGCTTCATCCCAATCCACCGGCACTTCCATTGGCTTAATCCAGTCAACTTCAACAGCTTGCCATACTTTATCACCAAAAGCCTACAAAAAAACTTTCATACTAACTTTCCAGTACGCATAGTTAGTACCATCAAATAAAGGAGGAATCAAAAAAGATTGTCCACGATTCATGACAACAGGAGTCAAGGATCACACTCAAGAAATTAATCCAATCAGAGTGTACTCACTCTGATACCACTTGTTGGGAAATTTAAACCCCGATTGATAAAATTAACAAGTTTTATACCCAAGTTGTTAATTAGATTTTTATGAATAAACCTTGTTAAAACAAACAAACAAACATTAATATCATGTCAAAATCATGCGCAACGGAATAATAAATAAGACAAGATATGATGACCCAAGAAAACTAATAAAACAAACTAGTTTCACAGTAAAAAAACCTGGGGGGAAACCTTCCCAAAAAGAAATTCACTATAGTAAAGAGAAGTTTCAGATCTAATATAAAACCTTTGTCCCTAGACTTTACAATCCCCGTAGATGAACTTACAGCAGAGATCTTCTACCGCTTCAGAACCTCTAAACTCTTCAATATATGAACGCCACCCTTAATGCACGAATCACAGTATGTGACTAACCAATGATGCACGGATCCCATTGCATGACTAACTCCAGCAACTTGAAGAAGGTCGTTGGTTGCAAAGTTCTTCACTTCATCAACAATAAAGATCAAGAAGTACTTGGTTACAAAACCCTAAGACCTAAAAGACGGAGTAACTTTTTGCGAAGAGAATAAGGTACTAGGTCACTTTCTGCATATATTCTCCCTAATGACGGTCTTTAAAATAAGCCTTATATATGTTTAGGGTCGTAAGAAAAGAAATTCTACACATACATGTCAGCATGAGCCAAAAATCAAATCTGAAAATTCTAATTTTGTAGATCTCGACAGATTCAGCTTTTGTCGAGCTTCATTCTTAAATCTCGATGGATACTGATTCTGTCAAGGTATCTGTCGAGCTTCAAATGAACAGCTCTTCTTCACTTGTTTCTTAATCCAATCTTCATGGCTTTAACACTTGACTTGAACAACATGTTTTTTGAAGTACTAAATTCATCCTAAATCTACCCAATTACAAGTAAAGTACATTTTTTCAAAGAATTAGTCAATTACATAAAATATGTCCTTAACAATAAGGTATAGAATTACCTCTCTATCTTATAATATTTGAGAATGCTTAATGCTTGCAATTGTAATTTCTATCTATGCTAAACCACATTACACAATACAAATACGTATATATGTGGGTAATTGGTTTTTATTGTAACATAAAATTAAACATGATTTTAGTATGTGAGAATATTGTTCTATCTATTAGTTGATTGATATACTTTTCGATTATTTGGGCAAAGTACTTCTATTAAAAAAAAAATCATGTAACGTGAAGTAATATTCTCATAAATTGTGTAATTTTTTTAATGTAAAACTCTCTCTCTCTCTCTCTCTCTCTCTCTCTCCAATACAACATGCAAAACTTTTATTTTGCTTCCTGTTTTTTTAACCTCCGCCACCCCTCTCCCCCCCCCCCCCCCAAAAAAAAGTAATTTCTATTTACATTTTTACATTGGAAATTTGAACTGACTGATTAAAGGAAAAACTGTTAACATTAATAAAAAAAAAATAACCTACTAAATGATAAGAGGCCCAAACCGCAAAGGCAAAAGCAGGAAAGCATCATTTTAGCACCAAAAATAAAATAAAATAAAATAAAAAATAGCAAGAAAGCATCATTTTAGCAACCATGCATGTGAATAGCACAGTGAGTATGACAAACCCAACCTAGAGTTGAATTTAACAACTAAACCAATGGGTCAGACGTTTGACTGCATCCGAAATTGCCATCTTGGACTTTTCGTCCGAAACTCATCCGTGGAAAAAGGATGGGATGGGACTCGCCTTTGTGTGATTGCCGCTACATGTGCTGATACCAAGTATCGGTTCTTTTCTTATCACAAAAAAAATATATATTATTATGTCTATCAGAAGAACAATTATTTAAAACGGTCCTCCCAAATCTTCTCAATTGATAAAACATTGATACTTATGCATGGTAATCCTACCAGTGAATCTAATAATTTTTTATCCTTGTTCATGACTGAAAACTCTCTCTTCCTTTTTTTTTCTTTCTTTCTTTTCTCTTTTATAATAATCATCTACTAATTCCTTACAAAAAAATCATATAATACATCACATATATATATATATATATAGAGAGAGAGAGAGAGAGAGAACATATAAGTACCATCTTTAGCCTTCTTTTTTGTTGTTGATTATTTTCATCACTTACGGAAAGAACTTGAGGTATTCAACTAAATTTACGTGTGTGGTCCGGATGTAATTTGGAGAAAGTATACAGAAGTCATTGTCGGTTTAATTTGATTTTTTTTTTTTTTTTAAGTTTGGCCTTAAATAAAACTCTGCCTTATTTTATAGTTTCTCTTTTCGTATATTTTGTAATCATTCCGAAACAATTTTGTCTCAAAATCAAAAAGTAAATTTGTAACGATCTTCGCACGCACACAAAGCTCAAAAGAGTCCCAAAACATAAAAATTCTTAATCACATTGATTTAAAAATAGCCATCTCTTAGGAGGAAGTACTCCTTTCACTATATATAATTTAAAAAATAAAAATACAAAGGGAAATTGTAAGGAGAAAGAAAAGAAAAACGGAGTCAGATATTGTGAATGTAATTTGGAATAAAATATTTGTAGTTTATATAATGGAGCGTATGATGGATATTCATGTGATTGTTTTGCTTCTAAGCAGTGAATAAGGCTTTTTTGTTTCTTCATTTCTATGGAAAGTGATTCTTTCAGTATTTTTTATTTGAACTGGATCTAGTTTATAATGATCTAATTAAATATTATAAATCTAAACGTATTAACTATTTCCCCTCCCACCCAAAAAAAAAAAAAAAAAAAAAACACACCTTGTTGAAGGGTATTTAGATTGCAAGCCTATAAAGGATCAAGGATACTTCTATCATTTACACTTCATAATAATATAATAATAATAAAATAGTTCAATCAATAAAGTCCCTTAAGATCGAATAAGAACCAAGGCCGAATCTTTGTCATACTAAAATTAATTGATATTTTAACCTGATAATAAAGAGCAATTATTATGAAATAGAAATTATAAGTTCAAATATATCGTATCAATAATATAATGGGTTCTAAGTTAGTGTAGGCACTATAAGTTAAATTTTTATCAAATTTATTAAAAAATACTAATAACAAAAAAATAATAATAACATGGTCCACCCTGCTTTTCCAAATAGTTTTATGATAAAAGCCTAAAAATTCAAAACATAGACTACATGGATGTGCTTCCGTACCGGGTTTTTGTTTTTGTTTTTTTAATCTCGGAAAAAGACAGTGCTCTGTCCGAATTAAACGAGCCTTATAGAGCCTTTCCGAATCTCTCTTATATACGTACTCCTCTTCCTAAAGTGCTCTTTCGCATGTGTTGCCGTCCTTTTTTTTATATATATTATCCAATTTTCAAAACTAAATTATTTCATGCAAATTTTAATTCATAATTGTTAAAATGACACTAATTGTGAATTTGTGATCAATGTATAGTAATTAAAAAATATGTTAATGATATATCCGAGTAAAGTTGTACAATTCACAACTTGTCGGCTTTTTCAAGTTAGTTTAAACTTTAAGCAAAGATAGAAATTTAAAACTTTTTGGCTTTTCGTTATTCTACTTTTAAATCTGCCCAACTAAGTCTGTTATTTGCTTAAAATGCTAATGTTGTGTTTGGCTCAATGTAAAATATTTTCAGAGTGTAAAATATTTTCAACTGAAAAATGTTTTTGGAAAATAAAAATATTTTTAGGTGTTTGGTTGCATTCTAAAAAATTTTTTGGAAAATATTTTCATGTGTTTGTTTGTGTTCTTGAAAATGCTCTAGAAAATGCATTTTCTACCATTTCTCACATTTTTCTCAGCTTCCAAACAAATATTATAATAAAAATCCCAATATATAAACCTAAAGAAACAAATAAATAAAAACAAAATGAAAATCTCTATGGCAAAAACCCAACACTAGATCGTTATATAGAGAGAGATTTGAGAGAAAAAATAAAGGGCTAAGGCGGTGATGGTGAGATTAAGAGAGAGAAGCAGCAACGGCGAGCTTGAGAGAGAGAGAAGCAACGATGATAAGATCAGCGGTGAGATCTAAAGGCCCCGTCGAAACAGAGGTGGTCCGATCTAGTCACAGTGGTTGTCATTAGTGGGTGGGTGGGCATAGTGGTTCGATCGGTTCGTTTGTGGGTGGGTTAGGGTGGTCTGATCATTTCATGGGTGGGTCACGATGGGGCAATGGTGAGCGACAACAACGACGATACATACATATTGTGAGGTTTCCTCAACCTCCACGGGATGCAGAGCAATTAGGAAAATCTTATTTGGGAAATCCTGATTGAAGACCATAAAATTTAATATCTTAAGACACTTAATACAGTAGAGAAAGCTTTCATTTTTTTTTTTTTTTTTTTGCTCATTTTAGGCAATAAAGTAGTTCAATGCTGAATTATCTCTCTTCATTCAAGGCCAATCCTAGCCAACTAACACTTCGAGTTCAGCGATATATTCTTCTATGGACAAAACTTAGGTACAATACCTTAGATACTATTCCTTAAGTTCCTTTTTTAAGATTCAGTCATGCGACTACTTTACTAAAAATTACACTTCCATCCCATGAGGAAAAATCCACATGACAAAATCTTAAAAGGGAAACCTAAAAAACAACACCTAAGTACTATACCTAAGTCTTACCCTTGTTCTATTACGTCATAATTACAATCTTATTCTTCCTTTAAATTTGTTCTTTGTAATAATGGTTTTTGAACTCTCTTTAAAACTTACTTGTTCAACCCTTTGACATGAGACCAAAAATTATCAGTAATCATGTTCATAAGGACTTTAGACAAAGGACGAGGATCCCAGGTAACATAGTGATATTAGTTTGATGCAACTCTTCATTGGTAATCTAAGTACGTAAGTGTTGTAGTAGTGCCTTTTCCCATAGAGTCGTAGATTTTAAGCAAACTGTTCTTAATCAAAAGGAGCTACGTACTTAATTCTTCATTTTTTGTAATTACTTCTTCTTCTTTGTTTCCTCCATTTATTTAAAACCTCATTAAACAACACTTAGCCATTTATTTATTTTTAAGGAGACAAGATATATATTCACAATTGACAAGATTATAAGAGTATGACCGGCTTAAAAGAAGAAAAAAAAAGTATTACAAATATATTTGTAAAATCATTGACAAAAAAAGGAATATATGTAAAAAGTTTTAAATAATAAATAAGGAGAAAGAAACAAAATTATTATTAATTAAGTGAATGAGGTGTAAGTCAATTAGCATTTAATACTATTTTTTTTAACCATTAAATCAATTACAAATCTACGGTCTACAAATGGTGTAATTCTTGTTAAGTTACACCAGGTGTATTTTCAACCCATCTCATATATATATGTGTGTATGTGTGTAAATCGTTTTTTTTTTTTTTTTACTAACACATTGTACATCACTTTGAGACATAAATGAATACAAAGATTATTCAATCAATACCTTTCCCTTTATTCTTCCCCTATCCTTTTTATTTTATAAAACCAGGACATTTCTTGCATATTTTGATATTTATATATAAATAAATATAAATAATAATGTCAATATAAATAGTATTAGTATATATTTGCAATTAATAGTCAAAGACATTAGGAATTAAGTCAAAGTGCTTCCCTGACGGTTTTTTGTCTACTTGGAAAAGAGCAACCTGTTTTCCTCGTGGGCCTTTGAAGTTTGAACAAGAAAATTTGAGATTCAAAAATCTCAGAGAGAGAGAGAGAGAGAGAGAGAGTCAACTGGTCAGGTAAGACTAGAGGTGCAAATTGCAATGCAACTATGCAAGTGTGACATTCTTTCTAGTATGTCTGAAAATGAAAGACCTCCTCTGGTTTTTATAACAATCTGAAAGATTTTGTAAATTCCTCTCCAGAGAAAGGAGAAAACTTGCTTAAAATATCAGTTCTTAGAGCATGTCCTGAGCATTGAGGTGTATGAGATTTATGGAGGATTGGGTTGGTTTTGCTTTGTATGCTAAACATGGTATGTTGATGGATCTGGATGGATTTGATGATTTGTTGTTATAAAGGCAATGATAGTTTTCTTAAGCTGATGAATTTGGAAGTTCATGACAATATTCATTAACAAAAATTTAAAAATTACAAATTAACCCACAGCTTTTGTCATAAATATTCACATAACTAACTATAAATGGTAAAAAAGAAATTGCGAGTCTATGTAAAAGGAACAAATAGTGTCAATCTTAACCTTTGATGTAAATAGTTATGACAAAATTGAATTAGTTTAGGATTTTAAAAGTACTCATTCATTAAATACTGATTGAATTAATAATAACGGCATATTTGAGATTTGAGAGCTTGCATTTATCCAACAGGGAATGCATTTCTTCGTGCATTTTCAAACTCACATTTTCATATTTTAAATAACATTACACATATTTTCACACACATTTTTACCCACACATATTTCAAAAAATTATAAAAATCTGATCTTAAACTACTCTACCAAACACCCCCTTAGATTTTTCTTGATGAGTGGCAGTATTTTTAGAAATATGTTAAGCCTATTTTCTTGGGATTGTGCTTTTGGGCGCCTAAAACACAAATGGTACCAAAGAATACCGATTGTAGGTAACTAATAACTTTTCTATTACATTGTTAATTGCAAAATTCCATCAGTGGATTGAAGATTCTCTTTGTTTCAACACTTGCGCCAAATATGATATCGTGTCAGTGGAATGCTTATTCAATTCATAAACTTATTATTCATGTATATAGTTTTAAAGTTAAAAAGAATTAAAAAGTTAAACATTTTATGAATGAAATAATTATTAATTTATTTTTGTTTTGATCTTTTACAAATATAGAAAGTATAAGAAGAAAATATAATCTAACAGCTGATTAATCAAAAAATTATTAAATTATATATATTGACATTAGTTATATATACTAGTAGGTATAATTAGAACCTAACTCAATTTAATCATCTGTTTTTCAAGTCTATTAAGCTATGCAGATGTGAGTTTTATATTTTGTAAAGTTAAAACAGTATCAAGTTATGTAACATTGACAAAAGTTATACTAGATATTATCAAACTAACTCAATTACACAAACCACTCAGTGACTCACGTGAGATTTTTTTTTTTTTTTTTCACAAATGCATATTTTTTCAAGACTATCATCATGAAAGACATGTGGATTTCTTATTCTATAAAGCAAGACAAATCAATTATGCACGTTTCACGTTTTATTTATTTAAATATTCCTCCTTTTTGTTACTGTAATTTGGATTAATATTCAAAATTTGTTAACGAGTAAGCCCAAAGATTTGCTTGAAAAGGGGAAGGAAATAGCCTAACCCACCTAACTTTTTATTTTTTATTTTTTGACTTATATAAAATATTAGAAATGTTATTAATGAAAGAATATAAGGTACAAGGTGTACAGCTTATTTGACCCAAAAAAACTCCACTATCGAATGGGGACCAAATGAATTGCATGCATGGCATGCAAAACTATCTCTAAGTGCCTTAAAATATATTTATAAGCCAATTGTATAAACACAGAGTCCTTAAGCAAGCTTTTGGTTCCTATGGGGCTCATTACCAAAAATTGAAATTCCGAGCTGGATCTTCTGAAATATTCTTTCTCCATTTTCAGCCGAATTTGGAGTTTAATATTTCTTTGGAAGCCTAACCTTCGTATACTTGACTCTGATAGGCCGTTGAATTAGACCACTCCACTAATAGTAAGGACTAAGGAGCATTAGAATATATGCAATTTAATTCTTTTTCAACCTAACACGTTATCTTTTAGTCTCCAATCTTCTCTATAAATACCTCTATTCCTCCCTCCATTCTTTCCATCCTAAGCATTCAAACCTTTTACCCTTTATTCTTCATTTAGTTCATTCCCACTTCCATCCATATAATCTCTCTATCTCTCTTTCTTACACAAACACACACCCAAAAACATGAAGTCCCTAATGCTATTCTTTGTCCTGGTCAATCTCATGGCTTTGTTCATTACTCTTTCCGCTACAACATCTAACAATGAACAATTCCTTAACGAGGATGATGAAACTCAAGAAGCAATTTCTCTCCGAGGGACTAGCCGGTTTCTAGCTCAGAAAAATGCCCGAGTTGTCATGACATGTGACAAGTACCCTAGAGTTTGTCATGCCAAAGGCAGCCCGGGGCGAGATTGTTGTAAGAAGAAATGTGTGAATGTGTTAACAGACAGGCTCAATTGTGGGAAGTGTGGGAAGAAATGTAAGTACTCAGAGATTTGTTGCAAAGGTGAGTGTGTAAACCCCAGGTCCAACAAAAAGCATTGTGGAAGTTGTGGCAACAAGTGCAAGAAAGGGAATGTATGCGTATATGGGATGTGCAGCTATGCTTAAAGTTAAAGATGAAAAACCAACTTCAAACCAATCAGGATCAACTAGTTGTGCAGCAAGCTAGCTATACTAGAATATTAATGTGTTTCATTCTACTTATAGCTATAGATGAATTTGTTAATGTGTGTGACTAATAAAGGCGAACCATCACCAATATTTGATGGCTATTGCCGTTGGTAATGATTCTTTTCATTAATTTCTGTAATGAGCTATTTGTTCATTCGATATTCTTGATTTGGTGTAAGTTGTAAGGTTGTTTCTAAATTAATTCATGTAATTATTTTTAGTTTTATAAGATAATTTATGTCAATCATACATTCAATCATTATAGTACAGTACTGTCATTTCAATTTGCAAGCCGGGTTTTCAATAAGTTTGAAAAATTCGTAGACTCAAAGGTTTTTTTTTTTGGGTAAACAGAAAATGGGTAGAGGGGGGTGACCAGTGTGGCTTCCCTACCTGGACGTGACCATAGTAGCGCTCTGCCCGCTCTCGGACAAGACCTCATACTCCCGGTCTATGAGAAACTCACTTTTTATTTTTTTGGACCGTTTGGAATGGAGATGAGATATAAGGAACACCAACATACAGCCAGTTGTTAAGGTTTACACCCAAATCCTGAGACTTGTCGGCCCGGTATCTTACCAACTAGGCCACCCGAATGTTGGTAGACTCAAAGGTTGTTTTCATACTATGATCGACAATGAAGCTATGCCTCACCCTCCACTATTGTAAATGATGAAACCAAGATTGCATTTATGATATTAAGTATTAACACAATATTATTTTGGTACGTGCTACGTCACAACTTCTACAAGCCAAATGAAGAATTTTATACTCCTATTGACATATTTTTAGACATAAAGTTGGACTACAAATGAGTTTCACACAAATAGTAACTCATTGTCTACTTCTATGTATGTTTTCTCTACAAAAGTCGGCAAGCAACAGACGAACACAAATCACGCATCTTCTTCCATTTTATTACACTTTACCAATCAAAGTATGTCGTGTTTTTTTTTTTTTTTTAATCCAGTGTTTGATTATTTTTAATTTTAGTTATTTTATAAATAAAATCAAATAAATACATGATAAATTATAATTAGTGGAATATAAAAATGTGACAATAAAGTTGTTTTTGCAATAGTATATATGAGCAGGTCCCCATATAAATATCTATATATATATATATATATATATATTTGGTTTATAAAAAAGGAAAAAAAAAAAGTAGAAGAAGGCGCTCCGTGTAACTTCTCTACTTAAATATGACCATAATAAGTCTCTATATCAGTTATGATAAGAATTTGACTTATGGCTCGTTGAATTTAGCGTGTAGTGCACTGTAGAGACAATTTTAAAATAAGAGTTTTAACCATTAAACTAACCTAGTTGCCTAGTCCAAGTGCTCCAAGTGGTCTAGGGGCCATTTAGTGGGCCGTACTAAATCATATTTTTGGAACTAGATAGCTGCCGGGCTCCAGTGCTCAACCTTGGTGTGATTAATTTCTTCCCCTAATCACGTTTGGGGGCTGACCGTATCAAACTATAATCACTGTACTTTTCATCGTTCACTTATTTTAGGATTTGTTTACTCGATTTTTGTTTTCTTGCAACAAATGAAAGAGAGATCTGAATTCAGTTTCTCCTAATTAAGGCGTATGAATAGTGTAACCACAAGACTTTTAGTAGGATGTCTTTATTTTCTTGAAGATTCGTTTACTAGGATCTTGTATTTAATTCTTCATATTCAAAAGTTTGGACACCCCGACCACCCCCCCCCCCCCCCCCCCCCAAAAAAAAACTCTTGGATCTTCATATGATTGCCAATCTATTTCTTATATTTCTAATATGAACAATATTTTTGTGAAAATGCTCTATTTTAGCCACCGGCAGGGATAGGGGAGGCCATGGTATCTCTTTCTCTAACCTATGAATGCTACTACAACTCTGTTTGTTTTAATAGAAAACCTTGTATAAAAATAACTTTTCTGTATTTTCTATTGTTTGGTAGTATCAGAAAAAGTTAATTAACAGAAAACTATTTTTAATCAACAGAGAAAAAATGACTTATTTTTAGATATTGTTTTTCACTATTTTTTTTTTTTTTTTTTTTTTTGGGAAGACAACTCTATCACATAGTAAGCTTAAAAAGAGAATTTGGAAAATTATTTTTCAACTCATTTAAGATTGCTACCAAACATAAGAAAATGAGATAGTTTTATAGAAAATATTTTTTTTTAAATAACTCATTTTCTAGAAAATATTTTCGCCAAAACAAACAAATCGAAGAACTACTTTACTAATAAATATGTGTATAGTTTCTACTTTTGTTGTTTATGTTTTAAGATATTCCTACGGCTGTATTTCTCTAAAGTAATTTAAAACCTATTTTAGTACGTACAATACAAGAATGTAGAGAGCACAACTTATTTGTGTTAAAGTTAATTTATGAAAAGCATTTTTTTAATCATTATTTTTTTACTTAAGAATTTTATTATATTTAGCATGGTCTTCGGGGAAAAAAAAATCTGACTTTGCCATTGATTTTAGTGATTTAGCTAAATCTTGGAAATATTTCACAATAAATTTTAGTAGAAGGCTTTTTTTTTTTTTTTTTCAAAAGCATAAAGTCCAACAAATTGAAGATGTAAGAATTAAAGGCGTAAATGCACTTTTAGTTCCTACATTTTGTTTTTTTTTTCATTTTAGTCCCTACATTTTAATTTTACCACTTTTAGTCCCTAAATCAATTAACGCGTTCCATATTGGTCCTTTCCGTTAGCCCACCAACGAAAATTGCTTAGGTGGCAAACTGATGCTGACATGACTAATTAAAAAATAATAAAAAAATTTAATTAGTATTTAAAAGATGCCATGTCAGCTTATAAATAAATAAATAATTAATTAATCAATTTTAACGAAATTAAAAAAAAAAAAAAACAAAATTAAAAACAATAAAACATATCAATTCAGATCTAAATACTTTTTGGACAAGAATACAGAAGAACACAATCATAGATTTAAACATTATCACAAGAACATAAATCACAAACTTAAAACCAAACACAAAAAACACAAACTCAAATTTAAACATTAACCCAAGATCACAAACACAAAGAACACAATAACAAACATAAACCAATTAAAAAGAGTAATTAAAAAATTTTTTTTTCTTTTCATTATTTTCGAAAGAACAGAGTAACATGTTTTTTCATGTTCTTTCCAAAGAACATGAAGGTTGCCCAGAAAATCAAAAATCCCTTTCCTCCGCCGAATCCTCCAACAAATCAAACTCATAAACCCAGAAAAATATTAAAATCCACATGAAAAAAACAAACCCAGATAATTGAACAAGAACACAAACCCAGCAAACTTAAAACCCAAAAAATTAAATTCAAACCCAGTAAAATGAAATTTGAGCCTCCAAATCTCACATCCTAGCAAACCCAAGCAACCACCAACAAATTGGCAAAACCCAACCCACCAGCACTCCCCTGACCACCCACACCACCAACAGATCGGAACAAAACCACCCACACCACCAACAGATCAGAACAAAACCACCCTCCAACAGATCAGAACAAAACCACCCACAACAGATCGGAACAAAACCACCCACACCACCAACAGATCGGTCAGATCGGAACAAAACCACCCATACCACCAACGGATCGGAACAAAACCACCCACCTCCACTCCACCGACCACACAAATCCTTGTGTTGGAGAGGGAAAAAAGAAAAAACATAGCCAATATTCACCGCCCGATCAAAAAAAGAAAAAGAAAGAGAAGGATCCGAATTGGAGATCCGAAAGACGGATCAGTATCTAGAGTTACAGGAATCGGATTGGAAGGAATTGAGAAGAGAGGCTTGGAAGATCAAAGGCGATCTCGACGTTAAGCTCAATTCCTAGGACAAAGTCGGCGCTAGGTTCACCCAAGGAAGATTTGATCTTTAGAGCTTTGATCCCACATCCACGATCTGAGAGAGAAACTTTAGAGCTTTAGAGCTTTAGAAAGTTGAAAGAGAGAAGGAGATTTTGGTCTGAGAAAGAGATATTTAGAGACTTTTGTTTGGGTAAGCAAACCCAGATTTACGATCTCTCTCTCTTCACCCAACCTCCAACCCAATCGACTCCCTCCAACCATTTCTTAAGAGTAGATGGATTATGTTTGTTACTGTGATATTTGTGTCTGTGATCTTGGGTTAATGTTTAAATTTGAATTTGTGTTTTTTGTGTTTGGTTCTGGGTTTGTACATTATGTTCTTGTATTCAAAATGAATTAGATCTGAATGGATGTTTTTATTGTTTTTAATTTTTTTTTTTAATTTCGTTTAAATTGCTTAGTACTTTTTTTATTTATTTATAAGCTGACATGGCATCTTTTAAATACTAATTAAAATTTTTTATTATTTTTTAATTGGCCACATCAGCATCAGTTTGCCACCTAAGCAATTTCCGTTGGTGGGCTAATGAAAAGGACCAATATGGAACGCGTTAATTGATTTAGGGACTAAAAGTGGTAAAATTAAAATGTAAGGACTAAAATGGAAAAAAGCCAAAATGTAGGGACTAAAAGTGCATTTACGCCAGAATTTAATTGATAATCGCATAAAGTGGTAGGCAGTCACTTTTATTATTATTTTAGAGAATTTGAATACTATCTAATAATAGTAAGTTTTTTAGTTTTCTTTAAGCTAAGAGATATTATAAATTGTACTGTATATACCGCATAAACGAATTCCATGAATTTTAAACACATAAAAGAATTTAATGCTAATCATATTTACTATTTGGTCAATTTGTAGAAAAATCATCCTCTCCATTTCAAATAAAACAATGGAGAAATTCCATGTCATGGTTAATCTTCTAGACCATAAAATGCATCCTAATACCAGGTTGTAACCTTTTATAATAAAATTGACAGTAACTCCACCATTTTTCTTTCCTTAACAATCTACTCATTTATTTTTCTTCATTGACATACTAAATATCGTGTTGGTCTTTACTCTTTATTATTATTGTTATTATTATTTTTTTTTTTTTTAATAAGGAGATAGCAACTTTTATTATGAAAAAGATAAAAGCAATACATCTTGTAAAGACACAATTTGAATACTAGGCCCACAGGTTGAATGGACTTAGGCCAAAAAAGCCCAAAACAATGAATTTGTAAAGTGTGAATTGGAAAACTGGTCTTCTAGTAAGCTAAACAATAATCAGGACAAATCCAGATGATAGGAAGACAGATATAGACAAGTTTAAATTATAAAAAGCCGTCCTCGGCGCTGTCCAAGGAGGTTAGGTTTTAAATAGTTCTCTTGTGTGATTACAACTTCAACTTTCAAATATTACAGTCTTTTTTTCAAGGTTTTTCGATCCCTCTTCCCCTTGCCTCTTTTCTCCTTTATATTCTCCTTCATTCTTTATCTCTCTCCTCCACGTGCCAGTAAAATCGTTCCTCTTGATACTTGTCCCATCAGCCTCCTCTTGAAATCTTCAAATAGCAGCTGTAAAGGTTAAAAGTCACTATTCAGACATATTTTCTTCATTAATGCGGTCAGAGAATTAACTACTGGGCATTTAATGTGGTAATAACAGCTTTCTTTAAGATATTTTTCAACTTCTATCTATCTTGTGTGTTTACAAGGTATACCTTTACTAGCAATCTTCTGATATATCATCACAAACAACAAAAATGTATATCTCAACTTTCACTTTGCTTAGCCGAGGACATTACCCTCCTCGGACAACTCTCTTCAATTTGCACGGTTTGCCAATTACTTGTGAAGCCCACAGCTTTGCATTTTCTTTGTTACTAAATTGTCCTCAGATAGATGTACCTCTTCGGATAAGCCAATGGCTCAACATATATATTTAGGCCTCTAGTCCCTACACATCTTCTGCCAAAATAGGCTCAATCATATAAGGATTATTCTCTATCCAAGTTACATAAGTATATATTAATACCCTTGATGAATTATGCCAAGATATATGCTCAGTTGCTGGGACAAAATGGGGATATACCCCTTTCGGCAAAAAATTCCAATAAAATGCCCCATTTTTTAAACTATTTAAGAATATGTTCATGTTTTGAAACTCGATTTTATCAAAATCAAGTTAATTTTAGTGTGGAACTTGAGTTCCATGAACTCGAGTTTTTTGGAAATTTTCAAGTGAAACTCGAGTTCCACAAAAAAAAAAAAAAAAAAATTCTAAAATCAAATTTTACATTGAAACTCGATTTTTAGGAAATCGAGTTTCAAAAAAACGGCATACCTCTAAATATTTTCAAAAATTGAGTATTTTGCTAGAACTTTTCGCCGAAAGAGAATATATCCCCATTTTAGCCGAGTTGCTGTACATGAGATACTTGAGCTGATCTAAAATCTTGCAGTCTTTGCCAAATCCCCACTATAACATTATCATTAGCCATCGGTGGAGTGTGAAAACTCAAAACCGCAGCAGCTACAATTTTTAAGTCACATTCAAATACGGCATCAAGAATACATACATTCCAAGCAAGCTAACGTCTACCTCCAAAGCCTTGGCCTCAGCCTCTACCGAAAGGCATATGGAGGTTCTTAATAAGTCTAGCTTCCAGCTGCATAATTGAGTGCTTGCTCCCGTGAAATAAGTTGGTGCATCTTTCTATATAGAAATAGGAAGTAGATATTCTCAATGTTTAATATTTGACCACCGCTATTTTTGGCACTTAACCCTAAATCTTGTTTCCAATATTTTAATTAAAGTTGACATAATTTTTGCCCTGATATGTCAACCTCGTGGAGGAGGACGAACGGCGGTGGACGGTGAAAGCCGATCTAACTTGGCTGATCTCCGCTGGTCCTTAGCCTGAGAGAGGCAGGTCTTCCTCGAAGGTGTGGTGGTGGTGCAGTGGAATAGGGCGGAGATTCTTCTTCGGCGATGTCTCTTCTCTTTTCTCTCTCTCTTTGTCTGTGTGTTTGACAAAAAGGAAAGGCCGTGCGGACTTTTTTTAATGATAAGTTTTTATATTAATAAAAATTAATGACAAGTTTTTTTTTTTAAGGAAAATTAATTACAAGTTAATGAATAATAAGAACAATGAGTTAAAAAAAAGAGGGGGGGGGGGGGGGGGGGAAGAACAATGTTATCAATAATTCCATAAATTAAGATTAGATAGTTTTAATTATCAAAAAAAATTTTAATAGGTTTTTCTTCAAATCAAATAGAAAGAGTAATTAACAAGTTAATGATTATTAAAAATTAAAAGACAATATTAGGCAAAAATTAATGAATAAATTTATTCCAATTTACATAGATTTGATAAATTTTAAATTCCATAGAATTTTTAAAGGACTGGCTCCAAATTAACATTGATTTGATAAAGACAAACAAATAAGTAATATAAATGTGCAAATTAAAATTAATTTGTGAACAAAAAAGATTGAAATTTTGGAAAATATTACTATAAGATTTAAAAAAATATATATAACTGTTGAGAATTTGAAAAAAGATTTTGGAAATGAATATAAATTAATGATAAAAAAATAATAAAATAATATTAAATAATGAACAAAGAAATAATATTTAAATGAGATTAAAAAAATAATAAAGAGTCTATTAGAAATTGTATTTGAAAATTAAATAGCTTAACAACAAAAGTAGTTGTTTACTCTCCAAAAAGTACAAAAATTTAGAAAAACTGCTAAAAATGCTCTTACTTAAAAACGAAATACTAGTTTATTTGTTTTTTTTTTTTAATTATTAAAGGGTGAGATAAATAGATTTAAGCACAAAATAAGCTAAGGGAACAAAAAATGAACTTTTTTCATTAGCTTTTAAGAGGTTTTTAAAACAACTCTAGAGGTACAAATAAAAATTTGTAACTATCAAAATATCAAGTTTTTAATGATAAGTTAAAAAGTAATGTCATTGATTAGCGGAAATAAACTCCAATAATAATTTGTCAACATGTTGTAAAAATTGTTATGTTTGTAGCATTATTCTTTTTTAAGTCACATTAGAAAGCCTACAATACTTGAACATTTTTCTAGGTGGGTATAATACATCTAATAATTAATTAACATGAAATATTAAATTTTCGTAACATCACATTGAATAGTAACATCACATAAAAGGAGTGCTTAGTTTGCTATGATATGCATCACATTAAGGTAATATTATTATAATGTGAATCTTATCTAAGATTACAAAATATTTCAAATTCCTCTAAACTCATCACCTTATTAAATGGTAATAATCTTACATTACTTTTTTTTTTTAGATGAGATCATCCCCAAAATGCTAGCAAGAGATTTTGAACTCACAATCTTATGGATATCATAAGGTCTTAGGAACCACTTGGCCAAGGATTAATCTTCAATTACTTATTGGTAGAGATATAATAATTTATACAATTAACATAATTGTCCATAACAAATAAATTTTATTTTATAAATGATATTGACTAAAATACCATGAAACTTTTAAAATACTCCAAAATCACTATAAAAAAAAAAACCAAAATATTCTTAGAATTGCCAAAATCACTAAAATACACTTTGAATGTCTAAAATACCCCTAAAAATGATTGAGAGGACGATGTTATTGTCTGAAGTAAACTGCAACAGTACCAACAACCATTGTTGTGGGATAAGTAAATTGCAATGTCTTGGCAACTGGACATGTAGCAGTGAATTGGACAAGAATGCAAGTTGTAAAGGGAATTTCATAGTATTGCGGTCTGAATTTAATAATAAAATTGACAGTAACTCCATTTTTCTTTCCTTAACAATCTACTCATTTATTTTTCTTCATTGACATACTAAATATCGTGTTGGTCTTTACTCTTTATTATTATTTTTTTTTTTTTAATAAGGAGATAGCAACTTTCATTATGAAAAAGATAAAAGCAATACATCTTCTGCCAAAATAGACTCAATCATATAAGGATTATTCTCTATCCAAGTTACATAACTATATATCAATACCCTTGATGAATTATGCCAAGATATATGCTCAGTTGCTTGGACAAAATGGGGATATATCCCTTTCAGCGAAATGTTCAGTAAAATGCCCCATTTTTTAAACTATTTAAGAATATGCCCCTATTTTGAAACTCGATTTTATCAAAATCGAGTTTTAGTGTGGAAATTGAGTTCCATAACTCGAGTTCC
Source organism: Lithocarpus polystachyus (assembly GCA_033629205.1). NCBI lineage: Eukaryota > Viridiplantae > Streptophyta > Magnoliopsida > Fagales > Fagaceae > Lithocarpus > Lithocarpus polystachyus. The sequence continues at coordinate 88,584,195 of CM066166.1, forward strand.
TTGAAAATTTTCAAGTGAAACTTGAGTTCTGCAAAAAAAAAAATTCTAAAAATCGAATTTTACATTGAAACTCGATTTTTAGAAAATCGAGTTTCAAAAAAGGGGGCATACTCCTAAATAGTTTCAAAATTTGAGTATTTTAATAAAACTTTTCGTAGAAAGGGGTATATCTCCATTTTAGCCGAGTTGCTGCACATGAGATACTTGAGCCAATCTAAAATCTTACAGTCTTTGCCAAATCCCCACTATAACATTATCATTAGCCACCGGTGGAGTGTGAAAACTCAAAACCGCAGCAGCTTCAATTTTTAAGTCACATTCAAACACGGCATCAAGAATACATACATCCCAAGCAAGCTAACTTCTTCCTCCAAAGCCTTGGCCTCAGCCTCTACCGAAAGGCATATGGAGGTTCTTAATAAGTCTAGCTTCCAGCTGCATAATTGAGTGCTTGCTCCCGTGAAATAAGTTGGTGCATCTTTCTATATAGGAAGTAGATATTCTCAATGTTTAATATTTGACCACCGCTATTTTTGGCACTTAACCCTAAATCTTGTTTCCAATATTTTAATTAAAGCTGACATAATTTTTGCCCTGATATGTCAATCATGGTCCATTGAGTGTTCGATTTGACTTTCCAAGAAATACAAAGCAGCAAGCCCCTTAGTGAAAGGGAACTCCATGTTGATGCAAATAGAGGAAATTACCATTGAAGGTTGAGACAGATCGTAGAAGGATCAACACGTGGACATGCAAATGTTGAAAACACAACTCCGAGCTCCCGCGTCTTTATAATTTATCTTTTTTCAGAGATAGGTCTCCACAATGTATCTATAGTTGGACATTTGACATGTAGTAATAATAATACTAATTGTAATCGTATTCATTAATTGAAACCAAATTCCCCAGCTTTGTAGATATACAAATTATTGACATTTCTGGTCAGTGCATAATATATTCTAAGCCTACCCCCGAAAATTCCTCCCTATTTATTTGTAGATAGGCAAGGAATACAATTATAATATTCAATTAAAAAAAAAAAACCTCAAGACTCGTATATTTTCTATGATATCTATGGGACAAGTCGGCCAAGCTAAGCTCGTGCACCCACGTTTATTTTGGTGGCCAAAATCATACCAAATTAACAAATATAAATTCATCCCCTAAATCGTGTGCACCAACTTCTCTACATCAACACCTATTTATATTTCTCTCTGTCCCATGCACCTAGTTCATTGTCTCACACATACAATATAACCATGGCCTCCCTATCCCTTCTCTTACTATTGCTTTCATGTTCTCTAACACACTTTGCTTCAATCTCAGAAGCAAATTACTCCGCAACACCTTGGAGCTATGCCCCCACTACTAATTCCTTGCCCACAAACAAAATTACGAATGTAATAGACGCATGTTGGCGCACCAAATCAAATTGGGCCTCAAATCGCGGTGCTTTTGCAGATTGTGCTGTAGGCTATGGCAAAGATGCAATAGGAGGGAAATATGGTGCAATATACGTAGTCACAACAGCTGAAGATGACCCTGTAAATCCAAAACCAGGCACACTTCGATATGGTGCTATCCAAACACAACCTCTTTGGATCATTTTTGCCAAGGACATGGTCATTACACTCAAGAATGAGCTCATTATGAATAGTTACAAGACCATAGATGGAAGAGGAGCTAAAGTTGAGATTGCATACGGGCCATGCATTACAGTGCAAGGTGTTAGCCATGTTATAATACATGGAATTAGTATTCATGATTGTAAGCCAGGGAAATCTGGACTTGTTAGGAGTAGTCCAACACATGTTGGACATCGTCGAGGCTCAGATGGAGATGCCATTTCCATATTTGCATCTTCATATGTTTGGGTTGACCATTGCTTTCTTGCCCATTGCACTGATGGCCTTATTGACATAATTCATGCTTCAACTGCCATCACAATCTCTAACAACTACTTCTCCCAGCATAATAAAGTATGGAGATAACATTTTCCTTTCACTATATTGGTTCACTTTTAAAATTTTGAGCCCTAAGGTCAATGGGTCTCACCTCCACGTACCTTAAGGTGGCCTAATTTCTGGGGCTTGACCCCAGTAGTTTCAGATTAAAAGGGGAAAAATGGTCATGCAGCTAGTTATACTTAGGGTTAGCCTTTTTTTTTTTTTTTAATAGAATCTTTTTTTATATGCATTTAAACGATCGAGGGGATCCCAAATTTCGAACCTCAAACATCTTCATAAAAAAAGGCTAGAAAGTGTCAATTGATTTAAAAATCATTGGCTCCTAGAATGTCTTAGAATTTGATAAGAAACCTATCCATGCCTTGTAAAAACATATATTAGTACCACCATGCGCTCCATCATCTACTTAAGTTTACTTACCAAATAGGTTTTATTTGGATTATATGTGACAAAATATTGATTGTGCTTGCAGGTGATGCTACTTGGACACAATGATAATTTCACTGCAGATAAAATTATGAGAATTACAATAGCCTTTAACCATTTTGGTGCTGGCCTTGTGCAAAGGATGCCAAGGTGAGGCAGACTATTTTTATGATTTCCAAAAGTTAAAAGCAGTCACATTATTCTCATATCAATTATGTGAATATTGCAGGGTCAGGTTTGGATATGCCCATGTAGCCAACAATAAATATGAAGAGTGGCGTATGTATGCTATTGGTGGCAGTTCTAATCCAACCATCTTCAGTGAAGGAAACTATTTTGTAGCTTCTAATCTTCGCTTTTCCAAACAGGTAACAAAATGAGCAAGCGAGTGAATTATTCGAAATGATATAGATGTGTTTAATTGCTTTAGATTTTCTTAGGGCATATCTCTTTCTTGTATGATAGGTTACCAAGAGAGAAGCAAGCAATGGATGGAAGAATTGGAAATGGAGGTCTTCTAAGGATGTATTTCTCAATGGTGCTTATTTTGTTCAATCTGGGTGGGGAAATTGCGATCCATACTACTCTCAAGCTCAATCATTTGTGGTTGCTAATGGATTAATGGTGCCTGCTCTGACTTCTAGTGCTGGTCCTTTGAAATGTGTATATGGTAAAGCTTGTTAATTTGGCAAGTATTTTTGTTAGAACCTTTTTCCTTCCTCCCTGAAGTAATATACAACAAGCTTCATTGAAGCATGTAAAACATTTAGCACTCGAGAGTAATTGGAAGGGAACGTGTATCTGACGGCTTGTAATCAATCATGAATGTCATTTTGAGACTATGCAAAATAAATTCCTAGACAATAGATGTAAAAACCTTTTACCAAATATATATGTTTTAATGAATTATTCACCACTTCGGGGTAATGGCCTCTCATCTCATATGAATTAAAAACTTTATCATAAATTTAATTAAAGCAAACCATTATTATGTGAAAAAGGAATCAAATTACCTCTTAATCTAGCTATTTTACTGTTAAGATTTTATACTTTGTACTTAGCAATGCACATGGTATCACGTCATTTAAGTTTGAAATTGATGTGGTTCTAAATACAACTTTATATTTATAATATTTAATTTAAATTATGTTTTTTTTTTTTAAATATAAAAAGAAGACACTATTCTTCGTGAAATATTGATTATTATAGACATTGTGACAAAACCAAATGGATATGTGCCAGTAATCTGCTGATCCCTGCTATGCATTTGAATTGAAGGTTGATTGAAATTATTGTATGATATCAAGCAAACGATAGATTCGCACCTTGCCTCCTCTTTTTACGATCTTCATTAAATCTTTCACTTTTGAGTCAGCATATATATTAATTATGAAGGATGCATGAGAAAAAGAGGCATAAACTGTAGCTAATAACTGTAAAATTAAAGCAAAATCATGTGCTCTCTTAATAATTTAATATAGACAAAGAAACAGAAGCCATCAAAACAGACATGTTAAAAGTGTAAAAAGCAATCAAAAAATTAAGAAATGAAAAGAAAGGTATTTGGTTAAACGTCGAATGTCTTCAGAAAAGCCTGTTCTCGTTGCTTTGAACCCCACATGTTACTGGTGCCTTGGCTCTCACTTTCTTCAAGTACCATACTCCACCTACAACTCCTAAGGCCCCAGCAGCTGAAACTGCAGTTACTGTCCCTGCACAACAAGAAAAACATAATACAAGTCAATAATTCCTTCACATGATTCAAGCCCTTTACGTTTGAATTTTTATATCAAATTTCAATCCATCACCTGCAATAACTCCAACCCTCCTATTATGCCCAGAAACGCTATGATCTGCACAAGGGTATCTATGTTAATTTACGTCAAATAATGGGTATCAAATTTGATAATATACAGAGGGTCATATCATTTAAAATTATAAATGATATGCACTAGATACATCTTTAAATTTATAATATTTAATCTAAATCATGAAATAGATCTATTTTAAATAAATCATCCTAATTTGAACTGATATACATCTACCATGAAATTTCTAATTAAATGCAGTTTGTTCTCAAAAACATTGCACATACCTTGACAATAAGTAGTAATATTTCTTTCCTCACATAGGCACAAGAAATTCTGTGTCTGAGTGTCAAATCCACAAGTCCCTCCTCCCTTCACCCTATCTTGACACTGAAGGCAACGTGTGGTAACCGGAATATCAAAATCAACCCTAATCCCATATTCAGGGACTTGATCATATGGTTGTGGAGAACCAATATCTTTCCAGTACACACTAGTATAGCTTGCACAATACTTAAGCATTAGCCTCAGAGATTCAGTGGCTTTAGGATAGTATGAGCAGCAAGAAGTACTCCCACTCAATGCAGAGGGACACTGCGGTAAGTGCCGGCAAAGATAACTAGCACTGTCACAAGACGAGTCACACCGGTCAGGGAAGTGTTCACAAAAGATAGGCTTTGGCTGAATGATCACATCATCTTCACTACAATTGAAGAATAGGTATTCATTTTGAGGTGAGAGTGAGAAATGCGTGCTTGTGTCAAGGCTAAATGGCCTTGTTGGACGAAATTTGTCAGTGTCTTGGCAATTCCACATGAAAGGATCAGTGAGTAAAATGTGACGCTCAGAATAGCTCACATTTCGAACTGGGTATCTCCCAGAAGGTGTTCTAAGCTCAAGTTTTCCAGAATCTGAACAGACAAGAATGTGTCTGTAATAAGGGCTTCCACAACCATCGTCAATGCCAAAAGGGTATTTGATAGGAATATCTCCACAAGTGGTTCTACAATGGCTGGCTTGGGCTGTTGTGAGGCTTAGAAATGGAAGCTGAACAAGTAGAATGATCAAGAAAAAGAAAGAACATGTAGAAGGTGGTCTATTTTCTGATAGGTTTGATCTGCAGATGAAGATAGAACCCATAAGAGACATGATAGAGGTTTAGAATCTTTAGATGGTTCCTTTGAAAGATTTTTATGTTTTAAGAGAAACAGTCGGATGAGTAAAGTGATGTCTTATGGACACAGAAAGAATCTCTAGGTGCTACTTTAATCTTTCTCTTTTTTCCACTTTTTCTTTAGTATTCTTTTAGGCATTTTTGTGATTTTTTGTTATCTTCATTTTGGTGCTATTGCTTTCTGGTTTAAGAAGGTTGGAAGTGAGTGATAATGAGTATGTGTGAACTTTAGAGGCAGATGGTCCAACATTCTTGATTCCTTTGCTTGATTGAGCCTTTTCTTTTGTTGAGAACAAAAACAGATCCTAGGGAAGATGAGTTCAATAAATTTATGTGAACTAACATGTCTCATTCGCCACATTCACTTTGTTCTTAGTTCTGACCCAACATAATAGAAGGTGATTAGCCTCCCATACCTACGCCAATAGGAGGAAATAAAGGAACAGTTTCACTATGAAATTGTAGATTCCTCAAACTCAAATCTTGGGGTCTCGTTGAATCTAGAGGCTTGTTCGGTTGTTAAGATTTTTAATTCTTGTGAATTTAAGATTCTTATGAGTTCAAATTACCATTCAATAAGGCCCTTAAAAACTAGCTTAATCCCATAAAAAAATAATAAAATAAAAAACTAACTAAAGAAATTTTAAATTAAATGTATGTTTAAGCGAGAGGAAAAAAAATCACCTCGCAATTATATTAGGTGAGACCTAATAAATAATTAATAAACTTTTGTTAAAGTATGCCTTAGGGCACCTATTTTAGAGCATTTATTACTCTATTTTCCTACCTTTTTTTTTTTTTTTTTTTTTGAGAAACTCCCTACTTTTCTACCTATATTTTAGAAGCAGTAAATACTTCTTTCTTTTTTTTTTCTTTTTTTGCTGAGATTAGAAGCAGCCAACACATTTTTTCTATGTTTAATGACAAAACTATTAAACCTCTTTTAAATTTTCTTTGTTTACCCCATATGGCCATCCCCATCATTTTACAATATGCTTATATTATGTAACCAAAAAAAAAAAAAAAAAAATGCAAACTCTCCTCACACCTAGTTCAATCAAACTTTGGCTTCCTCAGACTGATAGATGAGAGAAGTAGCTAGAGTGGTTGAAGTCAATTTTGGGAGGAAAATCGAGTAAAACTCATGGCTAGGTGAGTTGCACCTTCTCAAGCCACTATCAATCTTCATTCTTCAGTACCATAGGAAAATCTCCAATTGCCAAGCTTTACTTCAATTGAGATCGACTTGCCAATGATGGCATGATAGTGATTTTCGTTGTCTTTTATGACAGGTTTAGATAGAGCGTGGTGTTGATTTTTTTGGCTAACTTTGAGAGAAAAGAGGGGAAAAGTATTTTTGTTCTATTTCTAAATAAATGGCTCCTCGCATAGATTTTCTAATTTCTAAATACGTGGACTCTACTCACCATAAACGTGGTGACATTAAATTCTTACTTTCTCATGCTATAGGAGAAATTATTTAGTCTTTCTAGAGAACCACGTTAACTAAGTCTAATGATCTTTTCAGATCCTTCCATTCAATAATATAATACTATGTATTCAATTTAATTGAATAAAATTCCATGTCACAATTCCTATCACTAACCCAATAAAAAATAAATTATATAAAAAAATTAAAATATTCACCACCATCGTGAATTGATTTTCTAATAAAAGCCCTTCCTACTCTTTTAAGATGGGCTTGGGCTTACATTTTAACAAAAGAAATAAACAAGTTTGGACAAGATTAGAACTTTAAAAACCATTTCTTCTCTCTCGCCCTTTTACTTATTGAGCACGATTCGAACCTTAAGGCTTAAGCTAAAGTTTAAGGATTCATTAAATCATCTTATTGTCTGATTTAAAGTTGCTAATTACCCATTGATACAACTATTTAGGTGACCTTCCTCTTTGATTGACATTTAAACAGAATTAAACCTTAGAAGGGACACTATTTTATGCATAAATAAAATAACAATCATAGCTGGGAGTGGCATTGTTCATGCAAAGAAAAAGATACCATCATGGTGTAAAGGTTCAATACAACCACAAATGGGTGTAGCAGTAAGACCCAAAAAGAGAACTTAAGCCAGACCCATATTAAGACTAAGTACCAAAAACGAAACCACTTCACAACCAAGGCTGAACAAAAGCCCAAGCCCTCTACAGTATGCTCCATGTCCAGTCAGAAAGGCTCCCATCTGTGGGCCAACAGGAGCCCTGATAATAATGGCGGTCCTGTGGGATGTGAATAAGGTACACCGTTTTCTTTTTCTTTTTCTTTTTTTAGATAAGATGGTATTTTAAATTTATCTCATCCGTTCCATAATAATTGTTCTATATTATTATACTAAAACACCAATTGATTTTTTGTATAAGTAAAAATCAGAATATAGATTTTTTATTTAACGATTAGAGACTTTACTTGTTGAGTTATCTGAAATCTATAATTGCACATTTTTAGTAAAATGATCTTTTGTAGCTTGTAGCGGTAAAAACTAAAAACTAAGCTAAAACCTAAATTCTCCAAATCTAGTATTTTACCACTAGCGATTGTAAATCTTTGCAGTATTAATTATGTTTTTTGTTTCTTATTCTAATAATCATGCTAATAATGCTCCTTTTTTATTCATTTACATACTTGGGTTCGTATTGCTTGCTTTGCTAATTGCTATACTACCCGTGTATCTACAAGGACCAAATATCAGCATCATCCATGAGTCCCTTTCCCAATTACATTACTTAAAGTCTATATGACTTCATTATTGACTATCACAATATATTGGCCACTTTCACAAGACTTCCATTTCACACGGTTTCTGTGGGCATTCTCTTAAAATTCTTTCTTTCTTTCTTTCTTTTATTTTTATTTTTTTTTTTTTCTTACCTATCCTTTCAAGAAATTTTCTTTTTGTCATTTGCATCATGTACTTCATGTTCATGACCTTTGTCTTTTTCTTTTCTTTTTTTAAACTTGCACTTAGCACACCTCATTTGGCTCAACAAATGGGTAATCAAATAAGTCACTCAATTAGTAAGGAAGTAGAGAGAAAATCAACCTATCCGTGATTATAAAACCTCACCAACTTCAGTATAAAGCATATACTTTTCAAAATAAGATTATAAAATAAGTAATGTCATTTGTCTAAACGCTTTCCTCATTCAACATTTTTTAGTTTTATTTCCCTCCCTTTTAGTGTTAAAGCTTTAATTATGGTCATGGGCCTTTTTCTACTATCACTTAATTGTCGCTATCCATGCATTGCACAAATGTCCCAATAGTCAAGTTCTTTGTGACAGCCTGAATTGTTACGGCAAACAAATGTCATTTTAATCTATGCAAAGCAAAAGGAAGCTCAAACAAGTTTGTCTAGTAATGGCCACCAAGCAATAATACCAAAGACTTTCTATTAACGCGGTTTGCGTGAACAACTTACAATCTTTTTAAAAAGGAACCAAAATGCGAAATGTCCAAGCACTTTGGTTGACAATGACCAAAGGATTTGAGAGGCAGTGAACATATAGATAGGCTTATTATAATTGTATCTACTATTTTTGTTGAATAGTTTGGTCTAAAAAGAAAGCCTTCATACATTGACAAATCTGCAAAAACTCTAGAGGATACCAAAAAAAAAACTAGAAAGTTTATGGAAATCAGTCTAAAATGAAATGATCAACATTGTCACACGAAAGAAAGTCATGAAATTTCAACCAGTCTCCATATATGATATGGTGTGAAAGGCATCTTCTACGTGCCTCTCTCTCTTGCACTTAAGGGAAACTTTTTCCATTACAGTCCACAGTCTTTGGCTTAATTATCCATAGAAAGTTGGAAACTCTTGGACCATTCTTTATTTTTTAGCGGCTTAACACAAAGCACACGGTCCACCCCACACCACGCCTCCAAAGTCCGAATTTCAACTTTTAGGCCCATCAATAAATGGTTCTTGAAAGGGACCGTATGAACTATGAACCGACCTAGAAATTCAAGTATTTTGGCCTAAATGAAAGTAGGAATTAATAGCTCGTCTTCATCTTATAAATATCATAGAGTTTTAAGGGCTAGGAGACGGAATTGAGTTAGACTTCGGATTTGAATTCCCTTGATCCCACTTTCTTTTCTTTGGGGAGGGGCAGCTGTGGTCCCCTTGATCCCACTTTCTTTTCTTTTTTTTTCATTATTGGTTAATATCATAGCTTAATCGGTTAACAACTCCTAGTCTTACTAAGAGATTCGGCATTCAAATCTCTCACAGTAACACTATCAAATTATCAACCTAAAAAGAGGGAATATGTCGGTCTTCATAATTGGGTTTGGTCAAGAGAACAACTGGTATATCAAGAAGGAAATTGTTCCCACCCTATAACAAGAGAGCCCATTAATATTGTAATGGCTCCCAACCTATTACAAGATGGGGCTGGATCTAATGTTCACTTCAGTATAGTAGCTTCTATCGATCAATGAACTGGACAAGTACAAGCTTGGATGGTTGAATGATATTTAAAGCGTGTCCTTCAAGAGTAATGAACTTTAAAAGCTTGAGTCTTTCACTTTATTAGCGTCCAAAAATGTTGTACACTTGTACTCGCTTCAATAATACCGGAATCGTCAAGCTTTAGAATGTTAATGCAAAGGAAAAGAACTTTAAGTTTGTGATTTATTCCCCCCCACGAACACGAAGTAGACATGCCTTGTTGTTTCTCAGTGTACCAGCGAAATCAATTTTCACAATGGGTGGGGTAGGGGGGCTCTAGTCTCAACTTTCAACCTTGTTTGGGAGACCCTAGCTGAGTTGTATTTTAGCTATCTAAGCCTTAATTAATAATTATATGGGTTTCATACATTGGATTAACCTACCTTGCAAATCTTAGAGGATCAGTTTGAAATTTTGAATTGGGTTTTCAATGTGTTTGTTCATATTCATTCACAACTAGTCACAGGACTCCCAACAAATGACTGCAAGTAGGGTGAATTTTTTTTTTTACCATACTTCTGGGGAAATTTAGGTTTGATGCTGGGTCCATAAGCAGTAATCTGAATTTTCCTCTTTTCCAATCTTTTCTCATATGATTTCAGCAAGATACTTGATAAATTTGGTAGTAAAATAGATTACAAGCGTTGAGATGTATTATGTATACTACTAAATCACTTTCTATAGACGAAATTTTCTATCAACAAATTCTTATAAATTTCACTAGAAAGCTCAAGGGAGATAGAACCAACCCTTTTTCTTTGTATGCTTTTCTTTGTATGTATATCATTTCACTCATCAAACAGGGCCAAAAAAACTTTAAAAAAAACAAGGATTTGGTGCCCTTTCAAGCTACATCCCGTTATAAACAGACAGAACCAAATTGGCCTCAAGATTGATTTAGTCACATATTAACCAGGTCGCAAGGAGTGAGTAGCCCCTCCACTCAAAACATACGCAAAGCATCAAATAAGAAGCTTTCAAGAAATATTATTGGGTCCACTATGTTTGTGTGTGTTTGTTTTGGGGTTTGTGTGTGTGGTAAAAAAATAAACACAAGAGGACTAAAGTCAAGAACGAGTTTGCTGTCTAGTTGACAATGAATGATAGATTTCTTTTGTTTTCACTCTATATTAAAATAAGCTTTATATATGTTTAGGGTTGTGAAAAAAGAAACCCTACACAAATACATATGCTTGGGCCAAAAATCAGATCTGAAAATCTGAATTCTCGTAACCTCGATAGATACCTTAATCGATTGAGGATCTGTCAAGCTTTATTCATTAAATCTCGATAGATAGCTATCTGTCGAGCAGCTGTCGAGCTATCAATCCAACTTTAATGAATAACCTTTCTTCACTTGTTTCTTGGTCCAATCTTCATAGCTTTAATACTAGACTTGAACAACATATTCTTTGAAGTATTAAACACATCCTAGATCTACCCAAATACAAGTAAAATGTGTTTTGTCAAAGGATCAGTTAACTACATAAAAATATTGACATATGTTCCTAACAAATGAAACACATATGTCCTAACAATCTCCCTCTTTGGCAATCCGTAACAAAACCATAACAAACAAATGAACATATGAGAGAAGTCATCAATCACTCAACTCATACTCGCTTGTTGAATATAATAAAATCTATCTTAACATAAACTCTTGAAAAACTTTGCAAGAAGAGAGTTTATGGCAAGTAGACTTTGACAACATGTATTTCTGAAACACTTAAACAAAACTCATCAAGGCATTTTAGTGTAAAGCAGAAATAATAAATTGCATACACGTAATAAGAAACATATGTATAAAGATTAAAAAAAACAACACATGTAGAGATAGGTGAGAGAAGACATACATCATATATATATATATATATATATATATATATATCAAAGATAAATACAATATATGTAAATATGGTCACAAGACCGGTGTACAAGAAGAAGGAGGTAAGCACTCCCCCTAACAAGATGAAACACATCTTCCCCTTACAAAGGCATGTATTTCTCCCCCTAACATGTAAAATCTTAAAAAAAAACCACATATTCTCCACAATTTCTACTCCTTTTTGTCATGATTGACAAAGGCTACCAAAAGCTAGAAAGCTTCACCTAAGAAACATAAAGATGATCAAGGGGCCACAAGAAATCCATAAAAATGCATGAATGTAATGAAACAAGATGCTATGAATGACAAGATAATAAAAAGATGCAAAATAGTGAAAAACAATGCATGCAGAGGATCTCGACAAATCAAGAGGTGTCGAGTTGCTATTGAGCCAACCTCACTGGATCGAGAAGGTGTCGAGGATCTATCGAGGAGACCAAAAGTTTCTCGATCGATCAACCTAGCTATCAAGAGGTGTCGAGATTGCGATAAATAGTAACTGAAGAGCTCAATAGATAAGCTAGGTGTCGAGAGGTATCAAGGAAGTGTCGAGATTGCTTAAAAACAGTTTTTCAAGAAAAAAAAAACACAGATATAAATGCAATCAAGCATACAACTCAACCAAAGATCCAAACAGCATTTTGAGCTATCAAAATCATCTCTCAACAAAAATTTTAAGCACGTGGATCTCAAAAACACACACACACATACTAAACAAGTCTAACCAATTTTATATTTCAAAAATAAGTCAAGACAGTTTAGTAAGCATACATTAGCACATGTAAAACTTGTGATGTACATGCACATGTATCAAGAGTAGTAAAGAATATTGCATGTTGTGTATGAAAAACATTGTAAGATAGCAAATGTGTATGCATGTTATGACGATTTGAGATATGAGAAAATCACTTTATCTCACACATAATCATAACTATTTGATGAGGATTATCACCTTTGAGATACATCCTATAACTCTCACATCTCCTAGAAAACACGCTTGCAATCACATTTAAAAGTATTTTTGATCTTTTTACTTTTTAATTTTCTTTACATATTTTTCTTTTAAGCAAACCATGCATGGGCATATATAAGAGAGAAAAGAAATACTCAATGATGTTAAGCTTTTGACAATCACTTTTGTTATGCCGAAGCATACAGATGTCATTGACATTGCACTTTTATTATGCCGTAGCATACAGATGTCATTTTATGATTGGCGGGCAGCAATGGTGAGATGATTATTTATGCCTTTCTCTTAGGATTTTCTAGTCCTACCCATCAAAAAGAGTGATATAAGTGTTAAGTACAAGAGATCACTTTACCTTACTCATCACAAAGACAAGCCACAAAACTCACTTGCTTAATTGTGCATAGAGATGCTCATCTAAGCTACAAAAGATACAAAGTTTAGAAAACTTTGTTTCAATGGCCATCCAAGGTACACAAATACCAATGTACACAAACACACACTGTTTTTATATTTTTCTGATTTTTCTCTTTTTATTTTGAAAGACAAACAAAATAAAGATTAAACAACCAAACAAAAACAAACAAACAATATGAAAGTATGAAAGAAAGATGCATATGCATGAAGGCATGATCGAAAGATGCAGATGTATGAAAACATGATTCCAAAAGCAGATAAGAAATCAAGTAAAGAGAGTCCTACTTTAGATAGAAAGAATTAAAGCAGAGGACAAACAAAAAAAGACAATTAAGTCTTAGGCTCCTTTCTCACCCATACAGCACGAGTCTTTGGCCGTGAAGATGAAAAGGCACGTGTCCTAGTATGTCTACTAAAAGACATAGAAGAATTAAGATTCTCCTGAAATTGAGTTAAAAAGCTCAAAACTTTTAATAACTCTCCAAACAAAGGTATAGGTCCTTGAGAGGAAACCTATGACTGTTTGGACAATTGCTTATGAGGATACAACTTAAAGCAATTAGGACGAGTGTGTCTAAAAACACCACAATGGTGACAAACATGAGCAGTTTTAGAGCTACTCAACTTCCTAGAAGGAGGTATAACCTTAAAGGTTGACAGAAACCTCAACTTAGGACAATTTGGCCTAATATGATCAACAATATGACAATGATGACAAATGGGGACAAATTCAGATTTATCATTCAACCTAGGAGGAGTTTTAGACATAGGTTTAGAAATTTCAGCATTAACATCAGATTGTTTCCCTTTGTCTATCCTAGCAATATTAGCCTTCAACTCTGGATTATTCCTTTTAAATGAAGGAATATAAAAATCCTTTTCTTTTGAGTTAGGCTCAACAACAAGTTTGACACTAGTTAATTTTTCAACTTCAGTTTTAGATTCAACTAGTTGCTCTTCCAAACTTTTAATTTTGTCCACCTAAGATGAAATTTAATTTTTAAAATTCCCATTCAAATTATTGGCTTCATCCAATTTTGCAATCAAATCATCTTTTTCAAGCTTTACCTTTTTAAATTTAGGTTTTAATTTTGTAGAATATTCAAGAGATTTCATACAAAATTATAAAGTTTGCAATAGGCATCTTAAATATCATCATCATCATTCAACACAAGATCATGCACATCAAAACAATCAAGAGATTCCATGACAACGGGGTTCAAGGATCACACTCAGGAAATTAATCAATCAAAGTGAACCAGATCTGATATCACTTGTTGGGAAATTTTAGACCTCGATTGATAAAATTAACAAGTTTTAAATCCAAGTTGTTAATTAGATTTATTATGAATAAAACTTGTTAAAACAAATAAATATCAATATCATGTCAAAATCATGCAGCGAAAAAATAAATACAACAAGATATAATTACCCTAAAAAACCAATGAAACAAACTTAATTCACAGTAAAAAACCTGGGGGGGAAACCTTCCCAAAAAGCAATCCACTATAGCAAAAAGAAGTTTCAGATCTAGTACAAAACCTTTGTCCTTAGACTCTACAATTCCCGTAGATGAATTCGCAGTAGAAACCTTCTACCGCTTCAGAACCTCTAAACTCTTCAATATATGAACGCCACCATTTTTTATGCACGAATCCCAGTACGTAACTCACTCACCAACTTAAGGAAGAAGAATGTTAGCTGCAAAGTTCTTCACGTCATCAACAATGAAGATTAAAAAACATTTGGTTACAAAACTCTAAGGCGCAAAGACACAGTAGCTTCTTTTAGAAAGAATAAGGCATCGGTCACCTTTTTCATATGTTCTCCTTGTATTCTCTTATGTGACGGCCTCTAAAATAAGTCTTATATATATCTACGGTTGTGAGAAAAGAAACCCTACACAAATACATAAACTTTGGCCGAAAATAAAATCTGGAAATCTGAATTCTCGTAACCTCGATAGATACTTCGATCGATCGAGGTTCTATCGAGCTTTATTCATTAAATCTCGATAAATAGCTATTTGTCGAGCAGCTGTCGAGCTATCTGTCCAGCTTTAATGAATAGCCTTTTTTTCACTTGTTTCTTGATCCAATCTTCATGGCTTTAATACTAGACTTGAACAACATGTTCTTTGAAGTATTAAACCCATCCTAAATCTACCCAAATACAAGTAAAGTGTGTTTTGTCAAAAAATTAGCCAACTACATAAAAATATTGACATATGTTCCTAACAAGTGAAACACATATGTCCCAACATGAATTTTCCCCTTTTCCAATGTTTTCTCATATGATTTCAGCAAGATACTAGATAAATTTGGTAGTAAAATAGATTACAAGCGTTGAGATGTATTATGTATACTACTAAATCACTTTCTATAGACGAATTTTTCTATCAACAAATTCTTATAAATTTCACTAGAAAGCTCAAGGGAGATAGAACCAACACTTTTTCTTTGTATGCTTTTCTTTGTATGTATATCATTTCACTCATCAAACAGGGCCAAAAAAAACTTTAAAAAAACAAGGATTTGGTGCCCTTTCAAAGCTACATCCCGTTATAAACAGACAGAACCAAATTGGCCTCAAGATTGATTTAGTCATATATTAACCAGGTCGCAAGGAGTGAGTAGCCCCTCCACTCAAAACATACGCAAAGCATCAAATAAGAAGCTTTCAAGAAATATTATTGGTTCCGGTATGTGTGTGTTTGTTTTGGGGTTTGTGTGTGTGGTAAAAATATAAACACAAGAGGACTAAAGTCAAGAACGAGTTCGCTGTCTAGTTGACAATGAATGATAGATTTCTTTTGTTTTCACTCTATATTAAAATAAAAAGGGGGTAATCATGGTTTGTTGTTTCATGTCAAATATATATGGCGAAGACTGTGATGGATTTGTCGGTCTCAAAGGCGTTTGAAAATTGAGAGAAATGGGTTTGAACCACGTAAATAAACAAGGGAAAATTTTGAATCAGAAGAAGCCAAAGTGGTTGAAACAAAGAATCAAAGATGACTTGTCCAATTAAAGAATTATCAAGGTGCTATCCAGAAAAATCAGACCTTTTAAATTAAAGTAAGTCGAAGATTTTTTTTTTTAATGCAATTTCTTTTTCCCAAATAAAAAGAAGTATATATCTAATATGGACTCATCAACTTTACACCACATAACAATAAGGGTAATACCACACGTATTACCAGGGTCTCATTAAATTTCTAAATGCACAATATTTTTCACAACTATTAAAATAGCATTTATGATATCGAATATTTTTATTATCATAAGCCAACAATGAGTTGATGCGGAAGAATAATACTCTAATTACAACATTTGTGTATTGACTTCACACCACATGACAATAAGAGTAATACCAAACACACTGAGTCCCCTCAAATTTCCAAATGCACAAAGTTAGTTTTTTCACAACTGCTGAAACAGCATATTCCATATCGATAGATTTATATTATCATAAGCCAGCAATGAGTAGATGCGAAAGAATACTACTCTAATTACAATTAAATGCGTGCTTAACATTTGTGTAAAATAAATTGACATGATTTTGTCCCTTAGTGTGAAAGGTATCTTTAAATTATTTGTGGGTTTACGCCAACCTTCTCATCAATGCCGTTAACAGCATGGTTCTTGATGGATAGTGTGCTAATTTTTCTCTAATCCAAGCTGTCCCAACCTAACCAGTGCACCAAATTCCTGTGTCATGCAAGTAAAGCCACGTGGGAAGTATCACATGGTCAGTGATAATCTCAGTCAACTGTCTTTTTCTTCGATGTGTGTATTTAGAAACTTTCGTAGTTTTAGGGGGTCAGGGTGTTGACATTTTGATCGATTTACTATTTTTGATGCTCTTCCCCATGCTATATAATGCAACCTTTCGTATCAAAAATAATAATAATAATAATAATAATAATGCAACCTTTAATTATTATCGATATCTCTTGCCCAACAAGAAAAAGAAAATCAATTAAAATTTGGGGGCAAATAAATAAATAAATAAGAGAAAACAAAGTCTCGTATCTTTAAATACCCTCAATACTAGTGATTACCTTTCACCAATCACCAAGAGAATCGGTATGAACCATATGGTTGTGCTAGCTATTGTTTAAAGGCAAAAGAATAATTCACTCGGTGCTAAAGGATTTGAAATACAAGAGAGAAGCCTATTTATCCTCATAATAAGTCCATTTTTAAATTTTAAGAGAACTGGAGTAGTATTTGTTTTATTTTTTATTCATATTTTTTTTTTAATTGAATAAAAGAATAGATACATTGGATGATTCTTGGGTAGTAAATAGCTAACAAGACTTGTGATATTGAGCTGCGAAAGAAGAAATAATGGATGCGTCTTAATTAGATCTTTTGAAAAGAGAAAATCGCAATGAGGAACTTGTACCTGCACTAGCTGACTATTCTAGTCTATAATGATTAACTATTCTAAATACTTCTTTTGGACTCGATCGGAAACCTTGCAGCATTAATCAAGCAAGGGGTGCATCACTCACATCATTCCACAAATTCATAACATGCATTATATATCTAATGTTTAGACTTAAGAGTAATTGGTTAATAAAACTTTAAAAGTTAACACTTTATTAAATACAAAACATGTTTTCACTCTTTACTTGAGAAAGAATATTTAACTTTAGGATAAAACTGAAATACAGTATTTAAGTGCTGTTTTTTAAATTCTTCTTTTAAAATCCAGCTATGTGGCTATATTTAACTAAAAATACATTTCCATCATACGAGAAAAAAACTACATGGCTGAATTTTAAGAGAGAAATTTAAGAAATAGCACCTAAGTACTGTACTTAAATTTTGTCCTTAACTTAATTAAGTTGGATCTAATTATAAAACCATTATATAAAAAACTCTAGCTATTGTACACGTGTTTTAGAATTTGGGGTTTTAGTTTATAAGTTAGGTAAATTACGTATTTAGTACCTATTCTTTATACCATATTTTAATTTGGTCTCTAACTTTTCAATTTGTTAATTTGGTGATCCATGACCTTTCAGTGTCGTGACAATTTATCTCTTAGATGGAAATTACTGGCGTGGTTAATAACCAAAATAAAAATTAATTTCCTTTGATGTGGTAATAAATTAATATTTTATTTTGGCTGTTAACTACATCAACAATTTCCATCCAAGAGATAACGGAAACTAAATTAACACAATACTAAAAGGTTAGAAACTATATTGGCACAATTGAAAAGCTAGAGACCAAATTGAAATATAGTGTAAAGGATATAAACCAAATATGTAGTTTACCTTAATAAGTTTAATGTTTTAATTAGGGTTTTTTAGGGTTTAAGAACTTAAAGAATCTTAGGGATCTTTTAATTCAGATTAAAACGTTCTATACTATTATTATCAAGTCATGCTTTAGAGTGTAGTCATTAGAATTTTTTTTTTCCGTATAAAAAACAATCTACTAAAGTATAAAGGCTTTAAAAATCAGGTTCAAAAAGAATTTGTAAAAGGAAGCTAAATTGAAAGTTGAGACGATGTATTTAAATACAACTCAACTGTAAATTGACATAAGTTTTAGACTTTTGTCCCATGTATCCTTAAATGATGCCAAAGTTTTAATTCAATAGTGCATTTGGATGATCTAAGCGATAAAATAATTGAAAGGCAATTCACGCTTGATCACCTTATTGACATGATGTGGTAAAAAAAAATGATGCTTATACACTTGTTATGGTAAAATTAAACGCCTATATTTATATTAAAATATTGAAACCAGTATATTAAAAATAATGAGTTCATAAAAAATATATAATGAGAACTTTCATGATCGGTATCGTCCAGTAATCTATTGCAGCTTCAACAATTTGTAACAAAATTTTGAGGCCATTGAGTCATAGAGTAGCATATTACATGCTACCATTAAATCAAACTTTTATATACATATATATATATATATATATATATATATATTCTTGTTGTGCCTTAGAATTTCAGTTGTTGTGTACACATATAATTATTTCACCATTTCATATAAAAGGGGGCGCATTCAACTCAGTAGTCTCTCAAGTCGAGTCGGATTGATAGGTTGAGTTGGATTCTAATAAATCAAGTTCTTCGGTTGGGTTTCAGTTGACAAAATTTTCAACTATGTTATGTTTAAAAATTTTTTTTTAATTTATTATTTTGATTTATTTCAAATATTGGGTGTTAGTTTTAATTTATTTTGAAATTTTGAAAAAAATGGATAAATTTATTTTCATCTCATATGAGAAAGTATTGTTTTCTTAAAAGTATCACATTTTTTCATCAAAATAAAGTTATTAAAATAAGCTTAACGAAGTTTACATTGAGTCCAATTGTATAAATTAGAGTAAAATGCAATCATCACTGAAGTTTGAACTATTGTCAAGTAGGTCCATGACATTTCAAAATTAACTAATTTAATCCCTGAATCATATGCTAAATATAATAATTACATTTCTAGGAGCATATAGTTTAGGGAACAAATTGGTTATTTTTTAAATATCATGGATTTGCTTAGCATTAGCTCAAATCTCAAGAGTGCCGACTGTATTTTATGTTATAAATTATAATTATATATTTAATTATTGATTTAAATAATTGAAAATTGAACCCATATATTTTTTTTAATTAAATCTGAAAAAATGGTCCCAAGCTGATAACTCAACCTAACCTAACACAATGATATTTTCCAATTCAAAAAGGTTGAAGCAGCTTTCGGTACGAAATTGACTGCTAACTTTGAATTAGGTTAGAAGATATTCTAAATTTAATATAACTTAACCTATGTGCACCTCTGATTGCATTGAGTTTTTCTTTATCATGGAAAGAAAAATGAGTAAAAGAAGATGGCGGAGGAGAGAAATGTACAACCTTGATTTTTTTTCTAACCTTAATCACTTTCATTTTTTTTTTTTAAATCCAAAAAAATCTGGATCTAGATACAGAAATCAATTATTAGAAAGTCAGATTCATGCATTGGTAAGTTCATTAGAGGTTCTTCAAATATTCAAATTTTGAAGTAAATTGACTCGTCTGATACTTTTATCATTTTTCTTCAAGCACGTTGGTTGGCGGGGAAAGTACTTTTCTTCAAGTTAAAAGAAAATAAAACTAGGGATGCCATTCCTTTAATTCAAACCCAACCACCATGAAGCTTAAGAAAGAAAATGCGTACACAAAGAGGCTTAAAATTGACAATACAGAATCAGGTCGCAGAGGAAATAAAACTTGGGTACCTAAAGAAACCACCAAAAGTCACTCACATTAAACCCATTGTTTAAATGCACACGTTTTAAACCTGCTTTTTTTGTCAAAGAAAATGAACAAAGCATGACATTACTCTTCTTTTCTTTGCTTTTCTTTTGGATCTCTAATTCTCTATATAAATATGGGAATTGGGACTATTCATTTCTTCTAAACCTTTTTCCCTTAACTTTGGGCGCCGTATGTTTGAACAGATTCTGAGGAAAGAAGAGAAACCTACTAACGTTTCTCTACTATTTCTCTTTTGTGCACCAATTTCCTAATAAGACAATGTTGCATGCATGGAAAAGTTCTTCAATAATTGATGGATTCTAATTTTCAAGTCCAATGCATGAGTTTGGCTTATCAGCAAAACAATTGGGATAAGTTAAAGACAAATATTTTTCACATTGATGAGATGTTGTGATTAGAATAATATGATTTTCATACAAAGATAAGATTAAAATGTTATAAGTCTAATAATTTATCCAATATCACATCAATTAAAATTTTAAAATATTGTTACACTTTGTATATTGTTAAATTCATAAATAAAATTTTAACAGCAAGATAGAGAGTATTTTGTTTCAGGTCAATTATCAACATTATTTTGTTAGCACAAATCACAATATATCACTTTAATAGTTGTGAAAAAGATTATATAATTTTTCGAGTCGGTATAAGTGCATCCACTCTTTCAAATTAATCCGATGGTCAAAATTAGGCCGACATTTTTTCCTGACCAAGAGAGAGATGTTCAAAGGTTTGATGTTTAAGTTTCCTACAAAAGTCTAAAACAAGAAAATTAAGATCTTTCCTACAAAAGAAAACTCCTATTGGTCAAAGGTAAACAAAGGAAGCTACCATTAATATTTATTGGTTGGGGTTACTCTGCAAACTCTCACCTTCCCTCTTCAACAATTTTCAAAAGAAACATTAAATAGAATTGAAGGGAGTAAAGCAAAAGTACGTCAGAAGAGATTGAAAAACCAGGTGTAATAGAAAGATAAAATATTAAACTTATAGATAAAGACAAAATTAGCAGTATTATCACCAAGATTTCTGGGATTAGTCTAATCACGGTACATTAATTTTCACCGTTAGAAAGGTGCACCGCAAACGGGTTACTTAAAGACCAAACCTCAAATAATTAAGAGTATTAAACAAAGAGGCAGTTTTGTAAATAAGCATTAAATCTCGTAGCATGCTCAAAGACTTTTATAAATAGTTTAAACTTATAAAGCTTATTTTACTACCTTACGGTCTATGAACATTATCCTAGACCTTGAAAGTCAAAGTTCATTTACATAAAATACATTGTTTTAGTAAAGAATTTGTATACATCTTCACTCATTTCTTAGTAATTAAAAGGTTTTATCTAGTTTCTCAAAAAAAAAAGGCTTTATCTAGTTACCTTAGAAGTCGTATTTTTTTTTTTAGGTGGACTTCTGATGATTACCTTTTAGAAGTTAGAATAATCATTTATAGGTGGGTTTGGGACGAATATATATAAGAATTTTCTATTAATTTACTTTATCACTTAGTAAAAAATCAACAAAAAAAAACATTCTCAATTCTGCGTTTAAATAGATAATAGCTTCAGCCCAAAAAATAGATAAAAATAAACTGCGAAGTGGAAAATGAAGGGCAGCTTGTCTGAGAACGTTTGTTCACCTTTCGATTTAATGAACCACTTTAATAAAGTTTAATTTTTAGATTTGATTGCTTAATAAACCAACCATCTACATAAATTTAATTAAAATTTTCCACAAAAAAAAAAAAAAAGCACTTGATATAATCTAAAGTAAGTCACCAAATATGGCATGAATGAAGTCATTAAGAACAACCCTCTGAAACATCCATTTTTTTAAATATATATAAAAAAAAAAAATAAAAGGTAAGTCAATTATTATTACTATAAAAATCAGTTTGGAATATAATATACAAATCAGGTGGTAATTCTTTCAACAAATCATAAAATTAATTGATAAAACTGCTCTGAAATATCCTGTGATAGAACTATAAAGTATAAACCTTTCTTGCAGAATAACCAATTAAAAAATCACTTTTTTTTTTTTAGTGGAAGTCCAATTTAGATTCAGATAAACCAAGTTTGCAAAATGGGAAATGTTAGTCTAAAAGTCAAATGCAAGTGTTTATTTATATAAAGTGTGAAATGCTACAGTAACTTGTAAGAGAAACTTGAATTTGGCTGATGATGACATTACACAATAATATAGACTCCATTAAACATTTATAATAAAACAAACGTCGGTAAAGAAGAAAGGTAAGAGATATCCATTCAAAAAAGAATGGTAGAAAAGGGTTCGTATAAAGCCGGGGCAATTTAAGATAAGAATTTCAAATTTTCTTGGATAATGATAATGACCAGTGGTGTCATCATCAGAAACCTTATCATAAAACTTATGGCGAACTATGAACTTGATGCTTCCCCAAGCTTTGGTTACAATATTGGAGTTTTGTATCTCAACTAACATATTTAAGTGTTTTGAATAGAAATTTTTAAGGTTTAAAATTTCCTACTCATTGTGACTCTTAAATTATTTAAAAAAGAAAGAGAATACATTCGGTCAGACTGTGCGTAAAACACTGGTTTTATGCTAGCTAATAGAATCTTGCCACCTCATCTTCTTTTATTCTCTCTCTCTCTCTCTCTCTCTCTCTCTATATATATATATATATATATTAAAAAGAAAGTGGATGGAATGCATTTAGATCTCACCAAGCCAATTATAGTCTTAAAAAAGAAGTGGGGAAAGGATTACATGAATCAAATGCACAAAAAAAAAATTTTGTGTTACTTTTGCACCAAAAACTAACATCTCATTAATAGGTTAGGTTTAAGTTACATATGGTATAATTTTTATTTATTTTTAAAATTTTCATTTGAAATGAATTCTTTTCATGTTTAAAATTAATGGTTCATTTAGATTGAGGAGGACGGAGGGAGAGTAGAGTAAAGTAGAGTAAATTAAGCCTAAAATTAGCTTATTTTTAACCAACTCTACTCTACTCTTCTCCACACCTCCTCTTTTCCTCCTCAATCCAAACAAGCCCTAACTTATACAAATCAAATGTATAAAACAATGTTGTTAATTCCATGTTGGTGACCATTTCAGTTTGTCTAGTGGAATTTGGAATGGATATTTAGGTATCGGTTAATTCTAGCATACCATTTTGGGATTACCGCTAATATATATAATACTCATATTCACTCATCATTAATAAAATATAATAATAATAATCAAATCCAATCAACATAGTTTTATGTTATTTTGTATACAAAAAATGACCAAATTGGTATTTGAACATAATGAACCAAAATCACTAATCAAAATTGGAAGAAATGACCTAGATTTTAGTTTGAGATGGAATGAGGGGTTTTTTCATCCCGATTTGCTTAATAATACGATAATTTCTATTCGTTCTAGTAAGAACAGAATGGAATCCACAACTATAGTATAAACTACCACGTCATTTAGAATTTTAAATAATGTAACAATTTGTATACTATTTTTTTTATAGCAATCTGTATACTATTAGATCAAAATAAAATAAAATTTTAACTGTGAAATGGATGAAATAAAGAAGATTTTTTATATAAAAACAATTGAAATAGAAATACTACTTTAACATATGTGTGTGAAGATTACTTTTGGAGACTTGAACCTTAACCCATATCTCCCCTCTACTCACAAAAACTTGTACTTGCGAGGTGACCATTATGCTAAGGGTGCACAATGATGAAATAGAGAGTAGTTTAAATGGAAATGATAATGCTCAACTTTTATTATGTTATACCACTTTATAACTTTCTATTAAATGTATTTCTTGAGAAACCTACTGTTGGATTACATTGTCTTTTTATACACTCCAAGATTGCAAAATATCAAGACAATCAGAAATTAATAACTATCACATCTATAACATGCTTAAATCCTCAAAAAAAAAATACTTCAAATTAGATGCAAAACATTGATTTATGGATTTTATAGTAAATAAAAAAAAATTATTTCATAGTTTTGTGTGCATATTAAAGGAAAATAAAACATTTAATCCAAAAATATTTTTTTTTTAAATATTAATCAAATAAAAAGTTACTACCTCCATCTCACTTTGTTTGTCCTCTATTTCATTTTAGGATGTCCTAAAATATTGTCCTGTTTCTAAAAATAAAAATTATTAATTTACTAATGTTCTTATTATACTCCTATTTTATTTTCAAAACTATTTGAAAAGAAAATCAACAAAATTTATTTAAGGGTAGTTTTGGAAACTTATACATTTTTAAAAGGTAGATAAAATAATAAATGATATTCTCTTAAAAAATTTAACTTTTTAAACAGGACAAACAAAATGGGACAGAGTGAGTATTTGTTTGGTGTAATATTGAATTAACAATAAGTTGATCAACTACATGAAAGATGTCAACAAAAAGTTACACAAAGTGTAAACTTGAGACTAACCCTTCATTAATATCTCTAATATGATCATTTATATGTAGTGGTGACTGATGAGATCATCAAAGTTAAAAGAAGAATATAGCTTCTTCTTTTTTTTTTTTTTTGGTTTAAGAATATAGCTTTTACTAACATATATCGTTAAAACCTGCATGAAGGAATATTAAATGTTTAATGATGAGATGTAATGCACATTCTTTGAAATAAATAAATAAAATACATATATTGTTAATTCACTGGAACGCGACTCAAATTGAAAGTGGTTGTGCTTTTCTTAAATCTTTTTTTACAATTTTCTTTTTTATTTTTTTAATGAAAGGTTAAAATAATCAACTACTACTAAATGCACCTTTACTTGTTCCCACAATTAAAGGATCTTAGTTTAGGAACTTGTTAACAAAATCCAATAAAAATAGAAGGAAAATGTGAATAAAAACAATATTGCTGACTATAAATGAGTCACTTCCATGGTACTATACCATTAGTGAATTCTTGTTAGTAATTTAAATAGTGAAAAAAAACCCTCTTATACATTGGATAAGAATTATAAAATTATACAATAATCGGCTATTTAGTTATTATAATTAAAACATTCACAATATAATAATTAATTATTCAAGTTCATATCCAACCCACCCATATCCAGGGGCGGAGCTAGAATGTTTTGTTTGAAGGGGCCAAATTGTAGTACTAATATATTAGTCCAGAGTCAAGATAAACGATCACATACATGTATAAATACATATACACATATATAAATTTTAATATTTTGATACTAGGGTAGGTCATAATTTATAAATATATAGAGTATAAAAAACTATATACTTTGTCATATGCATATTCACTAGATAATATTTTTAGGGGAATTTATCATCTTTTAAATTACAATGAGTGTTCAAAATTTGTCTAATTTGATATTATACCGTGGGGTCCTGTTCTTGAGTTCTAAGCCCAATGAGGTGCAAGAGCTCAAGCCCAAGAACTCCAACAATAAATTTGTAGAGAAGTGGGTTGGAAGACTGGGCTAACGTGAGCAGAATAACAGGCCAGGCGCCATGGGGGTTGTCAACGTTCCTTTAAGGCAAATGCTCCTTTTCTTCTTATTCCATAAAGCCTTTCTTTGTTTTATTCACTTTTCACTTCATACAAGTTTTTCTCCCCCCCTCTAGCATTGGGGTTCCTTACATTATATACCCTATCTCTGAATGATCCTGAGCCTCCATCTGTCGACTATCCAAGTCAATACTTGAGTACCTGTCCCATCAGACACCCCTCTTGGCTTTTGTGAGTTGCGATAGCCAAGGCAACACTGTTCAGGAGGTCTCCTCCACATTAATGCGGCAAGAAAAGCAGCTGCTGCGCATTAAATGTGGAGGTAGCAGCCTAAATTTCCTCTTGTGCCCCTGAAGTGCACGCCTGCTGTTGGAGCTCTTCGTGTTCCCATTTTGACCAGTGGGCTCGGACTCGGAGAGGGGTCAATGTATCCGAGGAGGTAACTCTCCTCGGACAGACCCAAGGCCCAATATGGCAGCTGGAACTAGGCCCCCACAATAGCCCCTCAAAAGCCCTAAATTTCTTTTATCCGAGGAGAAATTTGGGGTTTTGACCTAAGGGTACGCGTGACGCGCGCAAAATCCTTGATTAACGTGCCCCCTTTATTGCGGTTACTGCTTCATAATTAGCGGGAGGGCTAATAAATGCCTTGAGTGCCGTTATGACGGCTGACATTTGTTCTTGGAAGTCGCGCGAGGGAACTTTCACACGAATGCCCTCCCTCCCCCCTTATAAAAAGGGGGTTGAGAAGGAGCGGTCGCCCTTTATTTTACTTATTCTCCAAATTTTCAGTTAACTTCAAGCGCCTGACCCTTCCGAGCTTTAGGCTTTTCTTCCCGCCGATTTAGACCTTCTCTATACCCTCCCAGAGAGACTGCTACGCTGGTTCTTCCCCCACGACTCAGACCCGACTCGCTAGCCTGATTCAGTAAGTGTTGCCTTCCTTAGGATATAACTTCTTCTCTTAGTTGCATTTCTCGATCCCCCTTGCCCGTAGGATTTCGCCGCACAGCGATTCCCCTTTGCTTTTATGGGTAGATTCAAGCCTTTAGTGGATTCTCCGACTAGGTTGGAAGGCTTTAGGGCCAAGTACCGTATCCCGCGGGGAGTGGGCTTGAGGTACTGCTCCTCGGATCAGATTCTGACCAACCGGGGAACTGGCGAGGTTGCTATCCCGATGATCGCCTTTTTGGAAGGAGGGATGACTATTCCCATGGGTAGGATTACCAAGGAGTACTTGACCAATCACAGGCTATGCCCCCAACAATGCGCCCCCAATATGTTTAGGATCCTAGGGTGTATAGATGTTCTTAGTGAGCAGATGAACCTTGGGCTCACATGGCACGATGTTGCGCACCTATACGAGTGCCATGCCTTATCAGGAGGGTACTATCTCAAGTCCCAATCCGAGGAGGTGAGGCTAATATCCTGCCTCCCCAAGTCCAACAAAGGCTTGAAGGACGACTACCTGGTCGTTTTCGGAGATTGGCACGATGGTCTTCACTGTCCAGTCAGGGAGGGAAAACCAGGTGGGATACCTTGGGATGGCACCCCTAGGACGGGGCTTAGCTCTCCGAGATGTTGCAATATTGCTCATTTGCTTGTGTTTTGCTGTTTGTTTTTGTAAATATATATTTTTCCGGCGGTGAATGTTGCGGATCTGACCTGACGATGATTTTTGCAGACAAAGACCACGTTTCTCCCAAGTTTAGCCTGGTCAACGTGAGAGCTCTCAACTATTTGTTGAGGTCCGAGGTGTTCGTCAGCGAAGACGGGCAACTGCGGGCTGCGCATTTGATATTGGAGTACAAGCCTTTGTCAAGGGACTTCCAAGCCATCGGCCAGGCAATCAGAGCAGGAAGTAGTCGGCTCGCTCGAATAGACGTGTCCAAGTAGGGGTGGCAATTCGTGTTCGCGTATCGGGTTCGTGTCGTGTCAACTCATACGTACCGACTATATGGGTCAACACTAACCCGACCTGTTTATTAAACGGGTCAAGATTCCTCAACCCTAACACAACCCATTTATTAAACAGGTCAATCGTGTCGACCTGTTTATCTAATTTTATCAAAATAAAAAAAAAAAAACATTTATGAAAAAACAAACAAATAAATATTTTAAATATAAAATTCAAAATTAATAAGTAACTGCATCACAAATAATCATTCAAAACTAAAGCATATCTCAATATCATAAACAATCAATCACAATATGTCAAAGAAAATAAACTACAACAACTAATAAGTTTATATACCTAGGGTTTGAATGGTATATTGGTAAAATTTTATTTAATTAAACGGGTCAGACGGGTTAAACGGGTTCCATAGGTTGAACCCTAGCCCAACCCGTTTATCAAACGGGTCTATCATGTCAACCCGAATATGACACGAACCCATTAAGCCTCAACCCATAACCTGCTAATTTCGTGTCGTGTCGTGTCGGGTTCGCAGGTCGTGTCCAATTTTGCCACCCCTATGTCCAAGCCCAAATTCTTGGCCGACCGGGATCTTCCTCCTGTTACTCTACCACTCCCAAGAATCCACAAATCGGTTCCGATCCCGACCGAGGGACCCGCATCATCTCCTCCGTCCTTGGATACAGAGATTGACCAATTCACGTTTGGAGAGGCTCCTGACAAGCACGCAGTCGAGATTTCAGATTCCGAGACCGAGGTTGAGGAGCCAGAGTCCGGGGGTCTTCCAAGGTTGTTGCTAGCCCGACCAGATCCTAGTTCCGAGGAGGAAGAGGAAGGCATGGATTTGAAGCAGAGGACGAGATTGAGGGGCCTTATGGCTGGTAGGAATAAGGAGACAGGATCGTCTTCCAAGGAAGTCCCCAAAACCCAGGTTGCTCCCACTTTGCCTCCCCCACCACCCAAGCCTCCGGTGGATCCAGGGCAGAAGGCAAAGGATAACATTAAGAAGAAAAGGCCTATAGAGGCGCCCGAGGAGGGGGAGGTGCTGCCCGCCAAGGGTGGGAAGCAACAAAAACGGGCTGCTGATCCCCATGACAGAAGGGATAAAGTAGGGGACGTGTCCGAGGAGGGTGACTCGCGCCGTGTTCAGCGCACGTGGGCTCCCCGGCTGGAGGTGGGAGGCATTGCTATCCCTTGGGTCGCAACAATCTGGGAATCCCAGAGGGAGCATGCCGGAGCTTTAGCCGAGGCCTTGGAGCAGCCCCTTCTCCTTCCCAAGGACATGGAGGGCCTTAGGCGCATCCGGCAGCCGGATCTCTTCATGTCCTTGAAGAGGGATCTGGCCATGGTAGGCTTTCTGGCCCTTCCAAAAAATTTCCTTTTAACTAAGCCCCATTCGTCTGCTTGCTTACTAACCCGTGTTCCTTTTGCTAATTGTGCAGGTTACTCAGTAGGTATTTGTGGCTGAGGAATACCTGAAAAGGGCCGGTGAGGATGTCAAGGCGGAAGTCCGCTTTCGTCAGGAGACCGAAAGGCAGGCTGGAGCCTTGAGGCAGGAGAAGGCCGACCTGGCTGGAAAGTTGAAGGAGGCTGAGAAGGCCCGCCTGAGTGTCGAGGCTGGTTTGAGAACAGCAGAACTGCAAGCCGAGGATCAACGCCAGCAGTTGCACATTACTAAAATAGATCTGGCCACAGAAAAGCAGAGGGTCATTGACCTTATGGCCGAGCTGCAGAAGGCGAAGAAGGCTGCCCGGACTGCTAGAGAAGCCGCTGAGGCCGCGGTGGAGGCTGCTTATGAGCGGGGCCTCCTTGATACGGAGAAGCGGCTGTCCGAGGAGGTGGCCGTAGTGTGCAGGGACTACTGCGGCGAATCTTGGGGCGTGGCCATGGATCGGGCAGGGGTTCCAGCGGACTCGAAGCTTAGGAGGGTTGAAAGCATCTTCTTTCCGGAGGACATCCGCGAAGTTGCTGACCCTGAGCCCCTCCTCACCATTGAAGCCCCTGCTGCTGATGACAAGGTTCCCGAGGGGGTGGAGATGGGCGAGGGGGGCCTACCTTCCTTGGAAGCTCAGCCTCCTGAAGACGAGCTCACCATTAGCCAAGTAGTCTCCAAGGCCAAGGATGCCGAGGCCGTTCTCAAAGCTGACGGTCTGCCTTCCGATGCGCCTAAGGATGCCCAGCCAGGAGCTTAGTTGTAGGAATTTTTATTTTGCGTCTTGCTTGTAACAGAAGAAACATTGTACTTTTTTGTGTTTTAATGAGAACAAGTACTGTAATCTTTTGTGTTAAATGAAGAAAGACCATACTTTTGTTGATTTATTGCTATTCTTTTTGCTCTCCTAAACTTCTGTTTTAACACTTTATGAAAACGGAACATAGGACTGTTTGAACACTTACAAAATTGAACGGAGTGTTAATTTCCCTTAAGAGTGAGGTCCGAGGACGCTACATTCGCTTAAGTTCTGTTTGAACACTTACAAAATTGAACGGAGTGTTAATTTCCCTTAAGAGTGAAGTCCGGGGACGCTACATTCGCATAGGTTCTGTTTGAACACTTACAAAATTGAACGGAGTGTTAATTTCCCTTAAGAGTGAGGTCCGAGGACGCTACATTCGCTTAAGTTTTGTTTGAACACTTACAAAATTGAACGGAGTGTTAATTTCCCTTAAGAGTGAGGTCCGAGGACGCTACATTCGCTTAAGTTCTGTTTGAACACTTACAAAATTGAACGCAGTGTTAATTTCCCTTAAGAGTGAGGTCCGAGGACGCTACATTCGCTTAAGTTCTGTTTGAACACTTGTACAATGAACGTAGTTGAAAAGTAAAACAGGTAAAGGATAAAAGAGATCTTTCATTAATAATAGTACCTTTTCAGGTTATTTACATTCCATAGGTGCGGTACAGTTTTTTCGTCCAGGTCTTCGAGGTAGTACGCACCAATTCTTGCTATTGAAGTGATGCGGTATGGGCCTTCCCAATTGGGTCCAAGTTTTCCCCAGGTAGGGTTTCTGGTGTTGCCCACGACTTTCCTCAGCACCAGGTCTCCTGCTGCCAAGGGCCTTAGTTTAACATGGGCGTCATAACCCTACTTGAGTTTGTTCTGGTAGTACGCCAATTGGACCCTCACAACATCCCTTCTCTCGTCTAGTAGGTCCAGGCTTTTCCCCAGCAACTCGTCGTTACTCCTCGGGCTAAAATAGGTGGTTCTTAGCGTCGGGAAGCTGGTTTCCAAGGGAATTACGGCCTCGGCTCCATAGGTTAACGAGAAGGGAGTTTCTCCCATTAACCTCCGCGGCGTAGTCCGATATGTCTAGAGGACGTGAGGTAGCTCTTCCACCCACCTTCCCTTCGCGTCGTCCAGCCTTTTCTTGAGACCGTCCACTATGGTCTTGTTTGTGGCCTCGGCTTGTCCGTTCCCCTGGGGGTAAGCTGGAGTGGAGTAACGATTCTTAATTCCAAGGCTGCTGCAATAGCGTCTGAAGGCTTTGCTGTCGAATTGGAGGCCGTTATCCGAGATGAAGGTGTGAGGGACACCGAATCGGGTGACGATGTTTCTTCAAATGAACCTCTTGACGTCTACGTCTCTGATGTTTGCCAATGGTTCGGCCTCTACCCATTTGGCGAAGTAGTTTGTGCCGACCAGGAGGTATTTTTTGTTGCCGACAGCTTTTGGGAAGGGGCCTACAGTGTCTAAGCCCCACTGAGCGAACGGCCACGAGCTGGACACAGGGTTAAGGGCTCCACCCGGCTGATGCATATTTGGCGCCAATCTTTGGCACTGGTCGCATTTCCTTACGTACTCTTGTGCTTCTTTCTTCATATCGGGCCACCAGTAGCCCTGGGTGATGGCTCTGTGCGACAGGGATCTTCCTCCGGTGTGGCTTCCACGGATTCCTTCATGCATTTCTTCCAAGAGTAACTCTGTTGCTTCGGGGTGGACGCATAGCAGGTATGGTCCAGAGAAAGACCGTCTATACAGCTTTCGCTCCTCCGACAACCAAAACCTTGAGGCTTTCCGTCGGATCTTGTCGGCTTCTCCCTTATCCTCGGGGAGGATGTTATCACTCAAAAATAGTGTCACAAGGTCCATCCAGCTGGCACCCGCCCTGACTTGATGGACACAGGTGGCATCCCTCTTTGTCCCCGTGGGTGCGTGCAAGTCCTCCACCAGTATGATCCGAGGGAGGCTATGGGCCGAGGAGGTGGCTAGTGTGGCCAAGGAGTCGGCGTGCGTGTTTCCGCTTCTTGGTATGTGCTGTAGGGTGAAGGATTCGAAGTGTGATCTTAGGAGTCCGCCTCGGTCAAGGTATTCCTGCATTCTTCCATCTCTGGCTTCCAGATCTCCGTTCACTTGGCCCACTACCAACATCGAGTCCGAGAACACATTCACCCTTTTTCCGCCGAGTTTTTCAACCATAGACATCCTTTTCAGTAGGGCTTCATACTCGGCCTCGTTGTTCGTGGCCGAGAAGCCCAGTCTTAGCGCTTTTTCAATAATGAGCCCCTCGGGAGAGGTGAGGACTAGCCCCACTCCAGAGCCTCTTTGGTTCGATGCCCCATCAATGTACACCTTCCAACAAGCAGGATCTTGGATGGAGATCAGGCCAACCGCCTTCACGTCGGCGCCAGATGCCCCGAATGTCCCTTCCAAAGAGGGCTCGACGAACTTGGCTACCAGATCGGCGATGACCTGGCCCTTGATGGAGGTGCGCGGCATGTACTTGATGTCAAAAGCCCCTAGGATCGTTCCCCATTAAGCAACTCTCCCTGTGTAGTCGACGCTCTGAAGCACGGACCTGAGCGGGAGCTGCGTTAGAACGACGATGGTATGGGCTTGGAAGTAGTGGGGAAGTTTTCGCGTAGCATGGACCACCGCCAGGATGGCCTTCTCCAACGATAAGTAACGAACCTCGGCCTCGTGCAATGACTTGCTAATGTAGTAGACCGGCCGCTGCACCCCGTCGTCCACTCGTATCAACACTAGGCTTACCACGTGTGGGGCCACAGCAATGTAGGCGAACAGGACCTCGTCGGTTTTGGGGCTAGACATGATCGGTGGCAGAGAGAGGTACTGTTTGAGCAGCTGGAAAGCCGAGTCGCACTCTTCGGTCCATTCGTACCCTTTCCACTTGTTCATCAAGAGGAAAAAAGGTCTGCACCTGTCTGCCGATCGGGAAATGAACCGGCTCAGGGCAGCGATCATTCCTGTGAGCTTCTGAACCTCTTTGGGATTCCGAGGTGGTTGTAGGCAGTTAATGGCTCTGATCTGGTCAGGGTTGACTTCGATCCCCCTGTGGGTGACCATGTAGCCCAAGAATTTTCCTGATCCGACTCCAAACGAGCACTTGGAGGCGTTGAGGTGCAGTTTATGCTTCCTCAGGGTTTCAAACACACCCCTGAGGTCCTCCACGTGGTCGGCCTCCTTCTTGATTTTTACTACCATGTCGTCTATGTACACTTCTACGTTCTTGCCAAGCTGCGGCTCAAACATCTGGGTCATCATTCTTTGGTAAGTGGACCCCGTGTTCTTCAATCTGAAGGGCATTACTTTGTAGTGGTAGTTTCCCGTGGGCGTGGTGAAAGCAGCCTTCTCTTGATCCTCTAGAGCCAAGGGGATTTGGTGATACCCTTGGAAGGCATCCAAAAAGCTCATCCGAGGGTGGCCCGCAGTCGCGTCCACTAGTTGGTCTATCCGAGGCATGGGGAAAGGATCTTTTGGACAGGCCTTGTTCAAGTCTGTGAAGTCTACGCAGACTCGCCACTTCCCGCTCTTCTTTTTGACAACAACCGTGTTGGCCAGCCACTCGGGATAGAAAACTTCCTTGATAGCCCCTGCCTCTTTGAGCTTTGTCACTTCGGTCCTCACGGCGTCGGCGTGCTCTTTGGACGGACGCCGAGGGGGTTGCTTCTTTGGAGTGATGGAGGGGTTAACGTTTAGGTAGTGGCATGCAAAATTTGGGTCAACACCCGGGGCCTCATTGGCGCTCCATGCAAACACGTCCAAATTCTCTTTGAGGAACTCGACCAGCCGCTCTTTCTCCTGAAGGGGCAGCTGAGAGCCGACCTGGAAAAATCTCTCAGGGTCATCTCTGATCACAACTTCCTCCAACTCCTCGCACCTTGCCTCCTCGGCGAGCGCATCAATTGGCTCGCCCGGGCCCTTTGATTGCTATAAGTCCTTTTGGGTGGGGGTTATGGGTTCCGCTTCCGGCCGGTGCGTAATGGCTGCCACCAAGCATTGTCTCGCCGTGGTCTGACATCCAACGATTTCCATGACCTACCCCCCGGAGGGGAACTTCACCTTTTGGTGCAGGGTGGAGGCGACGGCCCCTAGCGTGTGGAGCCAGGGTCTGGCGACGATGGCCGTGTAGGGTGAATAAGTATCCACCACGATGAAGTCTACTTCCACCACCTCCAGGCCCGTCTGGACGGGTAGCCTAACCTGGCCTCTTGGGATGACCGTCTTTCCGTCAAAGCTCACGAAAGGGGAAGTATACGGTGTCAGATCCTCGGCCTTGAGGCCGAGCCCCTTATAGAGGTCGGGATACATGATCTCGGCGCCACTTCCGTCGTCCACCATTACTCTTTTCACGTCATACCCGCCGATCCTGAGTGTTATTACCAGAGCGTCATCGTGAGGCTGTATGGTTCCCACCTTGTCTTCCTCCGAGAAGCTTAGTGCCGGCGTGCCATTCGTTCTTGCCCTCTTCGGATTCGGAGTGCTGCCCTCGGACGAGGGTCGGGTCACAGACATTACTCTTGACGGGTATGAGCCGGTTCTCGCTGGTGCTGCGAAGATGACGTTTATCGTGCCCACTGGGGGCCTCATGACTATGTTCGCTCGGGGCTGGTTCTGCCCGCCACTAGTATGGTGCAGCAGGTGTCCGAGCCGTCCTTCTCGGACAAGCTCGTCAAGGTGGTTCCGCAAGTTTCGGCAGTTCTCTGTGGTGTGCCTCGGCTCTTGATGGTATTGGCAGTACAGGTTCCTGTTACGCCTCATGGGGTCTCCTATCATCTTCGGCGGCCATTTGAAGAATGGTTCGTGCTTGATCCTTTCTAGGACTTGGTGCACAGGTTCCCAGAACACGGTATTAACCGCACGCACGCTGGCATTTCTGAGCTGGCCGGCGAACTCTCTCCTTGGTCGACCGTCCTTGTATCCGTCTGACCTGAAATCCCTCCGCTCCTGGGGGATAATCTTAGCCTTGCCCTTCCCCTGCAACTGGTCCTCTTCGACCCTCTTGTATTTGTCAATACGATCCATAAGCTGGCGCACGCTGGTGACTGTCTTGCCTGTGAGGGACTTTCTCAGCCCATGCTCGGCTGGCAGGCCGAGCTTGAAGGTGCTAACAGCGACCTCGTCAAGCTCTCCATCTATTTCGTTAAACATCTCCCAGTATCTGTCGGAATAGGCTTTTAGGGTTTCCCCTTCTTGTATGGACAGGGACAGCAGCGATCCCAAGGGCCGGGGGACTCGGCTGCTTGTGACGAAACGAGAGCCGAATGCCCTGGTCAGCTCTTGGAAGGAGTTTATGGACTCGGCCTTAAGGCCATCGAACCATCTCATCGCCACCGGTCCCAGGCTGGACGGGAAGATCTTGCACATTAGAGCCTCGTCCTTGGAATGGACCGCCATCTTCTGGTTAAAGTGGCTGACGTGCTCCACGGGGTCGGTTCGACCATTGTAAAGGGTGAACATGGGCTGGTGGAAACGTCGTGGGAGCCTTGCTGCTTCGATCCTACGCGTAAAAGGTGATTTGGAGATCTGGTACAGTGCTTTACTCATGGCATCACCTCCTGGGCTTCCATGAGACGAGCCCTCGCGTTTGTGCCTGTGGCGGTGCTCTTCTATGTGTGAGAAAGACTCGCTTGGGGGAGTCCTTGACCTCCTCCTGTAGTCATCGTCTTCTTCATCTTCAGTGGAGCTACTAGGGCTTGACGAGTCTCGCCTCCGTCGGGCGTTGCGTAACTTCTTTTTTAGCTCGTTAATTTGTAGTTGCAGAGCCCTGGTGTCGTTGGGTCTCTGGGAGGCGTGGCTTCTTGCTTGAGAACGGCTTTTATTACCATGCACGTTACGTGCATTAGTTTCACGGTCTCTCTCACGTTCGAGGTATAAAAAACCATCGTGCTGCTGAGACTCTATCGACTCTGCTGGTGGTGAATTTGACCTTGCCATGCCGGTCTGTCACGCTCACAGTTTTGCGAAGCAACCTTCCCACAGACGGCGCCAATTGTGGGGTCCTGTTCTTGAGTTCTAAGCCCAATGAGGTGCAAGAGCTCAAGCCCAAGAACTCCAATAATAAATTTGTAGAGAAGTGGGTTGGAAGGCTAGGCTAACGTGAGCAGAATAACAGGCCAAGCGCCATGGGGGTTGTCAACGTTCCTTTAAGGCAAATGCTCCTTTTCTTCTTATTCCAGAAAGCCTTTCTTTGTTTTATTCACTTTTCACTTCATACAAATTTTTCTCCCCCCCTCTAGCATTGGGGTTCCTTACATTATATACCCTATCTCTGAATGATCCTGAGCCTCCATCTGTCGACTATCCAAGTCAATACTTGAGTACCTGTCCCATCAAACACCCCTCTTGGCTTTTGTGAGTTGCGATAGCCAAGGCAACACTGTTAAGGGAGTCTCCTCCACATTAATGCGGCAAGAAAAGTAGCTGCTGCGCATTAAATATGGAGGTAGCAGCCTAAATTTCCTCTTGTGCCCCTGAAGTGCACGCCCGCTGTTGGAGCTCTTCGTGTTCCCATTTTGACCAGTGGGCTCGGACTCGGAGAGGGGTCAATGTATCCGAGGAGGTAACTCTCCTCGGACAGACTCAAGGCTCAATATGGCAGCTGGAACTAGGCCCCCACATATACATATACAAAAAATGAATTTAAGAAAACAAAAACTACTAGGTCTGTATAACTATTAGGCCAATTGACAAACTCTATTGTTTTTTAAGAGTATCATTAGACTAACTTAATTATTTGGGGGGCCAACTTCTATTTTTGAAGATAAGTGTTTAAAATTTTTAATAACTATACATAAAATAAAAGAGTTTTTTTTTTTTTTTTTTAATTTTGGAGGGGCCATGGCCCGCTAAGCTTAGCTGTAGCTCCGCCCCTACCCATATCATGAAAAATCCAATAGAATACAAGTTGGATTCTAACCGTCATGGTTACAAGTTTCATTATTTATTTTAAATTATATTATATTCCCTGGATATTGTGAAGAGTGGAAAAGTCCTCATCTAGGCCTAAAGCCCAAATACCTGTTGGACCTCACGGAGTGGAATGGGTCAGACCCATATGCTCACACAAGGGCCCAATAGCTTATAAGATCTGGTGGGGTGGAATAAGGCTACCTCGAGCACCCAAGAAGGGAAAGGAATCCTTGTAAGAAGGATCGAGATCTTCACCTGTGCATTAATGAAGGAACTTCCACCTAACCTCTGCCGTATTGAATGTATATGAGACAACCTGAACAATACAGACACCCCCAAAAGTCAAGTTCCAAGATAAGAGAGGGAAGACAACTAATAAAGGAGAGGAAAAAAAAAAATCTATGAAAACTCGACTGGCAATAGGACAGTTGTAGGGATAAGGGCAAGAAGTATACCTATATAAGGAGGAAGATAGCCAAATAGAAAGGGGTTGGAAAATAGAGACTAGAATCAAAATAGAAAGAAAGCTATCTATCTGATGTAAGGGTAACACCACGAGAAATAGAATTTTTCCTATTGTAATGTATTAGTCTCATATGAATTATATGAGTGTTCTTGAGATCAATTGTTTGAGTTTCCCATTGTGAAGTGTTTTACCCCATTTATCTTTGTATAAATAAATTGTGTCTGTCAACTGAACCATATTTTGTCGGTAACCCTAACCTGGTCAGTTTTTTGCCCCCATAGATATGTAACCATGCGCATTCATTATGTAACTAAAAATAATTTTTATTCTATTGTTTTTACTATTTATTTTATTCATATATATATATATATATATATCACTTAAATATTTTATTTAGTTTACATCTAAATTTTAATTAAATCATACATCATACAAGCATAATACTAATGTAAAGTAAAAATACAAACCTTAGGTCTTAAACTCCCAAATAATTAGTTTCGGGTGTAATTTCCCTATTCCACATATGCCAAGTAATTACAAGAAAAAATCTCATAGATGTGAGCCCAAAATGTTATGGGGGAGTTTTGGAATCCCAAACTTGTTTGATTTCATCACAAGACTTTGAGAACCACTAGATGGGATCTAATATGAGAGATTTATAATTTTTTAAATAGAGGATAGAGTAAAGACATGGCTCAAACTTAAGACCACATACCATAATAAATTACTAAATATCCTTTAAGTATAAACTATTTCTTAAATTTTAAGCATTCATTTAACAATACTTTTTAATATTGTGATTATCTTATCTTCATAGTTGTTAGGTTGATTTGAGCACAAAATACTATGGACTTCACACTCCATTCGATAATTCCTAAATATTTACCTAGACAAATTAAAAAGAATTAAAAAAAAAAAGAAAAAAGAAAAAAAGAAAACCATGTTAACCACCTATTCTCCCGGTGTTATTCACCTAAAGTCAAAAGAAAACTAGGTGTGTATTAATGAGTAGTCATAGACAAAACAGTAGTATCAAGTAGAAAAAGTATATTCTCAAAAAAAAAGAAAAAAGAAAAAAGAAAAGTAGAAGAAGTATATAAATATGAATATGATAGAGAGGAGAGGAGGGAGGCAATAGGTGAAAGAAGAAAGTCCAAGCAAGTGACTCGGTCCCACGGGTAGACAGTCAACATGGTTCCCGGGGGTAGATGTAGAGAGATCTGAAACGTGGTATATCATGTCATGCTACGTGGGGCCATGCAGAGACTAGCCTACTGGCCCACCCGGTCGCCAGTCATCAACAGCCCCCCACCTGTACAGAAGAGAAAAAACCAGCATAGCATGGGATGGATGAAGAGCCGGGCCGTCAAATTCGTTGACTTGGCTACCCCCACACTTTTCTTTTTTCCTCACGTGGAACGCGCCGCACCGTTCGGGGCGGTGGGTTCTTTTTTTCTTTGGCTTTTTGATTTTATAGATGTATAGAAGAAATGAAACCCAGTCAAACTCTCTCTTGACGAAATGTGGACGAAACCTCGTTTCCATCACTCACTTTCTCCTTTTTTTCCCCCCTTTTTGTTCTTTGGGTCGGTACTTACCACCTACCAAACTTTCCTTGGGGATCCCCCGACCCGGATTTTGTCTATGTTCACATTGCTTTCAATAAATTGAAAATTGGGATCTTTTTTTCTTTCTTTTTTTTTACAATTTGATAGTTGGAGATACTTGGATTTTATTTTACCTTTGTTGTGAATATTTGTCTATGTTCACACATTGCTTGAAAATTTTGATAATTGGAAGAACGTTGATTTAAATTTTTTATGTTTCAGTTCAAATTCCACTTTTACTAAAAATTGAGTTAGTGTCTTAACTTCAAATTTTACTTACACTGAAAAAACAATTGTCCTATAATAAGATTGAGTTGGTGACTTAAACTTATGATATTAATTAGTAAGTAATCATCATTAAGTAGACCCTATAAATTTAAATCCAATCATATTTAAGGAAAACAAATCTTATCTAACTTTTATACCAACTAATAAGTTATCTATTGAAAATTACGCAATACTGTATAATTATATATAAAATAAAGGTTCAAATTAAGTACAAGTAATTATTGTTTTCATTAAAAATTAAAGAAAGTATTTCTTAAAATGAAAAATGAAAACAATGTTAAAATACAGAGTAAGAACCATAATGTTTTTTTTTTTTCCACTTTTTAGAAGAAGTAAGAACCATAATGTTAATTTGTTAAAAGTAGGGCATATATATTTTTAAAGATTCAAAAAAATAATCATACTTTCTATTTAAAAATTAAGTTTCATAATTTATATTGGTTAAATTCAAACAAAGCATGAAACACCTATAACTCGTGAGTATAGGTATTATTAAAATAAAATAAATGAAAGTTATTGTTTTTAGAAAGAATAATAGTAAGGGTGTTTTAGTAGGTTTTGGTTAAAAAAATAATCTCAATTACTTGGACCGATAAAATCTTTAAAAATTTGATTAATAGATATTTTCACCTTTACAAGAAAAGTGTGGAATGAGAGTAAAACAGAAACAAAAACAAAAGTGGGAATCAATTTGATGTCGGAGCAAGTTATGGGTGAAGAAGAAAAAATGGGGCAACCCATTGAAATGGAAATCCGAAAATGGGAAAGTCTACAAAACAACAGTGGGCCCCAAAGCCATCTGGGCAGAGTGACGCACCGTCTGACGCAAAATGGCAAAGTCCCATCAAATTCTCTCTCTCTCTCTCTCTCTCAAAACACACACCAAAAAGTTTAAAAAAAAATTAAATAAAAAGAAAAATCCAAGTTCCAATCCATTTGGTCTTCGTTCCAAACCCTTTTTATAGGCGAGCCCATTGCACCGGTAAAAGACTTCACAGACTTCCTTCATCCCCCACATGCTCTTTCTCTCTCTTTCTCTCTTTGACTCTCTCTCTCTCTCTTAAAATCTCTTCTTCTCTACTACTCTCTCCATAGGTTTTTGGCTTTGTCTCTAAAAAAAAAAACCTTTCTTTCTTGCTTTTATGGACAAAGGATGGGGTCTTACCCTTGATTCTGACTCGCTCGGTTTCTTCCTTAACAACAACAACAACAACAACAACAACAAAAGGCCCCCACACCCACACCCACAACACAACCTTAACAACAACCACCACCACAGCAAGAAGAGATCGATCAGCCTCGATAATACTATGTTTCC
Source organism: Lithocarpus polystachyus (assembly GCA_033629205.1). Taxonomy (NCBI): domain Eukaryota; kingdom Viridiplantae; phylum Streptophyta; class Magnoliopsida; order Fagales; family Fagaceae; genus Lithocarpus; species Lithocarpus polystachyus. The sequence goes on from CM066166.1 coordinate 88,624,852, forward strand.
GGTGAATCTTGGCCGTAGAGATTACCTTCATCATCATCATGAGCCGGCTGCTGCTGCTGCCTCATCACCACCGTCTGATCATGTTGAGACCCGTAGGGCTGTTGTTGATGAGGTTGACTTCTTTGCCAAAAAATCTCGTTTAGCTAGTGAAGATGCTGATCGTCACGATCGTGATGATGATGCTTCCAAAACTAATAGAGTTAGTGTCAAGAAGGAGAATTCTCTTGGTGAAGCTCCTTCAAGGCCTGATTTGGATGTCAACGTAAGCTCTCTAATTTATTTTCACTTTTTTTTTTTTTTAAAGTGTATTATCATTAATTTATCACTATGATATTTGATTTTGATGCTAATTATTGTTTTTTCTAAATATAGACTGGGTTACACCTTCTTACTACTGCTAATACCGGAAGTGATCAATCAACGGTGGATGATGGGATTTCATCAGACTCAGATGATAAGCGAGCTAAGATTGAGGTAAGAGATTTTCCTAAATTATCTATTTATTCTAGATAAGAAAAAAAGAAGAAGGATAAAGCTCTTTTCTTTTTTCTTTTTTCTTTTTTTGGGTTTCCTTTTTTGTTTTGCAATAATTTTGGAAGATTGCCCATTAAAGAAATTCACGTGTATGTTTCAGCTGGCACAATTACAAATGGAGCTCCAACGTCTGAATGTGGAGAATCAAAGGTTGAAAGACATGCTTGGTCATGTGAGCAACAATTACAGTGTCTTACATCATCATCTTGTAACATTAATGCAACAGCAACAGACTCATGGAGCCGATAGTGCACAAGAGAATGAGGTAACAACGACTACTACACCTAATAAAAATATATAAATTTAATTGGGAAATACCTAGTCTTGTCCTTGTATTATTATTGTGTATGTTCAAAATAACTAAGTTAATTGTATTGGTATTATGGTCAGGTTGTTGAAGGTAAATCTGAGGAGAGAAAAGTTGAGGTTGGAGGGTCACAAATGGTACCAATACAGTTTATGAATCCTGGTCCTGGTGCCACAGCTGAGACAGACGAGATATCTAACTCTTCCTCAGAAGATAGGACCATTTCTGGGTCGCCAAGGAACAATACTAATGTTGTGAAGAACAGTGAGGTTGTTCCATATGATTCGGATAGAGATGGTAAAAGAGTTGGTAGGGAAGAGAGCCCAGAATCTGAATCGCAAGGTTGGGTTTCTAATAAGACTCCAAAATTGACTCCAACCAAGCCTGTTGATCAATCCACGGAAGCCACAATGAGAAAAGCTCGTGTCTCAGTTCGTGCACGGTCAGAAGCACCCATGGTAAGTTAATTCGTCAATCTAGTAACAAATTTCAACAAAAGGGTGTATATTTTTGTGAGTGAAATTTATGTAATTTGATTCATTTGCAGATCACTGATGGTTGCCAATGGCGAAAATATGGACAAAAAATGGCCAAAGGAAACCCATGCCCCCGGGCTTATTATCGGTGCACTATGGCAGTTGGTTGTCCTGTTCGAAAACAAGTAAGTTTTTTATATTCTTGTAATTGTTCCATTATAGAATTTAGCTATAGTCAGAATTATATATAGTTTCAATCAAATACAGTAAATTCTGGTTTAGACTAATAAGAATTGTGGGTTTTAATTTTACAGGTTCAACGTTGTGCCGAAGATCGATCAATTCTAATCACAACCTATGAAGGAAACCACAATCATCCACTTCCACCAGCTGCAATGGCCATGGCATCAACAACAGCAGCAGCTGCATCTATGTTACTCTCGGGGTCCATGTCAAGTGCAGATGGGATAATGAACCCAAACTTGCTAGCAAGAGCTATTCTCCCTTGTTCATCAAGCATGGCAACAATTTCAGCGTCGGCACCATTTCCGACTGTGACACTAGACCTCACACATACCCCAAACCCATTACAATTCCAAAGACCCCCAACCCAATTCCCCATCCATTTCCCAGGTCAAGGCCAGAATGGTTTTGGGTCAGTACAAACCGCACAATTGCCTCAAGTTTTTAGTCAAGCACTTTACAACCAGTCCAAATTCTCGGGCCTCCAGCTTTCCCAAGAAATGGGACATTCCCAATTGGGCCACCAAGCACCCCAACTACCCTTGCACCAAACCCAGCAGCAGCAGCAGCAGCAGCAGCAGCCCTCATTGGCTGACACAGTCAGTGCTGCCACAGCAGCCATCACAGCTGACCCAAACTTCACGGCAGCTCTTGCAGCCGCCATCTCATCCATCATTGGTGGCGGAGCTCATCCAAATAGTAACAATAACACCTCCACCACCGCTACCAATAACAATATCAGTGCCAGCATGACCACAAGCAACTCCAACAATAGCAACAAAATGGGCAATTTTCCAGGGAATTAGAAGTTGGGTCTCATAGTTTTCTATTGTCCTTAATTTTTTTTTTTTCCAATCTTGTTCTTTAATTGGGGGTTTTTACCTTTTTTAGGTGGGATGAGAATGTGATTAGATGTTCATAATTTTTGTCCTTGTTGTGGGAGGGTTTAAGACACAAATGTTCATTATTCCTAATTGTTTCATTTTGAATAATTTGATTCAAATTTCTTAGTAAATACATAGAAAAAAAAAATTTTAACTGCTTTGTTACATCATTAGACTTTCTCAATTATTTTTTAATCTTTGTTTGTTTTCCTTCAAAGTAGACAATCACTGACCCAATCTTGGGAACAGTAAAGACAAAAAAACACATCGTTTACAAGAAGAAAAGAATCATAGTTGTTTTTGGCTTTACACGAAAAATAGTTTGTAGGGTATATTCGTTAATATACTAGTCAAGAAATTCGGCCCACAGTTTGACACGTAAACTTTGTACAAATTAATCAGGGCCTGAAATCGTAGACCAAAAGAAGAGACTTCCAGGCAATTACGTGTGTGAGACATGAATGATGAAAATGAATGATATAAAGGTCAACTTCATACAACTATAAAAATGCCAAAACTTTTTTTTTTTTTTTTAATTTTTTCAAAGACCCAATAAAGAAATGGTGGGTGGTACTTGTAGTTTCGTGGATTATTTTGGTACCAATTTTTCAATTGGACAACTGGGATACGTTTTTGACTTTCCGTCCACCTTGATTGACATCACGTTATGGCCTTATGGGTTATGCCGTCCATTTCCAATCATGTGGTAATACTATTAAAATTGAGAGAGAGAGAGAGAGAGAGAGAGAAAAACAACAACAAAGAAACTTGGAACTTTGTGAGTCGCACCGTACATCATCCACCGTACAAGGATCTTTTACTCATTCAGCTCTACCAAGGAGCGTGGGTACTGGGAAATGGAAAAAAGACTATAATTAAAGACTGAAGACTAACGAGAAGTGAGAGAAGAACATCCGTTTTTTATGATCACACGTGCATGCATGTGAACAGCAAGACTAATCTCAATTTCTTTTAACTCCAAAATTTCCTTGCATTTTCTCTTCCATGGAGAAAATTGTTGATCCATTGCGCACATAGCAACTTCTAGGTAATTGCTACTGATTTGCTGTGAAGCACCCTTGTGCTTTTTGGTGTTGTGTTCAAATCTTTAAAAAAATTATACATTAGTTAAATAAGTTATGTTAAAGTGAAAGCACGACACATAAGTTAAATAAGTTATGTAGAAGTGAAAGCACGATATATTGTTTTGAATAACAAATAATTATATATGTAATAGACATTTATATTGGTAGATTAAATTAGCTATTGCACATAATGAGTAGGCTTTTTTACTAGATACTTTGAGAGGGGTAAAAAAGGAAAAAAAATGAAATGATGATGTCTTCCCCATGTGCTTAACCAATAATTGATTTAAATAATGTGATATTCCATAAAACTTTACAGTTGTAAATCTCAAACTTATCCAAAAAGCGTACCATAACTTTTTTTATTAAGAGAGCATCTTTAACACCATCTCAAAGATTTTCACCTAAATGTTGAGGAAAAGTCGCATTTCGATTTTTATCTAATTACTTTTTCAAATATATTTCTAACAAACTATTTAAGTATTTGTCTTTTTTCTATTTTATATAAACAATCTTTTTTTTTCATTTATTTTTCCTTTGTTAATTTCCATCCTCAAATGTCTCACTTTTCTATCCATTCACATCAGATTTCTTCTTATTAATTACTTCCCCTTCTTCTTTTTCACCACCTACAACCCATACATAATAGACTCACAAATATACTTTACCCAAGTCACAACTCAAAAAAAATAATCTTTTGTTCCACCCACAACCCACTAGCATTCATCAAACACCCATAGACCCAAAACCCATTAACCATTACCACTTATCACTGTCTAGGAGGGACTAAGAGAACACAATTGCTGAGCAAACCAAATGCAAGAACACATTAGCATCTTCAAAACTACATGCCCCAATCACCTTTCCTTGATAATCACGAATAACAGCCTCCAAAAACCCGCATAAGAACAATTTTATCTAGAGCGTGAAGCAATTGGTCACACAAGTCTTCGAAAATCACCTTGATGACAACTTGTCTTCTGTAATCTAAATAGACTAAGCTGACCAAACATCTTTGATCTTTTGCCATTGGACAAGACCACAAAAGCATGTAAAATGGTTTGCTCTGCCTGGTGACACGGCACCAAGGTTCAACCTAAACACCCTTCTTACTCAAACTATTTATTGTTGGGACTACCAAAGACCAAACTGATCTCCACATACTGCTACCAACAAAACCTAGTCTAGAACTACATTGTCTAACTGGGTCTAGGTCATTAAGAACTAATTTGTTGGAGCTCTATTTTTGGGGTTGGGTTTCCAAAATTTGGAAGAAAAAATGTTTTACATTATGTATTAGATATGCTCAAACGTTTGCATTAATAAAATTATCATTCAAGTCCCCCTTTGACTAGGAGCAACTATTAGGCATTGGAAACCAAATAATAGTTTTAAAAAATTATATTAACTAATCTATATATATAATAATAGGTAAAGCAGAGAGAAAATCCAATTAAATTTCAAATTGGAATTCAATTAGTGTCCAATTTTACACCATGTGTCTCATCTAATCTAAATTTTAGAATTTTGTGCCAAGTGTATTAATTTAGGTAAAAATTGAATTTTAGTTAGAGTTTAATTTTGTGCCATGTGTCCTATTTAATTTAAATTTTTAAATTTTTGTGACAAATTAGTTAATTTAATGTAGAAAACGAGGAGTCTAATATAATAAATTATAAAAAAACATAATCATATAACTAAAAAAATTCAAATTTATAAGTCATATATATATATATATATATATATTAATAGCTAAAGCAAAGAGAAAATTTAATTAAATTTTAAATTGAAGTCTAATTTTGTGTCATATGTCATTTAATTTTTAAATTTTTTTGTCAAGTAAATTATTAGGTGTAAAAATCAAAAGTTCTAAATTCAATTAAATTTTAGATTGAATTTTAATTAAATTTCAATCTTGCGTCATATGTCTCATTTAATTTATTAATTTTTGTGACAAGTAAATTATTGGGGGCAAAAACCAAAGAGTCTAGATCCAATTAGATTTCAAATCATATATATATATATATATATATATTATATATAATTGTGATTGTTTTTATATGTTCCCGTGCATATACACGAGATTACACACTAGTTGATTTTAAAGGATGGCTAACCCCTTGTGTTTGTATTTTTAGTTATGAATTTAATGAACTCTCTTATTGGCTGGATCATAAAAAGATATAAAAAGATGAGGTGCAAACCTTCTTCTTTTTTTTCTTTTTTCTTTTTTTATCAAGGTCCATTTTAGTTTCTTCTTAAAATAAATAAAAAATTAAAAAAAAATTCCACTTAGTTTGATTCTCAAAAAATAAAAAATAAAAGGTCCACTTCAGTTTTATAGCCAGCATCTTTAGGCCCTAATTTCGCGAAATAGTATGTTGTTGGGCTTGAAAGGTGCTTTGATTTTATTTTTAGTTCTTTGGATAGTTTTATAGCCCGTGCTAAAGGCCCAGTACTCCTTGTTATTTCTAAAGAAAAAAAAATTATATTATGTACATTTTAATTTGTATGGCCCAACTAGTTGAAATGTAAAAGCCCAACATTTCTCAATAAGTCCACTAACACATGTTTTTCTGTAACTTTTTTCCCAGTTACGGACAGATACATCGTGTATCATAGAAAATTTTGGAATATTGTATATGTACAACTTTTTGATTCGGGTAAATTTCACTAAACTCCTCCTGAAGTTTGGACTAATACCATTTAAGTCCAAGATTTTTAAAAAATGACCAACTTCGTCCTTAAAAGACATTTTTATTCTTGATTAGCCAAATCCTTTTCATCTTAGTCCCAAACCCTTCTCTCTCTCTCAGACCTCTGGCTCCCTCCCTCTCTCTCTCTCTCTCTCTCTCTCTCACCCATACCTATGGCGGCTCCCTCTCTCTCTCTCTCTCTCTCTCTCACCCATACCCACGGCGGCTCCCTCTCTCATGGCCAAAACCCATTTTTTCCACTACCATCTTCTACTTTCTTCTCAAATCAGTGTCATGGAGACATTTGACTAGGGATTTTTGAGTTTCACATCACCACCACTGCTATTGTTCCATGCTAACAGCTCTGATCTAGTGCCAAACATGCTTGGGTCTCCGTCTTTGGGTTTGTATCTCTATTTTTGGGTTCGAGTCTTTGTTTGTGTGTCAAATGTCAAGGGAACATTTGACAAGATCCACGAGCTCCACCACCACCATTGGCGACACCAACACTAGTGGCCGTCAATCTCTATCCTCTTTCTCTGTTCTAATTTTTTTTTTTTTCTCTTTTGGTTTGGTTCTTTGTTTGTTTGGGTCTTGGTCAATTTACGGATTGGGTTTTCTTATGTGATATAAGAATTTGGTAATTTTTTATTTGGGTTTGAAATGGGGTTTGATCATTTGCAGATTTGTGGGTATTTTTTGATTTAGGATTTGTCTCAAAATGGTTCTAATCGGTGATTTTGTTAGTGTGTGCACATGAATTTGTATATGATTGGTAATCTGGGATATTTTTTGGGACTTTTAGGTTTTGGAATTTGTATGGCTAAGTGTGTATATTTGTGTTCTATGAGATGGTGCATTTGTGTAGTGTGATTTGTGCTCAAATCCATGCTTATGTTAGTGTAATCACAGTGAATAGAAGAGCTCTGAGATGAGAAAAAGAAGAGTGAATAGTGCTAAATGGAGTAAGGGATAAAAATATCTTTTAAGGACGAAATTGGTCGTTTTTTAAAAGTCTTGGACTTAAATGATATTAGCCCAAACCTCAGGAGAGTTTAGTAGAATTTACCTTTTTAATTTTAATAAACTACAAAGTTAGTTCCTGTTTTTTACACTATATGTCAATTTGGTCTCTAACACTTTAATTGTGTCAATTTAGTCCCTAACATTTTCAGTATTGTGTCAATTTGGTCCTTATCGTTATCTTTTGGATAAAAAAATTTAATGTGTCAAATGGAATAAAAAAAAATAATTTTTCATGACATATCAACAACCAACTGTACTGCTATGTCAAATTATTTATAAAAAAAAAAAAAAAAAAAAAAAACGAAATTTTCTATTCATACCTAAGATCAAATTTGGGGAAAACTAAATTTTAAAATCCCTAACTCTCTCTCTCTCTCTCTCTCTCTCTCTCTCTCTCTCTCATTGGATTTGTGAAAGAAATATTTGGATTCAAACATGAAGAATTAAAAGATGTGATAAATCAAAACAAAAAACAAAATTACAAGAATCACACACTCAATCCGACTTCCATTTTTGTTTACATGGAGAGTATGTTACAAAATGGAATACAGATTAATGAAATTAATTCCAAAGAGTTGTGCCTTCATAAATTGTGCTCAGTCTGTGCCTAAAGAAACAAACCGCCATCTTAGCTCTTCTAGAAGTAAATCTCTGCAACTTCTTGATTGACCCAGGCACCAGCTCGAGATAGTCCACCAGCACCAACTACACCTGATGGCTTGGATTCAAATTTGTATCATTAGGTCCATTCCCATAATTATTATACTCAAACCCATTATTAATCTTGTTATAATTTTCTGAAGAAACCGATTTATTAAACCCCAAGAATACGAGCCTTCTTGCAGCGATGACTGTCCTTGCTCGACGCACTTTGAAGAGCCACGCTGACTTTAACAGCCAAAGTGGCCATATCCGACATGGTCAAGCGCTGTTGAAGCTTAGACATACGAAGCACAAAGTAGATTTGGTTAGCCTCGAGTTCATCATTCAAATTCCTTTAGAAAGCCCTTAACTTTTGTCTTTTGACTCTTGAGCATCCAATACTCAAAATAGCTTGGGCCGTTCAATTCGCCTATTCTCTTTATCAGATCTTGTTCTCTCTCTCTCTCAAATGAATTATTGTTGATAGTTAAACAAATTCTTTAATTTAATTTTAATTTCTTTATTCCATGTGGCAGTACATGTCTCATTTGATGTGGCATAAAAATATTTTTTTTTATATTTTGACTGTTAGTTACGTCAGTATTTTCCATCTATTACTTGACAGCAGAGACTATTTTGACACAATACCCAAATATTAAGGACTAAACTGACACATTTAAAAAGTTAAAGACTAAATTAACATTTAGTGTAAAAGTTAGGAACTAAATTTGTAATTTACTTTTAATTTTTTTTTAAAATATACCTCTATACTTTTATCAAATTTATTTTCTTAGACCTTGTAGGGGCACAAATTACAAATGGGGCCTTCAGGGGAGATGGACTCTGGCCCAGTAAGCAAAAAGTACCCTCACAATAGAATTTATAAGAGAGTGGGTTGAACTAACAAGGTTGAGAATGGGCTTGCTTCCGGCCTAAGTATGGTTGTGACCAATCTAATGTAGACGAAGTGTTGAGGAAGTGCCGAGGAGTAAGACTTAGCTGATTCTTGAAGGTTTCTCTTAGTTCTTTCTTCTCTTTCTGTTCTCTTCTCTCTCTTTTCTCCACGATGTTCAATCCTCCCCCCCCCCTTTCCTTGCTTCGGGCTCTATTTATATGTCATTTCTTCTCACGTGCCAGTAGGCGGTTCCCTTCAGATACTTGTCCCATCAACCTCCACTAAGGCCTTCATGTAGTAGCTGTATAGGACTAGGGTCACTGTTCAGATGTCTATTCGTCATTAATGCGGCCATGATGTTAGCTACAGGATCATAAATGCGGTTGTAGTAGCCCTCTGTAAAATATCTCCTTGTTGCCACCTGTCCCTTATGGTCTATGGACGTTAGGGAAGTCCTCGGCAGTACCAGGACTGGTGCTGGAACCTCCATCTGGGTCGTTCCTTTGATGATCCGAGCAATAAGCCATCCTCGGACAAGTCCTTTTTCTCCTTCACGTAGTTTATATGACAGAAGGGAATTAGGCCAAGTATATTCCTCATGACGGGGCGTTCTCGGACGGATGGCCTCCTCGGACAGGCCTGTGGCCCGTTGTTTGGTAGTGGGCCTTTTACCCTAATATCTAGTATTGGGCCCTTTACCCCTACAATAGCCCCTCAAAATTCCGGCTTTCCCTCCTATCAGAGGTGAAAGGTGGGATTTTGATTCCTCTAGGGGTAAGACCCATTTAAGCTTTTCTGTTCATCCACGTGGAAGCGTCTACATGCGATTTTCTTTACTTCTGACGAAGCCTTGGAAATTGTAGCGCTTCATTTATTGCTCTGGGTGGCATCCAGTCTTATTTACCAACGGTGAGATGCAGATCTTGCGGTCAGGGTTTTTTCGTGAAATTTTGAGCAGGGCAATTCCTTCTCGCTTTTTCTTGCCATATAAAGCGCTCTGAGGGATCTCTGTAGCTCATTTCGCATAGCCTTAAGTACTCTAGTGTCTTCGAACGTCTTAGCAGATCCACGCTCTCCTGCTCTAAGTCCTCCGAGAACATTCTCCTAAAGGTTCTTAGGTATTTGACAAGCTATTGAACCAGTGATTTCATCCGCTTCTGTAAGTTTACACCCCTCAAGATTTATTCTCCTCGGCTGAGCACTTCGGCCCTCTGTCTTTGCGTTTTTCGTCTTAGGAAAACTCCCTAGTCTCCTTCCGATTTGTCTAAATGGGTAGATTTAAGTACTTGGTCGATGATCCCATCGCTGTGGAGCTTTTCAAAGAGAAATATAACATTCCCGAAGGGGTTAGTCTTCGCTATTGCCCACCGGAAAACATTCTTACCAATCGGAACACCGGCGAAGTGGTCATTCCCGTGATAGCCTTCCTGGAAGGCGGGATGACAATTCCCATGGGTGATGTGACGATAGATTACCTTAGGAACCATAGGTTATGTCTACACCAGTGCGCCCCTAACCTGTTTAAAGTCTTGGGATGTGTAGAAGCCCTCAATAGGATGATGGGCCTGCAGTTGACTTGGCACGATGTCGTACACATGTACGAGTGCCATTCTCTGGTCGATGGGGGGTATTACCTAAAGTCTAGGTCTCCCATAGTGAAAATGCTATCCTGTCTTCCCAAGTCCAATAAGGGCATGAAGGACGACTTCGTCATCGTCTCTGGGGCGTGGCATGATGGCCGACACTGTCCGACTACCGAGGGGGAGCCAGGTGGGGTGCTTTAGGGTTAGGTCGAGACGATATTGGGCTTATGCTTTAGATATGATCTCATTCTGTTATGTCTGCGTCTGATTTCACGGTTCGGCGATAAATCTAACGTTCTTTGATTTTGTCTGCAGATAGGAAGTTCGTCGCCCCAAAGCTTAGCCACGTGAATGTCCCTGGTTTGAACTTCCTGCTACGGTCTGAGGTGTTCGTCCACTCAGACGGCCAGCTAAGAGCAGCTCACTTGATATTGGACATCACCCCGTTATCGGGCAACTTTCAAGACGTCGGTAATTCCATCCGAGCCAAAGACAAGCGGCTTCATAGTATAGACGTTTCACGGCCAGGCTTTTTGGCTAAAGAGGATCTTCCCCCCGTTGAGTTGCTGGCTCAGCGAACTCTTCCTCCGTACGCTGTTCAGAGGGAAGAACCTGCTTCTCGTCGGATATCCTTGGAAGGGGAGATTGAGGGGTTTCGATTCGAAGGCGAAGAGGAGGTGCAAGACGAACCCCGTACTATTCCCGAATCGGAGAGTACCGAAGAGGAGGAAGGCGACATGTCATTGAGGCCAAGGGCCGGATTGAGGGATCTTATCTCTGGGAGAAACAAGGGCGGCCCCTCCAGGGAACCGTCTAAGGAGAAAACACCCCCACAACCCTCACCTCTTCCTCCTCCCCCAACAACCGGTCCCAAACTTCTTCCTACTCCCAACCTTAGGAAGAAGAAGAAGAAGTTCGTGGAGGTGGATACTGAAGAGGGTGAGGTGCCCCCTCCCCAGCAGAAAGGGCTCTAACATCAGAAAACGGGAAGCGGTGAGAGGAGGACGTCCGCGTCCGAGCACCAAGCTGAAAGTCAAGCCTTGGATACTCAGCAAACTCCAGATTGGGCTCCCAGCTTAGCCCTGGATGGTGTGCCGATCCTTGCCACGGCCTCTATAAGGGACTTCCAGAGGGGGCAGTCCGGCTACATTGCCGAGGCTCTAGAGTGCCCTCTTCTTCTGCCCAAGGACATGGACACAGTGAGGGCGTGGAGGCAGCCTGACCTGTTCATGTCGATGAAGAGAGACCTGGGTATGGTAAGTTCTTGGTCCCTTGACTGTACAATTGGTTAAGTTCGGCATGTACCGCACATTCTTCTTACAATGTTAGTGATGCAATCTGGCCTTTCTTATTGCACAGCTCACCCAACAGGTCTACATGGCTGAAGAGTGGTTCCGAGATGCCCGCCACTTGGCGAGGACTGAAACCCAAGCCCGCATTGAGACAGAAAAAAGCCTAGGGGCTGAGAAGCACGAGAGGTAGGAGCTAGCCAAAAAACTCGCTGCCGAGCAACGGGAGAGGAGGAGCACCGAGGCCGGGCTAAAGAGTGCCCAGGATCAGGCCGAGGACCAGCGGAAAAGGCTACACATGACAGAAATAGAGCTGGCCACTGAGAGGCAGCTGGTTCTGGAGCTCCACGCCCGAGCTGATAGGGCAGAGAAAGCCGAGAAGGAGGCCAAAGAAGCTCTGAGGATGGCTGAGACCGAGAAAGAGGCGGAATACATCCGCGGGATGGAGGAGACTGAGAAGAGGCTCGCCGAGGAGATAACGGAGGTGTGCAGGGAATACTGTACACTAACATGGGAAGAGGCATTGGGCGCTGCAGGCGTTCCGGCCGATTCAGAACTTAAGCAGCCGGGGAAGGTGTATTTCCACCCTGATATACGTGCGACCCAGGCTGACCCTGTGCCTTTGCCGCTCCAAGCGCCTGAGCAATCAAGCCAAGCACAAACACCTCTCGGAGCTGAACAAGAGGTTCAAAAAGAAGAGGTAGCGTCGCAGGGTGGCGCGGATGTTGATGCCTCTTCCAAAGCCGAAGATGCCAACAAGGACGAGGAGGTTGCCCCTTCTGTGGCCGAGCTGGGTCATTCAGACGACATCCCTCTCCCTGAATCTTAGACTTAGGATTAGAATTTTATGTCTCTGTTAGTTGCATTCCCTTTTGGTTCGAATTTGGTCAAGTCATTGTTCTTCGCGGTGCCTACGACTTTCCGTAAGACCAAGTCCCCTGGTGCAAGTGGTCTCAGTCTGATATTGGCATCGTAACTTTGCTTGAGCCTTTGTTGATAATACGCCAGTTGAACAGCAGCATTTTCTCTACGCTCGGTGACTAAGTCCAGACTATCATTCAGCAGTTTGTCGTTGTCGGCCGGGGAGAACGAGTCGGTTCTAAGAGTAGGGAACCTCGTTTCTATGGGGATGACAGCTTCGGCACCGTATGTCATTGCAAAAGGGGTTTCCCCTGTAGATCTACGGGGGGTTGTCCTGTAGGTCCACAGGACGTGGTGCAATTCTTCCACCCATTTTCCTTTGGCGTCGTCTAACCTCTTCTTGAGACCGCCCACTATGACCTTGTTAACTGCTTCAGCTTGGCCGTTCCCTTGCGGGTATGCGGGGGTGGAGTACCTGTTTGTAATGCCCAATCCGCAGCAGAACCTTCTAAACGCTTTACTGTCAAACTGCAGGCCATTGTCCCAGATGAGCGTATGTGGCACTCCGAACCGGATTACAATGTTCTTCCACACAAATTTCTGGACATCCACATCTCTGATGTTGGCCAGGGGCTCGGCTTCCACCCACTTGGTGAAGTAGTCCGTGTCGACGACCAGGTACTTTTTGTTCCCTATTGCCTTTGGGAAGGGGCCCACAATGTCTAAGCCCCATTGGGCAAAGGGCCACGGGCTAGACAGAGGATTCAGAACTCCCCCTGGCTGGTGGATAATTGGCGCAAATCTTTGGCATTGGTCACATTTCTTGACGTACTCCTCCGATTCCTTCTGCATGTTCGGCCACCAATATCCCTGAGTTAGAGCTCTGTGAGCCAGTGATCTGCCTCCTGTGTGGCTCCCACAGATCCCTTCGTGCAGTTCTTCGAGGAGCAACTCAGTTGCCTCAGGGTGCACGCACAGTAAGTAGGGTCCGGAGAAAGAGCGTTTATACAGCTTAGTGTCTTCTGATAGCCAGAACCGAGGTGCTTTCCTCCGCACCTTATCTGCTTCGGTCTTCTCCGGCGGTAGGACGTTATCTTTGAGGTATGTTACTACGGGGTCCATCCAGCTTGGCCCTGCTCTAACCTGACAGATGCTGTGCCCATCTACCTCTTCGGCATGCCTTTGTATGTCCTCGACCAAGACAAGCCGAGGTAGCCCTTGTGCCGAGGAGGTTGCGAGAGTGGCTAGGGAGTCTGCATGAGTGTTCCCGCTCCGAGGGATGTGTTGCAGACTGAATGATTTGAACTGTGACTGCAGGCGCTTTACCTGCCTTAGATATTTCTGCATCCTCTCGTCACGTGCCTCGAGCTCTCCTCTGACTTGTCCGACGACCAGAAATGAGTCCAAGAACACTTCCAGGGCGTTTCCACCCATTTTCCAAACCATGTCCATTCCGGCCAGTAGGGCCTCATACTCGGCTTCATTATTGGTGGCCGAGAAGTTTAGCCTTAAAGATTTCTCGATGATAACCTTCTCGGGGGATATCAGGACCAGCCCCGAGCCTCTTTGATTGGCTGCTCCGTCAATGTACAACTTCCAGTGGGGGGTTTCTTGGACAGATACCTGGCCAACTGACTTTCCATCTGTGTGCGCTATCTCGGCAGTTTCTTCGAATGCAGGCTCAGCGAACTCGGCCATCAGATCAGCTAGTACTTGCCCTTTGACCGAGGTACGAGGCATATACCTTATGTCAAAAGCCCCTAGGATCGTCCCCCATTTCACGATCTTCCCTGTGTAGTCTGCACTCCGGAGCAGTGATTTAAGGGGGAGCTGGGTAAGGACCACCACGGTGTGCGATTGGAAGTAGTGTGGAAGCTTGCGGGTGGCATGTACCACTGCATAGATGGCCTTCTCGAGTGGCAGGTAGCGGACCTCGGCCTCGTGGAGGGACTTACATAATAGACGGGCTTCTGTATGCCGTTGTCGACCCGTATAAGTACTAGGCTCACAGCATGGGTGGATACTACGATGTATGCGAACAACACTTCGTCCTCCGTGGGGCTGGACATGATGGGCGGCCGAGATAGATACTCTTTTAGCTGCTGGAAAGCCAGAACGCAGTCTTCATTCCACTCGAACCCTTTCCACTTTTTCAACAGCTGGAGGAAGGGCCGAAATCTCTCGGCCGACCTGGAGATGAATCTGTTGAGAGCAGCGGTCATCCCGGTCAACTTCTGGACCTCCTTTGGGTTCCGAGGAGGCTGCAAGCTGTTGATCGCCTTTATCTGGTCAGGGTTGATCACAATCCCGTGGTGGGTGACTATATAGCCCAGAAACTTTCCTGATCCTACGCCGAAAGAGCACTTTGAAGCATTAAGTCGCAGCTTGTGCTTCCTCAAGATTTCAAATACGTTTCCGAGGTCGCCGACGTGGTCGAACTCCAGCTTGCTCTTGACCACCATGTCATCGATGTAAATCTCAATGCTTTTCCCCAGCTGTGGTTCGAACATCTTCGTCATCATTCTCTGATAGGTGGAGCCTGCGTTCTTCAGGCCGAATGGCATGACCTTATAATGGTAGTTCCCAATGGGCGTCACGAAGGCCGTTTTCTCTTGATCCTCCAACGCTAATGGGATTTGGTGGTACCCTTGGAAGGCGTCCAAAAAACTCATCCGAGGGTGCCCTACAGTTGCGTCTACCAGTTGATCAATCCGAGGCATGGGGATTGGGTCCTTTGGACAGGCTTTGTTCAAGTCTGTGAAGTCCACGCATACACGCCATGTCCCGTTCTTCTTCTTTACCATCACTGTATTTGCTAGCCATTCAGGGTAGAAAACCTCCTTGATAGCCCCTGCTTGCTTGAGTTTGTTCACCTCATCCCTGACAGCGTCAGAGTGCTCCCTGGATGAGCGCCGATGTGACTGTTTTTTGGGAAGGGCAGACGCTCTCACATTCAGGTGATGGCAGATAAACTCTGGGTCCACCCCCGGGGCCTCGTATGAGTTCCAAGCAAACACATCGATATTTTTCAGAAGGAATGCCAGCAACTCCTCCTTCTCCTGAGGAGGTAAATTTGCCCCAACTTGAAAAAACCTCCCTGGGTCGTCCCCGATGGTAACTTTCTCTAACTTCTCACACTTCTCGTCATCCGGCCCCACTACATTGGGTGGACTCGGGACCTGTGATTGCTACGAATCTCTGGCCGAGGTGGTGGCCTTCTCGGCAATAGGCCGATGTGAAATGGCGGCTATGAGGCATTGCCTTGCCATTGATTGGCTTCCTACGATCTCCTCCACCCGTCCTCCAGACGGGAACTTAACTTTCAGGTGCAAGGTAGATGAGACAGCCCCTAAGGCGTGGAGCCAAGGCCTGGCCACGATGGCTGTGTAGGGAGAGTACGCATCCACAACGATGAAGTTCACCTCGACTACCTCGGACCCTGCTTGCACAGGCAATTTGATCTGGCCTTTGGGGATGACCGTCTTTCCATCGAAGCTGACTAGGAGCGAGTCATACGCTGTAAGGTCCTCGGGCCGCAGGCCCAGTCCTTTGTACAGGTCCGGATACATGATCTCAGCCCCACTCCCTTGATCAACCATTACCCTCTTCACATCGTACCCCCCTATTCTAAGGGTGATGACCAGAGCGTCGTCATGGGGCTGGATTGTCCCCTGCTTATCTTCGTCCGAGAAGCTTAAAACTGGTCGGACGTCCATCCTTGCCCTTTTCGGCTCCTGGTTTGGGTCCTCGGTAGACGCCGTGGAGATAGACATTACCCTGGAAGGGCAGGATCCAGTTCTCCCGGGGACCACGAAGATCACATTAATCGTGCCCAGCAGAGGCCTTGATGAGGCGGTCCCTGAAGCCCCTGGCCTGATGTGGCTTTCTTGGTTATTTGGCAGATAGACGAACTGTTGCAGCTTTCCTTCCCTCACAAGCTCTGCCAGGTGGCTCTTCAAACTTCTGCAGTCCTCGGTGGTATGCCCCCGTTTCTGGTAATACTGGCAATGCAGACTCTGATTGCGCTTCGCGGGGTCTCCCCCCATTTTGTGTTGGCCACCTGAAGTATGGCTCGTTCTGAATTTTTTTTCAGAATCTGAT
Source organism: Lithocarpus polystachyus (assembly GCA_033629205.1). Taxonomy (NCBI): domain Eukaryota; kingdom Viridiplantae; phylum Streptophyta; class Magnoliopsida; order Fagales; family Fagaceae; genus Lithocarpus; species Lithocarpus polystachyus. The sequence continues at coordinate 88,641,474 of CM066166.1, forward strand.
GAATTGGCTCTCGGAACACAGCATGGACAGCCTGTGATGCAGCAGACCCGGATTGGATACTGTAGTCTCTCCTCGGCCTGCTGTTGTTGTACCGGTCCGACCTGAAATCCCTCCTTTCCTGAGGGATAACCTTAGCTTTTCCTTTTCCAACTAGCTGGTCCTCCTCAACCCGCTTGTACTCGTCGATGCGATCCATCAGTCGGCGCACACTCCTTACGGGCTTCTTGGTTAGAGACTTCCTAAGGTCGTGCTCGGCTGGTAAGCCGACCTTGAAGGTTCTCACAGCCACGTCATCGAAACTGCCCTCGATCTCATTAAACATCTCCCAGTACCTATCCGAGTACGTTTTTAGGGTCTCCCCCTCTCGCATGGACATGGACAGCAAGGAATCTAGCGGCCGAGGGACCCTTGTGTTCGTCATGAACTGAGAGCAGAAAGCCTTAGTAAGCTCTCGGAAGGATCCAATGGAGTCAGCCGCGAGGCCGTCAAACCATCTCATGGCTGCAGGCCCTAGGCTAGAGGGGAAGACTTTGCACATGAGAGTCTCATTCCGAGAGTAAACAGCCATTTTCTGATTGAAATGGCTCACGTGCTCCACGGGGTCAGTTCTCCCATTGTAGGCAGTGAAGGTAGGTTGAGTGAAACGTCGAGGGAGGCTCCCCCCTTCGATGCTGCGGGTGAAGGGCGACCTGGAGATCTGGTTGAGCGCCCTATTCATCGCATCGCTCCTTGTGCCCCTTGAGTAGGTATTTCTGCTCCCGCGGTCGTGGCGATGTTCTTCCTCGTAGGAGAAAGTCTCACTTGGGGGCGTCCTGGAGCGGTGCCTATAGCTACCGTCGTTGCTATCGTCAGAGGAGTCATCCGTAATGGATGGGCTACTAGATGGACTGCGCCTCTTACGTGCGTGGCGGAGCTTCCTCTTCAGACGGTCAATCTCACGTTGCATATTCTTTGTAGTGTCTTTGTGAGATTCTTTACCTTTGTCCCAATACTGGCTCTTGGCCGTGCGATTTGTGTGCACACTTCCTTCATGGTCCTTCTCACATTCGAGTCGCTCAAAGTGATCAATACGCTGAGAGTCATCTGACTCCGCCCGGTTAGGACCTGATCCCACCATAGTTCAAGCTTTCCGCTCGCCAACGTCACGGTTAGTTCCCACAGACGGCGCCAATTGTAGGGGCACAAATTACAAATGGGGCCTACAGGGGAGATGGACTCTGACCCAGTAAGCAAAAAGTACCCTCACAATAGAATTTGTAAGAGAGTGGGCTGAACTAACAAGGTTGAGAATGGGCTTGCTTCCGGCCTAAGTATGGTTGTGACCAATCTAATGTAGACGAAGTGCTGAGGAAGTGCCGAGGAGTAAGACTTAGCTGATTCTTGAAGGTTTCTCTTAGTTCTTTCTTCTCTTTCTGTTCTCTTCTCTCTCTTTTCTCCAGAATGTTCAATCCCCCCCCCTTTCCTTGCTTCGGGCTCTATTTATATGTCATTTCTTCTCACGTGCCAGTAGGCGGTTCCCTTCAGATACTTGTCCTATCAGCCTCCACTAAGGCCTTCATGTAGTAGCTGTATAGGACCAGGGTCACTGTTCAGATGTCTATTCGTCATTAATGCGGCCATGATGTTAGCTGCAGGGTCATAAATGCGGTTGTAGTAGCCCTCTGTAAAATATCTCCTTGTTGCCACCTGTCCCTTATGGTCTTTGGACGTTAGGGAAGTCCTCGGCAGTACCAGGACTGGTGCTGGAACCTCCATCTGGGTCGTTCCTTTGATGATCCGAGCAATAAGCCATCCTCGGACAAGTCCTTTTTCTCCTTCACGTAGTTTATATGACAGAAGGGAATTAGGCCAAGTATATTCCTCATGACGGGGCGTTCTCGGACGGATGGCCTCCTCGGACAGGCCCGTGGCCCGTTGTTTGGTAGTGGGCCTTTTACCCCAATATCTGGTATTGGGCCCTTTACCCCTACAGACCTTATCTTAAGATTTCAACTCCAATCAATCTTCAGTAACAATCAACTAATTTTATTTTAATTTATTTTTTTGATAGAATTTTATTTTAATTTATTAGATATTCATTCATATGTTAAAATTGTGAAACAACATCATTTTGTAAGGGAATTAATAGAAATATTTTAATGGCAATAGAATGAAGGAGTAAAGTAATCACAAAAGCAAAGTTAATGTGCTAAAATAAAACTTTTAAACTTAGTGGGTTAAAATGACAATTAATCGAAATAAAGTTGGGGTGAAAAGGTGTATTTTTTCCTTTCTATTTTTCCAACAATTCTTAGTAATAAACAAAGGCCAAAACTCACTCTTTTTTATATTTAATAAGAAGTTTAGGCGTCAGAAAAGATTTCCCAGTACCCTTTTTTTTTTTTTGCACTATTATTTAAATTCTGTTTATTAGAGTAATTTTCAATATCTTTATTTTGATTGTTCTTATTCTTATATTGATTTTATTAAATTTTGTATTATTAATAATTTAAAGTGTTGAGATAAAACCTTTATTTTTTATTTCCATATAAAAATATTAGGACAATTTATTTTATAGAGTATTTTCAAGAATACAACTAAACAGTAGAAAAGCAAGTAGTTTTCTCAAAAAATGTTTTTAGGCAAAAATGATTTCTATAAGAAAATATTTATATTGAAACAAACAAAACAAACTTAATTGCTTTTTTCTTTTTTTTTTTAAACAATTAGTGATATGGACAATGAAGATTGGTGTATATTAAAATTGGTATTAGTAGTGGATCCACATCAGAATTTCATACAAGAAAATTCAAGAGTAAAATACTAGCCAGTTTGGATAAGAGACAATTTCCGACGAACTTTATTTTACTCTCTTTTCCTCTTCATCCAAAACTGCACTATAAAAAATGGACATAAACATAATGTGGTCATTTGGTGGTCATGACTTATGAACTTGTATAACACACTAGTTTTTCAATGTTGGAGATAGGCATATTCACGTGATCATCTATGTAGTTGGTGATTTTAGTTTCCAAAGTTCCCTTCGAAGCATTCTCTATCTTGCACTCAAGGAGTGTATCTTTCAGTTGGGTTACCTTAAATTAAATTATTACGATCATCCAAAAGCTTTTGAGCTTGCTTTTCGGAAACATCTTCGATCTTGTTCAGCCAAACCTACCAAATTTTTTGAGTGCAAATCCAAACCTACAATGCAATGATTGGTTTCTTGTCCTTCTAAGAAATAGTACTAGCTATGGGACTGCCTAGGCTGAATCATTCACAATATTCTTTTGAAAAATTTGACTTGTGAGTTATGATCTTACCTCACCTCCCACATGTATTTAAAACCGTACAATAAGGGTAATTTTGACAACGATTTTTACCAAAAAAAAAAGGCTAATTTTGACCATTGTAGCCGGGGACGCTGGACACCAAAAAGAGATTTTTTTTGGGACAGAATTTAGTTATAAAATTAGTTGGTACTCAATAAGATAAATATTATTACATATTTTAAAATTTTAATTTTGATAATCTGTAACGATGGACACTGGACACCAAAAAGAGATTTTTTTTTTTTTTTTACAGAATTTAGCTATAAAATCAGTTGAACTCAATAAAATAAATATTATTACATATTTTAAAAATCTAACTATTAAATTGTATGTTTTTTACACTCTTAGTACACATGTCAACTTTTGTGTCAATAAGATATTATTTACTATATGATTTATAAACTTATATTTTATTCATAATTTTAAACTATAAAAATTTACAATTTAAACAATTTATTAATGACAAAGCTACTGATCTTTAATTTTTTAGAAATTTTGCAAGTATGGAGGATATAAAAATAAGATGTAATCTCAGGTAGATTTGTCAAAATTCACATCCAACAAAAAGATATTAAGTAAAATTGTAGCTTAAGGTTACAATCAATTTTGTAACTAAACTTTATCTATTTTTTTGTTGAGAAAAAAGATAGAAAGGAATTTTTTTTTTATTAATATGCATAGATTATAATTTTATAAGAGCATTAGCATTTGAGATTACAAAAAATGTTCTATTTTACCATCTAAAAAGTTATTTTATCTAATATATCATTCTACTTTATAATACACCCAACATCCCAATTTTTACTTTTTTATACAACACATTAAAATAATATATCTATATAATAAAATAACATAGAGAGAGGAAATGAGAGACTGAAGAGAGAGAGAGAGAAGGAGATATTTTAGGAGGAGTAGGAATTAAAAATATTATTTTATTTTTGCAAAGTTGCTATAGTAGGTTCTAAATTTAGGACACTATTGTAGCTCAATTGTAAATTTTTTTACAATTAGTCTCCCAGGTAATGCTTTCCTTTTTTGATGCTAAAATATAGCATATTAGGAGTTTTACAACTCCGAATGCTATGCTCTTGGTTTTATTTTTGAAAAAAAAAAAAAAAAACAAAATAGAGACTGCTAAAGCCTTATTGGAGAAGGACTAACAATTAATTATGTGGTTCATGACATGTTTTTGGTTATTGGTGGCTGGTTCTATTAATGAACAATTATTCTAAATATATAGTTGAATATGCCTAAAAGAAATGGTTTATATTCGAAAATTTTTACCTAGTAAATACTCCTTTAAGGGCTTATTATAAACCCAAGCAAGCATTCAAAATATCTGTCCTAGTCCTTCAATCATTAATGAAGTTAGTACAGAATGAATGAAGAGCAAAAAGCTAATCCTGCAATTGCCTTCCTTTTATATTTACTCACAAAACCACAAACTTCCCACGAGTCTGAAAAACGAGGTGTCGCGTGTTGAAGTGAACAAATTGCATGTACCACTGCCACGTAAGCTACCGTTTTTCCAGTTCCCCAAACGCATCTGGGCCCATCACCGCCCCTTTCCATAAATCAAACGGCCAAAAAACACTCAGCAAAAAGAATATCAAATTCCACGAACTAATGTCACTTCTACCAGTTTGCTGAATTGGTATTATTTTGTATGGATGAATAAGAGATTTGAGTTTCAATATCTGCTTATATCAGTATATCAGTGAGGTGAAAATGAGCTTTTACTCTTATTTTTTAAAATATCTAGTATAATGTCTTTGTTTTGAAACTATTAAGCATCGTGTCCTTATTTTGAATCTTGATTTAAAAAAAAATTGAGTTACATATAGAACTTAATATTAATAATGTCAAGTTTTATGCATATTTTACCATTAATTTTTTCTTTTTAAAAATTAAGTAAAAATGTCGAGTTTCACTTAAAATAATATACATATAACTCGATTACGAGGGTACTAAATTTTATATAAAATTCGATTTTATTAAAATTGAGTTTAAAAATAGGAACATTTTGTTAAGTAGTTTTAAAATAAGGATATTGTACTAAATATTTTAAAAAATAAGAGTAAAAATTTATTTTTTTATTTAATGTGATGATAAAGAGCAATTATTAAAAACGAATATAATTGAAATTCTCTTTTTTAAAAAAAATACTACTTATACTTTCTTCTTTTTCAAAAAAAAAAAAAAAAAACACGAGTCCATCGTGTGCGGCCAACGCTTACCACGCCATCTCTGCAGAAAAAAAGATCAAACGGCTTTAAAAAAACGAAACTTGCACGCTATATTTACCGGGCCCCACCATTTTTTCCTTTTAACTAGAGAAAGAAAGAAAGATACCATACCAGTATGAGCTGGGCCCCACTGAGTCTCTCACAGTCTCTCTCTCTTGTACTTTCGTCAATTTAAATTCTCTGTTTCTTTCTCTTTTCTCTTCAACTCTCTTTCCTCTGCTTTTCCTTTTGCTAAACAAATAGGTGAGTGAATTAAATATTTATTGCAATAAATTATTAATACACTATTAATTATTAATTTTTTTTATCGTTCTGTATTGGTTTGCTCTGCTAAGGATTTATTGTTTTTTGGATGTGAGAATATATTGGCTTGGTGATCGGTAATTATTATAATATTTTTAATGCTTTTGGATGCAAATTTGTTGGAGATTGTGCTTGATCATTGTATTCATCTTAGTGCTTTGAGCGTTTTGTATAAGTTGTTTTTTTTTTTTTTTTTTAGAAAATGTGGTTTTTTTTTTTCCTGACTAAGCTCTGTTTGTTTCGTGGGAAAACGAAGGAAAATGAAGTTTAATAAAGTTTAAAATTTTGACTTTTTTCTTAAGCGCTTTTTATCTTGGTAAATGTGGTTAGGTTTTTTTTTTTTTTTCCTAGTTAAGCTCTGTTTGTTTCGTGAGAAAAAACGAAGGAAACTGAAGTTTAATAAAATTTGAAAATTTTAACTTTTTTACTTAAAGCTTGTAGCTTAAGCGCTATTTGTCTACGAATTAGTTTCTAGAATATGTTTCGGACTAAAAAGAAGAAAGAATAAAAATTTTTCAGGTTCTGTACTGAATAAGTATTGTGAAGGATTGAAAATTTTGATTAAATTTAAATTTCCCTACTATTTTTGTAGCAGTAACGGAACTTGTGCTTGAATTTTCCGCACTTCCCTGTTTGGTTGCTTAGAAAGTTGCTGAAATGATAGAAATGTAGTTTAGAATTTATTGTGTTCTGTTTTTCTGTTTTAAATATCAAAAACTGATCTGTAACTAAGCTACACTGTTAGTATATGAAGATAAAACATGTAAACTGAACTTTAACTAAGCTAAAAAACTCAGCTTTATTGTTAAATTCAACTTAACATTACACCACTTTATAACTTTTTATTACATTAATATTTTTAAAGTTTCACCGTTAGATTATATGTTCGTAATATTCTTAGCATGCGTGCCAAAATTTGTGACGATCGGGTGTTGTTTACCATTGATGCATAAAGTCAATATTTTGCATATAGCTGAGATAGATATTGGTCTCCAAACATGTTGATATATTGCAAGCATGTAGGATATAAGGAGAGAATGTAATCCAACGGTAGATTTGTCAAAAAACACATCCAATAGATAGTTATTGAGTGGTGTAACATTGACAAAAGTTTCTCCCAATGTAATTTGAACCCCACCCATGTATAAACGTTTTGCGGATTATTTTTTTTGCTTGCTCATGCTTTTCCTGAACCTGAAAATTGCAATGTGGATGAAATAGGTGAACATGGGAAGCAATTTGAAAAAAGTAGTGTTATCTGTGTTCCTTTCAACCCTTTTGTTTTCGCTGGTCACCTCTGCTTCCAACAATAGGTTGGTTAGGATTGGACTGAAGAAGATTAAATTGGACCAAAACAACCGCCTTGCTGCGCGGCTTGAGTCCAAGGAGGCACAGGCTGTAAGAGCTTCTGTTAGGAAGTATCATTTCCGTAATAGTCTTGGGGACTCTGATAAGACGGATATTGTTCCGTTGAAGAATTACTTGGATGCTCAGTATTTTGGTGAGATTGGCATTGGTACTCCCCCTCAAATTTTCACTGTAATTTTTGACACTGGCAGCTCTAATCTGTGGGTGCCATCGGATAAGTGCTTTTTATCGGTGAGCTTGGACTACTATGTTTATAATGAATGTAATTAGCATTCTTGGCTTTATTAAAATCTTGATTGAAGGCAATAGATTCATGTTTTTGCATTTGTGGTGCAGCTTGCGTGTTATTTTCATTCCAAGTACAAGTCAAGTGAGTCGAAAACGTACAAGAAGAATGGTTAGTCCTTTTGTCCCAACCTTAGAATAATGTTCATTTCATTTATAATAATCAAAATCATGCTGCATGGTATTCCCTTTACTCTTAATTACGGTGCCCACTTCATGATACGTGATTGCAAGGGGCTGTCTTGGAGAATTGCCTTTTGAATGCGCAATATATATGTGTGTATTATCTATGTTGTCTGATGTAGCTCTGTTATCATCCATCATGAAGGGACATCTGCTGCTATCCAGTATGGTAGTGGAGCTATTTCCGGTTTCTTTAGCTATGATGATGTCAAAGTTGGGGACCTAGTTGTAAAGAGTCAGGTACCTTGAACATTTTTCCTCTACATTGTTTCAAATCTTAGTAGTTTGATTATACTGTACTAACTACAGCTGATCCCTTCAGGAATTCATTGAGGCAACTAGAGAGCCTGGTGTCACATTTTTGGTGGCAAAGTTTGATGGCCTATTAGGACTTGGATTTCAGGAAATTTCAGTTGGAAATGCTACTCCTTTGTGGTATGTGCGCATATCTTTGGTTTTATTTGGTCTTTCACTGAAATAAGTTTCTTAATATGAAATTTTTAATGAGGTGCTTGCTTGTCGACTGTCGTACAGGTACAACATGGTTGAACAAGGTCTTATTAAAGAGCCAGTATTTTCGTTCTGGCTCAACCGTAAAACAGAGGAAGAAGCAGGGGGTGAACTTGTCTTTGGTGGGGTAGATCCAAATCACTTCAAGGGTGAACACACTTTTGTTCCCGTGACACGGAAAGGCTATTGGCAGGTAGGTACTAGGTTGTCTAAAAACTTCATATTTAGTCATGGTTAATAGATATTAGATATTCAATATGCTTTTATATTTTCAATTATCTTCTCATTTTGCCAAAATATATTTCTTTTTGATAGTTTGACATGGGTGATGTTCTTATCGGTGGTAAACCAACTGGTATGTTCTCTCTCGATGCCTAGTACAATTCCTCAAATGAAAAAGAGATATTTCTTTTGGGAGGCAAGGGGGGAGTTGAAGGAAGACATAAATTTTTTTATGATCTGGCTCTTGTTATTTTGTGGGACTCAATTTTCCATCTGGCTGCTATGTAGGCTATTGTACTGGCAGTTGTGCAGCTATTGCAGATTCTGGAACTTCCCTAATGGCAGGTCCAACGGTATGTATAATAGCTCAAGTTCTTTGGACCTATTTTGATTATTGTTTATCAATCTCTTGCTTCATATGTTGTGCTAGTTTATTTTGCCACTTTGGATGTCATTTTCAGCCTTAGTTTCCGTTGAGGTTAAACTTGAAACATTATTCAATAGAGTTATTGTGTGAGCAAGATGACACAATGTAGAAGCAGAAAATGAGAAACAACTAATACATTTTTAAGTGAGCTTTGTTTGATAGATATGTCATCCTTATTATGATATGCTTCTGTGATTTTCCGGTCACATTCTTCCAATTCTCATTTTCATATGTTGAATTTGATGGCTGAATTCTATGGTTATTACTGTTATTCATTTGGGTGTCCTAAAAGTTTGTAGGCTGGTCATCTTGGCGCATTGCCTTGAAAGTGAGAAAATCTAAGATGTAGAATCCATGTTTCTAAATGAAAAATATCTGTGATTGCTTTCTTAATATTTTACATGTGCTTATCCCTGAAATATATGGTTCTTTTTTTGGTAAGACTGTGATTACAATGATAAATCAAGCAATTGGAGCCAATGGAGTTGCTAGCCAGGAATGCAAGGCAGTTGTTGAGCAGTATGGACAAACAATTATTGACTTGCTTGTAGCTGAGGTAAATACTTGGCTTTTATTAATTTCTATTTTTTTTTTTGTTTTTTCTTATCAGGTAATACGGCTTATTATTTTATTTTATCCTTTTCATAACGAGTGGAAAAGATTTTGTCTCAGCATGTCAATTCACTTATGTCCCTTGCAAAATGTTCCAGTTAATTCCATTATTGAACTAAGTTCTAGCTTTCATTGTGCATAACAGGCAAACCCGAAGAAGATCTGCTCCCAGATTGGATTGTGTACGTTTGATGGTGCCCGCGGAGTTAGGTCATACTCAAACATTTTTAATAGTCCTTTGCCTTTTTATCTTTCTCTTACAATATGCCAGTGAGTTTAGGCTGTTTGGCTAAAATGGAACTTCACCCTCCCACAATAATGGGTGGGAGGGAAAAGTTGTGGGTTGAAAACTCACTGGGTGCATTTCTCACAGATATATATATATATATATATATATTCTCTTGGAGTGCCCCTTATAGCGTTTCCTGTTGTTATTTCCTTTTCATTATCTGCTTCCAGACTGCATTGTGAGCCCTTAAATGGTACTCATGTTGCTGTCAAGCTCAAAATATATTATTTTGTTTTTGAATTTGGTTTTCGTCAGTCGTTTTTGAAAACTTTTAATTATTTCTGGTTTTGTTTTTTTTTTTTTTTTTTGTAAGGTAAAAAAAAAAAAAATTGCAACATATTTGTAATTGCTTCTTTAAAAAACCTCCCTGATTTAATTTTTAGATGGGGAACTTATTGGTCTGTGAATGTTTTTGTACAGTATTGGCATTGAGAGTGTCGTGGAAGAGAACAGTGGCAAAGCATCTAGTGGAATTCGTGATGCTATGTGCTCTCCTTGTGAAATGGCGGTTGTGTGGATGCAAAGCCAGCTAAAGCAGAATCGGACACTAGACTATGTGCTGACCTATGTCAATGAGGTGAAATATGTTTTGTACTGCATTGTTGTGTATATCTTTAGGAGATTGCTGCTCATACTGACTTGACCATCTGGTACTTCCACAGCTTTGTGATCGGGTGCCAAGCCCAATGGGAGAATCTTCTGTGGATTGTGGAAATATTTCTAACATGCCTACTGTTTCCTTCACAATTGGTGGAAAAGTTTTTGACCTCTCCCCACAGGAGGTAACATGTCATCTGAATCAATCATAAAATTGTTTTCCCCTTTTTGAGAGAAATTTTAGTAGTAGTATTATGGTATTTTTTACTTTTCAGCAGTGATCGTTGTTGTACTTAATTTTTCTTCTTTAGTGCACCCTTGACCTGGAAATTACATATGCAGGACCTAGTAAAGCTTGCTTTGACTTCTGACTCTTGTTTTCTATGGGTTCAACAGTATCATCCAAAATAAAAAATAAAAGTTACCTTAAATGGCTCCTTGAGTAGCAGTGTTTTCAATAACACTATCTAACATAAAATTGCCCAATGCTTTGTCAAAATGGTCTAGAATTTTTGTTTTTATTCTTATTTATTTTCTTAAATGATAAGTTGTCAGAATGGTATCGATAAAACCATCTTGGTATGATTTTTTAAGCTTATAATTAGATTAGAACTTGTTCATGTATTACTTAGAGAAAAAAAATTAACTCACTGACTATATATTCTGAAAGGAAAAGTTTCTTATAAGGGTAGGAGGTGTCATTGAAGCTTCAAAGACCATTTTTTTTTTAATTGTTTCTTTGTTTTCATCTTACTCATCTTCTGATCGTCTGTATCTAGTGAACTGCATAATAAAACTAAAGAGCCAAACAAGCTGAAACATTCAATAACTTTGAACTGATACCAGCCATTGTTTAGAATGAAAATACTCCATGGCTTTTGTCAAGCTACTGTCATATATATATATATATGATGATATTATCTTGGCAAACTTCATCAATATATAACTAGAATATCATTGTACTGATGTCTAACTTTTCTGGATGGTGTCATCAGTACATACTGAAGGTGGGTGAGGGTCCTACGGCTCAGTGCATCAGTGGCTTTATGGCTATGGACATTCCTCCTCCTCGTGGACCTCTCTGGTAGAGTTCCATTCAAGTCAACTTTCCATTTTATCATTCAGCATCTGTACATGTGATGCTTCTGGTGTAGATGATTCTCACTAATGGTTCTTTTGCAATGCAGGATATTGGGGGATGTCTTCATGGGTCGCTACCACACTATCTTTGATGCTGGTAAACTGAGAGTTGGATTTGCAGAGGCAGCATAAACAATCTACCCTGGGCTGTGATATCTTTATCTATTTGCTGTCTGTGTGAACCTTACATAAACTTGAAGAAGTTAAATGGAGGAGAATTATGCTGCTTGTAAATATTTAAAATGGATCTCTTTTATCCATCTGAAAAGTTTATTATGTGTGCAATGTGAGCCCAATTTCTATCCTTATTTATTTACCAACCTCACAATCGTCAAGTTTCATGTGGGTCCTTTTTGCAATGCAAATGCGTCATTGAATTGTTGAAACTTTACAGCCATTTGTTGATTTGTTCCAGGAGCATGAGGTAGGTAAGTTCAAACATCATGGCTTCATTTGCTGCTGCTTCATTTTTTCCTCGTACGTCTTTTCCAGGCTTGATTCTCCCCTACTTGTCCGGCAGTTAAAAAATCTGGTGGAAATGTAATAACATGTTTAATTTCTAAAAAAAACCATGCAACTTTGTGTAGCACAAAGGTAGCGAAGTTAAAACCTGTAGTTACAGTTCATGTAATTGTACCGTTCAACAATCTGATCAAACCGTGCCCTGGAGCCTTGTTGCATTGCTCCATTACCTTCCCATCGATCTGTTTAGGCTTGAAATCATAGTTGATTTTTCTTCCTCTTATGTTTTTTTGCCCACCATTGACACTGACTTGTGGCAACCACACTATTGTCGTTTCGGGCACGTCTTTTGCACTTGCGCTTACCACTCATTGACGCTCTTGCAGCATGTTGCCCTCGGGTGATCCTTTGGCAACTCAACAAGGACCCAACCTTGATTCTTATTCAAGGATTGTAACTCCTCCCTCATGGCCTTTTGCCAATGTTAGGATCCATCACTATCCATAGCTTCTTGAATACAAAGGGAAAATAATCACATGTAATTTGACTAAGATTTAGGCCGGGCGTCATATATAAGATATTCATATGATTCTCATCCCTCAAACACATTTCTCATCTGAAATCTCTTAGTGGTCGACATGCTGCAGAAAAATGAGGGGAGTTCGAATACTAACGATGTCATCTTGGCTGACTGCAAAGAGGGGTTGCAGAAAATTCCAAGAGTCCAAATTCAACACTGTTATAGGGAGGCCAACAAGTGTGCCGATGCCCTTGCTAGGAGAAGTGCTTTGCTTACTTAAGATTTTGTAATTTTTCAATCCCCTCCAGCTGATGTGGCGCTGTTGGTTAGCCTTGATGCTGCGGGCACTTTGTATGAGTGTTCTCGCTCCTCTGTTTCTCTTTTGTTGTTAATAAAATTTTCCATGCTTACCAAAAAAAAAAAAAAAAACCACCTTCAAGCACAAACGATCTCGATGGAGAACAATTACCATAAAAAGGGAAATAGAAAGAGTTATTAGGTCTGATAAGCCCCTTTTGAAATTTTTGAGCATTAAAATCAGGAAGGGTTTGGCCTATTTTTATGTACTGGTAGTGTTGAATTATCACATCAATTTTTTAGAATTTAATTTGATTAGTTGATCTTTGGGCTATATATATATATATAGCTTGGGTGCTTTATTTAATTGTGACTTTGTAAGGCTAGCAATATTATAATTTGATTCGGTACTTGGTTAATGGGTTAACTACTAGTTAGACTTTCAAAACCCCAATAAAAAATTTAGACTTAGAAATAATATACCACGCCTGCATTTCAGGGACATAAATAATTGCAGTATTTAACCCAAGCACTTCCTCTCCAATTCAATACATTGGCATGCGCATGTGGTTGTGTCATGTGTGTATGTATAAGAATTTTCTTGTGTGGGTTCATCCTACTTTTTGTATCGCTTGTGTGATGCTCAAAGAAGTGAGAAGTCACATTGCCCCTTCCATTCTCCAAAGGACACATTGGTTTTCAATCTGATCATGAAGTTGATTACCAACTTTGGTTTGCTTTCATTGTGGTGTGAACATATCTTCATTGAGGATTAAACTTGACTTTTTATCCCATTTTCTAATTAATTACTTACAATCTATGTCTATATATTAGCTTAAGCATGGCATTTGTTCCTGCTGAACTCCTGTTGCGCTACCTAATCGTCACGTCATTCGTCACATAATTATTTTTTATTCCTATTTTTTTTACAATATATATATATATATATATATATATAAATAGATTATTGACTTTACATATTTATCTTTGTCAGTTTTAACATATATATATATATATATATTTCTTTTTTATTTCCAATTTTCTTATAATTTTTTTTACATTCACTTATTTTTTAAATATTTACACTTTGTTCAATCTTTCTTCTTCCCTTACATTTTTATCTCCCTACTACCTATTACTTTAATATTGCTATTCATCTTTCCCTTCATCTTCCTTTATTTGTCCCTTCATATCCCTTCCCTTTTACTATAAATTTGTCACTCTTTTCCATTTTTAGCATAGTTTTCTCTCACAAAAAGGTTCTCTTTCTCTCTCTCTCTCTCTCACAATGTTTTAGTGGATTTTTATTTTTTATTGCATCTCCGCTTTAGGTTGATAAATTTTTGTATTTTTAAGAGCTCTAATTTAGGTTTATATAATTTAGTTTGCTCTTTGATTGTTAAATTTTATCTGATTACATTATAAAAAATAAAATAGTTTTCCATTACATACCATAATTTGGATAATTTAGTGTTTATTTAATATTTTTTAATTTTCCTTATTTTTTTTTCTTCTCTTCTATTTTACTCAATATTGAAATTCAACCACGTCCTCCTTATCATTAAATTATTTACATTTTCTCTCTTTTTGTTTTATAAAATAAAAAATGTAATTTTTATTGTGCTTATTAAATTGTACTCATTTTTTCAACATTTACACTTTCTCTAACCTTTTTTCCTTCTCTTTACCTTTTCATCTCCCCAAACATTGTACTTTGATATCACTCCTCTTCTTTCCTTTTATCTTCCTTTATTTTGTTTCTTTTTATTATCATGCTCTTAGTATAAATTTGTCATTTACTCTTCCATTCTTTACATAATTTTCTCTCACAAAAAAGTAGTTATTTCTCACTCTTTCTCCCTCAGTTTTTTGGTGGATTTTTATTTTTATTTTTCTTGCATCTCTATTTTAGCTTGATAAAGTTTTGTATTCTTTAGAACTCTATTTTGGTTGATGGGATTTAGTTTTGTGTTTTAAGTGTTTTTTTTTAATTTTTAATTTTTTTAATTTTTTTTAATGACTTTGATTGTTAAATATGATCATATTGCATTACAAATAATTAAAAATAGTGTGGGTACCCAAAATATGGTTGTTGGGCTTAACCTCTACTTGGGCTCACAATCTATTTGTTTTGTGGGCTTTTAGGTTTCCTACTTTGGGTGATCCTATGCTCGGGTGACCCAAATACACTCCCGTTTCCTCAAGCCTTTCTCTTTTCCTCACAAACCCTTTGAATGTTCCCTCTTTTCCCTCAGTGTTCTCCCTCCAATTTCCAACCCCATTTCCTCATTCTTTTCTCTTATTTATAGATTGGGATAAGTGGAGGTGCTATGATTACTCTTCCTTGATAGTGCGAATGGGGGTCCAATTCCATTATCTTTAGGTGGGCGTTTAGGTGGGCGAGACTATAGTGGCATTGGAACTGATTCCCATCTCCAAAAGCATGCTCGGCAGTGATATTACCAAAGACAATATTGGGAGGCCAAGGCATCGTTCTGTCGAAAAACCGCACATGCGACCAAGTCGAGGTGGATCAGGAGTGGTTTGTTTTCGACGTTCAAGGCAAAATGGCCCTGTTACGTTTATTGGGCTCGCATTGGGTCTCAAGGGATGTCTGGGTCGAGGTCATAAGTCTGATGGGGGGAGAGTCAGGTGTTGTATCTCGAGGTCATGGCCCAAGGTCCAACTAGCTTGGGGCCCTGTACTGTATAATGCTACAGGGTCTGAGTCCGAGTTCGAGTCCGAGTCCGAGGCCCAATGACCCCAGGGACATGCCCATACAAATAGTATATAAGAATGTACTATTATTATATTACATAGAATTATTTGGATAAGTTAGTGTTTATTGTTATGTATTTTATTTTTATTTTTTTCTCGTATCATTTTATTAACATTTAAATTCAGCCACATCCCTCATAAAAAAAAAAAAAAAAGCCTTTGACATACCACTAACATAACTACATCTATAACTATTTAAGCCACTCATGATATTTATTTTTTATTAATAACCATAAAATTTACAACTAGTAAGGGAACATACAAACTAATAAAGAATAAATGAAGGGGAAAAAAAAAGGGACTCAAACGTCAATTAATAACTGTTATTTGGAAAATAAAAAAGGTGGTAAAGAGAAGTAAGAAATAAATAGAAATGGCTATACAAAGGACATTAAAAACTTTATAGTGCAATAAAATCAACAACTAAATATAATAATACAAAATTTAAACCTAAAACTAGTCAAACTCTAACTAGGGAAATTATATATATATATATATATATATATAAAATCATAATCTTCATATACCATGACTTAAAAAAAATTATTAAATAGTTCTACTTCTCATTTAATGTCTATTTTATACAAATCATCAACCAATAAATATATAATAATGGTAAAAAATGTTATAGATAAGATTATGAAAAATATGATAGAACTATTTAAAAGAAAAAAAAAACTCTTTATAAAGTCTAGGGACTGAAATAATTTTTTATCTAAAAAATTATTATGCGTAACACGCAGGTATGCTGTTAGTATCAACTTATAAAGAAAACCTTATTTGAGATATATACAACGAGAAATAATCCTCGTTGAAAAATCGCTTTTGTTTTATAGATTCCTCGTAGGATTTTGTCCTTAAACATGCGTAGAAAATGACCCAAAAAATATTTTAGTACTATGCTTCTTGATTTATAATCCAAAGAAAAGCATGTTTTGATGTGTTTGCTGGTTCACGCTTTCAACAATAAAATGATTAATTTTAGCTGAATACAGTGCTATGCTATGTCAATATGGTCACCTACTGGCCAAATGTTACTTGAGAAATTGAGATGGAAAGATGAGTTTACATTCCCATGGGTTCTCCACAAAAAATAAATGGTTTCAAACTATTGAGCGTGCTAAAAAATCTTCACAAAAAGTTTTGAGAATCTATTTCATGATTTTTTTAAAGAAAGATTCATTTATTACAATGGTGCTAAGAAACATTTCAATGCTTGGATGGGAAGAAAAAAAAAAAAAACGTGAGGGTCCCCTAAGCTTTGCCGAAAGTGAAGAAAGAGATTCAATGATTGGGAAAAGGGTTTGCTTGGGAGGGACACATTTTACACTGGCATAAGCATATACTTTGTTGCTAAGCTTTAAAGCCGTCCAAACTTAAGCTAAAAAGAATTCCTTAAATTATTCATATACTTTATTTTTATTGTTTCTGTTGGCTGAGAAGCTGATAGCCTGGTAGTTAAGAACAATGCACACAATTTTAACAATATTTTTAATAAATAATGATGCAGTAAATTGTGATAAGAAGATCAATTTCACCACGTCAACAATTGAAAAAGAATGTGAAAAAAAAAAAAAAAAAAATTCTCTGTAAAATGATTGGGATTTGGGACTAAGAAATCAAAGAGTAAATTGACACTTGTAATGGATTGGACTTTGGACTGTTTAGGCTATCCCATTTTCAAAGAGAATGTGAGTTTGGTTGGGCGGTTTCGGCTTTCCCATTTTCAGCTAAAGTCCAACTGTCTATTCCGAAAGAGAGATTTTTAGCTTAGTGGAGTTGGTTCCACATAGCCAGCTCTATCCTGATCCTCTCTAACCCTTTTGCTTTTTGGTTGGTTTATACGTACAAAAAAGTCTGCTGTATCCTCATTTGCCCTTTTGCCTTTACTTTGATTCCTCTTGCAAACTTCACCTGCAATCCAAGCAATGTATGTAAACTATGCAAGCTCTCTTAATTCTTGAAAAGGTTGACTTTATTTTTACACCAACATTCATTCATTAACATTATTGCACTTTATTATTATCTTAGTATCATCCAAATTTTAATTGCATTGATCTTAGTGTGCAAACTTAGATATTATTAGTAAATTACTACGTAAGTCCACTAGATTTGGTGCATAGCCTTTGAATCTTGACACTACCCAAATACAAAAATGGTACAGGTCTTGCTTGCAAAGCGCTTAAAGTTTGAAATGTCAAACAAGTTACTCCAATCAATGCATGTGGTCCAGAGATTTTTGGTATGGACCTTGCAATTCTTAATCTTTGTTCTGAGAATCAATGTGGGCATTAGGACTTGGGAGTTAGGAGTCATTGAATCTGCACTAATAACAGTCTACCTGCCCACCAAAATTTCTTTGGGCAAAACACCATCCCTAGTAAAACCATGGATGGTTTGGTACGGTCCCAACTTAGCTTGTACAACTTTCTCTTTTTATTGTAAATTATTGCTAAGAGGACTTACTTTAACAAAGTCAAGCACTTAAAAAAACTAAGAATTGGTGACCTTTTTCTATTCTTAAATCACAAACCAAACTCATTGGAATATCCCATAATCCATTGTATCCTATGCTCATCAACAACACCACTTTCCACACCTAGCAGTTTGCACCCGTTGCTCACGTTTCACATGATGCCATGTGGACAAATATATATAATTAACTCATAGTTAAGTTATGTAACTGCCGGCCAAAGTTAAGTTGTCATCACTTCTCTTTTTGCCGCGTGGCTCTCTCACAATGAGAAAAAAAGAGAGACTGCGGCTGCCCATTGGTTACGATGAAAATAACCAGAACTTTCAAAAAGAAATGTACAAAAAGCATTACTTCTTGGATTAAGCCAACCATACAATACCAATAGTGAAGACTATGACTATGCTTTTATTTATATATACATGTATTGAATTGAGCTCCCACCTAACAAAACAGATATACCAAAACCAAACTGAAAAATTTTGCCTTCTTATAACTCAGTGCTCTCACCCACCTTCCTAGTTAGCTCAGCTCTTCAATGGACTGGACCAGAGGCCAAATCATTGGCCGTGGCTCATCCGCCACGGTCTCAGTCGCCAAGGTTCATGGGTCCGGTGAGATTTTCGCGGCCAAGTCCACCGAGCTCTCACAATCAGAATTCCTCAAGAGGGAACAAAGAATTCTTTCTACAATAAGTTGTCCACAAATTGTGGCATACAAGGGATGCAATGTTTCATCTGAAAATGGTAAGCTTCTATACAATCTTTTCATGGAATATGCTCCCCGTGGCACCCTCATTGATGCAATTCACAGCCAAGGTGGTGGTCTAGACGAGGCCACAATCCAAGCCTACACGCGCAAGGTTGTGTTGGGGCTCGAATACCTTCATTCTAATAGCATAGTGCATTGTGACATTAAATGTCACAACATTTTGGTCACTAATGATGGGGTGAAGATTGCTGATTTGGGCTGTGCTAGGGAGCTTGGTGACGTGTCGAGTGCTGATTTGGCAATCGCCGGCACTCCGGTGTTCATGGCACCTGAGGTGGCGCGTGGAGAGCAACAGGGGTCCCCTGCTGATGTGTGGGCTCTAGGATGTACCGTGATTGAGATGGCTACCGGGCGGGCCCCATGGCCCGGTGTTTCGGACCCGGTGTCAGCCCTTTACCGAATTGGTTATTCGGGTGAAGTGCCAGAGGTTCCTAACTTCATGTCAAAGCAAGCTAAGGATTTCTTGGACAAGTGCTTGAAGAGAGACCCAATGGAAAGGTGGTCAGCTAGTGAGCTTCTTAATCATTCTTTTCTTGAGGAGCTCAAATTTCAGTTGAAGGGAGTTAATAGTTTTGATTCGGATACTCCAACTTGTGTATTGGATAAAGGCTTTTGGGAATCCATGGAGGAGCTTGAGACAAATCCAAGTACAACCTATAAAAGTTCCTTGAATTCTCTCAAGGAAAGAATCCAGCGTTTGAGTGAAGGTAGCACTGCATTGTGTCAACAAAAGCCTAATTGGGCATGTGAGGAAGATTGGATTACAGTTAGAAGCAATAGTAACAAAGAGCCAGAGTTGGTCAATTCCAGCCAGGACTTTGCTTCGTTAAATGCCAATGAATCTATAGCAAGTGTTAGTCGGGACAACAACTTGGTATTTTACAATGAACCCACGAGCACTAGTGGGATAGAGGCTTGTAATATTAGTAGTAGTATTAGTGGTAATGATAATAGCAATAGTTGCAATAATTGGGGCTCATTGGTGGCCTCTGAATGTACAAAAGAGTCCTCTAAATGTACCAAAGTTGATTTAAATGGAAACAATATTTCATTTGAGAATAATGCTCATTTTTTGCTTTCATAACCATACGATAAAGGTTCATTCTTGCCAATATATTGACCTGGGCCGCTAGGCTAGAGCTGAGACCTACTTTATTTTATAGTTATACCCAGGCATTATAAATATAATAGTGAATTTATTTTAATGGGAAAAAGAATGGGCCTGGGGTTGTTGTAAAAGAGGACAGGCCTAGTCTGGGGTACAACTAGCTAGGCTTGGGCTTGGCTGCCAGCAGAACTAGCTCAAACCTTAAACCTCCTTGATTCTCTTGAGAATGGATACAGATATTAGTTGGGTATAAAAGCAAGTAGCATCAGCTTATTAGAAATTGTCTCAAATCACTTGATTTAGGTTGGAAAGGCTTTTACCTGTCATTTGAAGAAAATAAAATTTTCTCAGTATGGAATGAAAGTTTCTTATTGAACAAATAATTGTGTAATCTTTCTAAATTAAAGAGTAGAATTAGGAAATTATAAATAAGCATTTTTATAAGGGGTTTGGTGGCTTTTGTCTAAGAGTTTGATAAATTATTGATTATCCAAAAAGTTTGAGTTGTTAAGAAATGGTGATTTTAATCACTCAACTTAAACATAATTCTCACACTCCTCTTTATATGTGGGTCCAAACTCTCTCTCAATAAGTGAAGACCAACATATATTTTTTTCTTATATTTCAATGGGTGTGTGAGTATGTAAGTTTGTAAGGTATTAGTGAGTGTTGTTGTAATCTACATCATTGATAGTAGATTTTGTTTGGTGTTGCTCGTGAATGTATACTTAAAATTGGCTTAACCGTTGTTAAATATTGTTGTCTTGTATAATCATTTTATATTCTTGTTCACGTGAATGCACTTTTATTAAGTATTAAACAAATCACACAACTAGGTGAGTCGGATATGAACGTGCTATAAAGAGGAAACCCCATTATGTGATGGATTGCCTATCCATGAATTTAATAATCCCATGACTAGTTAAATCATTTGAATAAATTATATAACTCTTAAATATATGTTTATGTAATTAAAAATACAAGTAATCGTCACCAATCACTTGCCACCTGCAACTCCTTTTCAGAAATCGGCCATTGCCAACATAAGAAATGGCCCATTTTATCTTTGCAGAGTGCAGGCATTCTATTGTCGCATGTCTTTGCGGCCACATTAGGTCAATCGATCTAGTGGCGGCTCTACATGCAAGTCAAGGTGGTCACGGGACCACTTTGACTTGAAAATATATAAATATGTATATATATATATATATATATATACACATACTTGCAAAAAATATATTATATGCTAAACTAATATATTGTGACCATCCTAATAAAAATTATAAACACCCTGACTTGAGAATTACAAAAATTTGGGTTCAACAAAAATTAGAGTAGTGCTACTATATTCCCGACATTTTCACAATAATTTTACAACAAATCTAATATAGTAAGTTGTTACTGATTCTAATTTGGGCCAAATACTAATATTATTTTTTTTACCCACCAATAGCAGCTTTTTACATAAGATTTATTGTAAAAATGTTGTGGATGTAGCATTACTCCAAACATAATTCTTAATCCATGTTTTTTTTTTAAAGCTTAAATAACGACAATAAATATTAGCTCAAATAACAACAAACATAAACCAAACAAAAACGAGACAAGACCAAACAACAAGAAGTGAAAAAATTACTCACAAAAAGTCTATTATAAAACAAAAAGATAAAATTTGTAGCTCATTCAACCTATTCAATAAAAATAATTTATAATTTCATTTTTCTTTAAAAAATGGTACCAAAAAAAATATTGTGGTACTTTAATTTTTTAGTGACCACCCTAAAAAAAATCTTAGAGCTGCCACTGAATCGATCAATACCTAATTGATGATTCATAACAACAACTTCCAACTAAAAATAAGGTTCTTGCAAAAGCACAAGCCCAACCTTTTCCTCAAGTAAATGATAACGTATTAGCACTTGCTCAATCAATTTATTAGGTCCCCCCCACCCTGGCTATCTTTCAATGACTCAAATGCATTTGCACATAGTCCACCATCAAATGCTTTTCTTTTCTTTTTTTCTTTTTAATCCTACCCAAACAAGTTAAGAAATAATAAATATTTCATTTATAATACTCATTAAAGAAAAATTATATTTTTCAATAATTTATTGATTTGAATAAACAAATTCATTCTAATTGTATATACTTTTCTTGATATTTGTACATATTTTTTACTTTATTTTTAATGAATACCATACAAATACAAGTTAAGGTGCATTTAACAATCTACCTCCTCTTATCATCGCGCACTCTTGGTGTGGTGGTCATTCTACAAGTATAAGTGTTTGTGAGGTGTGGAAGGCAAAAATCAGGGTTCAAGTCTCTAAGAGGGAGTTTCACACACATATACACTTAGATTAGACTAGAATAGAATTTCTATCTTGTAAAAAAAAAAAAAAAAAAAACAAACAATCTACCTCCTCTTAGTGACTCAGTTTCAAGTCTCTAGGAAGGAAATTCACTCATATATACACTTAAATTAGGCTAGAATAGAAATTCTATTTTATATATATAAAAAAAACCCCTAATAAATAGGGATAGAGTTCATTAACTTTATTGTCATGATTATTTTTTATTTCACTTGTGTTGCAACCTTACTTCACAAGTATAAGCTATTTTTTTTTTTTCTCAACTTGTTTATGAGAGGCCATTGCAAAAAATAAAAATAAAAATAAAACTAAAATTTAAAGGCATGGCTTCCCACTCCAAATTTGTTTGGACATCCTTTCTTATATAACCCTCCAATAAAAGGTTGTTGTTCAGGATGTACGGACGGCATTATATAGGTTATCACTCAACTACACTCCCAATGCTTTTGTTTGTTTCCACTTTCCTATCGAGCCAATCACCATTTTTTTCCTGTTTAGAAACTAAGCTACTAGCCATTTCACTTCCTCATAATATAAGTGTTTCACTTTATCATCTCCAATACTTTGGTCGAATTTACCATCTTGTACTATAATAGGGGCACACCTTTTTTTATTTTTAAATAGCAGAATTAAGCATTGAAGTTGAATTATGTTTTTGAGCACCATTAGCTTCTTGCTTCTATGCCTTTTTCTCTTACTTTTTGTTTGGCTGTCACCAACCATTCCAACCATTTCTTATCTTCCTAGATCCAACCATCTCCTAGGATCTATGACATACCAGATGTATCAATATTTAATAATCTTTTTAAATAGTCTTAGCTACATAAATGGTTTCTTTATTACTTATTCCTATATATCAATGAGTAAAGTTTAGTTGCAAAATTGGTTGTAACTTAAAATTACAAACTCACTCAATAAAATAAATATTATTACATATTTTGAAAATCTAATCGTTAAATTGCATGTTCTTTACGCTTCTAATACATATGTCAAATTTTATGTCAATCGAATATTATTTACTATATGATTCATAAGTTTATATTTTATGTATAATTTTCAATTACAAAAACTTGCAATTTAGAAAATTTATTGATGACATAGCTATTGATCTTTAATTTTCTTGAAATTTTGCAAGAATGAAGGATACAAACGAAGATGCAATTCAATGATAGATTTATTAAAATTTATCTTCAATAAAAAGATATTAAGTAAAATTATAGTCAATTTTATAGTTAAACTTTGCTACTATATATGCCTCTACACTATGCTTTTATATCCATCCCATCTAGTCACTCCTGAAGAAAAAGGGAAACATGGATCATTCCCGTCTCCTAAAATCAAAAGGGAACCAGGCCAAGATGGTTGTGAAGTAGCATTTAATGCAACTTCATAGTAGCTGGATTGCATTAAATGCAATGATAATGGCAATAGTTGAAGGCAAGCAATCAATATGAATCCCTATAATTTAGAATCTTTGGCACATGTCACATTTCTTGTAGTAGATAGTTCCTAGTTAAGTTCCAATTAGGCTTATTTTGGGAGAAGTTTTACCCTGTATCGGGTATATGCTTCTCCTCTCTCACAATTGGTGGGTCTCACTCCTTAGTGAGACCCATCGGTTGTGAGAGAGAAGAAATATATACCCAATATATTTTTCCCTATTTTGGACAGGCTTCTAAGAGCATCTACATTGGCAAATGTCATTCCATCTCATTTTACCATTCTAAAAAGCAACTTTATTAATTATACAATACAGTTTTACAATTCTTCCAGCATCCCAAATTTTTTTTCCTATTCTACTCATTAAAATAATATATCTACCGCAATAAACTATATTTTTTCCTTTTTTTGTTTTTTCTCAATATTTTCCTCCACCTTCCCTCAAACTCTATCACCATGCCTCTACTGCCCAATCACCACCATCGCGCCTCCACCATCCTTACCACGCCACCACTGCCTACTGCCCACTGCCCACCAAAATCCCACCGGAACAAAAACCCATATTAAAAATAAAATAAAAAAACCTAGCATCACAACAGAAGGAAAAAAAAAAAAAAAAAAAAAAAAAAAAAAACCCCATCGGGAAGGCAGAACCAGAGTGTGGTGACCCATGCCGTGACCCACGTCGGAGATCGCCATGACCTCGTTGGACCCAAACACTGGCAATGTCTAACGACCAACAACCAGAGTTTAGCCACTTCAGCCATGACCCAAACACCAGACCCAACCACGACCAATGACCCAAACACGAGACTACTTAATTGCCGGAAACCCATGCCCAACGGCGACCCAAATGCATGAAACCCATGCCCAACGACGATCTCCACATCCCATGCCCAACGCCGATCACCACACCTAACACCAATCTCCACCCCGATCCACCACCACGGCACCACCCCGATCTGCTACATCAAACCATGAGCTCCACCAAACTATGAGACCCACAGAGGCTTGATTCAAGGGAAAATAGAGAAAAAAAAAAAGAAAAAAAAAAAAAAGAAAAGAGAAGAAAGGGAAGATAGGGACGAGAGAGGGGAAGGATGGAATGAGAGAGTCAGAACTGAAAAAGAAGAAAGAAAAAAAAAAGAGAGAGAGGAGATGAGAGTGATCGGTGAGAGAGTATAGAGATGAGAAAGAGAGAAGGAAGAGAGAGAAAAGAAATAGGAAAAATGAGAGAGGAGAGAGAAAAATCTGAGTTAAAATGAGAGAGGAGAGAGAAATTTTCGAGTTAAAATGAGAGAGGAGAGAGAAATGAGAGTATTAAAAAATATTTTTTTAATAAGATTCAGCTACAGTACCATCTTACATTTGAGATGGTACTGTAGCTAAATCTCAAATTTTCTTTTGGCATTTGGCATATGGCCTGTCGGTTGGTGAGAAATATTTGGGCCTTTATGCCAAATGCAATTTGCATTTGGCATATAAGAGGCCCATTGTGGATGCTCTAACAGAGCTGTGTGATCGACGAGGCTTTCTTTGTCTTACCTAGTCACCTAGTCTGATTAGGTTAGTAGTTGCAGTAGACTACTCAAGGGGAGATACTTCTAGGCCAGTATATATGGTAACCATGATCATAGGACCTAGACCTGCATCAAAACAGAGCTTACGGGTCAAATGGTCCATCCAACTACTATTGTGAGCTCAGAGACATGGATTCCTCCTCATAAATACCTAAGCTACCTTATATTTTTGGTTACATCACAGTTTAGAAGAAGTCCGAAAATACTACCCAACCACTAAGGTTGTTGGCAATTCCTAAACTATCTTGAAAGTTAAAATACTTCTTTTTAGATGGGTTGAGAACTAATATATAAGATACACCTATTCATCTACCATTCACTTATTTGCATAAGAAACAAGTGTTATGGTATAGTATCCTAGGAATTATTTTCTACTTATCACTTTGGACATATTGATGTAAAAGCTTTATTAATGACTGAAATTCAGCCACAAAAAAAAAAAAAAAAAAAAAAAAAATCTTGAATGACTGAAAGTCTATAGAAAAAATGCTTCCAAACAAACAATCCATTAAAAGTCTTTACAAACTATAAAGGTTGTATCTAATATACAAATTTCCTGATTTCATGAGATTAGTGAGAAGTAATTAGAAGGCAGACTTATTCCTGATTTGTTTTATTCCTAAATTTGAACTTGTGATTAGAAATATCAAAATGGAATCCTCCATCTTAAATCCATCAATTATAAAATCTTCATTTTTATAATAAGATATTGATTTTGAATTTGAATTGAAAATTTGAAAAAAAATCAGCTTAGAAAAACCGTCTCTCTCTCTCTCTCTCTCTCTCTCTCTGTGGTGCATGAGCTCTAAAACCATGTAGAGTTTTTACTGATTGTTGCAGATCCCTCCTCCCTTGTCGACTTTGAAGCGGAAGCTTGTGATACTCATGTCAATGAAGCCATCGGGTCGAGTTCCTGAGCACATAGACATATGACTTGGATTTTAAACTCGCTAGTGGATTTCGGGCATCAAAACTTTCGTTATTGACCTTATTTTTATTCTGTGGTTCTCCCTTCTCTTTTGAGAAAAGAAGTAGATTTTTTAAAAACTAAGAAGAATTTCTCATAGTTGCGGAAGAATCCGTAATGGTTGGTAATGGTTTGATCTATTTTATTTGTGAAGTTGTTTCCTTAAGATATTTTGTTTTGTGTTGTATTTTTTTCTTGTTCTGGTAATTTTTTTTCTTTGTTCCTTATTAGTTGTAATGTTTGTATTATTTTTGCTAGCCATAAAAGGAGTGCATTTTACTATTGTAGCATGGTTCAAAATTTTGTCACAACTTTTTTATTTGTTCTTGTAAATTTTTTTTATGTTCTTGATTGATCATCTTTTGAAATGCTTGTAATATCTTAGCTTGAAATAAAAGAATATAATTGTAGTAGGACTTAAAATTTTATTGATTTTAAATTTTCATTTGATTTCTTATTAATAAAATAATTTAGTTGGATGAGATTTTTCTTTTTAATTAAATTTTATAGAATTGTTTAGTCAGGTATGGTTTTTTTCCGAATTCAATTTAAAGTAAATAAATTTTTTCTATTAAATTAAATTAAAAAATGAAATTGTTTTAAAAATAATTTTCTTTATAAAAAATTCGTTACATGAACGGAAAGTGACCACATTCAATTTTATCATTTATGATAACACAAAGGTCAATAATACAAAATGAAAAGTATGGGGGTATGTTTGCAATTGACCCAAATCTTAGAGGTCAAAGGCCTTTTGCAATTTGGTCAAATAAATTAGAAAATAATGAAATAATACAACATAAAAACAACAATGAAAGTTATCATAATAATATTCAAACATGTAATATAAAAATTCTTGATTATATAAAAAGACTTGTTTGTTATGGTTGTTTCCGCACAAAGAAGTTTTTCAAAATTAAATTGATAAAACCTTACTTAAGGTCGATCATGTCACAACAAGATTAAGTGAGAACTATTATTAATTAAAAATTATACGAGAATAAAACTCAAATTCAAAAACTTACTAATTTTGCATTTCCAAAAGACAATAATACTCAGTACTACTGTACTAGCTTGTTAATAGTTTGTTTGGATTGAGAGAAACTGGAAAAGAGATAGAGAATAGAGTAGAATAATTCCAAAATTAACATATTTTCAGCTAATTCTACTCTACTTCCCTCTACTCCCTCTCTCTCCTCCTTCAATTCAAACAGGCCCTAAAGGTCAGTATAGTGGCTTTGCACGCAACGTTGAGTTGATTTTTCAAGTGTTTCTCACACTCACTCCTTTCCCTATATAAACACCCTTTGTACTTATTTTGAAAAATGCAAATCTTATACACAAAGTCACTGATTACTTCTATTATTATACTATTACTAATGGAAGACCCTGTATTGAAACCACAAGTTGATGTAGTAATTGATGCTTCCGTTAATGTCACGAGCCAAGAGTCTCATGCCCAACCAATTCCCATTTCCAATCCATCACAATCATACATCTTAACCAGGCTCCATGCAGGCTATACTTCAGAATAAGCATCTCTCTTGGTGCCCAAGCTTACTATGGAAAATTCTAAGTAAGCCAACAGATGAGTCACAAGCTTTCCAACAAGCATTCCACATGATTTCTTCTACGGCTTTTCATTTACTATGGTGTCTTGCACTTTTGGTGCTAATTGCACTCTCTATGCTATATATTCTAAGGTGTTACTTTCATTTTCACATGGTCAAGGCGGAATTCTTACACCATAAAGGAGTGAACTTCTTGTATGCCCCTTGGATTTCATGGCTTCTCATGCTTCAATCAGCCCCATTAATAAGTCCAAAGAGTCACACTTATCTAGTTCTTTGGTTGGTTTTTGCAATTCCAATATTGGTGCTTGATATCAAAATATTTGGGCAATGGTTCACCACTGAAAAGAGGTTTCTATCAATGATGGCAAATCCAACAAGTCAGATATCAGTGTTAGGGAACTTGGTAGGTGCTCAAGGAGCAGCACAGATGGGGTGGAAAGAGAGTGTGATTTTCATGTTCTCACTAGGAATGGCACATTATTTAGTACTCTTCATTACCCTCTATCAGCGCCTACCAGGTGGCAATCATTTTCCAGTAATGCTGAGGCCAGCTTTCTTCTTGTTGTTCATTGTTGCACCAAGCATGGCAAGTTTAGCTTGGAGCTCCATTTCAGGAGCTTTTGATACTTCATCAAAGATGCTCTTCTTCCTCTCTCTATTCCTTTTCATGTCTCTGGTAATTTTCATCGTTTACTCTTCTCTCACATACTTCCATTTCTCCACTATTTCAATAGCAGCACAAGTACTGTGTAAATGAACCGAGTTTATAAACAGTTTGGGTAAAACTTCTTTATGTTTGTTTATTTAACAGACGAGGCAAGCTTAAATTTAAGTTTGGGCTTGACTATTAATCGAGCTAAGCGCAAACATATTATTGTGTTTGTGAACAAGCTCGTGAGAGTGAGGCTTGATTCAAGTCTCCACAATATAATATTATATGTTTATATGTATAAATGCATACAAATATATTTATATTGACTTAAGATTAGATTGTGTAAGTTTGTAAATAAATTCATAAGATATCAAATTATTATTTGGAAAAAAACTATATATATTTTTTAAACGATACAAGGTTGGTAACTCTAATTTTTATAATTTTATAAATAAAAATCATTCTATCTAATTAAATCAAACAAAAAAATTTCAATTGTAATTTAGTTATTAATTATTAGTATAAATTTGGTAAGAGGTAAAAATTTTTAGCTATAGTATCTACTATACATGGAGAAATGATAAGTTAATTACGCAATTCATAAAGAAATTCAAGATTGTTAAAAAATGAACTAAGTTTAAACATGTAATCTAACTTAGTGATAAGTTCAAGTTAGACTTGCGTTTAAAATACAAATAAATGAATTAATCATAAACTTTTAATATTCAGCTTGTCATAACCCTTAAACTTTTTGTTTGATTCAAATGTTATACCTCTACTGATTATATATGCCTTTGAAGTGGCTTTCAGTCTAGTCAGTGAAGTACATGGAAGAAATGATCTGACATTGATAATTAGTGTAAGATATTTGTTGCTCTTGACATTATGACAAGTTTAATGCCTCAACTTTCTACAACTTTAAATAATTAATGTCATAGAGAGTAGATAGTATTATCCCGGATTGAGATCTGGTGCAATAATTAGGATTATTACACCATGCAATACCTTCTCATGGTTCAGATTAAAAATTAAAAAGTTAACTTTTAATACCAACCATCAAGGAAGTTAAAAAGGTAAAAAATTTGAGAGTTTAAAAAAGTTTAAAATTTTTAAAAAAGTGAAAATAATGCGAGAGGTATTGCATAGTGAAGTGAAGAGCACTCTATTTGAATGTTCACCATTAAACTTATGATTGGTTGGATCAGAGTTTTCATAGGCAACTTTTTGAAGTAATAAGCTTTAGCTGTTAGGCCATAAAGGTCAAGTTGAAGAAATAAGTTTCTTTATGTTCACCATTAAACTTACGATTGGTTGGATCAGAGTTTTCATAGGCAACTTTTTGAAGTAATTAGCTTTAGCTGTTAGGCCATAAAGGTCAAGTTGAAGAAATAAGTTTCTTTAGTTTTTGCATCCCTAAAAATATAGATGTGTGATGAGAAAATTTAGCTGGTTGTCAATAAACATTTCTAGGTGACAAGTAAGAGAGGAAGAGTGCTATGAAAGCCCCACACACCTTTGCATGTAACAGAGAGGTGATTAATATACGTGCTAATGCAGCCGTGGCCTCTGGCTTTGTTATTAGAAGAAGGGGGTCCCTAGCTAATTGAAACGTGCAACTAATCCACTCATGGATTTATATACAGGCTTGTAGGCCAACCCTATTCAAGAAATCTATGAAGAGGTTCCATGTTGCATGGTGGGCTTACTCCTTCCCGCTTACCTTTCTTGCTCTAGCCTTTGTGGAATACGCAAAAGAGGTGAAAGGTCATATGGCACCTGTGATGACGCTTGTGCTATTGATTCTGTGTGTTCCAGTCTTTCTGGGTTTGATGCTACTTACTGCACTCAACAGCAACAGGCTTTTGCGTGAATATGATCCTATTCTGAGTTCTCTTAATGAACCAAGGAAGACTGCAACTAAGCCAGAGATTGCAGTTGATAAGTGAGACAAGGACACTTGAAACTAGGCTGGTGGCGCAGACACCAGTTATGGTTTACCTGCAATTATGACAACTAATTGTGGTGCAAAGCTTATGCTCTACTGTCATAGAGCTGTTGACAGAAGAATGTCACTAATTATAATCGAAACTTATAAACTTTGTGAATGATTTGAATATTTCAATTGTAGCAGAAAGAACCCAAAAGGTCTTAATTACAATCCAAACTTTAAATCATACAAAAAAAGGGGATAAAAATGCATATTCATAAACATAACAAAATCAGCAGAAATTTTTTTTCCACGTTATAACCTAATATTTGTCTCAGTTTGTCAGGACAAAATTGATCAACTCCAGCACTAAAGCTCTTAGTAAAATTAAACACACAATGAAAATCCTATTTACTCCTGATTTTTTTTTTCCCTTGGGGTTGAGGCAGGGAATGGGGTGGAAGGAGAAGATTTTTAGTTAACACACTTACAATGGTGCATAGCCTGAACCTAACCAAACCATCATAAAACTCCCAAAAGATACTACGAAAAATGAAAGAAAACTTCAAGAAGGAAAAAATGCAAGAGGTGCTGTGTTGCTTAAGTATTCTTCTTGCTACCAGAACGTGACAATCTCCTGTCCAATGATTGCAACTGGTTCCTAAGGTTTTGGTTTTCCTCAAGTAAGCGGTCATACTCAAGAAGGAATCCTTCAGATTGTTTACTTAGTGCAACTGCATTGGCCTCTGCAGCATTCACTTCTTTTGTCCTCGTCTCAAGTTCCGATTCTAGATGCTTCAGTTTTTCTCGCAATTTAGCTGTCTCTTCCTCCAATGCTTTAGCTTCCTCAACTTTCCCATTTTCAGATCCTCGAGCCTGTTTCTGAACTGCCTCCATGCTCTTCCTTCTTATACGTAGTTCTCTGATATAATGGTGTAGTCTGTCTATCATCAGTGCAAGGAATAGGGAGGAACCTGCAAGCAGTTGTCCCAGGTTTACATCTTAACATAGGTCTACAGCTAACAAGTTCATTGAGCAAAATGGGGTTCAAACTGAAACAAGCAGCCCAGTCCTAAAACTCTCAAAGCCATAAAGCATTATTACATTACAAAATGAAAAAACATGATGTGATCCTGTACATGCAAAACTTTTAACTAAAACAACAACAATCAAGTCTAAGTCCCAAAATTCTGGAGTCGGCTATGTATCCTCAACAAACTAATAAAGGTCACCCACATGTATCCAGCTAAGTTTATAGACTATGTTCAATAACTTCTTTGCATACGTTTTTTTCTTTGCCCAATACCAAAACATAGATGGGGAAAAGAAAAAGTGAGAGCATTCAAGCTTCATCAAACATCTTGTCCAGCAGCAAAGGTTCCAACATATATTTCCTTTGTAATCAGTAAGTTGCAAATATACCCAATGGTTTTGAACCAATGACCTCACCCTCCCCCACTACTCTTGAAGATGAAGTGACATTCGAGCCAGAGCTCATTGGCTCCAAAATGAAAACTTTTTAACAAAAATACCATGAAGCAAATCACTTAACAGCTTGTCTGTAACTGAAAAACAAGGTGAAAAATAACAAGGACAAATTTATAACAAGATTAAAATACTTCAGTCTTAGATAAACTGCGGACAGACTTTCAAACATGTACTTATAAGTAACAAAACATTACCTAGGTGTTTTGACAAAGGTATTGATGCCTTCAGTAGTCACAAGTCACATCAGTGCTATAGACACAACAAATTTCACAATTTTTTTCACAATTTGTCAGGGCAACGGATTGAAATTAGTGTGAAAATCACTTTTACATGGAACCACCACTGACATTCCTTTTATTGTACACCAATCAAAACCTACCACCTCAGTTGTGAATAATTTTGGGCTTATGGCTACCCAACTATATATTACATCACAATATGTATAAATTTAGAACAATGATTTTAGCATTGACCGTACTATACCAAAATGTAACATATTTTGTTTGCTGATCAAGTCATTCCTTCTTAATCAGTACAAATAATGATCCTAGCATTGACTTTTCATTAGACGATTACTTTTCCATTAAATTTGAAAGGACATTGCTCAGTTTTGAAGTTTAGTTGAGATTGCAATACTTAAAAGAAGAAAATGCAAAGAACCCATTAGCCAATTTGTCATATAGAACAACCACGAAAGTCCCATTTCCTTGAAAATCAAAATCATTTAATTCATTCAAATCAAATCATGATTCACAAAATTGTTGTTCTACAAAAAAAACCCAATGATTAATACATAAAAATAAAAATAAAAACGCAAAGATTAGATTAGATTAGATTAGTAATTACCCATAAGAGTGGCTTCAAGGAGATGCTTGGCCATGAGGACCTGATCCGTTGGATTAACAGCTCCCTCATCGATCCAACGCTTCTGGATCTTGGTCATGCTGTAGACGCTGGACAAGAGCACCACAAAGACGGTGGCACCAACGGTCTTGACCATGATTGGCCCACGACCGCGCTTGACGCGATCCAGGCCCAATATCACTAGCTTCCTCAATGGGGTCTTGAATAGTAGCACCAGTATCAATGCCATTTCCGACAATATCACCGTGAACAATAGCTGTTGCATTGTTTCTCTTTCTTTTTTTTTGGCTTTGAGGTGTTGTTGGTTTTTATTGTTGTTGTCAGGATTTTTGGGTGTATGGAAAAAAAGAGCAATGAATTGGAAAGGTGTGGTTTGGTTGATGGAGTGAAGAGAAGGGAAGATGTGAACGGAGGAAATGGAAATTGGAAGGAAAGGAAGGAGTGGTTTCCTCTTCTTTGTTCTTTGTTTTTGCTTCAAAATGGAGATTTTATAAATTTTATAAGGAACTCCCTAGGCTTTAGTTTTTTTTACATAAACGGGCCTTTTACTTATCTAATATTATTATTTGGGGGTGGAAACACAAACTATGAATAAAACTTAACATGTTCTTCTTCTAAAAAAAAAAAAAAAAAAAAAAAAAAAAAAAAAAAAAAAAAAAAAAAAAGAAAGAAAAAAAGTTCTTTTAACACAAATGGGGTATTTTTTTTAGATCAACCAAAAAAAAAAGTCCTCACATGGGGGTACATGTTAGTTGTTATGTTATAAATCAAAATGAAGCCAATGTAAATATCATGACACCACTTTATAGGAAATATTTATCTTTCAATGAATTTAAAAGTGTACTATTCTCATCATACGTACTCTATATGTGTGATGACTCTCTCTCTCTCTCTCTCTCTCTCTCTCTCTCTAATATTTTGAGTTTAATATCGTAATTTTTAAAATTGAATTTGTTTAATGTTAGTGAGGTTACGCAAGAAGAGATTTTTAAGAAACTAAAGTTTAGGATTTTGAAAAAGAGTAAACAACTAGATTAAGTGTGTTCTAATTTTTTGGATTTTTTTTTAAATAGAAAGTTTTTTTCTTTGAGGTATTTAAATAGAGAGTATATGCTAATTTTTAGGAAAAAAGTTTTTCAGGTAGTTTTTTTTTTTTTTTTTTTAATTTTGTTGAATTACAATTTTAACATTTTATTTTTATTTTTTAGGATTAAATATTATCTAATTAGATTAGAGGGTTTTTTGATATTTTATAAAGTAATTACTAACTTTCTGAATCCTATTAATATATAAAGGAGAGATATAATTGTTTTTTTAAGGATGTGGTACTAAGTATATTTTTAAATTTATGAAAAAAATTTTCAACCTGAAATAATTTTTTTTATTTAAACATTTTAGGACACACATTTTATATATATATATATATATATATTTATATCTTTTTAGGACACACATTGAAGGGAGAAAAGCGCTATATCTACAATATTTTTCATAACAAATCATAGGTGATAAGTTGTTATTAGTTTTAATTTGAATTTACAACTTAAATTACTTTTTTGTCCACCTATAACAGCTAGTAACAATCTGTCACATATAAATTATAATTTGTTGTGAAAGTGTTTTTGAACATAACTTCTTCTTCTTCTTCTTCTTCTTTAACTAGAACTCACATTAATATTTGTACTTGAGTTGATTAGGCATGAATTTGTTTAAAAGAATGCGGTATTAAAATTGTCCAATTTTGTAAATGAGGATGATACTCATCCACCCAATTTTGGTTTTTAGTGTAGGACTATAATTGAAATAAAAAACAAAATTGTCTATTTATATTTGCAAAAGTGGGGTAGAGAGTAGAGTAGGCTTAAGCCTTAAGGTGCAATTTTTAAAGAAGAAAAGTTAACGAAAAAGTCAAAAACCATGTGGAGTCGAGATGGTCATCTACGTACATTAATTAAATGTAATGGAAAAGGACATAACAGAAAACAAAGGCCAGTGGCCACGTTAACAACTTGGGTTATGATAAAGATTTTAGGATGACTTGACTTCTCTTTTAAAAAGGGTGTAAATTTGGAAGATAATTTAAAGAACTTAATAAGACTTTGAATCTGTACTTCAGGCAGATTTCCACAGTCTTCCTTAACGAAATGCCAAAAAAAAATAAAAAATAAAAACTAAACTAAACTTACAAAAAAAAAAAAAAAAAAAAAACCTTAACACTTAAAAAAAACTATATTTTCCTCCAAAAATTAAAAACAACAGCATTAAATAATAATGTTTTGTCAAACTTTGGCCACATTGTAAAAGACATGGTATTTAGCCTTTTATTTTTGAAACTTAACTTATTCTCACGTACAGAGGCATTGCAATAGTGTAACTCACTCGTTGGCAAGACAAGTAGTTTTTTTCTTATTCTTTACAAGATATTGCAGATGTACTACTAGATATTGCAGATGTACTTTAGGATGATTTTAATAGCATTCGTTAATTAAAATGCTTTGTCTTGATCCTTAAAAAAAAAAAAAAAAAGGTTTTGTCAAAGCTCAGAATTTTTAAATTGGTCACATATAATATAAGTTATTTATGATTGATTCAAGCTTGATTTGAGAAACAATTTATTAATGTTCTTTCATCCAACAAATGAGTCAAGCTTAAGCCTAAATTTAGATTCAACTATTAGAATTACACGGAAATTTTGATAAAACTTTTGGCAAACAAAATAGAAGTAGAGCCTGTGAGAAACCCAAATGAGCACACATTGACAAATAATGATCCATTTGATATTTTGATTGCTGAAATTTTCACGTAATCGAATTATGCATGATCAAATTTAATTGATCTATGAAATTTTGATATTGCTGTGTTGGGTATTCTAGCCGAAGTGGCTTTGGAGTTTTGAATGAACAGGTTAAGTTAAAACGATTATATGTATTTGATTGTGGCAATTGGCAAATTAGGTATGCTTTTCAAAAATGATTATTTCTCAAGATGCATTATTCCTGTCTTCCAATTCCTCCAGAGTGAATCTTAATCACCGTGTACAACACAAGGACTCATGAGTGTGTGTAGATAGATAGGCAATTTTAAAAGATCAATTAATTAAATCTTGGACCACACCAATCTTAAAAGAGTATGAAAATCAACATCACCCTGCTAATCCTCATTTGATCCCATGACCATGTTAGTCCATCCCTTCCCCACTTTCCTTCTGTTTTTTTTTTTTTTTTTTTTTTTTTTTAAATAGTAAAAATGGATAGAACTTTATTCCATTAAACATTAAGAATGGAAAACAGGAAAGAGGGCATTTCTCAGCCCAATTCAATGCCTCCACAACCTCTTTTGCAGTCCCAGTAAGAGTTTGGGCAACTTGATTACAAGTTTTTGGGATATAATCAAAAGAAATTTGTCAAAAAATCAAAGCTACTTTCTTTAAATTTAAATAAATAACAACTACATTTAAAAAAAAAAAAGGCTGTAGTTTTGGAAAGGATAAGGTTTTTGTACAAACTAATAATTGAAAGCCATAGTTGGCAATTTGCAGTCCACATCTGTTCCATCCATACACAAAAATCTGGTTGAGGCATTAAAAATGTGTGGAACTATTGTAGTTAGGGGCCAACCTTTCACCAATGAACTCTATCATTTAACCTACCTATATAGCTGTACATTTAAATTGTGTGTAAAGGTACGAAAGTAATGTTAAAATAATGATTCAGTGATTAAGTTTATTATTTTTATTAGCTTAAATATTCTTTATTAGCTTAAGTATTAGTTTATTATGGTAAAACAATCAAGACACGCATATTTCGTGACAAAGTGCAAGAACGATGGGGAACATTTTCAAAGGAAAAACCGCTCCTAAGGCAACACACCCAAATTAAGGCAATTAACTATAAAAGGAGTTTCCAATCTAGAACAAAAAATTTGTTTCCTAGCTAGACTCTAATCTCCTAGTATAGACAACTCATTGTTGTGTTGCGATCCACAACAACTTCGAAACTTCTCACACAAGAACTCCTTCACGAACGAACCGTATTAACGACATGAATCTTTTGACTGACTCCAAGGCGCCTAGGTTTTGGGTTGTGCTTATCGGTTACGAGTTGACTCATATTTTTTGTTCATATAATAATAATAATAATAATAATAATAATAATAATAATAATAATAATAATAATAAATAATGTGATTATCTTCCTTTCAATACAAATAAGAAAACAAGTAATAAATTACCCAAAAATAAATGTTAAATAATACATAAAAGATTGCACATCCATAGTCCACTATTATCATAAAAGAATGGGGGAAAAACTAGATGTCATGGACCATAAGTCTTTTTAGCTACCATTTATCATCACCATAAATACTAAATGTGCATGTGAAACTGTTAAGAGTGAATATACTATACTGTCTCATATGAATCTAATGTGAGAAAAAAAATCACTTCAAAATGGGTAGACTCGGGTCGATTCGTTTTTATTGCTGTTCATAAAATCCTCGGTCAAATCAAGTATTAATCTTCAAGTTATTGGGTTGGGGGTTCAATTTTGCAAAGTCTAGACAAAACTCATGCACTTTTACAAGGTTTGGAGAATGGAGTTACCTTATCAAACATTTTATCTCTTTATTAGAAAACAATCTCTTGCAAATATTGAAAATTAATGTTGTTAATTAATAGAGTTGAAGGGAGAAAATATATATACAAGGTTACCAAATAAGCTGCAGCAATACCTGAACTTCTTAAATCAGGTATTTAATTACTTCACCAACCATAAGTATTCCCCAACAATAATTTGGACAAAATTCAACTGCAATTCGGCCTTCACGAGCAGATCTTTTCTCTTTGTCTAATATTACCCCATCTTTATTGCTAAGGATAATGAAAGTAGTGGCAAAGGTGCTTAGTAATCTGATGAGAGTTTCTAATGAGACCTTGTTGGCTCATCATAACAATAAAGAGATGGAAAACCTAACTAGTGACTTACTATCCCATGGCTTCCAGATCGAGAATGCAACTTCTCACATGGACTATCAATTATCCAAATTTCCTCTCAGTGAATCCTCTTTGATACTAAGCTAGAATGTCACCACCATATTTTTTCACATGCAGAAAAAATAAAGTAAAAATAACAACAACAACAACAACAACAACAACAACAACAACAACAACAACAACAACAATAATAATATGATTGTATTGTTTTTATCTTCATTTCAATATAAATAAGAGAACAAATAGTCTCATAAAAAAAAAGGAGAACAAATAGTAAATTACCCAAAAATAAAGTTAAATTATACTTAAATTCTTAAAATTAGCAATTCATAGTTCACTACGTCATGATTGGGGAACTAAATGTCATGGACCATATTTTTTTTAAAATATAGTAGATCATCACCATAAATACTAAATGTGAATGTGAAACTGTTAAGAATGAATATATTGTACGGTCCTATTTGAATTTAATGTGGAAAAAAAATTACTTTAAAATATAAAAACATATTAGAATAGTAAATCTCTTCTAACATGTTCAAAGAATACAGTGAAATGAAACTAAAATTTATATTGCTAAAATAACTCTGTAACCCCCCCCCCCCCCCCGCCCCACCCCAATTTTGCCAATTTTGCAAAACGTTTGGTTGTTATACTCTTTTCTATTTTTGTTTTCTCAAATCCAAACAAATGACAAAGAACGTGATTGAACAAAATAGTACTGGAATGAGTACATTCCATGTAGATGCAATAACAACAAAGTGCCAAAGTGTATAATGTTAAATGAAACAACGTTTGTGAGTTTGGCAGGCCTTAAAGATAAAGAATAAAGAATAACATATGTTTGTGATTTTAAATGAAACAAAATATTTTATTGTCATTAGTATATTTATGTTTATTTTAGTTTTGTTTACTGTTAGAAATCTATGTCCACAACATTTTCACAACAAATCTTAAATGATAAGTTGTTATAGGATGTTAGTAGTGTGGAAAAAAAAGTAATTTCAGTGGTAGGTTCAAATTAGAGCTAATAACAACTAACAACCTATGATTTTTTGTGAAATGTTGTTGTGAACGTAGCACATCTCCAATTGTTATATTTAAAAAAAACTTTGTCCCCCACCCCCCCCAACCCCAATTTTGCCAATTACCTAAAATGAGTCGTTGAGTAGATAGGGTCAATTACCTTATATATATATATATATATATATATTTTTTTTTTTTTTTTCTCTTTTTGAAATACATTAGATATCATAAACATTAGGACAAAAGTTAAAACATTCATGAAACTTATGCCACACCAAAAAATTTCATTTCTTTTTGAAATAAATTAGATAGGCATTAGGACTTTGCTTGAAAATTCTTACTATATATGACAACTGTGTTTCAAGATAGTTATTTTAATATAAGATATACTTAGGAAAAAGGTATTTCTAAATTTGAGCTAAGCATATGGGTAGGATA
The DNA here is from genome assembly GCA_033629205.1 of Lithocarpus polystachyus. NCBI lineage: Eukaryota > Viridiplantae > Streptophyta > Magnoliopsida > Fagales > Fagaceae > Lithocarpus > Lithocarpus polystachyus. The sequence goes on from CM066166.1 coordinate 88,680,691, forward strand.
TCTAACTAAGGGGAAATTATTATATTAATCTTTGGAATAATTTAGAAGGAACATTTATATAAGGCTTGGTAGTCATAATAGAATGAAAGTTGAAACCGAGTTTTATTTTCCTAAATTCGAGTTTGTCGTAAGAGGAAGAAAAATTATAGAAGGATACATTGCTCATCATTTAAGCAGAAGAAAACATATTTTTAAATATTTCTTCCCAATTAAGTGATGGTATCTTTTAAATTACCTTAAATAATTATGCAATATAAACAAAATTTCTAAAGCTATTCTTCTTAAAATTTTATTTTTAATAGCTTTCCCGTGCATCGCACGGGTTAGTGACTGGTTTAATATATTATCATTCTTCACATACATGACAAGCGTGGCTGGTATTTAAACTGTAATTATCTTTGTGAAATTAAAGGGTTTTAGGTGTGGCCCTACATAAGTGGTGTTAGGATATGTGCCCTTAAATCCTATTGTATGATGCTATGTATAATATTATGTATGACATTATGTGAGAAATGATGTATGACTTAATATTGTGTTTAATAAAGTTGTTTTATTCTTATCTAAAATAATGGTAACATGAATATTCGGACATTATCAAATAGTCCATGAGATGCATAGTATGTGATTTATGTGAAAAGTCACAGAAGATATAGATCACAAGTTCTTTGTAAACTCAGAATTTTGGTTCGTAGTCGGTGATGAAATTGGGATTTCATCTGCGAAGACTATAACATATTAACTACGATGATTTGTCTTGATCATGGAAGTGGTGACTTCTAGTTAATATGTTGATATGTGAAAAGTCACAGAAGATATAGATCACAAGTTCTTTGTAAACTCAGAATTTTGGTTCGTAGTCGGTGATGAAATTGGGATTTCATCTGCGAAGACTATAACATATTAACTACGATGATTTGTCTTGATCATGGAAGTGGTGACTTCTAGTTAATATGTTGATATGTTTTAAGAGTTAAGACATATTGAACTGGACCGCTGTGAGATTTATTATTCTCCTAACGACTGTCAATTGAATAATAAATCTTACGACTTGTATTCACATGAACTCTTAATCCTGAGAGAATAATGGACATGATCATGAAATGTAGGTTGCTTTGATATATCAGGAGTGAGATCTAAAGTAACGATCAAAACCTCAGTATGTTGGGCAGCCACATTTAGTGTTGATGGAACATATATTCTCAAGATGGAATTCATAGTCTCTTAACGGAAATATAAAATATTCCATTGAGATAAGTTTAATGGGTACAGTTATTCAGAGAGTTAGGCCTAACCACTTTAGTAAGACTAAAGTATATATTTATGAAATTGAATTTCATAAATATATGGTGAATAACTCAAAAGGATTAAACCGGGTACTCAAGGATTAAGATGTAGTAATTTACAAAGTGGCAGTCTATATTCATGACTTTGTATTACTACGAATATTTTATGAAGGGGTTGCATGTATAATAAAGTCTTGGGATATAATTTATTAATGAGGCCTAGAGTGCAATTATATTTATATAGTGGTATTAAATATAATTAATAGTAACTTTGGACTTGTCAAGAGTTGACAGAAATGCCCAAGGCCCATTGGAGCTAGTGTCTTATTTGTTCCCTTTTGGTCCCACTCCAAGCCACACACTAAAGCCCAATTGGGAAGGCCCAAAAAGCTAGCCCAATTAGATAATCAGTTATGTGGAGAGAAACATACAGAATTTTATATAGAATAAAATAGTTTGTATGTTTAATATATGTAATAATATATGAAATAAGGAAGAGACACACTCTTTCATATTCTCTCTAGAAAACATAGAACTGATTGAGAGACCACACATCTTGGGCATCAAGTGGAATTGGAGTGAAGATTGAAAGTGTTCCCGAGTACTTCTTCATTTCGGTTTTGAATTTCACCGCATCAAGGTACACTCTTTTGTTCTCATATTCTAAAACTTATATAGTGCATGTTATCAATTGCGAATGAAGTAGATTCGTTTATTTTCCGCTGCGTGTGTTTTGTATTCGATGCAAACATGTATATTACCCAACAAGTGGTTATTGGTGTTCTTTTGCAAAACGTTTGGTTGTTATACTCTTTTTTGTTTTTTTTTTTCTCAAATCCAAACAAATGACAAAGAACGTGATTGAACAAAATAGTTGTGGAATGAGTACATGCCATGCAGATGCAATAACAACAAAGTGCCAAAGTGTATAATGTTAAACGAAACAACATTTGTGAGTTTGGCAGTTGAAGATAAAGAATAAAGAATAACATATGTTTGTGATTTTAAATGAAGCAAAATATTTTATTGTCATTAGTATATTTATGTTTATGTTTATTTTAGTTTTGTTAACTATTAAAAATCTATGTTCACAACATTTTCACAACAAATCCTAAGTGGTAGGTTGTTATAGGTTGTTAGTAGTGGGATAAAAAAGTAATTTCAGTGGTAGGTTCAAATTAGAGCCAATAACAACTAACAACCTATGATTTTTTGGGAAATGTTATTGTGGACGTAGCACTTCTCCAATTGTTATATTTAAAAAATAACCCTGTCCCCCTCCCCCCCCCCAACCCCGATTTTGCCAATTACCTAAAATGAGTCGTTGAATAGATAGGGTCAACTACCTTTTTATATATATATATATATATATATATATATATATTCTCTCTTTGAATTACATTAGATAGGCTCATAAACATTAGGACAGAAGTTAAAACATTTATGAAACTTATGCCACACCAAAAAATTTCATTTCTTTTTGAAATAAATTAGATGAGCATTAGGAAAATGGTATTTCTAAATTTAAGCTAAGCATATGGATAGGATATCTAACTAAGGGGAAATTATTATATTAATCTTTGGAATAATTTAGAAGGAACATTTATATAAGACTTGGTAGTCATAATAGAATGAAAGTTGAAACCGAGTTTGATTTTTCTAAATTCGTGTTTGTCATAAAAGGAAGAAAGACTACAGGAGGATACATTTCTCATCATTTAACCAGAAGAAAACATATTTTTAAATATTTATTCCTAGTTAAGTGATGGAATTTTTTAAATTACCATAAATAATTATGCAATATAAACACTAAAGTTATTCTTTTTAAAATTTTATTTTTAATAGTTTTCCCGTATATCGCGCGAGTTAGTAACTAATTTAATATATTATCATTCTTCACATACATGACAAGCATGACTGGTATTTAAACTGCAATTATCTTTGTGGAATTAAAGGGCTTTAGGTGTGGCCCTACATAAGTGGTTATTGGTGTCCTCTTGCAAAATGTTTGGTTGTTATACTCTTTTCTTTTTTTTTTTTTCAAATCCAAACAAATGACAAAGAACGGGATTGAACAAAATAGTGGTGGAATGAGTATATGCCATGCAAATGCAATAACAACAAAGTGCCAAAGTGTATTATGTTAAATGAAACAACGTTTGTGAGTTTGGCATGCCTTGAAGATAAATAATAAAGAATAACATATGTTTGTGATTTTAAATGAAACAAAATATTTTATTGTCATTAGTATATTTATGTTTATGTTTCTTAGTTTTGTTAACTGTTAGAAATCTATGTCCACAATATTTTTACAATAAATCCTAAGTGGTAGGTTGTTATAGGTTGTTAGTAATGGGATAAAAAAGTAATTTCAGTGGTAGGTTCAAATTAGAGCCAATAACAACTAACAACCTATGATTTTTTGTAAAATGTTATTGTGGACGTAGCGCTTCTCCAATTGTTATATTTAAAAAATAATAATTCTTAATTAATATATTTACAAACATTTTATTATTGCTACTTGATTTAGATTCTAAAAAAATATAACCATATGTCCGAAAATATACCTAAAACTAAATATTAATTTAATTAATTGTCGCATTCCTAATGTGTCATTGTGAGGGACCGCGCCCCCGGTCCCCTTTTTTTAGATGTGTTGGGCCAAACCCACGTGAATGGGTGGAGTCGTGTAATTGCCTCTCAAAATGGAGGTTCGACCAGTTATATTTTCCCCTTTAGATTAAGGGTTTTACAATGGAGTCGCCACTTATTTAATTATTGAAAAAATAAGGAAACCATAATTGAAAAATTCCTCATTTTATTAATTTGAAATTGAACTTACATTGATCATAGGAAAATTATATGACTTTGGTCCTAGATATAATCTAAGATAAAGTACATGGCTTTGTTTCCTAGTTACAATTTAGAAATTGAAAATTATATGGATAAGCATTTGATCTACTAACCCTTGATCTAAGCTCGGAGGCTATGTTACAAGGTGGGAAGGTGTTAGGCACCCACCTTGCCCGGTAAAACCGGTCTTCTAGACTATGGTGGCCAACATTCATATCACATAATCCAATATGTCAATCAATTTGCATGTTGAATATAATGTGTGTGCATGTGATAAACCCTAATTCAATTTATTAAACATTGCATTTGGATTGAAAAATAAATTCTAGTGGATGTGTGTGGATGGTGATATCCTATATTCAAGGATTTGAAAAAATTATTAAACAAACATGTTATTTATATTTTTTATGTGGATTTAAGATTAAAACTAGTGTAATGCATGAACATGTGATGAACAGCCAATAACATGTGAAGAACATATAAGAACATTTAAGAACATTCAACCATATTCAAAGGAGTTTAAATGACCATTATCATGCTTTAATCTTAAACTCTCATTATGGCAACACAAAAAACAATTAGGAAAAAAGATTATACCTTCATGCAAGATCCATATGGAGGATGGAGAGACTCTTGAGGGAGGTCCTAAGGGTGGAGGAAAAGAAGAGTTAGGAGAGGAAGAGTGAGTCTCACTCAATACCTTGAGTCTCAAGAAGACCAAGATATGACAAGACTACTCAACTTCTTAGAATTCAAGAGAGGAGAAGAGAGAGGGTTTTTCTGTGTGCTTTGGAATGAGGAAAAGGGGGGTTTATATAGTAGTAGTGGAGGAAATATGAACAGAATCCATTTAATGAGGGTTGACAAATAATCATGAACCTAGACCTCATTTTAGCCTTTGGGGAAATCTGGTGCATCAAATGGAAAGATTGGTAGGAGTGAGGAGCAAGCCAAAATTCGGTTTTCCCGTAGCTGCTGTAACAGCCTATGGAGTCAACTTCAAAAAATCATATCTGACTCAATTCTGATCGGAATTGTTTCGTTCTTATGCTTAAATTGAAGTCCCGGATGTCTAGTTTCTAGAAAAATTAACCTCATTCACAGATTCAAAATATTCTAAGAGATATTGATGAAATGGTGAGCAGAGGTCATTTGTTAGAAAATGGTTTCAGCACAATTAACATTAATAGGTCCAAAATTAGCTCCCAATTAACATTGAATGGCTCCAATTACTCCCATTTCAGAATTAATTGATCCCAAATTTACTCTAATTAAAAGATAATTGCACAAATTACTCATTGAATAATTAATGCTTAACTATCTAATTAATTAGTTGTGTGCAACCGTACTATAAAATGTAGTCCTAACCAATCAAATTATGACACATCATTGATCTCAAATTGATTATACTTATAACCAATCGAAATCAATTGTTCATAATCACATGTAGTCGGACTCAGCATGTGATAGTGCATCTCAGCCATTAAAACTTGATTTGATGATAACTTTCAATCTTGTGGTCCGATTAGGGCTTATGACCAGTTGATTTGATTGTTACAACATCAAGATCATTTTGGTGGAATGAGATTAAGGATCTAATGACCAGAATCAAGATGCATATTTCTAAGGAAAAATTACCCTTTTACCTTCCCAATGAGGTTAAATGCAGATTGCAAAATAATGTGTCAACAGAATGCCTCTCATTGACAGAGCTTGAGAAGCGAATGTCAATGCATGAAAGAGACACCTAACTTTGTAATCAGTATTTAACCGTGGTGAATGTATGATGCATGTAGAAAAGAATGCAGACCATTATGTAGTGGATCAAAATGTGGACCGAATCTCGAGGGAGATTGCCTACGTACCTCTTGGTGAGAGGATCAGGTCCAAACTTAGTTCATACATGCAGCTCTCTTCTTTCTTTCTTTCTCTTTTTTTTTTTTTTTGGAAAAAAAAAAAATAATAAATGAGTACAAGACATGCTTACCATTGGTCACGAAAAATGAGGATTCAGTTGTGATCTTTGAATTTGGACATGCTTCCTAGAGGTCCGATGGATTTGAATTTGGATGTGCTTTCTAGAGGTCCGGTGGATTGAAGTTTGGACGTGCTTCCCAGAGGTCTAAGGATTTGAATTTGGACGTGCTTCCCAGAGGTCCGATGGATTTGAATTTGGACGTGCTTCTCCATCATGGCAACACTAAAAACAATTAGGGAAAGAGATTTGGATTTGAATTTGGACGTGCTTCCCCATCATGGATATGAATTTAGACGTGCTTCCTAGAGGTCCGATGAATTGAAGTTTGGACGTGCTTCCCAGAGGTTCAAGGATTTGAATTTGGACATGCTTCCCAGAGGTCCGATGGATTTGAATTTGGACATGCTTCACCATCATGGCAACACTAAAAACAATTAGGAAAAGAGATTATACCTTCATGCAAGATCCATATGGAGGATGGGGAGACTCTTGAGGGAGATCCTAAGGGTGGAGGGAAAGTAGAGTTAGGAGAAGAAGAGTGAATCTCACTTAATACCTTGAGTCTCAAGAAGACCAAGATATGACAAGACTACTCAACTTTGTAGAACTCAAGAGAGGAGAAAAGAGGGGGTTTTTGTGTCTTGAAATGAAGGAGAGGGGGGTTTATATAGTAGTAGTAGAAGAAATACGAACGGAAGGCCATTTAATGAGGGTTGACAAAGAATCATGAACCTAGACCTCATTTCAGCCTTTGGGGTAATCTGGTGCATTAAATAGAAAGATTGGTAGGAGTGAGGAGTAAGCCAAAATTTGGTTTTTCCGTAGCTGTTGTAACAGCCTGTGGAGCCAACTTCAAAAAATCATATCTGACTCAATTCTGATTGGAATTGTTTCGTTCTTGTGCTCAAATTAAAGTCCCGGATGTCTAGTTTCTGGAAAAATTAACCTCTTTCACAGATTCAAAATATTCTGAGAGATATTGATGAAATGGTGAGCAGAGGTCATTTGTTAGAAAATGGTTTCAGCACAATTAACATTAACAGGTCCCAAATTAGCTCCCAATTAACATTGAATGACTCCAATCACTCCCATTTCAGACTTAATTGATCCCAAATTTACTCTAATTAAAAGATAATTGCACAAATTACTAATTGAATAATTAATGCTTAACTATCTAATTAATTAAGTGTGTGCAACCTTACCATAAAATGTAGTCCTAACCAATTAAATTATAACACATCATTGATCTCAAATTGATTATACTTATAACCAATCGAAATTAATTGTTCATAATCACATATAGTCGGACTCAACATGTGATAGTGCATCTGAGCCATTAAAACTTGATTTGATGATAACTTTCAATCTTGTGGTCCGATTAGAGCTTATGACCAGTTGATTTGATTGTTACAACATCAAGATTATTTTGATGGAATGAGATTAAGGATCTAATGACCAGAATCAAGATGCATATTTTCAAGAAAAAATTACTCTTTTACCCTCCCGTTGAGATTAAATGCAGGTTGCAAAATGGGGTGTCAACAGTCATACCATAATTTTTCAAGAAATTATGCATCCTTGTACCCTGTATTGTGATGTACACAAACCTATGTCAAAACCTGTGCAATATATAAATTTACATGTCCTAGGCAAAGTGACACATATCAATATTGCCATGGTATATTTTGCGGTATCAACCTTTCATCTATCGATTTTAGCGAGCTTGCAAAGATTTCGGATTACTTTGGACTCCTATGCATTGGTCAAATAGCGTTTAGTGCAGCGAGAATCACAGATTATGGATGTTGGATGGTACTAGCTATTGTATCGATCATATTTTTATCATAGATAGTCTACCCAATTCTTAGTGACAAATCAAGAGTTTACCCTGTTTTGAACTTCAAAAAAGAAGAAGATAAAGCCGAATATTGATTTCGATACCTTATATTGGTTTTGGCCTTGGTATTTCTGATGGGCTTCTTAAGTGATGCATATGGCTCCCACTTTGCATTAGGTGCCTTTAATTGAGATATGATACCAAACGGAAGGTTAAGGGCAATGATGGTGGAGAAGGTTGAGGGATTTTTATCTGACATATTGATGTATGTGGTTTTGGGGTTGTTCTTGTAGAGTTATTAACAAGAAAATAGTAGACTTGGAAAGTGGATTGGGTAGGGTTGGGTTGGGTAAAAAACAAGTTACAAGTAGGGTGGGTCGATCAAATTGTGGATTGGGTTAATTGGGTTACAAGTTTACTCATATTTTTTCACATCTAGAAAAAAAAAAAAAAAAAAAAACAATAACAATGTCAAATTGACTTAATGATATGGGTTTTTATTAGCAACCATAGTCTAAATTGGTCAAAATCTTGTGAGCTAAAAACTCATATCATATGTAGCTACTAAATTAGTGGATCACTTTGCGACATTATCATGAATCACACTTATAGGTTCATTTCTAAGTATTTTTATAATGCATGGGTGTAAATAACAAAAAAAAAAAAAAAAAGGCTAAAATACACTTTTGGTCCCTACATTTTGGACCGATTCCCATTTTGGTCCCAATTTTGATTTTGCTACTATTCCAATCCCTAAAATAAGAAAATCAATTCTATTTTGGTCACTGCCATCAACCCACTATAGGGCATGTTTGGTACACTGTAATGATTATTACATGAGAATAGGAATAAATATTACAAGGAATACATTAAGTTGGAATGTAATAAGTATTACTATTCGCTAGTTTGGTGCCATTTAGAAATAAAATCCTGAATATGCATCCACAATTTAGTAGAGTATTAAAAGAAGGTGTAATTAAATAATTTCTAAGTCAAATTTCGTAAAATACACTTATTTTAGGGTGTTCAATATAGAGCTAATAATTAACAACAAGGAAAATTTATTTTCTTTCCTTTTGAAGATGTGGCAAATAATGGCTTTTTAGGAAATTTTTTTAAAAAGTTATTATATAAGGTGAAGGAATAGATATTCAGTACTTTTGATTAAGAATAATTATTCCTCATTTTGAAGAATAGCTATTCATAAAGAATAATTATTCATTGTAATAAAAACATAACCAAACAACCGAATAGTTATGCTATAGGAATATCTATTACATTACGGTGTCTATTACAGTCTACCAAACGTGCCCTAACAGAAAACTCTAACGTGGCAAACAGAGTGCCTTGTTTGCAAACAAGACAATGACGTGGCCATTAAAATATTATTAAAAAAATTATTTGGAATTTTTAAATGAAACATTAGCATTTTAATTTTTTTTAAGCCAAGTTAGAAAATTTATTAAAATTTTTTTGTTACTTTTCTTTATTTTTCGTAAGAACATTGCAACTTGTTCTTCAAGTTCTTCCCAAATCAAACCAAGCAACCAAGAACTCAAACCCAGATCACAAGAACACACACCCAAAAAAGAAAAAGAAAAAAAAAAAAAAAAAAAAAGAAACAGAGACCAAAACACAAACGAAACCTTGATCACAACCTAAGCCAAAATCATCGACGGACCCAGTCAACCAAACAGAGACCAAACACAAACAAACCAATCAACCCACACCAACAACCACCACCACCTAGGATTCACAACACCACAGCCACCAACCCCTGATCTGTGTTTCACAACACCCACTAGTAAAACTCTAAAATTTTCCCATTATTTTCTCCGCATCAAGACCTTATGGCTTTCATGATCAAAACCTCTAAGATTAACCTCTTGATCTGCTCACTGTTGGTCGATATCGGGTGTAAGGTTTTGAGCAGAGGTGAGATTTTGAGATTAGAGAGCTTGGGTAGTGCGTGGTGTAAAAGAATCCAATTGGACACCAAATCCTCCACAAACCCAATCTCCTTTAGCGACCTTAGTGAGTCCACCTCCACCATCGAAGCGACAGCGCTCTTCTTCACCAAAAAAGGCAGCCTTAATGCCCGAGCTAGATTGGCATGGTTGAGATTAGCACGAACTGACTCAAAGAGTGCGGTTGGTTCGTCTTGGATTGCTGGGGTTTGATCATGGGATGGGTTTCATGGGACTTCAATTTGAAGGTTCAGGGTTTGTCGGGATTAGGGATCATGAGATTGTGGGTTCTCTTGATCTTGATTTTGAGTGGTCATGTTGTTTGGGTCTTGAGACTGAGAGAGGTGTTCTTGTTGGGAATGAGTGGGAAAGCTCATCGTGGGTTCAACAACATAAGACTCTTCTTTTCAGTATGAGAGTGAGAGATGAGAATTTGGTTTTACTTTTCTTTATTTACCCAACCAATGATCCAAGAGAGATTTTTGGTGACACATATCAATATTGCCATGGTATATTTTGTGGTATCAGCCTTTTATTCATCGATTTTGGCGAACTTACAAAGATTTCGGATTTTTTTGGACTCCAACATTTATGCATTGGTAAAATAGGGTTTAATGCAGCGAGAATCACAAATTATTGATGTTGGATGGTACTAGCTATTGTATCAATCATATTTTTATCATAGATAGTTTACCCAGTTCTTAGGGACAAATTTGGAGATTACCCTATTTTGAACTTCAAAGAAAAAGAAGATAAAGCTGAATATTGATTTCAATACCTTATATTGTTTTTGGCTTCGGTATTTCTAATGGGCTTCTTAAGTGATGCATATGGCACCCACTTTGCATTAGGTGCCTTCAATTGAGTTATGATACCAAACGGAGGCCTAAAGGTAATGATGGTGGAGAAGGTTGAGGGATTTTTATTTAAGGCATTGATGTATGCGGTTTTGGGGTTGTTCTTGTATAGTTATTAACAAGACAATAGTAGACTTGGATAATGGATTGGGTAAGGTCGGGAAGAGTGAAAACAAGTTGCAGGTGGGGTGGGTTGATCAGGTTGTGAATTGGGTTGACTAGATTACAGGTTTACTCATATTTTTCACATCCAAGAAAAATAATTAAGTAACAATGAAGATAACAATAACAATAAAAATATTATGATTATATTGTCTATATCTTCCTTTCAATACAAATAAAATAACAAATAAAAATAACTTAAAAATTAAAGTTATATGATACATAAATTTTAAGATTACAAAATCCATAGCTCACTATCATCATAAAAGAACAGGGGAAAAAAATATATGATGGATCATAATGTTTTTTAGGTATGGTATATCATCATCATAAATAATAAATGTGCATTTAAAACAACAAATCTGAGCAACATTTATTAGCTTGAAATGTGCATTTGTTAGTTTGAAATCGTGACTTAAAGTCAATGGTATATTAGCTTTAAATAAATATGCATTTAAGTTGCTTACCCGTGGTTTGAAGTTTTGTATTTTATTCACTTTAGGTTTGCTTTGTTAGGGTTCCCTAAGCTATCTCCTCACTTTCTCTGTTATAGACATAAAACACATAACAAATTAACGAAAACAAGATCAAAATGAGGCATTTGCAATTCATCCACCAGAGCCAATAATAAATGTGCATTTATTAGCTTGAAATTGTGACTTTTTTTTTTAGCAAAAAGTAAGCGAGATACTATTAAAAAAACAAAGAAAATCAAGGTACATCCGATTGGAATATAGAATCCAAATCACTAGGTAAATCTTCTACCCAAACATCAGTATCTGCAGCTAAAGCCGCTCGTCTAGCAAGGCCATGAGCCAACCGATTCCCATCCCGTTTAACATGCTGAAAATGACATTGCCGCAATAGACCGCCCAGCCGTTTTGTTTCATCTAAAATGTGCCCATAAAGAGTATAACATCGATCAGAAACTTGCAAAGCCTGAATAATACGAAGACAATCACCCTCAATTTACAAGTCAAAAAAACTTAGCTCCCTTGCAAAAACAACTGCACGTCTTGTAGCCAATGCCTCAGCCATCTCCACAGACTGGACAGGTCCCACTTTCTGACTCAAGGCAGCCAACACATAACCCTGAGAGTCCCTACACACCATACCTAACCCAACTTGATTGAAACCATCCAAAAGTGCTGCATCAAAATTTAGTTTATAGCACGGAGTAGGCAGAGGAGTCTATCGTACCCGAGGTGGACGGACAATACTCGACGCCTCCTTACAGTGAACGTCCCAAAACTCCTGAACCAGTTCTAAAGCTCTTTCGCCAATTTCGTGAAGCTGCCAAGTATGTTGATGAACTCTTAAACGGTTCCGACGCTCCCACAAACACCAAGCAATCATGGCAAACTGAGCACACTGAAAACTCGAACCAGCACTGAACAAAGACTCCAAAACCTCCAAAAAAGACCGACACTTCTTATGAGTGAGAAACAAAAACCCAGGATCAGACATCCACACAGTCCGAGCTTGATCACAGAGCCATAAACAATGCAAAAGAGATTCCGAATGGTCATTGCATCCCTCACACGTATCATCAAGTGGAATATGCCGAAGTCTAAGATTTTGCTTGGTAGGAAGAGAATCTTTTGCTGCTCTCCACAAAAAGTGACAGACCTTCTTAGGAACTTTAAGTTTCCAAATCTTCTTCCAAATATTATGCTCAGACAAAGGGGAAGAGGAACTTGGCAGAACAGAAATCTCAGCTTCCATTAACATACGATATGCACTTCGCACACTATAATTCCCCGATGATGACAGCGGCCAGATTAAAACATCCTCAACGTCATCTTCACCCACATATATCCCCTTAACCTTCTCAGCCTCCCAAGGTAAAAAACAAGAAGCCAACTTGCCCGGATCCCAGACTCTAGAATTTGGATAAAATAACTCACTGACTTTATCCACAACAGAACCCGCTCTAGGAGATATATTTCTACCACACCCCGGTACAGGCAGCCATTGATGATCCCAGACCTTAACTTTTTCACCATTCCCAATCCTCCATATTGCACCCATATTAACTACCTCTCGTGCCTGCAGGATACTTTTCCAAGCGTAAGAACTCTTTGGATGAACAGGGGCATCAAGAATACTACCTGTAGGAAAATATTTGGCACTAAAAACTTTATACAGAAGCGTATCTTTCTCATGAATTAATCGCCAAACCTGTTTGGCCAACATATCATTATTAAACTTTTGAAGGCCCCGAAACCCCATACCGCCAATAGATTTAGAAGAACAAAGAGAGCTCCACTTGACCCAATGAATCTTCTTAGTCTCTCCATTACCCCACCAAAACTTCCGAATCATTGCCTCAATATCCTTACATAAACCCATTGGTAATTTAAACACATTCATAGAATAAACCGGAATGGATTGAACCACAGCTTGAAATTGTGACTTAAAGTCACAAGTTTAGTCATTTAATTGGTCAAGTTACAACTTACCCACCCAGCCACCCGTGGTTTGGCCAATAGTTTTTTTGTTTTGTTTTGTTTTGTTTTGTTTTGCCTACTCGTGGTTTGAAATTTGACACTTTACCCACCTAAGGCCTACTCTGTTAGGATTTTGTAATCCACCTCCTCACTTTCTACATTATAAACATGAAAAACCTAACAAAATTAATGAAAAAAAAAATTCAAAATGAGGCATTTGTAAAAATTTAAACCTTGACTTAAGAACTCCAATAGAACACAAAAGTCACTTAAACATAAAGTTTTACCATCAAATCAGCCCCTTGAGCAACATTTTTGGTATTCAACAAAGAGGAAAATGCCCAAACTTCCCTCTCTCTCTCTCCACAATCCAAAGTTCAAAATCATGGCTGACCTCCACCCTAAAACTTATTATCAAGATATAATCATCAACTAGTTCAAAATCATCCCTCTCTCTCTCTCTCTCTCTCTCTCTCTCTCTCTCTCTCTCTCTCTCTCTCTCTCTCTCTCTCTCTCTCTCTCTCTCTCTCTGGCATTTCATACTTTTTCTTCCCTTGTTTGGTTGCTAGGAAAGTGTTGGAAAAGGAGTGAAATTAAATTTTGAATTTTGAGTTTTTATTTGTTTATTCTTTGGAAACCATAACAATACAAGGGAACAATTATTTGCTTTGGGCTTGATTGAATGGTTTTGTGTGCTATGATTTTGGTGATTTTGGTCATTTTCATATGAGGTATTTTGGTTTTTTTTTTTTTTTTTTTGAGGGGGGGGGGTTGTGGAAAATCTTAGTTGGACTTGATAATTGAGATGTACTACGGTTGTTTTTAAATTGTGGAATCTGGGTGTTAAAGTTGATAGTTGTTGGGAAAGAGTGGTGTTAAGTTCTAAGAATTAGGAACTAATGTATTAGAACTTCAATTTGTAATGTTGGCAAACCATGATCAAAACATTCTTTAAGTTGTGTGTTAGACTTGCTCAAAGTATGGCTCTTCATGTAAAGTTGGAATCGAGTTTTATGCAGAATTCACTGTGCATTTTCTGCCTGACTCGATCGATCAAAATTAGGCTCGATCGATCGAAAGTCGTGCAGATTGTTTTTCTGCAGAATTTTCCAACTCAGCCCTAGTCCATTTAATGTATAGGATTTTATGTTTTGCCCTAAGTATATAAGGGAAAACCCTAGCCACGTTTTTAGAGTTCTGTTTTGCTGTGTTTGTGAATCTCATTGTGAGATCTAGAGGTATTTGCCTTCACATACACTTAGGGTTTACAAACTCAAGACTTATGTTTAGAGATTGGTAAATCATACAGTTGCAGAATCAAAGATCTTAAAGAAATACAAGCAGGTGCGCTTGTGGATTGCTGAAGAATTCAAGAAAGAAGGAGTCCGTGGATCTCGGAGCTATCATGGGGTCGTGGTAGTAAGTTTCCTACACTTGGGTAGCAATAGGATGTTAGTGGTCTAAGTCTTATTTTGTAAACTTCGATTCTTTCATAGCGAATTCAGTTTTACCTTGAGGATAGCTAGGTTAAATCCTCCCCAGGTTTTTTACCGGTTTGGTTTTCCTGGGTCATCAGATCTTTGTGTTATTTATTTTCCGCCGCTTTATTGTTTTTCATTATACTTGTGTTAACCTAGTTCTGCTTAAATTACCTAAGTTAATCACTTGGCTAATTCTCTAGGTTAATCTGTTGGGTTTAAGGGGTCTAAACGAACTGACAAGTGGGAAATGGAACGACATTGAGTTTTGCATTCTGGATTTATCTTTGTTCATTTAGAAGTTGGTTGAATGGATGTGCGGAAAATTTGAGTGGGACTTCGAATTGAGTATTTGAGATGTGTTATGGTCGTTTTTAATTCTAACCACAAGTGGATAAGTTGTAGTTTTCCCTATTTAATATGTGGAACATATTTTTCATATTTTTAATCATCATCTTAATAAACATATCAATTTTTCTAAGAGATCTGAGGTTCAATCTCTGCTTACACCAAAAACTGATTAGTGTCTTGGTCTGATGATAAAGAACTATCATCAGGAGCGGACATCATAGATTCAAACTAATGTTATATTGGCTTTGTTCCACATAAGTCTCCTAATTATAATGCATTGGCTGATCCTGTTCTTAGGCACTAATATACGCAATAGAGTCCCTATCTCATATTCCTTTGTTCAATAATTTGCTGGATTTGACCTTGGATTGGGGGTCAGTAAATCCTAACTTTGTTGCTTTGATGGAGATATTGCAAAAATCTCCATCCAAAGACACTGATATTTATTATGGTAACTTCATTAGCACTACATTGTTTACAATTGTGTTACTTGTGCATCTATTTCGGTTCCATATTTTTGTTTCTTATTTACTGCAATGGTTAAAGCATTTAATTTGCAATGGTAATTTGGGGAATCAGTTTGTTCTCAGATTGTGAAAAGGTTCATAGGATATTGGACCCCGATACAGTTTGTCCAGTGCCATAATGCACTAGACATGTTGGAATTCAGAAACGTGTAACACGTTCAATGCACTGATGCACTAGCTACAAGCTTAATCCATTGGATCCAGTGCTTCCATGCTTCTTGTCACAGCTCAAGGTGCATTAAAGTCCATGGTAATGATGGAGATCTATCTAGGGTAGAGGCTTTACTCAAGAATGCATTAGCGTTGAACAAAATGGTTATATCCTGTTTGGTAGGAGAATTAGAGAAGCAGGAGAAGGTTTGTGAACAGCTATTAAAGCTCCCTAGAGTGTCAAAAAATTGTGAATTGGTTTTGGTTTGAGCCTTGCTCTCAGAGAAGGGCAGTAATACCTATTTCTCTGGAACATTTAAAAGTTTGGATAATTATTTCATTGTGCTTTGAGCTTGAAAGACTTCTTTGTTTTTTACCTCCCGTGCCTTTCCTATGTAACTTGTTGTTATGACTTTTTGTTATTTGTTTATAATTAGTCTATGTATCCTCCAAGGGGTTCAACTTATGTGTGCAGTCACCGCCACCACCAAGCCAAACCCAACCCAACCCACCACCACCACTATCAACCCACTACCCACCCCACCATCAACTCACTACCCACCACCAACCCACACAAACCACAACCACCAAAAAATCTAGCCACCACCACCACCAAGCCGACCACCATCAACTACAACCAACGCCGGACTCGCCAACAGAAACCCAGAAACATTGACCCACGCTGTCACCCATGCCGGACTCGCCATCACCCATGCCGTGACCTATGCCGTCACCCACGCCGACCACCATCAACCCACAACCAACGCCGGACTCGCCAACAGAAACCCAGAAACATTGACCCACGCCGTGACCCACACCGGACCCGCCATCACTCACGCCGTGACCCATGCTGTGACCACGCCCTGACCCATGCCGTGACCCACGCCCCACGCCGTGACTCATGCCGTGACCCACCGTCACCCACGCCGTGACCCATGCAAAAAAAAAAAAGAAGCAACCAGAGGAGAGAGCAGATGAGAAAGAGAGAAGGAAGAGAGAGAAGATCAGAGGAAAAATGAGGGAGAGGAGAGAGAAATTTCGGTCAGCTGAATAAAATATCATTATTTATTTTACAATACTGCTACAGTACAATTCTAAATGTAGAATTGTACTGTAGCAGTATTGCAAAAAAATTTGCAATACTTGCTTTTAGCATTTCTTGATGTAAAGCATTTTAGGACTTAAAATGCTAAATTTTCCTTAGATTTGGCATTAGCATTCCCCAATGCTAATGCTCTAATATGTTTAACAAACACAGCTGGTCAACTGTATTACCAGTTCGCTGAGTACATGAAACAGAGCAGGTATGCATTCCTGGCATAATCAGTTGAATCTCATCAAGGATGTGGCCCTCGAGGGACATGTGTGATCAAAGCCTTCTTCACGTTCAAATTGTCTCCTTCAATTACTAACTCATGGAATCCAGCCTCTACAGCAAAGATAATTGCTTTTTTTTTTTTTTTTTTTTTTGTATTTGATTATATTTTTCTGGTTTTTTAAAATTTTGTGAGTGTGTTTGTGTGATTAATTTGATAATAAATATATGAGGTTTGGATTTTCCATTTTTGATTTTTCGTTTGATTTGTTTTGGGGAATGTTTTTTAGTTTAGAGAAATATCATGTCCATAACATTTTTCACAATAATTTCACAACAAATTTTAAGCAGTAAGTTGTTCTTTATAGTTTAATTAGAAGGATAGACTTTTCACAAGTTTGTTTTTGGTGATGAACTTTCTCAACCTGCTTGTTTGGCAACTGAAGATAGCTTTTCATAGTTCAATTTCGTAAATGATTAGTAATCTATTAAATACATCACAAATTTATTTTGTAAAAAAAGGCCGGATTGTAAGACTTCTTTGAGGTAATAAACTGATTTATGATTTATTCTTAAGTTATAACATCAGAGCATTTCGCAATTTTAGGGGTTAAGTGTGTTGGGAACAGGACTTGGGGAAGCTAATGCAAGCTTCACCAACATTGAATATCTTCATTTACTATCATCCTACAAAATACAACGTTTTTTTAGTCAAACACAGCCAGGGCAAAAGGCCCAAAACGTGTTTCTTGGGCTCTCTCTCTCTCTCTCTCTCTCTCTCATAATTTTCTCTTTTATCATATTTTAGGGACACATCCATTCTCACACCCAAATCACCTTACTTGTGTGTCATCTTTTGATTGGATTGAGCCCACCGCATGTATTTGAAAATGTTGAAATTCAATCAAGTGTCGACACACAAGTAGGGTATGGATTTGGGTGTAGGAATGGGTGTATCCCTAACATTACTCCATATTTTAAGGCCCATCATCTTTGCTTTTTTGTTGTTGTATTCTAACTCTTTTACTTGCTAGTTAATATTTGTCGGCAGTTCTTGAAATAATGCTACTTGCTTCACCACAATAGAACATTTTATTTGTGATTACCCATGTAACAAATCACACCTTCCAACCTAGTTATACTTAAACCCCTGAACTATCAGAATGCACAATTGATTCTCTAATTTTAAAAATATGTTACATTTAACCCTCTACATACTATTTTGCAATTAAATTCGATAGAATTTAGTATTTAAAGGTCAATTTTCTCCCTTGACATATGTTTTATAAATAGAGCTAAATTGGTCTTTCAACACTAAATTTCGTCACTTAACAAAATAAATGGTGTGGGGGACATTGAAACAGAAATATGACTTTAAATGGTCAATCATGCATTTCAATAGTTTAAAGAGTTAAGTGTAATTGGGGTGAAAGATTAAGGTGGAAAAGTGCAATTTGGTCATATGGTTTCAATTCTCATTGTCAATTGAACTTCTAATTTTCTCTTAGGAACACTAGAAATTTAGTGAGTCTTCTTTAAAGTTATTATTTGTAAAACCTAATAAATTTTGTTGTATCTTGAAGATAAATGTGCAATAACCTTTTAGCAACTTGAGTGTGGGGAAAAATATTGTCTAGAAAAAGTGATTTAATCGTGCCTCCAAGCCATTTTATTTTTGCTTGTTCATTACAATTTTTGTTTCTTTCGTTGTTCATCCAATTGTTCTCTAACATAATTTGCCTATTTATAGAGGTTTTGGGACGATAGGTATCGAATTTTGACGGGAAGGATCATGCCACTTCAAAGCATGTGGCCCGTCGATCTTATCTAACTATCACAAAAAGGATGGCTATGATTGGTCACATGTTTGCGTGTAAGCTAAGGTGTCTGACCAAGAAATGGCAACTTGTTACGCATAGAATTAGCCACTTTGCGGCATACCCATGAGTCTATGACACAAACACTCGAGCAGCTTCTCAAGGAAATCTGAAATTTTTTTATTCACTTCAAACTTTACTTTATAATTAATATCACTAATTCCTAACATGAAGTAATCTAGAGCATGTGGAGATTTCTATTTCATATTAAACTTTTTTTTAACTATTTGTTAACATTAGCTTCTTCATCTAATAAATTGAATTATATTATACAAACATTTTATTATTGCTACTTCAAAACCTAAAATAAATATAAACTATGTCAAAAAATATATAAAGTATTCTTAAAAGTAAATATTAATTTAATTAATTGTATCCTTAACATGTCATTCCATTTTTTTTCAAAAAAAAAAAAAATGTCATATTCTTGTATCAAGTATCATGTCATACCCATACCTGTATCAGTATCTGTATAACATTGAAGTTTCCATGTCTCTCACTCAACTTCGAGAGGTGTGAACTAGACTAATCATAACTAGCAATTTCAACATAAACATATTAAGTGGAATTAAAACCTCTCAAGATTTCCTTAAGATTAAGTCACATTTATTAAGGTCATTGAAGAGTTGTCTAAGAATAGCTGAAAATACAACATCTGCACTAAGTTATTTGCACTCTATAGTAGACCCATGCACCAACTGTTTATAGTGATGTCAAGTAGACATGGCAAAACGGGCGGGTCGGGTCGGGTCGGGTCAAGTTGCTGGTCAAACGGGTCACGAGTAAAAAACGGGTCATTTTAAGCGGGTTAAAATCGGGTTCGAGTCAATCGGGTTGCGGGTCAGGTCGGGTTGGGTTGGGTTGACCCGTATATTTCACCTGAATTTTTTTTTCTTTTTATTTTTATAAAGAAAACAACATGTAATTGCCATTTGCAACAAATTACTTGATGTAAAATGCATTATTTTGAATTCACCACTTATATCAAGAATGAATTTAGTTAAACTTATTAATACTTATTCAAGAATTTTAAAATTATACAAATCCTAACATTGCTATCTAAAACAAAATGATACAAAGATAACTAAAACAAATACACAAGTTTTATTTCTACACAATATCAACATTCCAAAATATAAAACAAAATTACAAATGACTTATTAGATAACTCATTTGATAAAGAATAAAAACATATAAGAAATTTACAATCTTGAAAATTAATTTTATAATCTATTATCAATTGTGGTTGACACTCTATTTCAATTTGAGATATACATTGAAGTTTGATTGCTTACTTATTTATACATGGTCTCTTTTATGAATATCATATCACACACACTTTAGGAAATATTATAATATATTTTAAAAAGCCATTTATTTTGGACAAAAATTGTTAAAAAATAAGTCTAAACATTCATAATTTATGCTAATTTGATACTTTGGCTTTAGTATTTTCACACCTGTGAATGTTTCTCACACATATCTATAATTTTAAACCTATGTTTTTAACTCTACTGTAACTAGATTATCTTAACATGTACTTTGCTATTTGATATCTAAAAATCTTTACTCATTACAGAATGCTCAACCATTTATCTTTCAATTATTTGCATGCGGTTATGTAAATGTATCAATTGTTTCCTTAAAGCTCACAATAAACAATTAAACCAATATTGTCTTAATTTTACTATTTTTTTTACCCAAAAAAAAAAGTTTTAAAAAAAAGTTTCGGGCTCGGGTCGGGTTGATCCGCAAAAAACATGGGTCGAGTCACGGGTCAATCTATTTTTGCTTTAAGTAAAAAAAAAAAAAAATCAGGTTCGGGTTGAGTATTTTTCTGGTCGGGTTAGAAAATTCTAACCCGTTTTACCATGTCTAATGTCAAGTCACCAACATACCCTTGGATGATTACCATACAGCAAAAATATCTAATTTGGGAGCTTCGATTTCTGTTCTAAGTTCTAACAGGTCAAAATGAACTAGCTACAACTATGCAAGGAACTCTCAAATCTAGAACTCGAATGTCTTACAATGGATAATTTAAGCACAAAAAGTGATGCATGTAGCTTTGGGGTTGTTTTTGTAGAGTTCTAAACATTAAAAAAATTCACTTGGAAAACAGATTGGGCTAGATAAAAATAATAGAAAAAATAAAAATAAAACAACTCACAAGCGGGGTGGTAATTCAATCGAGTAGTGGGTTGTGCTAATTTCGTTAAAGGTTGTCCATATTTTTTTCACATGCAGAAAAAAATAATGTAACAATAACAATAACAATAACAACAACAACAACAACAACAACAACAACAATAACAACAACAATAATAATAACATGATTATGACTATATTGTCTATATGTTCCTTTTAATACAAACTAGCCTCATCACATGCGCTCCGTACGTGTGATGAGACTCTTTATATTATTATTTTGAGTTTAATGTAATTTTTCAATTTGAATTTTCTATTATTAGTGAGATTACACGAGAATAAATTTTTAAGAAATTAAAACTTAGGATTTGAAAATTAAGTAAACCGCTAGGTTTAGTATATGCTAGTTTTTAGGGAAAAAATGTATTAAACATGCATGAGATATATTAAAATAGAGTGTGCTAATTTTTAGAGAAAAAATTTTATCAGGAAGTTTTTTTTTTTTTTTTCTTTTTGAATTGCAATTTTAACTCTTTTTTTTTTTCCCTTTTTAAATAAGGATTATCTAATTAGATTATGGGTGTTTTCGATATTTTTTAAAGTCATATTTAACTTATTAAATCCTTTTAATATATAGAGATAAGAGTAAAAATAATAAATTACCCAAAAAAAAAAGTTAAATTAGACATAAATTCTTAAAATTACAAAATTTAGTTCAGTATCATCATAAAAGAATGGAAAAAAAAAAAAAAAAAACTAAAAGTCATGAACCATAATTGAAATAGAGCAAATACAAATGGTTGCTAAACTGGCAATGAGCTATATGAGTAGTCATTGTGAAAAGGTGCCAACAATGATGGCTGCGAACCTGGTCATTGCTTTAGCGATGGCGTTTTGAGAAATAATCAGCTCATCATTTCTATGAAAACGAAGAAGTCCACAATAGTAGAGCCTCACTGCAAAGAAAAATGGAGTTTAAGTGGCAAGTAACTTTCTTGTTGCTTCGAGATCGAGAATACTGTTTTTCACATTATTTTTCCAATTATCCAAATATGCTAACAATTAAGACCATTTGACACTAATTCGTATCAACTTGTGTAAAATTATATGTCTATTTTAGAATAATAACTTATTTTTTCTATTTTACATAGTTAGTATAGCAAGTTTATAAAAATTTTACACAAGTATACACTAACTGATTTGGATCATTTTTAAGCAAAATTGTCAAAATTTTACATTTTTTTTCCTATTCAGCTATGATGTCGCGATCACCACCGTATAATAGTTGGGTTGATTGGGATACCGGCTTTACTTCTTTTTTTACATGCAAAAAAAATTAACAATAACAATAACAATAACAATAATAATATTATTATATTTTTTTAATCTTTCTTTCAATACAAATAAGATAACAAATGATAAAATTAACCAAAAATAAAAGCTAAATAATACATAAATTTTTAAGATTACACAATCCATAGTTCACTATTATGATAAAAGAACGAGAAAAAAACTAAATGTCATGCACCATAATTTTTTTAAATATGGTATATCATCACTATAAATACTAAATGTCAATGTAAAACTATTAATAATGAATATATTGTACTGTCTCATCCAAATCTAACGTAGGAAAAACATCATTTTAAAATGAGTCAAGTCAGGTCAACCTGTTTTTACTCGTGGTAAAAAAAATCTTGGGTCAAATCAATTATTAATATTTGGGTTATTAGGCCCGGGTCCAATTTTTCTAAGTCCAGACAAAATCCATGCACTTTTAGCCTTTTAGGAGATTTGGAGAATGGAGAAACCTCATTGAATATTTTATCTCTTCGTTAGAAAACAAACTCTTCCAAATTTTGAATATTAAGGTCTTAATAGAGTTTAAAGGGAGCAAATACAAAAAAAGTTGCTAAACTGGCAATGAATTGTCTGAAAGTTATTGGAAAAAAAATAATATTATTAAAAAAAAAAAAAAAAACCACCAATGATGACAATTGCAGAGGTGCTCAGTAAACTGATGAGAGTGTCATAATAGTGAAGAGATGGAGAGCCTAACTGGTGACTTACCATTCCATGGCTTCAAGATCGAGAATGCAACTTCTCACATGGGCTGCCAATTATCCAAGTTCCTTCTCTGTGAAGTCCCTTTCACACTAAGCTAGGATGTCGCCACCATAAAATAGTTTACCACATATAAAGCAATCCTAGTTACCTTTCTCGGGGTTGTTATTCAATCATGTTTTATATTATTGTACGTAGAATGATTTTGTTTGGATTTTGAGTTTTAGAGGTCAGGCCACGTTAGACTTAAGAGTCCTATAGTCTATAGATATGGACAATGGTATGGATTTTTGTAATGGTTGAACCACTCCTAATAACTTAAAGCTTCTACCATAATTAAGGTAGAACTATATGAAAATTACATTGGCTCATCTTGAATCCAGAAATTGATATTCATGAATATGTGGAAAGCTTCTTAAATAACGTTCTTTTATAATTCAGCAAAAAAAAAATATATATATATATATATATATAACGTTTCTTTTATATAAATAATTCGTTAGTTGGGAGAAGTCAATTTCATACCGTACAAGCCAATATAACCGGTATTTACCGTTCTGACATCTCCACTTATACAGAAACGTGGTTATTTGTTGCCAGTTTAAATATTGCTCATACCAAATCGTTTCAACCGTACTAGAGAAAATACCAGATTTCAGCTTGTAAATGCATATGTGACCGAAACAAGAAAAAAAAAAAAATGTTCTCACTCTCTTGTTCTCTCCACTCACTGGCGTCACTCTCTTGCTACTCCCTTAAATTGCAAATCTTCTTGTATCTTTTAGTTGCAGAAGTAGAGAGCACAATATGCAGCACCATCATATTTCTACTTCTCTTGTTCAGATTTTCCTTTTCTTTCCTCTCTCTTTCTCTATATCATATAAGTTTGAAGTTAATTTCAGCTTCTTTTAAACGTCCAAGAATGCCTTGCACAGTTTATGTTTAATTATTTATTTGTAGATATATGAATGAAAATTTCTACTTCTCTTGTTCAGATTTTCCTTTTCTTTCCTCTCTCTTTCTCTATATCATATAAGTTTGAAGTTAATTTCAGCTTCTTTTAAACGTCCAAGAATGCCTTGCACAGTTTATGTTTAATTATTTATTTGTAGATATATGAATGAAAACTAGGTAATTTTGGGGAATTTTTTTTCTTCATTTCATACTCCTTTGAAAAGTACTTGACAAATATATTTGTCCAACTCAATTTAGATTTTTTGTTATATTCAATTGACTTTAATAACTGAAAATGAAAAGGTATATGATATATTTTGTTAAATATATGAAATATATTTACTCACAATAAAACTCATTGAAATTTTGTGATATAAATATAGGTATAATTCATATAACAGATGGGAAGTTTTAAATTTTTATTTTTTATATATTAGATCTCATATCATAGTTTAAAATTTTGAACAACTCTTTTTTTTCTCCTGTCAATCACATAACCCTTGATATGTTGCCACGTGATATACTTCATTTTTATTTGATTCATTATATATAAGACTAGTCGCTAACTCATGCGATGTATGGAATAGTTTAACATAAGTCAACTAAAATTATTTTAAAATGAAATCAAACATTAAAGAAAAATTAATCTGCTCTGTATCAATTATTGCAAAAATGGTAAACCAATGAAAAATATTTATTGAAAGCTTCCTCTATCATACAAATGCTAATAAG
Organism: Lithocarpus polystachyus; assembly: GCA_033629205.1. Taxonomy (NCBI): domain Eukaryota; kingdom Viridiplantae; phylum Streptophyta; class Magnoliopsida; order Fagales; family Fagaceae; genus Lithocarpus; species Lithocarpus polystachyus. The sequence goes on from CM066166.1 coordinate 88,705,674, forward strand.
AAAACTCTACACGACCACAATAAAGATAAAATATAAGAGCCAAAGGGAACAAATATCAAGAGAATACAATGACCAATAAAGAGAGAAGAATCTCATAGTAAACAGTGATTATCAAATAACACTTGTGTCTAAATATCTACACTACAACATTAAATATAGTAATTATAAGGACAATAACAAACAAAATCAACCACATCTCGGCAGAAAGTTCAACGCCACTCAGTTCCAAGCTCACAAACATGAACAACTAGCTCCATATCATCTACATTTACATGGAAAATTGGGCTTCAAGGCTTTGGCAACATCAACGCAATATTGTGAATAACCCCCGCCCTTAAGCCATGTGCTCTATAAAAGCCTACCAAGGATTATTTTTAAGAAAAAAAAATTCAAACTCAAAAACTAAACACAATAATTTTACAAAACATGTTGTTTTTCTATGACTTTATTTTTTTTATAATATATCCATCCTTGAAATGGACAATATTCAATGTTGTTCACTATTCAAATTCGTGTAGTTTGACTAATTTAAATTTCCTAGTGCTATATCCAACCAAGAACCATAAATAAAATTAGAAGGAGGAAGGCTGGTTTAAGTGAAGAAAAAATAAAGTCCTCCAAAAAAATTCAAACTCGTGTCATTGGCAAGCATCACCTCCCAAAAATTTGGGCTCTTTTTTTTAGCAAAAAAAAAAAAAAAAAAATCCATTTTCAATGCACTTCTTAAACGATTAGCTCAATCTAAAGTACAAATAGATTGTACAATAATAAGCTTATGAATTGGGGATAGCTCCCACAGTTCAATTCAAAGATTCAACTTAAATCAATCAATTGGTAGGACAACCCAAGAAAAATCACAGAATTAACAGTACATGTATTGTGACTTTGAGAAAAAAAAAAATTGATGAATTGATAGTGGTGACGATGAGAGAATAAAAATTTATATGAAAAAAATAATATGAAGAAATTATGTGTGTATGCTTTGATGTTACTAACATCTCTATCAAAATTTGAAAGAGGAAAATAGAATAAAATATATTGTAAAAATAATATATAAACTTGATGCAACAATTTCTCTTATGTTAAAGTGAAAAACTATTATTCACTCTCACAACAACTCAAAACATTTAATTAATATATTATATCATCCATATCATCCAGCCACCACTTCCATTCTGGGTTATCATCTCTAGCCACCCTCTGAAGTTTTGTGGTTGTCTATGCTTCCTGCTCAACACAAAATTTTGTTCCCCACCATTAAACAAAACTTCACAATTTCGCAGATAATTCTTGCCATCTTTTAGAGATCTTAAACCAATCATTTTCATTGCAAAAACCAAAGTACACACTCAGTAGTTTGGCCACTATAAACAATACAATAAACAGGACTACAGCAAATCTTGGTAACACAAAATCTCATATAGGATGTAAAAACATATTCCAGGAGGTAAAAAACAACAAATTTTTAATACAAATAGTTAGAGACTACTTTTTAATTTGGAGTATGTACATGTTTTCTTAAAGAATATAATCATATGAAACTTGAAAGCAAGCTCAAAGAATATGTGCAGTGCATAAAAACTAGTCATTCATTTTAAGTTAGAGAAACAAAATCCATTTTGGTTCAATTGAAAAGGCATAAAAAAAATGACACTCATCTTTTAGTTTTTGCATCGCACAAAAAATGACATTGAGAAAATAAGGTCAACAACCACATCTCACCCGGTTGAAATCAACAACACAGCATCACATTCCTCACTTATCTTCCTCTTTACCACTCTCCATGCTTCTAGAATAACAACAAAAAATCACTTAGGAATTTTATTAAGCAGCTTGTGTATGTGTAAGAAAACAACACTTAATGAAAGTGGACGTCAATGAGAATGATCTTTTACTTTATTTTAAAATAGTAGGACAATAGTCATGAATCACTGCAAAAATTCCAAAAAACTCTATAAAAGAGAGAATTTTAAAAAGAAAGAGAGTACCGTGTTGCAACAACACCAAACTCCATGAAACCAAGGGTTGTTTATTTCTCTCTCAAGGCCTGCGCAAGCTCCTCTATACCTAAAAATTGAAAAACATGGAATGAGGTTTTTGTAGGTACCTATGTATTTTTTATACAACATAAATAGCCAAGTTTGGTTATGAGGTTAAAAGATTCCATGAACAAAAAATGCTTCTATTTCAACCAGTACTACCACACTAACATATAACAAACACCTATGAGTATAGCTCACCGGCATTCTATCAAACACATGTTTAGCAATCTCAAACAACTATACTAACCAACCCCAACCTTACAAAAAAAAAAAAAACCTCGGAATCCAAAATAGTAGTAGCCCAACATAACATTTCATAGGCTATCTTATAAGAACCCAGAGATTATAATCTATATATATATATATATATATATATATATTAACAAATTAAGTACCTAGAAGAAGATCTAAGATACAAGAAAGTCGAAGAAAGACTAACTTATAAAACAATCCAGCAAGAAATCAGAGAGTTTGAGGAAAAACTCAAGCAGGAAGTTTGCTCTGATTTACCCACAGCCTTTTGGTATAGAAAGAAGCATGAGGTAGCTCTTCCTTATACCAAAGATTTCAATGAAAAGGACATCCCAACCAAAGCTAGACCCATCCAAATGAACCAAGAACTCATGGATGTCTGTAAAACAGAAATAGAAGACCTCCTTAGAAAAGGGATCATCAGGAACTCTAGGTCACCATGGTCTTGTCTAGCCTTTTATGTCTAGAAAAACGCTGAAATTGAGAGAGGTGTACCCATATTAGTTATTAATTACAAGCCACTTAACAAAGTCTTAGAATGGGTAAGGTACCCAATTCCCAACAAAAAAGATCTTGTCAACATACTTAGTAAAGCCGTAGTTTTTAGCAAGTTTGATATGAAGAGTGGTTTTTGGCAAATACAAATCAGAGAGTCTGATAGGTATAAGACAGCCTTTACCACAGCCTTTGGTCATTACGAGTGGAATGTAATGCCCTTTGGTCTCAAAAATGCACCTTCAGAATTCCAAAATATCATGAATGAGATATTTAATCCATTCTCCAGCCATGCCATTGTATACATCGATGATGTACTCATCTTTTCGGATTCTGTTGAAAAACATTGGAAACACTTACGTACCTTCCTCCAGACTATTAAATTTAATGGTCTTGTTGAAATGCAAAGTACTATGGATAAAATTTCTTTTTTAATAGTACTATAATTTAACTGAGTGGAGGTCCAAATTCCTGAATGAAAATAGACTATCTGTTCCGGAGAATTAGGACTGACGCGCTGGAGGAGAATGCCACCATAACCTATGTCAGAGGCATCAGTTTGAACAATCTTGAAGGAATTGACTGAGGGAATTCCTAAACAAGGGAGAGTCTTGACATATTTTTTAATGTCCTGGACAATTTTTATATGGACTAGGGTCCATGGAGATGGATTGGTCTGAAGTCTATCAAAAAGGGGTTAATCAAGTTGGCCGGTTATACCGCCATAGTTATTAAAGTTATTTTCAGATAATATATGCATTATTTTCATAGCATTATTTTTCACCATATTCCAATTGTTTATTTCTGTCTTGTGATCTTTATCTACTCTCTTACCTGTTGATTCAGTTACCTGTCTACTATTCATTCTATATCCTGTTTATCTGTTCCAGTTAACCCAGTTATTATCCCTATCTTTTGTATCCCCAGATACTTGAGTTTATCCAGAAATCTGTTATAAGTGTGTGTTTGAGAAACGTAGGTCCTGATTTGTGCTTATATTAAAACAGAGGTCCCGATTTGTGCTTGTCCCGATCTACTTTGTCCACGGTATCCAAAGACTGTAGCCGTTTAGCCGGAGAGAGGCGTTGAGGCGTTGTGTCACAGGATAGTGGTTTTGTAGCAATTGTTGGGGTTCCCAAGTTAGACAGAAAGGGCAGTTTTAATGTACGTGAGACAATGAGGGCAGTCCATCCCAAACACATCCCTGTAGCAAATTAATGGTTAGATCCAGTTTTGGAGATAGAGAAAATTAGGATTTAATTGTGTTAAATCTTACAGATAGTCAAGATGTTGAGTAAATTTTTTAGAAGTAACTCAACCTCCAGTTTAGTCAGTAGATCTACATCACTCCCAAAAATTCCAAAATAGTCTGGAATTATCAATAGTGAAGAATATGAGGTACAGGATTTAGACCTTAAGTTAGGAGATTGGAACCTCCCCAAGGTACCCACAAAGGAGTTTTATAAGTCTTTTTCATGGAACTTGAATTCTATATATATATATATATATATATATATATATATCATAACCGTCTCAAGAGGAGGATGGCTAGACCTTACAATTGTTTTGTCAGGTTTAACAAAATTTGATTTCTTAATTACGTTCAAATGATTTTGTTGAATAGGATCTTTTGAAACGTAATGATTTTTAAGAAAATCATAAAACAGAATATTTTTCTTTAACAACATCATTTTTTCTCTCCATTTTCGTTTAATACGATCTTTTTCAGACTGAGAAAAAGTATCTCTGTAATAGTGTCTTATCTCTCTGTTTTTGGGAGAAAGACTTTCATTAGCCAAGTAAACAAGATCCATTTCAAAACTTTTAGGAAGAGCAGTTAAAACTCTTAACTGGTTGTTTTGAAAAATAGGAGGTTCAACAGTAGCAAAATCAGAAGCAGCAGGAGATACAGATTTTGTATCTTCTTCTTCTTCAGCAGGTTTTTGAGTTGAATAAAAAGCAGTGCTAATTTGGGAGTTATCACTTGAAACACCCTTTAGCTTCAAATCAGGTTTAACAAAACTCTTTTGTAAATATTCATCAATAGGTTTCTTATCAAGAAAACTCATTTTAACAGTTTCATAAGGATATTGTTGAATATTTGTGAAATCAGTTTTATGGTAAATAAGAGCAAAAGGCTTACTACCTTTTTGAATAGCTTGATCAATTTCATTGACAATATCAGGAGGACACACAGTCCTGGAGCTAACAGAAGAGTTGGATCTCCACATCTTATCCATGCACTCCTAATTTTAACACCCAATTATCATGTTTTCTCTTATAACCGTTGCATTTCGTAACACATACCCTAACAACCGTATACCCTCACTCATGCCCTCAACGCCTGTCCGTCGGCTAACACGGGCCTTACTGAATCTCGGCTCTCGGAATTCACTTTACACTAGGGTGGCGCCAACGATCACAAGATAGAACACAACAACGAAGCACCAAAGGTTCGGAACAACATAAACAAGGGAGCAAGGACACAACACAACTACCAGCGGCCAAGGAAGGAATGGCTCTGATACCAACAAAGAGGGGGAACAAGCGCAAAAGAGGCGGAAGCACTAGAAGCACAGAGATATATATAAAACCAAAACTTTTGAAGTTCCCACAATTTTTCACGTCAGCATTTATTTTTTTTTAATCTGATTTATATGTTTTGATTTTTTTTCCCAACCTATCTACTCAAGTCAGCATTATTAATTTAAAAATAAAAATTAAATCTCATTATTTCCCCTACCTTACAAAACCGGTACTTCAAAACCTAAACCTAAAACCGATTCTTCCTCTTCTCTTTTGAGTTCTCACACGCTAACATCACCTTTCCCTAAACCTAAAACTCACCCTTTCCTTCCGCCAAAATCAAAACCCAAAACTCAGATTTTCCCACTGTCGCCACCGCCGCCGCCACCACAGATCGCCACAACTGCATCTTTTGGTTTTCCTATATTATGCAACTCATTCTCTACCTGTTATTATTTTCAATTGAAAATCAAACTTCATACCCAATGCCCAGGTATGCTTGCTTTCCTCTTTCTATTTTCTTTGAATTTAAAATTTTCAATTGAAACCAAACAGAGGAAAGGCAGCCTACTTAATGATGAAAACAGATGAAATATTTCTCTCTTTTTTTTTTTTTTTTTTTTATAAATTTAGAAATATGATTTAGGTTTTGGTATTGTGGTCTGATTGGTTTTGATTTAGGAAGAACAGATGCTTGACATTGATTGGTAAAGCCTTTGGTTTTTTTAGTTAGGGTTAGTTTAGGCAGGGTACTGATGGTTGTTTCTTTGATTTTTTAAATTCACCCGTTTAAATTATTTAACAAATTTACCATCTTTGGCTCATATATTTGTTTCACGTTGACCCATAAAGTTTATTTTGATGTTGAGATTGGTGGAAAGCCCGCTGGTAATGCTCTATGCCATTACATTTCTTTTTTGTAAAAGAAAGAGACATGCTTTGTTGGAAAAAAAAATGGGTATTTTACTTTGATATTGTAGAAGTATTTTGCCAATTCCATGTTGGAATTGGCCGTGAGTAATGGGTATCAAAAGTTATGAAATTTAAGGATACAGTGATGTTAGAGGAAATGTGATCATGGTTAATATGATACTCTTTAAATCTTTATGATCTGTCATCTTTCAGGAGGAATTGTGATGGGTCTTTTTGGGAAGGCAGTTCCAAAAATCGTAGGTATGATTGTGCATTATCTGTTTTGAAAACACTGGATTAGATGATAGATATGATACATCACCCTTTCAAACTTAATACATTATATGATTATTGACTTTTGCACCCTTCATTTTGGATTGCAAATGCCTAAAAGAGGTATTGTATCATGTTTGAAATTTCACCTCAGTATCAGAGGATGTAGCTAACCAGTGCCTATAATCTCTCTCTGATTTGTTTCATTTGTTCCTCTTTTATTTTCTCAAGCCTCAAACTCAGACCCTATCCCCTCTCTCTAATCTCAACCAAATCCATCACCATTCTCAATTTGCTTCTGTTGCTGACGTTGCATAAGGTAATGTTTTGTATTCAATTCTTTATTAAATAATATTTTCTCAAATTTAGTCAGTTTTTTGAGACGTAGACCAATTCTTTTCTTAGTGCTATTTGATTACAATTTAGATGTCATGGAGTCAAACTTAATTTGTGTTGATAAAATTGTTGATCAGTCGATTACAATTATGCTTGATGCTCTATTCATTCTCTAACATAACAAAAGCTGTAAACTATACTTATCAAAGTTGCATCAATGAATTTATGGTTGCAGGGCTTCTTAGTTGGTGTTCTTTGAATTATGGTTAGCCCATGATAGGAAACTTGATGGGATCTGGAATATGAATGATTAATTTTGGGTCTGCGGTTTAGTTGCTGCTTTAGTTAAATTTATATCCCACAAAATTTTCCTGCCAAAATTTAATGCAATTTGGATTTTGGGTTTTGGGTTTTTATGTGGTCTTTTAATATTGTGAGTGATGCCAAGCATATACAACCTACACCAAAAAAAAAAAAAAAAAAAAAAAATCAACCTCAAGCAGCCTGTTGAGGTAAAAACAAAAAGCTATGTTGTTGGGGGCATAACCACATAAATAAATAATTGCTTTAATTGTTATGTTTGTTTTCATATTTAATGTCACAATTCTGTTTTTCTTTTTCTTTTCTTTTTTTTTTTCCTTTTTTTTTTTTTGAGAAAGAAGTTGAATAATTTAATTAAAAAAGATTGGCTAAATCAGCCTGAAATATGAAAAAAAGTTGTGGTGGAACATCCTCCATCCATACTAAAAGTTTGGAATATTAATAGCATGAAAAGCCAAACTGTGAGCAACAGAGTTCGGTTTTGCTATATTGGTAGTTCTAGCAATAATAAGTTGTGCAATGTGATATTGGCATCACTATTTTTTACGTTTTTTTGATACCCTTGCAACTTCTTGAAACATACAAATATATATGCATTATTTAATCACACATCCCTACATTGTGCAATGCTTGAATGAATATTTTAGAAGTTTTCTACTTTTATTTGTTATTGGCCAGAATTTGTGACTTTTTAAAAATAAATTGCATATATAGTAGGCAAGATCACCATTGAGCAATTGTAGGCAATGAGAGTTTTAGTAGGGATGGAATTAACTGAACAAGATCTTTGGTCCCTTTGTAAGTTTTCTTTGTAAGTTTTTGTTTCCTATTAATTTGTTTCTTCTCTTTGATTTGTATATTTTTGGGATATGCTTTTGGTGTTATTGAAATTGTTTTGGGTATTAGGAATTGAAATTGTCTTTGATCTTGATAAAAGCTTATAGGAGTTGGGATTGTTAAATTAGCTTCACCATCCCATTTCAGTTTTCAATTTACTCTTCTACCATATTTTTAGAAATCAATGCATATAGGACATAAATAAGAAAACTATAAAGTCAGTACTATTATTCAAATGATTATTCAAAATGAAAATGGCATTGTCCTTTTTCAAAAGCCAAGAATTTTGTAGGTTTAATCAATATTGTTAGAGATAGTTGTGGTTCTCCTATATAGACCATAGTGAATTAATTACTTGCCAAGACCCATTGTGGATGGCTACTACAGCTTTGTTGAGAGCATCACATTTGCTGGCATTAATTCACTTGCAGGAACCATGCTTTAATAAGATTTTAGATGTGTTAGAACATATTCATGCTTTTGTGTATTATGCAGAAAATGTATATCATAGGAGAGTTTCTAAACAGTGTAATAAGTTAGACAATGCTTTGGCTAATCATGCCAAGGAGTTATGGAACCTATACACTTGGAATATTTTCAATAAAATTCTATCACTTTTGATTAATAATAATAAATAAATAAACTATAGTTTAATTCAGTTTTTGTCATTTATAAAAAATAAAGGTAGGATATTTAACCCAAGGTGAGATTTAATTCCTCAATTTTTTTTAGAACCTACACCTTATATGGTTTCTAGACCTTTCTCTTCCCTTTAAAAGACACAGTTCTTGATTTAACTCTCTGTTTGTAGTCTTTGTCATTCCAGCCATAACATCATGAAAGTCTAGCCTTTGTTTAGTATGAACATATGATTGTGACCTTTTTTTTTTATTGTTTATTTCTCTATAGTTTTGATTATAAATACATTTCCTTTATAGTTTTGTAGGGTTGATTTGTCACTATATTCTCCCCCAAGGTTTTTTCCCTTTTAACACACCCTTTTAATTTTCATTATTAAATACCCATCTTTTTACATATCATCTGCATCTTTATTTATTTAGGGGTTTTTTTTTTTAGTTTGAAAGACCACACAGATTTTGACTTCTTCGTTTTTTTTTTCCCTTTTGGATTGTTTTTTTTTTTTTTTTTTTTTGGAAGACTACACAAATTTTGACAACACTACCAAGCCACAAAGCCTTTGTGAATTACATTCAAGCATGCCTTTAGTTATGGTTTGGCATAAACTTGAAACAAATGCCATAAATATCTAGATTTTTGGCTTTTGTATTCTTAATGTTTGAATAAAACCATATAGTACAATTAGAACATGTTTTACTTAAGTTTTTGAGGTCTCAGGTCATGTTGTATTTATATATGGCAAACGATTGTACCATTTTCCACCTTAGCACAATTCGCACTGGTATTTTATTTATAACTTGGATATATTGAAGTTTTTTGTATGTGTGAATATTCTATTTTGTTATTTATTTCTGAATTTCATGATAAAAACCAATAGAATACTTATTTTCATGAAGATTATAGAAATGTTGAACTTTTTTAATAATTCAATAGTTGGGGTGGGGTTATTATGAAATTTATTGACATTAAGAGTGTTTGGTTTTACATTATAAATCTTTGATGAATTAGTATAATTTGGTGTTATACTTGATACTAATTTGGCAAAAAATTAAGTAGCCTGAAGAAGTTGAAAAAAGAGAAGAGCCTAAGAAATGGAGGAAATACATCCTTGAAAAGTATTGGATAAAGATGTAAGCACAATTGTATATTTATTCTATTTACTGGCTCTTTTGTAATATTTATTAAATCAAATGTAAGAGCACATTATGATTATTGTAATATATTACTTCATAATATTTGTATTTATCTCATTTTTACTATTACTTGATAATATTACATGTTTTGTCTTATATTAGAGCCAATTTAGCTATCAATAATTGAAATTTGAGAAGTGTTTAAACCTAAACATGTTAACATTTGATTTAAAACAATCCCGTGAGTTGCACGGGTTAGCGACTAGTAATTTATAGAAAGGGAAAACCTATGTAATATGAAGACGACAATAACACCATATATCAAACCAAAACAAACCCAAAATTGAAATCAAATAGAAAAATCCTAGGAAACCAAAACTCCAATAAAAATTGCATAACCAAAAAGGGAAAAAGAAAATCCAAACCAATATAAAATGAAGACGATAAAAATGATATATATCAAATTGAACAAACCCAGAATTGAAACCAAATAGAAGAATCCCAAGAAACCAAAAATCCAATTAAAATTGCATACCAAAAATAAAGGGAAAAAGAAAATCCAGTACCCAAAATTTCATGATTCTTTTATGCCATAGCTTTGACAACAAAGGAAGAAGAAGAAGACGTGGAAACTCTACAAGAAAAAGAAAAAGAAAATGTAAAAAAAAAAAAAAGAACTTGAATTAAGAGAATAGAGGAAGAGGCAAAAAAGCGTACATCAAAGCAGTGATTGGAGTTTTGGATCATTGGAGATAAAGACTGGAGTGCGAAAGGAGAAGGTTTACAGCGTGGGTTTTCAGGTTGGTAATAGTTGGGTTTTTGTTTTTGTTTTTCAAAGGTTTTGTGTGTTAATAGTAAAAATTAAATAATTTTATTTTTGAAAAAAGAGGTGTAAAATTGTGGAGGTTGCAAAGCTGAGGTGACACACCCTAAAAAACTCAACAAATAGTCAAAAGTTTCGGTAATATAGTATTTATGAATGAACAAAAAAAATTCGTAAATTACTTTAATTATATATATATATATATATATATTTTGTGCAGTGTTTTAATTTTCCCTTCAATTATTAATTGAAAATATTGCGTTTATTCTTTTTTAGCTGCAAGTGGACTGTGTATTTTCTTTTTATATTTTTAAGAGTTAACTCACATAAACTATTGGTATTTGGTTGTATTATATGAGTTTCTAAATCATATAGGCATGGGAAAAAAATTGGCATACTAAAAATCACACGTGAAGACTTTGAAAAAAAAAAAAAATCACACGAATATTATTATTTTATGTGTATTCTAATAAGTATTACTGTTTATTCAAAAAAAAAAAAAAAAACTAATTAGGACCCACAATCACATGTGGCCTTAAGCAATAGATACTTACGCTCCGTTTGTTTCAATGTAAAATATTTTCTTATTTTTCCATGTTTGTTTTGGAGTAAAATGTTTAGTTAAAAGTAAAATATTTTCAGTCAACCAAATCAACCTAGGCAAATTTGTGTAAAATATTTTACGCTTAAAATTTTGGTAAAACATTTTACATTTTCTCTCCTCCATCTTACCCGATGCTCACTTCCTCACAACTCAATCCCTCTTATTTTTTGCTCTCCCTCTCTCACGACTACTATAACTTCTCACTACTACACCATACTCATCGTCCTCCTCCCCTTCCTTGACGGCGAGGACAGCTTCAGCGACGGCATCCTTATCTTCGGGATAGCGGACGACGACGATTGGACAGACGCAATGGTGGACGCAGTAATCGCTGACGCTGCTGAGCCTACCGTCGTCGTTGCCACGGCGAACGGCGCCGAATCCTCGGCTTCCCATGATGACAGCACCGAGTCCGAGCCTCTTGACCTCGAGGCACAGCCTCTCCTTCATGTTGTGATCCTTCACGATGTGGATCTTGTAGGGGATCTACGCCTCCTTCAGCGGCCTCGCCAGATCGGCGGCTTTCGAAGCGAGAGGAGGACGATGAGTATGGTTTTTTTGGGTTTTGTTTTGAGTTTGGCGGCTGGGTATGGTGTTGGGTGATCAATGGTTTGTTGTGGTGGCTGGGTATGGGTATGGGTATGGGTATGGGTATGGTTTTGCTGGGGTTTGTTGTGTTTGGCGGCTGGGTATGGTGTTGGTAGTGGGTTCCGGTGTTGATGATGGCCGGTTGGTGGCAGCGGCAGTGATGGCCTTTTATTTACCTTCTTCCCAATCTGGATTTGGTACTGTTGGTGGTGGTTTGTGCTTGCACCTAGTGGTGGTTGGTGGTGGCTGATTTGTGCCTGCATTTTCGAGTGGTTTTTCAAGTGTCTAGGATAATCCAAACACTTGAAAATATTTTACTGAAAATATTTTACTGTAAAATTTTTTACTTGTAAAATATTTTACATTTGAAAATATTTTACTTCGAAACAAACAGAACGTTAGTTACAATGATAAGTTTGTGCAAAAGTACCTAAGGCAAAGTATAATCATCTTAAAATTATCCCCTCAAAAAAAAAAAAAAAAATCATCTTAGAATTTAAACTTTATTAAATACAAACAACTAAATGAATTTTTGACAATCGTTCACTAAATAACCTATATGGAGTTTTGCATGAAATACAAATTTGAATAAAATATAAACCTATGGAGAGATTTCTTATTCATTTTATTGAAGAAAAAATGTATATCATGAAAATTTCAAATTTCATTAGATCTAAAAAGATCAATTCACATATTGCAAACTTAACAAAGGAAATTGGCTTTGTCTAATATTATATTATATATATGCGTGTGTTGGACCTCGAAATCAGTGAAGAGAGGTTCCCTTAACTAAGGCAATCCACACACTGAATAAAATATTTAAATCTTACTCTTCTTGCTGGTCTCGGTACCAGTAGTCCAAGCTAGGCTAAACAGGATTTGTTCTTTTTATTGACAATGTATTGCCCTTTATGCTACAGAAAATTTGGTTTGATAAGTAGGTGATTATACCGGATCCATTTATCACTGACTGTGGGAAGCAAAAAGCTCCTCTGCTTTTGGAGTTTTAATCATTTATATATACAACAATATAAAATATATAGTCCCAAAACTTTGGAGTCATTATGAATTTTCAACCTATCAATGGGATTCCCCTCAAAAAAAAAAAAAAAAAAAAAAACCTATCAATGGGATCCATCATGTAAATTCTTCTATGTTATTTTATTAAATTTATAACATATTTTCTATCACCTCTTTATTAAAATATCAATTTTTAATATTGAGTTGTGGGTTGGGCTTATTGGGGTACAAGTTGACCATAGTATTTCACATATAGAAAAACGAATAACAATAGCAATAACAATAACAATAACAATAACAATAATATGATTATGATTATAATTATATTGTGTTTATCTTCCTTTCAATATAAAGAAGATTACAAAAAATAAATTACCCAAAAATATAGTTAAATAAGATATCAATTTTTAAGATTACAAAATTTAGTTCACTATCATCATAAAAGAATGGGAGAAAAACTAAATGTTACGGACCATAATTATTTTAGGTACTGTATATAATCACTATAAATACTAAATGTGCATGTGAAACTGTTAAGAATGAATATATTGTACTATCCCATCTAGATCGAATGTGAGAAGGAAAAAAAAAAAAAAAAAACTTTAAAATGGGTTAGATCAAGTTAGCCCATTTTTACTCTTGATAAAAATAATCCTTAGTCCAATTTGGTATTAATCTTTGGTTTATTGAGTTTGGTCCAATTTTTTAAAGTTTAGACAAAACACATACTTTTACAGGGTATTTAGTAGTACATTTGACATAAAATTATTCCTAATATTTTAGACTTTCTATGTGTGTGTTTGTTAAAAATACTTAGTATTCTCAACAAACAAAAAAAATTCTTCGTTTTTTATATTGTTAAATTGATGTCAGTGGCAGAGATAAAAGTGAGCAAATACAAGAAAATTATATTTTTGAAATTGTTAAAATCGAAGTCGTTAATAGAGATGAAAGTTAGCAAATATAAGTAGTTACTAAATTGGCATTAAAGTATATGAGAAATTATTGTGAAAAAAAAAAAGGCACCAATAATGATAGTGGAAAAGGTGCTCAGTAAGCTGATAAGAGTGTACAATGAAAGCTTGCTAGCTCATCATAACATTGAAAGAGATGGAGAGCTTAACTAGTGAGTTACTATCTCGTGGCTTTGAGATCAAGAGTGCAACTTCTCAAATGGGTTGCCAATTATCCAAGTTCCCTCTATGTGAAGCCACTTTGACACTAAGCCCCTCTTTTTTACATGCAGAAAAAAACAAAAAACAAAAAACAATAACAATAACAATAACAATAAAAATATTAATAATAATAATAGTAGTAGTAGTAGTAAAGACAAAGTTTGACTACAAATTTGGCTGCAGCCTAAAGCTACAACTCCACCCAATATTTTTTTATTTGATGTGAATTTTAACAAATTTACCATTATTTTACATATTTTCCATGCTTATAAAATTTCTAGAAAATCAAATATTTATAGTTATGTCACTAATTAATGTTTAAACTTCAAGTTTTTGTAGTCTAAAATCATGTATAAAAAATAAGATTATAAATTGAATAATAAATAATATCTTATTGACATGAAATTTGATATGTGTGTTAACAACATAAATATATATATATATATATATATATATGCAATCTAATAGTTATATTTTCAAAATATGTAATTAAGTTAATTTTTTAGTAGGTAAAAACTAAGTTTGTAACTAAACTTTATCCTAATAATAAAATGAATATATTGTCTTTATCTTCCTTTAATTACAAATATGAAAACAAATTATAAAATTAACCCAAAAGAAAAGTTAAATAATACATAAATTCTTTAGATTGCACAATCCATAGTTCACTGTCATCAAAAAAGAATGAGAAATAAACTATATGGCATGGACCATAATTATATATTTATAAGGGATTTTTTTAAAATTATATATATATATATATATATATATATATGGAATTTGTTTAAATTGTTTTGCCGATTGTGTATATGGAGGGATTATGAGCTAAAGAATGGGTAGTTATTTATTTTTAGGTTCTTTGTATCAAATTTCTAAACATTATATTTAAATTTTAGGAAGGCCAAAATATTAGGAGAGTCTGTGTGTAAATTTTAGAGCAGTATTGCGTCCACAATATTTTGATAATATTTTCACAACAAATCATATGTGATTAGTTGTTTTTGGTTCTAATTTGAACATACCACTAAAATTACTTTTTTGCCTTACCAATGACAACCTGCCACTTAAAATTTTTTTTGAAAGTATTGTGAAAATATTGTGAACGTAAAATTTCTTTAAGTTTTAACACTAATTATAATGTTATTACTATTTTTAACGGAAATTTTAAAAAGTCTAGGGGGCCAACTAGCTCTGCCCCAGTCGCCACCATATATATAATAGCCTACCACCAATGATGACAATGGTAGAGGTTTAGTTAACTGATGAGAACTTGTTGGCTCATTATATTAGTGAAGACATGGAGAGCTTAACTGGTGACTTACCATCCCATGGCTTCGAGATCGAGAAAGCAACTTCTCACATGGGCTGCCAATTATTCGAGTTCCCTCCCAATAAACTCTGTTTGACACTAATAAGCTAGGATGTCTGCCCCCATATAATAGCTTGTCACATATGAAGTAATCCCAGATACCCTACGCCGGGTTGGTTTTTCAGTCATATTTTATATTATTGTAAGTAGAATAACTTTGTCTGGATGTTGAGTTTTAGAGGTGAGGCCGCGATAGAGTCCCATAGATATGGAAAATGATATGAGTTTATGTAATGGTGGAACCTCTCCTAATAACTTAAAGCTTCTACCATAATTAAGATAAAACTATATGAATAATACATTGGCTCGTCTTGAATCTAGAAACTGATATTATTGAATTTGTAGAAAGCTTCCTATAAATTTTTGAAAAAAGAATTAGAAATAATTGGTCTTGCAGTTGGCTGCAGAAACCGGTAGTTAACAAGAAGAAATGATGGTGCAATAGGTTTCAAGCAAGAGCGGAGAGGTTGAATACACTTCCATTTATGTTTGAAAGTGTAACGTATTGCAATTATTTCTTATTAGTGGATTGGTTGGTGCCATAGGCCCTTTAGAGGTTTGTTGCCCAATTTTGACTTTTTCTTTCCGTAAACACTTTGTGGTGTTTGGGTGCTTGTGTTTGCTATTGGGGTTTGCTATTGTAATTGTGTATCTATATATATGCTAATTGGCTAACCAAATTAACAGTGGGCTTAAAATTGGAATTGGGGTCTGAAGTTTTAATTTCTCACAAATAGTCATATCATATGGGATGAAAATAAAGGTCAATCCCCAGCCTTCTGAATGACAATTTATTGCATAGAAGTAAAAGTATTATCCTTGTTTGTTTTTGGCCATGGCCAATTATAGGCACTGCCTAAAATTATTTGCGTGTGTTGGACCTCAAAATCAGTAAAGAGAGGTTCTCTCAACTAAGGCCATCTACACTCCGAATAAAATGGTTAAATCTTACTCTTCTTGCTGGTCCCGGTACCAGTAGTGTCCAGGTTAAATCTTACTCTTTTTGTTTTTCAAAAATAAAAAAGAAATAGAAGAGAACCTATCTTCAGTTATTTTAAGGTCAAAAACTAATAGTTTCAATACATAAATTATATAAATAAAGTGTAAGTGACATAAAAATTTTCGCTAATGTTTTTCTTAATAGTTCAAGTAACATGTAGTTTTTTTTTTTTTTTTGAAATGGAGTTGTCATTCATTAAATAGTCAAACTGAAAAGGAAAAACAACAGAGGGGAGCTAATAAGCTCAAGCAAATACAAGGCGTTAGGAGGGGTCTGGTGGAAGCAAATCCCGTGGCAGTGGAGGGGTAGTTCCTTTCCAAACCTGACTTGTGCCTGTAGTTTTGGCAAGCTGTGCGAGATCATGGGCTGCTCTGTTGCGGTCCCGTTTCAGATGATGGAGACTCCAACTACTAAATTGAAGGAGAGAACAATGGATTCCACAAAATATGTGTCCAAGAGGTCCGTCTGTTTTCTTTGCATTAATGGATTGCACAGTGGAGAGGGAGTCCGACTCAAGCAAGACACGGTGGATATTCATCTCATGGGCCAAAAGGATGCCATGTTCAAGGGCGATGGCTTCTGCTGCATCAGGGGAGTAGCAAGCCGGGATGGGCCTGCTCAGTGCTGCTGTAACGTGCCCACAAGAGTCCCAAATGATTACGCCGATGCTAGAGGGTGAGCAATCAAGGCTTGAAGCTCCATCCACTTGAACTTTATGGAATCCAGGTGGGGGGAGAGACCAGTGCGTGTTGTGGCATTCATGCAACTGGACCACAGGAGAAAGGGCACCTTTGAAATCCTTTGCAAGCCTCAGTGCAGAATCCCAAATCTGGCTAGGGAGAAGTGAAGTGGATTCAAAGACAATCTGGTTTCTATTGAACCATATGTACCAAGCAGTGACAAAAAAAACCTCAAGATCTTGGGAAGAGCCATTGCTAATAATATGGAGCGCCACATCCACAATGTCAGCTTGTCTGTTTTCAAGGAAGGCAGGTTTGCCCAACCACAAGCTCCAAATGGACCTAGGTGTATCGCAGCCAAGGAGGGCATGCGAAGTATTTTCGATGCATTGATCACATATGGGACAAATGGCTTCTGTGTAAACCCCCCTAATCCTAAGATTCAGCATTGAAGGCAAAGCATCCATACATGCCCACCATGCAAAGATGCGAATCTTTGCAGGGAGGTTGAGATGCCACACCTTTTTCCATAGTTGGGTCCGAGGGTCTCCACAAGAACTTTTACCATCTTGGGAAGACTCAACAATTGGGAGGGCCACATAATATGCACTCCTGACTGTGAACTCCCCCCTCCTGTTCCCCATCCAAATAAGTTTGTCTTCCGGTAGTGAGTAGCTGAGGGGGATGTTTAGGATGGTATCGGCCTCAAAAGGGAGGAAAATTCTTTTAACAAGATTAGCTTTCCAACGCTTTGTGTCAAGGTCAATGAGGGTGGAGACCATAGGAAAATCATCAAAATTGCAAGGTGGGCTGATTGCTTTGTATGTCGAGGCCGTTGGAAGCCATTTGTCCTCCCAGATGTGAATGGTCTTGCCATTGCCAACCCGCCATCTTGTACCTCTATGAATCACTCTAAGGCTACTATGAATACTACGCCAGGCATACGATGGATTGCATCCCAAATGAGCTTTGAGAACATCAGAGTGTGGAAAGTATCTTGCCTTATAAATTCTTGAGATCAAAGAGTCCGGCCTGGTGAGTAGCCTCCAAGCTTGCTTGGCTAGCATGGCCAGGTTGAAAGCTTGAAGATTTCTGAACCCCATTCCCCCATGAAATTTACACATTTTTTTCCAAGCAACCCAAGCTATTTTCTGCTCTTGTTGATGCTGCCCCCACCAGAAATTACGCATCATGCGTTCAAGTTCGTCACATAATCCTTTTGGAAGAAGGAAACAACTCATTGTGTATGTGGGCACGGCTTGAGCAACAGCTTTTATAAGGACTTCTTTACCCCCCATAGAGAGCATTTTCTCCTTCCAACCCGAGAGCTTCCTTCCCACTTTCTCTTTTAGATCCGCAAAGACCTCATTCTTGGACTTACCAATAATGGAGGGGAGGCCAAGGTACTTGGAGTGCCTAGAGTCTTGCATTGGGCCAAGGATATCCAAAACCTCATCTTTTGTTTCTTGCGTTGTGTTGAGGCTAAAGAAGACAGATGATTTGTCTGTGTTGATCTTTTGACCTGATGCAGCCTCGTATCTAGAAAGGATCTCAGTTAGCTTATGGCATTCCTGGCTGCTTGCTCTGCAGAATAGTAGACTGTCATCAGCAAAAAAGAGATGGCTCACTTGGGGGCTGCCACGGCAAATGGAGATGCCGCTCAGCTCCCCGTGTGGCCCGATTAAAAAGGGAGGAGAGACCCTCAGCACAGAGAATAAAGAGGTAAGGGGAGAGGGGGTCCCCTTGCCTTAGACCTCGAGTGGGAGAGATGCATCCATAAGCCGTACCATTTATGAGGACAGAATATGTGACTGTAGTAATGCAATGCATGATGAGGCCAATCCACCGCTCATGAAACCCAAGCTTTTCCATTACAGTCTTAATGAAGCCCCATTCGACACGGTTAAAAGCTTTGCTCATATCCAATTTTACAGCCATGAAGCTTTCCTTCCCCTCCCTCTTGGTTTTTAGGTAGTGCATAATCTCAAAAGCAACCAAGATGTTGTCGGTAATGAGGCGCTCAGAGAGAAAGGCACTCTGGTTCTCTGTGATAATTTGGGGGAGCACAGCCTTAAGCCTATTTGAGAGGACTTTTGCAATAATTTTGTAAATGACGTTGCTTAAGCTGATCGGCCTAAACTCAGCCATTTTAGAGGGGGAAGATTTCTTCGGAACAAGAGCGATGTTAGTTTTATTGATATCAGCAATAGATATATGAGAGTTAAGAACATTGAGAGCCATATTTGTAACACTAGTACCGACAATATCCCAGAATTGTTGGAAAAAAATGGCTGACATACCATCGGGTCCGGGGGCCTTGGTTGGGTGCATTTGCTTGAGGGCAGTGAGGACTTCATCTTTTGTAAACTCCTTGATCAGCTCCTCGTTCATCTCATTGGTTACCCGGGAGGGAATAGCTTCGGTTACATCATCAAAGCAGCCAGGTTGGGAAGAGGTATAAATATCCTGAAAATATTGAATGGCAGCTCCTGCAATAGTTTCGTTTGTGTCACACCAGGTCCCATTTTCATCTTTAATTCCCAGAATAGTATTCTTTTTCCTTCGTTCAGACGCCCGATGGTGGAAAAATTTTGTGTTTCGACCCCCCTCCTTAAGCCATTGAACTCTTGATCTTTGATTCCAAAAAATTTCCTCACTATCCAACAAATCATTGAGGTCCTTCCTTAGGCGGTTTATTTCAGCACCATGCCTACCATCAGTGTCTTGGAGGAAAGGGGAATGGAGAGTTTTCCTTTTTGCCTGAATCTGTTTTGGGATGTGCTCGAAAACTGAATGACTCCAGCTTGAGAGGTCAGCTGCACAATGCTTAAGGCAAAGGGCAAGACCCCCAGGTGTGTTAGTGTCATGGCAGGTACTCCAAGCATTTCGAATAACATCTTTGCAATCCTCCTTATGTATCCACATTGCTTCAAAATGGAACCGACGCTTCCGGGGGGGTTGCACAAACACTGCATCAGAAATGAGCAAGGCACAGTGGTTGGAGGTAGAGTCAAAAAGGTGGTGGACTCCTGTATTCTGAAAGTGGCATCTCCAGTCATCAGTGGCTAGAGCGCGATCCAAGCGCATATAAATTCTGTTAGGCCCCTCCCTCATGTTACACCATGTAAAGTCAGACCCATTATATCCCAAGTCTCTGAAGCTACAATAGTTTATAGCATTTCTGAAGCCCTCCATTTGATTCTGAGACCTTTGAACCCCACCCCACTTCTCCCCCATTGAGATGATCTCGTTGAAGTCCCCCAGGCAGAGCCAAGGGAGTTGGGATCGGTGGTGAAGGGAGGTGAGGAGTTTCCATGAGTCATTCCTTTTGTGAGTGTTAGGGTGGCCGTAAAAACCAGTGATTCTCCATCTAAAACCTGAGTCTGTTTCAGTGACAATGGCGTCAATGTGGTGTGGTCCATAAGTTACAATGCCAAGTTTTATATCCTTTTTCCAAATCATTGCCAGGCCGCCACTTTGGCCTTTACTCGGAACAAATAAACAGTTTAGGCGGGACATTGATCTTCTTCTCTTCTCTGCTTCTTTTTTATTGAGTTTTGTCTCCACAAGGAAGACTATTGTGGGATTCCAACGCTGCATGAAGTCACGCAGCACTCGAACTGTACGGGGTTCCCAAGTCCCCGACAGTTCCATCCAAGGGTAATCATTGCTCCCGGCGGTGCTGCATGGCAGACACCGCCGATATACCATCAGAGAGGGGGAGGGGGGGAGGGGAGGGAGCATGAAAGATACGTTTTTGAACTCTATTCTCTTCAATTTCTAGAGTTTCAGAGTTACCTGGTCTTTTTGAGCCCACTTCAACTACAGAGGTGAGCATCTCAGTATCTTGGGCCTGGTTGTCTTCTTGGGCCTTTTGTCTAGCAACTTTCTTTAAATTAACCTTCTTTCTTGGCTGAGCATTGTTGGGTGGGCCAAGCCCCGTGGTGTTAGCTTCCAATTTACACTTACGCTCTAGCTTGGGCCTTAAAGGGCTTGAAGCCTCCTGGGCCTCAGCTTGGAAAGACTTTTGTTGGCCCACTTTGGGAGCCGAAACCGTTTCTTCCTTATTAGGATCCTGGGTGCTGTCAAAGGTCAACTTTCTCTGCAAGTCACAAGAGCTGCTCTTTCCCTTCTGGTTTCGTTTCAAAATTTCCGTTTTGTCCCATCCATCCGGGTTTTTCGCCGCCTGCAATAACAGAGCTGTCTGGTTTGTCGCAACACTTGCCTCAGTAACAATCCTCGAGGTTTGATTTTCCTCAGAGAGTACGATTCTCCCGATGCTAGCTGGCACAGGCACGCTTGGAGTGTCAGATGGTGCACGATTTCCCAAATCCGCAGCGGCCTGGTCCTGCCGCTAGTGGACCGTGGCTTACTTTGCCCACCATTAGAGAACCAACCAGCCCTCATCCAGTCCCCATGCTGTTTCTCCGCCCTCTGCCAGTTGGTAGTTTCTTCGCAGTGTTTCATGTCATGACCAATTTTTCCACAAACATAACAGATTGTTGGGAGCCGCTCATATTTGTAAGTGACCCAGTGTTTACCTTCCTCGGTTCCAGAGACATAGCCTCCTCGTCGCAAGGGCTTATCTAGGTGGACTTCCACCCTTATGCGCATGAACTTTGCTTGGTCAGATTGCCAGGAGCGTTTGTCAACTTCTAGGAAATTTCCGATTGTACAACCAATACCTTTACCTACCTCTTCATTCATAAACTCAAAAGGCAGGCCCCAGACTTGGACCCAGAAAGGAGCATGCGTGAAAACAATATTTGTTGAAGACAAACCCTTTTTCCAGCGGCACAGAAGGAGGAGGTTGTTTTCGAAGTTCCACGGGCCACTCTTTTCAACCCATTCCATTTGATATCTTAAGCTAAACTTGAACTGCAGAATATCATTGCCGACCTCGACAATCCTTAGATCAGAGCCAAGCTTCCAGGCCGTGCGGAGAGTGTTCTTGAGGGTACGGACATTCTGTTGACGATCTGAAAGCAGTTTTCCGAAGAGACTGAGTGAACATTCTTCAAGGTTGGTGCCCTGATTGATGTGCGTGAAACGTATTTCTTCTCCCTTTTCCTTGGTTAGTTTAAGGTGTTTGAGATCATTCAGGACTGTTTCTTCCATATCAGGTGGGTTAGTGGACTACTGTTCATGGAGTGGGTCAAAAGCTGGCCAAGAGAAAGAGAAAACCCCAAAAAAGAAAAAGGGGGAGGGAACTCTCGCTCTGACCGAGAGGAAAGGCTCCTACTAGGGAGAGTTTTTTTAAGTAACATGTAGTTGAGGCGTAAGTAAAAATAATATGTTATCATAGAATAATGTGAAAGTGACGCATTGTGAAGAATATTGTGTTTCTAACAAGATTTTATTTTGTTAACTAACCATTTTTTGCAAATACACAATCTTTTTATTCCATTTTCATGTAACATTTCATTTTTTTCCCCTATCTTTTCCACTCAAACCACTCAAATGAGTGAGAGGGAGAGATAGCGACCGAACTTCTCTACGCAAATTGGGTACTCACATCAATCTTCACCTAAACCATTTAATTGATGCCCTATAGCCACATCCTTCATCCCCATCCTTTCCTCCATTAATGGCCATGGTCTACAACCATATCGCTAAAGTGGTGAAATCCTAATGCAGTCTTTCAAATATTTTGTAATGAGCATCTTGGGAAAGTTTAGAGCGGGAGAGATAGCGACCTAACTTCGCTAATCGCACAAGCTGGGTAGTAACAACACGTCATCGTTTCCAATTACTCGTGTCTTGTGTGTCACTAAACTGCGTTGTTTCATCATTCTTCTTAAATTTTTTTTTTTCCCCCCAAAATCACACTATTAGATTACAGTTTAGGATTAGAATCCAGTGTTGTTATTGTACTGGTGCAATTAACCCCAATCATTCTAAAAAAGTTTTCACTTTTTATTTTTCTTTACTTTTTTTAATCAATGGCTGTAATTGAAAATTGCTCTTTTAAACATTGAATCTCAACCATTGAGAGGAATTGCATCCGGTCTAGGGTATTGCACTTGATTTCACTCCACATGTTTTATATGTTCTTAACATGCATGCCAATTTTCATGACTAATCAGATATTATTTACTATTAGATCCATAAACTCATCTTTTATATATTATTTTGAACTACCAAAACTTGAATTTAAATAATTGATTGATGATATGACTATTAATCTTTAATTATCTTGAAATTTTGCATGCATGTAGAGTATAAAAAATAAAAAAATCTAATTCAAGTGTGGATTTGTTAAAATTCACATCTAATAAAAAAAATATTAAATAGTATAACATAATTTAAAGTTACACCAAACGTAACTTAAACTAATTTTCAATGCCTACCAAATAATTTTAATGTTTACCAAACTTAAGAGTAGCATTATGTACAAGATTAGATCACATAATTATCAAGTAAATTTTCTCTCCATGAAAAAAAGAAAAAAAAAAGAAAAATCAAATAAATTAATGAACTACTATATCATCAGAATAGCTTGCTTGCAAACTCTTCAACGGCCTCCTCCCCTTTTTTTGAAGAAGATAATGCAGCAAGATGCTTGAGTTCTGAAAGACTCCTGCCAAGCTGTAGTGCCACCTTTATCTTAAATAGTTCCCCGTTCTCTCTTCTCTCAACTTCTCTCAAACTTATATTTGATTCTATAATCTCTTGCATGAGCCTAAAGAAACCAGCATTGCTCCTATACATCTCAAACACCATCCCAACTTGCCCTCCATGCTCCAATGTGTTTACCACGCTTGCCAAAGCTCCAGCAATGACCGCAAGCATCACAGCCCATGCCCCATGAGTAGTGCCCAAAAAACTAGACCCTAAAGCCGCAAGGCCAGTCAATAAAGGGCCAGAAATTGCTAAGATCTTGTTAACTTTCTAGGCTTTTTGACTCAACCTCAAGTACTCAGCCACATCCTTCCTCTTCAAAACCCCAACAATCTCTCTCATTTCCAATTTTCTTCACCAAGTCTCTCTAATCTTCTTTGTCTTTTTGGAGGCCACCACACTGTAGGTTCCACAGTTTTTGGAAATTTCTCAATCATCGCACCTAGTAAAGGAAGTGGGTATGCCTTATCTAATGCCAAAACTTTCTCCATTGCTTCATTGATCACATCTATATTAGTCACCTTGTAGAGAGAAATAGTTGTTTGCATCTCTCTATAAAGCTGCTTAAATAATCTAGCAGCGTTGCGCTGTTCTTCACCTAGTTGTGAAGGCTGTATCTTGTTCATCACCACCAACATGACACTGGCTGCTAAATATAGCAAGGTAGAAGATACCTTTAGTGCCACAAGAGATGGACCAGTGCCTCCAGTTGTTGCTAGTCCAGCCATGGTTGCAGCAGTCAGAGTTATTGAATTAATAGATGTTAGCAACAGGTGGTTCCAGTTGTCACGTTGTGCTCCAATATTCTTATGCATCTCCACTCTATCAGCAACGGCCTCCATGATTGCATAAAACTTAGCAGCCACCAATGCTTCCGGAGGATTTGTGCTCTGCCTTTTACTAGTATTGAGATTGATCACAGAGTTGTGATCCTTCTCCAGCTCCTCAGCCAAACCTCTACAAAAGATTGTTGGTATAAAGAGAGGACTCATCTGGGTTTTGGGTGCATTGGCTGTGGCTCTAATACTTCTTCTACAACTACATGATGATAATGGACCCGTTGAGTACAAGAATATTGGAGCTTGAAGGATTGGCAAGCTCACAATCTAATAATGGTCTTTTATTGAGTTCTTCTCCAGGCTTTGATGGTGTTGTGAATGTTTTTGACTTAGCGGATGAGTATGGTGAATTAGGGTGGAGTTGTCCTTTGGCTTTGTTATATATAAAGACTGAAAGAGCATTATTAGGAGACACAATCTTTTTCACAACTTGTTAAGATGACAGATTATAACTCGAGTAATATTACTTTCATACTACTTTTATTACTATACACAAACACAACAGAACAACCCTTTAAATCTTTTGTTCCATAAATGTAGATCATGTAGTCGAACCTCTTAAAGCATGGGTCAAAAGGGTGTAGTTTGAGAATTGTTGTTTGTAATCTTTTGAAATACTTATAGGTGAAAAAGTAAGTGTAATGTTGTTTAAAATGTAAAAATTTGAGTTTAAACTCACTCACCAAACAGTATAATCTGAGTTTGGGAGATTGCAGTATTGCACTGTTCGTACAGTTTGGTTTGCTCAGAGTTGAGGTCTTTTATGTTGACTTTGAAACAGCCATAACGAGTAGAACCTTGAAACATCCAACGACTTAAAGACAAAAAATTGTCGCATAAACCATTCTTTATTTGAAATAAATATAGAGATTTCAATAAGAATTAGACCACTTGCATTTATTTATTAATCCAGTACAATATATTTATATATTATATAAAAAGAATGCATGGAAATCACGACTCATTGGTGACATAATTTTATTTCAACATATTTCTTCACCATTCACATGTGTTCCCTTTTTTGTTTTCTTCGAGCTATCTCCACTTTTTATAGGGAATATGTCGGGAGAATGAAATACCAATAAATGTAAACAAATCTTATCCAAAATTTGTTTGAGACATTGAGCTAAATGTTCTTTGGCATATCTCTCTCAAAACTTAAAAAAATAAAAAATAAAAACCCAAGTTCGTTTAGACTCCTTAAGCCCAAATAGATTAATCTAGAGAATTAGCCAAGTAATTAACTTAGATAATTTAAACAGATCTAAGTTAACACAAATATATCAAATCATTTAAAAGTGCAGAATAATAAAGAACACATGATATGATGACCAAGGAAAACCAAACCGGTAAAAAACCTGGAGAGGATTTAACCTAGCTATCCTCAAGGTAAAACGAATTCACTATGAAAGAATCGAAGTTTACACAATAGAAACTTAGACCACTAACATCCTATTGCTACCTGCTTGTAGGAAACTTACTACCACGACCACGTGACATCTCCGAGATCCACGGACTCCTTCTTTCCTTGAATTCTTCAGTAAAGCACAAGCAACACCTGCTTGTATATCTTGAAGCTCTTTTGTTCTGCAACTGTATGATTTACCAACCTCTTAACATGAATCTTGAGTTTGGAAATCCTAAGTGTATGTGAAGGTAAACACCTCTAGATCTAACAAATAGATTCACAAACACAGCATTCAGAACTCTAAAAACGTAGCTAGGGTTTTCCCTTATATACTTAGGGCAAAACATAAAACCCTATACATTAAATGGGCTAGGGCTGAGTTGGAAAAATTCTGCAGAAAACCGTTTTGCGCGATTTTCGATCGGTCGAGTCTAATTCTCGATCGGTCGAGTCAGGCAGAAGTACACAGAAAATTCTGCAGTTGACTCGATTCCAACTTTACATAAAAAGCCATACTTTGAGCAAGTCTAACACACAACTTAAAGAATGTTTTGATCATGGTTTGCCAACATTACAAATTGAAGTTCTAATACATTAGTTCTTAATTATTAGAACCTAACAAACTCTCCCTTTGGCAATCCGTGACAAAACATAGACTTAACAAAAAACTCAAAGTTTACAAATTGAAACAGCTCATTACAAAATTAAAAAGCCACTAAACAATTCAACCTAACTACTGTCTAACAGTTACAAAGTAGACAGCAGCACGACTGAATCAACCTGTATATTCCTGTAACACTTAACAAACACATAAACGCATGTGTGGAAAATACAAGGAATATAAAAAATAACTTCTTGATTTCACATGACACAAAATAAAGACATATATCATGAAGAACATCATATATATAAATCAATACATAAAAATGTATCTAAAAAATCTCCTAACAAGAGCCAAAAATGTAAATACACGGTGAAGCACCTAGATACAATCTAATAACTCCACAAGCTCAACAGTGTCACAGTAAGGTACAAAACTCCCCCTAAAACAAAAATCTCCTCTACAAGATATGAACTCCTCAATAGAATGCACTCTTCCTTTTTGTGACGAATTGCCAAAGGGCAGTCACTCATCATCAAAAGGAGGCGGCGGAGGAGAACGACGAAAACTCGCCAAATCCGCTCTCAAAGCTCGAAGCTCATCAAGGACATCCACCAGAAGCTGACCATGAGCCACCTGAACGGTCATGACAGTGTCCAGAGTCCGACGAATATCAGAAACATCCGAAGGAGAAGGTGGAGGAGCATCATCAGCAGCAGCAGCAGGATCAGCAGACGTCTTAGCTGCAGGAACATCTGTAGAAGAAGAAGGAGGTGGAGTGACACCGGAAAGCTCTGCCCTAGGACGCTTAGAGCTAGCTCGAAGTTGAGCAGCCCTTTGCCTCAAAAAGGTAGCACCTATAGGAGCAATAACGTGTACGGGCTCAGAAGCAGGAAAATCACCTAAACCTAGGTGAAGGAGAATCCTATGAATAAAAATAGGAAAGAATAAAGCATGAGCCGTAGAACTAGACTTATGTACCTCGTTCAAAGAACGAAGAAACAAATGAGAAAAACTGATAGGGGCATCAGTAACAAGTGTATACAAAAACACACATCGCTCAAGAGGGATGGTGTGGAGATGAGAAATGGGCCACAAGGAATGACACGCTATCTTAAAGAAGAGATAATGAAGCTCGGAAAGCTCAGCAGATGTGATCCGAGGATCAGAACCCCATTGGATAGAAGACCCAGTGATGTATGACATAACATCATCTAGAGGCGGAGACTCATCATAAGGAAAGACGGGATGATCAACAATAGGCACCCCAAGAGCATCAGACACTACCGAAGGGGTAATGCGATACTCCACACCTCGTAACCAAACCTTAACCAAGGTGTTGTTATCATAGAGGTGGATAGAGAGGTTCGAATAGAACTCTCTAATCAAGGTAGCAGGAGGAGGATGCTTAAAATCTAGTAGAGATAACCAACCTCAATGCTCAAAGTTACGTCTCACCTTAAGATCAACCTTATCTAGAATGACCCTGCGCTTAGCCCAAATATGATGCCTAAGATTAAGGGTCTCATATGTCTCTTGGTTCTTCTCACTAGGGAATCGATCACTATCAAAGGAAGGTGATGGATCAGAAGTCATATGGGTTCTAGTTTTCTTAGGCATGGTACTAAGGAAAGAAAAGAGAGACACAGAAAGAGAAGACCAAAAACAAAAACCAAGAGCAGACTGCAAGTTAGCACAGCAAAAAAAAAAAAAAAAAAAAAAAACCAATCTATATGATGCATGAACAAAATATGCAAATGATGCATAAACTAATGCAGTGACATAGGTCAATTATGATCCAAATTAACAAAATTGGCTTGAGCAAAAAAAATTAAATAAAAAATACCCAATTTGGGAAAAACCCAATTTTCAAAATACAACTAATTGAGAAATTGATCATCACAACAGTTAAATAACACAATATAATGATCAAATTAATCAATTTAACAAGCCAATTTCATCAATTTATATCAAATTGAACAAAATCCCCAAATTCATCAATTTCAAGCCCTAGCTTTTCAAATTGTCCACAAAACTCCAAAATAATCAAATTAAACCACATGGCATACTTGTAAATGGTGTCCCCACAAAAACCCATGATTAATTTGAAAGAAAATGAGTCAGAATCAAATCCAAAAATATCAAAACTCTAAATGCCGAAAATACCCAAAAATGCATGAAAATTATGCATGAAACATGAAAATAAAATCAAAAGATGGGGCAAAAGAGTCTTACCGGCCTTGGGAGAGAGGATTGATGCAAAAAGAACGGACAAAAATAACAAAAACAGCAAAAATTGCTTTGACCGGTTGGTAGAGAGAAAAAGGTATTTGAAAATATTTTGAAAAGTGAAGAATCACGTGAAGAAAAAACCTTTTTAAAAAACACTCAGCCCGATTTTTGATCGATCGAAAATTACATTCGATCGGTCGAAAATCCTTCAATTGATCCAATACCAATCGAGGACCGATCAAAACAACCAGAGACTTTTCTGAAATTTTAAAAACATTTTCGATTGGTCGAAAAATACTTTCAATCGATCGAAATTCTGGAAAAACAGATTTTTCAAAAACCAAGTAATTTCAGTGCTGAAAATCCTCAGAGCATTAGATTTTATGAATAGAATGCATGAGAATGAGTTGAAATGTTTTCCAAAAACCCATGTTTTTTTAACCCAGATCTCTCAAAGCAAGACTTTCTCTTAATATCCATCAACCATTTAAACAAGCAAACAGGTTCTGCATCAATTTTCAGAAATATTCAAACTTAGTTGGTCAGACCAAAAACACACAATAACATGTACACAGTTTAGCAAAGAATAACTTGTGTAGCGTGTGCAACTAGTATAAGCTTGAGAGACATGTGAGATGATATGCACATAGTAATCAATCACAATTTCTACAAAATCCATCACATGAATTTGAAAGAGACTATTACTTAAAGAGTTATATCATATAACTCTCACATCTCCTAGAATAAAAGCTTGCAATCATGTAAGTTTCTTGATTTGCCTCAAAATTAATATTCAATTCAATTGATTAGAAACTTAATAATAGCCGGGATAATGTACACACCAATTTTATTTGAATTGTGAAATTATTATAGCCCAATAATGTACACACCAATTTTATTTAGAGGCTACCCCTTATGTTCTTTTTGTGTATGTGCTACACTTTCTCGAGCATAAAATCTTACGATATGCACTAAGGTGTTCATGATTGGCTAGTAAACAGTGGTGAGATGGTTATTTATGCCTTTCTCAAAAAATTCAAGTCCGTCAATCAAACACCTAGGACTTCAAGATCAAGATCATGCGATCAACAAATATAACATCTTCCCACACAACATGCATAACAAAACTTCAGCTAGTAAAGTGCAATAGAAATAAGTACATCAAAACTAAACAAGGTACATAAACATGTTATGCAAAATTTGATTGACCAATCTTATCTTCAAGTTCAAGGAAAAAAATAGCAAAAACACAATTTGCAAATTTTTTTTTTTTATATATATAAAAGAAATAAACATCCTAGAATGAAATGCATGAATGTTATGCAATGCAAATCTTAGAAACAAAGGTCACAAAAGATAGAGCAATGAAGCACAAGGACCATGTCAGACAGACTCAATTAGGTCGAGCCTTTTGCATCCAAAACTTTTTAGATGCAACTCTTGCATTGGAGTTATGATTTACATTAGAATTTTGAGCAACTCCAGGATTGGAATAAAGGTTTAACACCTTTACCAATTCACCAATAAGTACCATAGGATCTTGTGCTTAAGGCACAGGTACTTTAGGTTTATTTGCTCGCTTTACAGCTTGCAACTTAAAACAATTTGGACGAATGTGTCCAGACTTTCCACAAAAATGACAAACCCATGCAAGTTTATCATGCAACTTGCCCTTAGTAGAAGTAGAAGCTCTAGAATGAGACTCTTGGAGATCAACCCTAATCTTCCTAGGTGAAGTAACATCTACAGATTTAGCAGGTTCACTCACCAAAGGTTTGACAATCTCATTCTTAGGAGGTTCAGAAGAGGGAACAAAGTTTGTGGAATGAGATTCAAGTACAGAAATGCTTTTCACAAAACCTAAGCCAGTCTTGTCAGAAGGAGACTTTTGAACACTCAACATGTGATCAAGTTTGGAGCTTGCAGACCTATTAGTTTGTTCTCTAGCAACAGATAATTCAAGTTCCAAACATTTAACTTTATCAAGTAAAAACATGTTCTCAGTTTTCACATTATTCAAAAGCTCATTTGCATCAAACAATTTCACAAGTAAATTCTTCTTATCAAGTTCAAGGGATGCAATTTTCTTTAAGCCTAAATCAACATTTATGGCATCCTTTGCAGCAACTTTGCAAAGTTTATTATAGGCTTCCTGTAAATCTGCATCTTCAGAGAGTTCCCCATCAGAAGGGTTCTCTTCAACAGACACGCTTTCATTAACTACAATAGTAGCAGTGAAAGCAATGAAGTTTCCATTCTCATCACTAGCAGATTCATTGTCAAAAACTTCATCATCACTAAGGGTTACAGCCATAGTCTTACCCTTAAACTTCAAGTATGTAGGACATTCGGATTTTATATGACCATACCCTTGACATCCATAACATTGTTATCCCAAAGAATTATTAGAAGGTTGACCTACTTTCTCTTTAGGTTTTTCAGTGTTATTAACTTTAGTGGGATCATTCCTCCTAAAATTTCTAGGTTCAGCAGTGTTCTTGCCTCTTGCCCTTCTGTTATTGTTCTTAAGAAAGTTTCTAAAGTTCTTAACAAGATAGGCAATCTCTGTAGCAGAGAGTTCATCATTAAATCCACCATCATCAACAGACTTAAGAGCCATTGATTTGGATTTGTTTGTCTTGGGTAGGTCCAACTCATAGGACTGAAGAGATCCTACAAGTTCATCAACAGGGATGGAGTCCACATCCTTGCTTTCAGTGATGGCAGTCACTTTGGGTCTAAAATCCTCAGTTAAAGATCTAAGAATCTTCCTAACAATTTTAGTTTGATCATAGATTTCACCCAAATTATATGCAGAATTAACAATATCATTCAGTTTAGCATAGAACTCATCAAAAGATTCATCATCATTCATTCTAATGCTTTTAAATCTAGTAGTTAATTGCTGCAATTTATTTATTTTAATTGCCTTTGTGCCTTCATGCACAGTCTAGAGGATATTCCAAGCAATATGAGTAACCTCAACATTAGAGATTCTCTTAAATTCCTCCATAGAGACAACATTGAAAATAGCATTCATAGCTTTGCTATTGAAAGCTGCTGCCTCCTTTTGAGAAGTTTGCCACTCACTTACAGGAGTAGTGGGCTTCTCCCATCCGTACTCAACGGAGTTCCAGATTCTCTCATCAATGAATTTCAGGAATGCTTTCATCCTTACTTTCCAATAAGCATAATTGTTCCCATCAAAATGAGGTGGAACAACAAGAGAGTGTCCGTGTTCCATGACAATAGGGGTCAAGGATCAGCTCAAAGATCAAAGGATCAAAAACAAAAGCTACCCGCTCTGATACTACTTGTAAGTTCGTTTAGACCCCTTAAACCCAAATAGATTAACCTAGAGAATTAGCCAAGTGATTAACTTAGATAATTTAAACAGATCTAGGTTAACACAAATATATCAAATCATGTAAAAGTGTGGAATAATAAAGAACACATGATATGATGACTCAGGAAAACCAAACCAGTAAAAAACCTGGGGAGGATTTAACCTAGCTATCCTCAAGGTAAAATGAATTCACTATGAAAGAATCGAAGTTTACACAATAGAGACTTAGACCACTAACATCCTATTGCTACCTGCCTGTAGGAAACTTACTACCACGACCACGTGACAGCTCTGAGATCCACGGACTCCTTCTTTCCTTGAATTCTTCAGAAAAGCACAAGAAACACCTGCTTGTATATCTTGAAACTCTTTTATTCTGCAACTGTATGATTTACCAACCTCTTGACATGAATCTTGAGTTTGGAAACCCTAAGTGTATGTGAAGGTAAACACCTCTAGATCTAACAAATAGATTCACAAACACAACATTCAGAACTCTAAAAACGTGGCTAGGGTTTTCCCTTATATACTTAGGGCAAAACATAAAACCCTATACATTAAATGGGCTAGGGCTGAAATGGAAAAATTTTGCAGAAAAACGTTCTGCACGATTTTCGATCGGTCGAGTCTAATTCTCGATCGATTGAGTCAGGCAGAAGTGTACAGAAAATTCTGCAGTTAACTCGATTCCAACTTTACATAAAAAGCCATACTTTGAGCCAGTCTAACACACAACTTAAAGAATGTTTTGATCATGGTTTGCCAACATTACAAAGTGAAGTTCTAGTACATTAGTTCCTAATTCTTAGAACCTAACATATATATATATATATATATATATTTGAGAGAGTTTCGACTTATGTTGTCTACTCCTGATGAGTGCTTTTTATTATTTTTATTATCAGACCAAGACACTAATCGATTTTTGGTGTAGACGAGAATTGAATCTGAAATCTCTTATTCAACCATAAAAAATTTTACCAGTTGAGCTAACTGGAACCCACAACTCATATATATTAGTTTACCCAAAAAAAAAAAAAAACTCATATATATTATATTAACATGGATTTTCTTTTTTCTTTTTATCTAACATGAATTTGCTTGAATAATCATTGATTTTGTTCAAAAGGCATTTTGTTTCTTGAGCATATCGATTTTTTAATTCTAGTACAAAAACAAATGAAGAAAAAAAGAACACTCAGATATCCCAAAAAAGTTTTGCACATCATTTCTGAAAGTCTTGAACATCCAGTACATTGTCAATCCACAAATCTTGAATATCTGTAACTCTGAATTACGAACATATATTTAATAAATAGTAACTACATATCCTTCTAATTTTTATTCCCTTTTTTTAAATACCACCTTTGTGGCGCACATATAATGCACACCACTTTCACATGTCCAGGACAATTCATCTTGTTTGTTCATTATAAACAATAAAAACCCACACTCGGTACCCGATGCCAAACAATTCCAGAAAAAGAATCAACCACCCTTATTACCAAGACAGTTTGGCAATTTTCAGACTCAGTTTGCAATGAATGTTATAGACTCTTCTAAGAAGGCCCTGCTCTTAGGTGTTGATGAGCTTATGGACATAATGTTTTATGGTCATGATGTTATATTTAAACCTCAAATATATAAGGTGAGTCCCAGAGTTCGATCAACATTCAAAACTCAAGGTGGTATATTATCAATATCATGCAAGTATATGCAAGAGGGACCTAAGTGTATATGTGAATTTTAGATACAGTAGATAGAAATGCTGCATACAACAATAGTAAATTTAAGAATTTATTGATGGCGAAAAACCCTTTTTCGTTCTTAGATTTTCATGCGATTTCCACTTTGGTCCTTATCTTTTATTTTCACCACTTTTAGTCCCTAAAATCAAAAAAGTGATCTCGTTTTTGTCCCTACCGTCAGTGCCCTGACGGCAAAATCTTAGGTGGCAAACGGAATATCTTATTAGCTGATGTGGCACTAACGTGGCAATTAAAATATTATAAAAAAAATTATTTGGCATTTTTTATGCCACGTCAGCATCTAAATTTTTTTTTTAAAAGCTACCTCAGAAAATTTAAAGAAAAACCTTAAATCTAATTAATTTAAAATTTTAAGTAAAATTTTATTTTATTAATATTCATGTTCTTCAACTTGTTCTTTGTGTTCTTCACAGGCCAAACCTAGCAACCAAGAAATCAAACCCATATCAGAAGAACACAAACAAAAACAAGAAGAAAAAATTAAATTAAATACTAACAGGAAATTTTCTTCATGTTCTTCCCAAATCCAAGAAGCAACCAAACCAATCTCTAGCAAACCCCAAATCCAAATCTAGCAACCAAACCCAATCTCCATCAAATCCAGAAAAACAAAAAATAAATCCAAGAAACAAACCCATAAACACATAAACCCAGAAACAAACCCGTAAACCCATAAATTTTCTTGGGAAACAAACACACAAAAACCCATAAAATCAAAAAACTCCACATCCTCTCTAAAAAACAAAACCCGTCCTCGATACCCAATTCGCCGCTGGGAAGCTCGATTCGAAGGAAGCTGATTTCGTTGAAGCTTTTAAGGACCTGGGTCGGGGTTAAGGAATTGGGAAAAGAGCTGGAGGGGCTTGACAATTCCGCCGAAAACGAATCGGAAGAGGTTCGAGAACGAGTTGCGAGACTTGTCGAAGGAAGAGGAGATAGCCGAGACGGAAAGAGAAGAAGAAGAAGAAGAGTCTTCGGAGATAATGCAGTCGACCTGAACGACAACGTTATTGACCTGAGAGACGACGGAGTGGAAGCAGCGCGAAACGATGCAACACCAACCTAAGGCCTTGACATCACCGATCCTGTTGAAGATCAAGGGGAGGATAGAGTTGGGAAGACGTAGATCTGGGAAATGGGTTTGGTGTAGATCGTTAGTCGTAGAAGTGGGTTTGGTGTAGATGTGGGAAATTATAAGCCATGTGTTTTTGTTTTATAAAAGTGGTTTGGTTGGTTTTTGGATTTGGGAAGAACATAAAGAAAATTTCCTGTTAGTATTTAATTTAATTTTTTCTTCTTGTTTTTGTTTGTGTTCTTCTGATATGGGTTTAAGTTCTTAGTTGCTGGATTTGGCCTGTGAAGAACACAAAGAACAGGTTGAAGAACATGAATATTAAGAAAATAAAATTTTATTTAAAATTTTAAATTAATTAGATTTAAGGTTTTTCTTTAAATTTAATTTTTTTTTAAATTTTCTGACGTGGCTTTTTAAAAAATTTTAAAATGCTGACGTGGCATAAAAATGCCAAATAATATTTTTTTATAATATTTTAATTGCCACGTCAGTGCCACGTCAGCTAATAGGATGTTCCGTCTGCCACTTAGGATTTTGCCATCAGGGCATTGACGGTAAGGACAAAAACGAGATCATTTTTTTTTTTTTTTTAGGGACTAAAAGCGGTGAAAATAAAAGATAGGGACCAAAGTGGGAATCACGTAAAAATGTAGAGACGAAAATGTGTTTTTTACCTTTATTGATTCACATGTTTTTTATTTCTTGGGACTGTCACTCTCACATGCTTTTGTGGGCTCGCTAGCAGGCAAGGACTTACACCTCGGAATGGAAGCAAAGCAATCTTTGACAAATCCTTGGTTGTTGAAATTGACATAATCTTGTAGAGAGCAAAACTTAGGTACAGTACTTAAGTGTTGTTCTTTAAATTCTCCTTTTAAGATTCTACCATGTGGATTTTTTCTCATGGAAAGGAAGTGTATTTTTTAATTAAGTAGTCGTATGACTGATTCTTAAAAGGGAAACTTAAGGAACAGCATTTAAGGTATTATACCTAAGTTTTGTCTATCTTGTAGCAATCCAATTGACAATTCTCTTGTTTGCATACTTCCATGAAAACATTTTAAAATTTCAAATGACAAATGCTTAGCGAAGCATGAAATCATTGATAAATAATCCACGGATACCACACAGAGAGTCAGGATTGATATTCAATTATTTAAAAATACATGAATGCTTAGACATCATCTATGAGCCACAAAGAACTAGCTAGCACAAACCGTGCATTTGTCCCATCTGAAGGCTCAATTTCCTTGTTTTCATTTCGCCTTTGTCAATGCCATGGATCTTGCTCGTAGATTCAGAAATATTCCCCTGAAAAATTTATTTAAAAAAAAAAAAAAAAAAAAAAAGGAAAACACCAGAGAAACATCACTTTCATTTTGGCAATTAACAGAAATGAAAAGTAATTAAGACAAAATTCATGCACACAAGTAGAGCAGAAGGGAGTTATAGATACCAGCCAAATGCAATGAAGCTATGGAAAATGACGCGAAACTGCAACGTCACATACTGGTGATTCACCCACCCAACAACTGGCCAGAACTGTTTGAAATGATTAAGGTAATATTAGGATACAATTCATGTTTTCACGAAACGTATTACAAGAATTCATAATGAGAACAGAGCAATACCGTCCAAGCTGTAAGCTGCACTGATGGATAATCCTTCTTAATTTTAGTTTTCACATGTATCCAGGGTCTTCCTGCATTCAAATTCCTTTTTCCAATTATTACAAGCAGAAAATTATACAACTTTATAGCATGCTACATGATAGTTCATATGCAACTTACATGCTTCTTTCAGGCTGATTGTTTTTGAAAACTTGAGAGATGTTTGACAAATAAAATTTATTTAAGAGTTGACACCAGAAAAATCCTAACAATATATGTATATATATTCTTTAAGGCTGATTGTTTTTGAAAACTTGGTAGTTGTTTTGACATTAAATATATTTAAGAGCTGACAATAGAAACAATCCTATATATATATATATATATATATATATATATTGCATGCACCTGGCACGTCTTTCCATACCAACCTTCCCCCCTCCCAACCAAGAAAAAGAAATACTGCATACATTAAGGACCGACCCAGGGAAGAAATTACATTTGATTACTTTAAAAACAATTACAAATAATCTGTTATTGGCTCCACTTGTATGTCTCGGTGTCTGGATTCTTTATATAACACTTATATGTGATAAACTTACCCTCAATAACCAACCCATAGTAAACCATAAAGAGCAAGTTGTTCCAAGGTGAAGATGTCAACTGTTCCAGCACCACCTGAAATAATTTGACTAGGCAGTTTAGAATAACCTCTTTGCTCTTCTTCTAGGCTAGGATGACTTAATAGATTAAATGACCAGTGGCTGCTTACTCAGGCTCTGAGTACCAACTCCTAATTTCAAGATAATCTGTACCTGATTAACCTTATACATTCTTGGATATATAAAAAGGAAAGTAAACTTCTGTTTAAAATGAACATCAAGGAAAAGTGGCATATAGTTGCGAAGATAAAAACAAAATAATTGAGAATTTGAAATTTTTTCAGTATTCTGGTTTGCAATGATTATGCTAAAATTTCAGATAGCTACTCATCACTTCTGCTCACTCAGTAACCAACCAGGGCATGAGGGTGGGTAGCATACCTTCTTGGCTACTGTTTTTGAGTCCTTCTTGCCCTTGAAAATTTTGTCCAGTACAATATACAGGAAATGCCCAAAAGGTCCAAGATATAAGACTCCAAAAAGCTGCAGATTGCTATGTTAGAAATTAGGAAGTAAGACTGGAAAGATAGATGAAAAAGTAGATAGAAACATGAAAATCAAAATATAAGTAGTTGACATATATACAACCTATGATGCACAGACACAGACACGGACACGACATAGACACAGACACAGATACGGGGATATGGCAATTTTTGAAAAATAAGGACATGACACGACGTGGACACAGCAATTAAATAATTAATTAAATTTTATATTTAGGCATATTTTTTATATTTTTAGACATAAAATATGTTTATGTCTAGAATTTAAATTATATAAGAACTACAAATAAGTAAACTAACACTCAAAGTAATACTATAAAACAAAATGGCTGGTCACACAAAAACAAAAATTATTAAATTCATAATAAACATTATAATTTAATAAATTTATAAGGCAAAAGGTTGAGTAAACAAACGGAAAAAATATATATATATATATATATATACAGTATAATACAGTAACAATGACAGTAGGATTTAAAAAAAAAAAAATGAACAAACAATAAGTAACATAGTGACAGAGGTTGGCCATCTGAAAGAAAGAAAAAAAAAACAGAGAGAGAGAAGAGGAGGTCGGTCCTGTGACACCTGTCCACCGTCGAGAGAGACAGATCGAGATCGGACCTGTCGATCCTGTCCACGCTGAGAGAGAGAGAGAGATCGAGATCGAGATCGGAAGGCAAGGAAAAGTTACACTCTATGACCCGTCAGCTAAAGTCGACGGAGTCATGGAGTAGGGGGCAGCTGACAATGGCGTTTTTGGAAAGGGATAAACCCACTACATGCAAAGAAGTCGATGACCCCATTAGGCCCGTTAGCTTCGCATGCACGTAAGAAAATATAAAAATGACGATGCCATAGCCCGACGATCTCACCTCCATACTCTACGGTGTCTACACGAGACAACGAGAAAAGAGAAGGCCGACGAGAATAAGAAGAGGCCAACGAGAATAAAGGGCGTGACGGGCCCAACATGGCCTTGCTTGACCTTCACGAATATCTATACAAGAAAATATCTTGCACCCCACGATCAACCCTAATCAAGAAAGTCCCCACAAGGAAAAGATCCCAGAAGATACGTGTATTAATGACGATCTTCCCTACAAGAAAAGACCTTCCCCACCAAGAAACGAATGTCAGCTCTACGGTACTATAAAAACCCCCGAGATCCTTACAAACCAAGGTATGCATAATTCACCCCAACTCTAGCACTCTAGAGTTGTGAAAAGTTCTCTAACTTAACCTTTAGATGGTATTTGACCGGTACCACACCAGTACTATCTGCAAGGTCTTCTTTATTTATGTGTCGTAGGTTTTGTCTAAAGCATATGAGGACCGTGTGACTATCTGCAAGGTCTTCTTTATTTCTGTGTCGTAGGTTTTGTCTAAAGCATATGAGGACCGTGTGGCTCACTGAAGATTTTTGGCATCATCACATCTGATTGTTGTCAGCTAATAAGTAATTGTTGATTTTAGTTTTTGTACGTTGCTAGCATATAAAGCTAGTCAGGTTGTTAAGAATAATGAATTATTATCATCCCAGATAAAATTAAGGGGGAATGATAATTTAATTATACTTAGAAAACATAACATTATTTGTGTTTTATTGGTCAATCAATAATGAATCCAAGTGTTTGAATTCAATTAAAAAAACAAAATGTACGACACTATATTATGCGTGTTTTGAAAGAACTATTTTTTTTTTTTGTTCCACTATATTTTTCTTTATAGAAATAATCCAATGAATAGTGACACTAATGTGTTCTTCCCTTTGATTTTTGAATTTGATTGCAATTGTCAATTTTTCATATACTTACTGATATATTTTTATTGGTTATGTCTCTTTTTGTGGTAAAAGTTGAATACTTTAATGGGGTTTTTAAACTTGGGCTTGTTCCTCTAGAGGTTGAAGGTCTTCCATATTTTTCTTTTTCTTTTTTTGGTTATTGGTTATGGATTTGCATTACTTTGTTGATGTTGTTGTTGTTGTTGTTGTTGTTGTTTTTACTGTTATTATTATTATTATTATTATTATTATTATTATTATTATTATTATTATTATTATTATTATTATTATTGGCTTCTTCCTCTAGAGGTCGAAGGTCTTCCATATTTTTCTTTTGTTTTTGGTTATTGGTTATGGATTTGCATTACTTTGTTGTTGTTGTTGTTTTCATACCGATGAGTAGAATTGGATCATGGTTGAATTATAAATTGAATTCACAAATTGATGGGGTTAGATGTAAATTATTGGATGTATTGGATTTTTATGTTCCTATTTGTGTTATGAGTTAGATACATGTATGTTCGTTGCTTTGATTAACTCAAAAAAAAAAAAAAATTGTATAGTTTATATCATCAATGGCCCTTTTAATTGATAGGATTTGGATCACGCTGAATTGTATGGTGTCCTTTCTTCAAAATTCCAAGCCTTTACATAATACTCAAAGAATATAGTGAAATGAAACTAAAATTTATATTGCTAAAATAACTCTGTCACCCCCCCACCCTGCCCTCCCCCCCACCCCAATTTTGCCAATTTTGCAAAACTTTGGTTGTAATACTCTTTTTTGTTTTGGTTTTCTCAAATCCAAACAAATGACAAAGAACGTGATTGAACAAAAAAGTGGTGGAATGAGTACATGCCATGCAGATGCAATAACAACAAAGTGCCAAAGTGTATAATATTAAATGAAACTACGTTTGTGAGTTTGGCATGCCTTGAAGATAAAGAAAAAAGAATAACAAATGTTTGTGATCTTAAATGATACAAAATATTTTATTGTTGATAATGCACAAACAATCAGTAGGCTAAACACTTCAGGTTTCAATGATCTGTAAGGCCTGAAAAGAACAAACAATCAAAGGAGACCGGGGTTGACCGGACAAAAATCCTCCTATGATGAAGTTAGTTTCTCTCTTCAAAATCTAGAATCTAAATTTTTGAGAATTCTGTAAAAATGAAGAACCTGCCTTTATTTGTCGAAGATAATCGCTTATATAGTGTTGTCGAAGCGGTTACTTATCTTTTAACTTCCCCCACATTTCAGGAGGTCAGTCGGTTTGTACTTAACTTATTATAACCGTTTTTAACTTCTTATAACCGTTTTTTGAAGGTTACAATGATGTATAGAATCCTATCGTGCCTTTTGGCTCGTTAGTTTATGTAGACGAAGTGAGGGTTGTCCATGTCTGGACGATCTTGCTAACTCTAGACGAGCTTCTATTAAGACCTTGGTGGGTTAGCAGGTCGTTATCTCAGGGCTCTACATCCTAGATAGGTGAAGGACGGCTTCATGCTCCATGGACAACTACACAAGGACGAATCATACTTAGCTTTCCCCATCAGTTGCCC
Organism: Lithocarpus polystachyus; assembly: GCA_033629205.1. Lineage (NCBI taxonomy): Eukaryota > Viridiplantae > Streptophyta > Magnoliopsida > Fagales > Fagaceae > Lithocarpus > Lithocarpus polystachyus. The sequence goes on from CM066166.1 coordinate 88,746,723, forward strand.
CTTTTGTCCTTGTGTTGTTTGCTATTTTTTTTTTTTTTTTGACGCGTGGCTTATTGGGGTTTCATCTTTCAAGGAGGGTGCCACGTGGCCTATCTTGGTTGGTCCTCTCGTTTTGGATGTTGAACCCTGTTGCCTATAAATAGTAGAATTCCCCTCCTACTCCCTCACTTCAAAAATTTTTCTTCTTGACATTCGTCGTCTAGAGGTTTCCTTGCATCCATAGTCTTCTTTCATCTAGAGCCAAGTATTCTCTTCCTTCTCATCTTTAGGCTTTCTTTTTAAGTTTTCTTCAGAAAAAATGTCATTTGTTTTCTCTTCGTCTAGCAATAGTACAGAGAAGGCTATAGACGAGTATCAGAATACGACTAGCTACAGTGGCTCTAGTAGTAGTACCAGCCATAGTAGTAATGAAGGGAGTAGCACGGACAAGGGATACACCTCTGGTGTTCCTGGGGTCCCTTTAAAGGTTCTCTAGGAAGAATTTAGGAAGAGGGCAGCCTCTGGTTCTCATGTTGGCACCTCGTTGAGTCCCCCTCTATCCAATCCTTTGGACGAGGAGGAAATAGTTTACAGTTGTGCAGTGGATATAAACTCTAAAACAAATGAACAAAGACTAAATAACCTTAGGACGTGGTACCAAATCCCAAACGAGCTCAACCCTAGGCTAGCCGTCCGTAAGGAATGGTGTTATAACTACCATTTTGGGATAGGTGTCTATGAATCTTATTTTTTAGGGGGGTCTAGGTTACCCTTAAACGCCTTTGCTAGAGAGTTACTAGGTAGGTTAGGTTTAGCGGTGTGTCAATTTAATCCCAATGCATGGAGATTGGTCGTCTCTATGCAAATTTTGTGGAAGGTGGTGTTTGGAGAGGACCGTCCCCTTACTGTGGACAAGTTTCTCTATTATTACAAACCCTCAGAAATCAATCAATCTCTTGGTTTTTACCAATTCATAGCTAGGGGCACAAGTGGTAGGTTAATTAAGTCCCTAGTCTTGTCTGACGGAAACTGGAAGACGGAGTTCTTTTTCTTTTCTAGCTTCTGGGCTAGGAACCCAGTGGAGGTTGGCAAGGACACATTTGCCCGTTACACTAGGGACTTAGGAAACTTTCGTCCTGAAGGTATGTTCTTTTCTTTTATTCTTTATTATTATTATTCTTTATATATATATATATATATATATATATACAGCCGCTGGATGACCCTCCTTAAGGAAGTTCCACCGTGACCGCGTCCATAGGGCTTGTCTTCACGCTGATAGGGATTTCCACTCGTTGGTGACCCTTTAACAACTTTCTATGTGGGGGCTTGGTCCTATGCCATCCGTTGAAGCCCTTGCTCACGAGCTCACAGTTAGCAGACGTGAGTCTTTTTACTTTAGAAATTTTGCTCATCGTTATTTGATTTATGCCCTTTTGTCTAACACTTTTTTCCCCTTGTTTCTTTCCCCCTTTTTTTTTAGGAATGGCTACCATGAAAGGAAACAAGGGAAAAGAAGTGGTGGATGAGGCTAATAGACCTGAGTCTCAACCCTTGCCTCATCCTTCTGTTGGGGATAAAAGGAAATCTTTATCCAAGACGCTGGATTTAGGGAACCTTCCCAGTCGTCGAGGGAAGAAGACAAAGTACGGGTCATCTAGAGCTGAGATTGTTAGGCCTACTCCTTCCTCCCTACCGTCCATCCAAATCATCGACGTTGATTCGTCCATCCCTGTGGACGTTACTCCTGCTAAGACCATTGCTCCCACCTCATCCCAAATTCCTCAAAGGGTTCCTATGAACCTTTTGGAGAATAAAGACTTGGCCTGGGAGAGATTTGAGAAGGCAGTTATTGGTGAGGACGTAGCTGCATGCTATGATATGTCCTTAAAAGAATTTGAGCACTCTAGTGTTCAAGATCTTTTTAAGGTAAACTTTTTTCACCTCGTCTTGTTTTAGCAGTATGTATTCATATTCTTATAGTTTTGTGACCGTTTGTATAGGCCATGTCAAAGTTCATAGCTTCATCCAGGCAGGCCACAGAGATGGACAAGACGAAGATCCTACTTGAGAAGAGGATTCAAGAAGTCAAGGACAACTATAAAGGTTGGGCTAAAGTGGCAACCAAGGCCAAGGACGAGGCCTAGGAGTTGAAAAATTTGGTTGAGGAGCTAAGAGCTAACATGGTGGAGAAGGATACTCGCCTTGACCTACTACAAAAGAAGAACAACGAGCTGAGTACCCTCCTTTCCAAAGCAAAGGAAGATGTAGTGGTGGAGTTTAGAGCATCCAAGCAGTTTACTGATTTGCTTGACTCCAATTACGCACCAGGTTTTGAAGATTTTAGAATGGACGCCATAGAGAACTTCCCCGAAGTCGATTTTAGCTCCATCAAGCTTAACCTCGTTGCCACTGCAAGCTCTCTCATCCAAACAAGCTCCGAGGACCTTAACATTGAAGATGACGCCACTACTCAGCCTCCTCAGAACGCTGGCAATGATCCTTAGTGAATTCTTGTTCTGGTGTTTTTAAGCTGTTTACTTGTTGTTGCTTGTCCCTTTTTTTTTCTTTTTTTTTTTCTTTTATTTGGTCCTTTGTTTTGGACCTTTCAATGTAATTCAAGTACACTTACTTCGTCCATAGATTTAGGACGATCTTTCAAACAATTTGTTTAAGCTGTCCTTTCTAAGGGTTTTTGAAAGTAGGTCATCCACCCTTTAGCTGAATGAATGTTTATTTCCTTCACTTTTCCTTTTTTTTTACTAACATGTTGTATGGACAAATTCATTTTACATTTAGGATAGTAATCTTAACCTTGGCCCATCTATGATTAGAATTTGTTCTTGTTCAGTTTCATCATTCTTTGAATTTACTGTATAACTCGTCCATAAATGGTGTTATTTTTGTTAGTTTGACTCAACATTACCCTCGTCCATTGGTTAGACGATTCCTTGGTCGTCCTTGGGTAAGTTAACTTTCTTTTCTGTAATGTTTTTCAACTTTTTACTTGTCCAAAGATTGGACTGTTTTAGTTGATGTCATGTCCTATGGACTACATTCACGCGCGTATTTCCTCGTCCATGGTGGGTTAACACATTTTAAGGCTTCAGCTCGTCTTCTCTTTCGACGAATGTGCCTTGTGTTTTGCTTTATCCTTATTTTGAAGAAAGCTGACGTGGCATCCTTGTCTAGGGATTTTTATTCGCCTTTAGACCTTTGCCTTTTTTGTGAATGAAGTTATGAAAAAGATTCCTACATTATATGTATTTGAAAATCCAAACCTCATAATATAAACATCGTCCACAAATATCGCACGTACTTTAAGAGCTAGTGTCTTATTCATACAAACATCTAAGTTTATACCGTCCATAGTTAATTTAAAGCTAATACTCCCTTAAGGAATTAAAACATAACATATAATGCTAACAACACATGTAACAGAAAGTAACATAAACTTTGGCTTGTCCAAGATGAAAGGCCTCGTCCAAAACAATGCTCGTCTGAGCTATCACTAATAATACCTTCTTAGGTGCTCAACATTCTATGGGTGCTCCAACTTTCTCCCATCCAAGACTTCCAAGTAATATGACCCTTGTCTTTTGCAATTGATAACCCTGTAGGGTCCTTCCTAATTAGGTCCCAATCTTCCATGAGCTGGGTTCCTGGTTGCCAGAGAGATCCTTTTCAAGACGAGGTCCCTTTTATTAAAACGTCTAGGCTTCACCATTGCATCATATTGCCTAGACATAAGGTTTTTATACCCCACTGTCCTTTGTTCCGCATCCATCCTTACCTCGTCTATAAGATCAAGATTAAGGCGCAGTTGATCTTCATTATCCTCGTCTTGGTACTTCATCACCCTGTGACTGGCCATGTGAACTTCTGCAGGTATCACCGCTTCACTTCCATAGGCTAGCTTAAATGGAGTCTCCTCGGTGGGGGTTCTCACAGTGGTTTTGTATGCCCACAGAACACCTGGTAGCTTATCTAGCCATACCCCTTTTGCCCCTTCAAGTTGAGTCTTGATGATCTTCAACAAGGATCGGTTTGTTATCTTTGCTTGACTGTTTGGTTGAGGGTGGGCGGGTGAGGAGTAATGATTTTGAATTTCGAAGTGTTCATAGAAATCCCTGAAAATTGTGTTATCAAATTGTCGCCCGTTGTTTGATACTAGCACTCTGGGCACTCCAAACCTACAAACAATTTTCTTCCAAACGAAGTTCTTGACATTTTGTTGCGTGATTTTTGCTAAGGGTTCAGCTTCCACCCACTTAGTGAAGTAGTCAATCCCAACTTCCAAAAATTTCATTTGTTTGGTTCCAAGTGAAAAGGGACTCAAGATATCCAATCCCCATTGTGCAAAGGGCCATGGGGCCATCATTGGAGTGAGATACTCTGCTGGTTGTCTGGGGATGTTGCTGAAGTATTGACATTGGTCACATACCTTGACATAAGCCTTCGCATCTGCTTAAATAGTTAGCCAATAATATCCTGCACGGACGACCTTATGGACCAATGCTCTTGCTCCTGAGTGGTTACCACACGCTCCTTCATGAATCTCTCTCAACACATAGTTTGACTCATTTAGGGCTAAGCACCTTAAGTAGAGCTGAGAGAAACCCCGTTTGTACAACACCTTGTCTATAAGAACATATTTGGCAGCTCTAATTCTTATCTTCCTAGCTTCGTCTTTGTTCTATGGAAGCCTTCCGTCTTTGAGATAGATGATTATTGAAGTCATCTATTTTTCTCCCTCTTCAACTTCTTGTACTTCCGGTAGATCTATGCTTGGCATATACTGGATTTCATCAAACTTATCCTTTCGCCAAAGCATCCGCTTCCGTGTTTTCCTCCCTTGGGAGTAGAACAAAATTGGCTTCTTTGAATCTCTTGACAAGCTGCCTTACCTTGTTTAAATACTTTGCCATCTGGTTTTCTTTGGCTTCACACATTCCATTTACTTGATTAATGATCAATTGAGAATCTCCTCAGATGATGATGGACTCCGCCCCCAAGGACTTGGCCAATTCTAATCCTTTAAGGAGTGCTTCATATTTGGCTTCATTATTGGTGGTTTGGTATTGTAGATGGACTGCATACTTCAACTTATCTCCTTCCAGGGATTTGAGTATAACTCCGACTCCTCCTGCATGCAATGTGGACGAGCCATCCACACTGACGACCCATTCTTGAACTTCACGCAGCTCCTCCAGCTTTGCTTGACTAGGGTAAACTCCGCAATGAAGTCCGCCAGCACTTGTGTGGTTTAATCGCATTCCTCGGTTGATACCTGACATCAAATTCACTAAGTTCTATTGCCCATTGGATCAGTCGTCCTGCAGCTTCTAATTTGTTCATTGCCTTCTTTAGTGGATTGTCCGTCTGGACGTTAATAACATGAGCTTGGAAATAATGCCTTAGCTTCTTGGAGGCTGTAACCAAAGCGAAGGCTAATTTTTCCAACATGGGATACTGTCCTTCCGCTCCTTTTAATGCTCAGCTCGTATAGTAGATCGGTTTTTGCACTCTTCCTTCTTCTCTAATTAGAGCCGAACTCACTGCATTTAGGGACACCGCCAAATATAGATACAACTCCTCGCCAGGTACGGACGGACTCAGTAAGGGAGCCGTAGTGAGGTACGTCTTCAGGTCTTGGAAAGCTTGCTGACACTCGTCCGTCCATTCGAATGCTTTTTTAAGAACCTTAAAAAATGGCAAACATTTGTTAGTAGCTTTAGAGACAAACCTGTTGAGGGCGGCTACTCGTCTGGTAAGAAACTGGACTTCTTTGATACTCCGTGGAGCTTCATATCCAGTATGGCTTGAATCTTATCAGGATTCGCTTTAATTCCTCGGTGCGAAACCATGAATCCGAGGAATTTTCCTGATGAAACTCCAAAAGCGCACTTGCTGGGATTCAACTTCATGTTGTAGTGCCTAAAAGTATCGAAGGTTTCTTGTAAGTCATCTAGGTGCTTCCCCTTGTCTAGACTCTTCACCAGTATATCATCTACATAGACTTCCATGTTTCGTCCAATTTGTGGGCGAAACATATGGTTAATCAGCCTTTGGTATGTTCCCTCTGCATTTTTCAAACCAAAGGGCATCACCTCATAACAAAATAAGCCTTGGCTGGTGATGAAGGATGTCTTCTCTTGATCTGCCTCGTCCATCCTTATCTGATTGTATCCAGAGAAAGTGTTCATGAAACTCAGCAATCTATGACCTGCAGTCGAGTCCACCAATTGATCAATGCGTGGCAATGGATAACTATCCTTAAGGCATGCTTTATTCAGATTGGTGAAGTCCACACACATCCGCCATTTGCCGTTAGCCTTCTTGACCATCACTACATTGGCCAACCAGTCTGGATAATAAACCTCCAGAATGAAGTTCGCCGCAATCTATTTCGGGACCTCTTCTTTAATGGCATTATCTCTGTCAGGGGCAAACACTCTCTTCTTCTTCGTACGGGTCTTGAGGAAGGATGTGCATTGAGACGATGGGTAATAACACTAGGTTCTATACCTGGCATATTCTCATGATTCTATGGAAACACATCAATGTTCTTCCTTAAGAACTAGATGAGATCTTGTTTCGTCTTCTCTTCCATGTCCACTCCAACCCTTGTATATCTTTCAGGTTGATTCTCATCTAAAGGAATGTCCTCCAATGCTTCAGTTGGTTCTACCACAACTCTCTTCTCCTTAATGTTCATTTTTTGAACTTGTTCGTCCATGGCCAACATGGCCAGGTAACATTCTCTTGCAGCTAGTTGATCCCCCTGCACTTGTCCTATCTCATGTTTTGTAGGAAACTTGACTAACAGGTGGTAAGTTGATGTGACTACCTTCCAACTATTTAAGGTTGGTCTTCCGATTATGGCATTGTAAGAGGATGAGCAATCTACCACCAAGAAATTCACGTCCTTGGTTACCTGTTGTGGGTATGCACCTACCACCACAAGGAGGGTAATGGTGCCCACAGGCTGCACTTTCATTCCTCCGAATCCCACCAAGGGCGAATTCACTGGATGAAGTTGGTTTCGTCTAAGCCTCATTTGTTGAAAAGTAGGATAATACAAAATGTCAGCCGAACTTCCATTGTCGACCAATACTCTTTTGGTTGTATATTCAACGATGAGCAATGTGATGACGATGGCGTCGTCATGGGGGTGGTGAATCCTTTCAGCATCCTCGTCCGTGAATGTAATGGCTTACTCGTTCGCTATCCTCGTCCTTGGCGATTGTCCAGAGAGTTGGACGTTCTACACTACCTTCAGGTATGTCTTCCTTGACTTGGAAGATTGCCCTGTCGAGTTTCCTCCTACGATAACTCTTATTTCCCCAAGCGGGGGTCGTGATGACTTCTCTTCTTTTGCCTTCAACTTCTCATCTTTGTGATCTCGTCCAAGAAAATTCCTGATGAGAATGCAAATTGTCATATATTTCTCTCTTAATGCTTAGTCTTTTACACTTACTTGGTGCCTAAATGTACTCATTATTCTTATATTTTGATTTAGGGTGCAAATGGAGGCATTAAGTGCAAAACGTAGCTAATTGGGCGATTCTGGACAGCTTTGATATCTCTTCGTAATCTCGGCATAACTCTCTCATCTGAGCTCCGATTGAGATGATTAAAGATGCTATGGAACGCTAAGACAAATATCTACAACTTTCATGTTTTGAGTTTTGGGAGATATGGGCCACATCAAGGTCGAAATTGGGCTTGAAGTTGCTGCACCTGCACTGTTGACGTTCTGGAATGTTCTTTTGCCTACAATTCTAATATGCAATCTGATGCGATTTATTTATGGAAGCTTCCAGATCTGATGCACGAAAATTCCAGCTAAAAAACACTACTTTCCTAGTTATATTAGGGCTTTGTTTTATTTTTAATATTTTTCCTTACTTAGTCAGATTTGAATATTATTATTTAGAATATTTTTAGGAGATTTTGTAGGCTTGGAAAAGGGGGAATTAACGTGAAAAAGAGGGAGGAGAAATCAGAATTACACACACACACCTCTCTCTCTCCCCTCTTCTCTAAATTCCTCTTTGGAGTTTTCTGTCATGGCCCTGCGTGACTAAACTTTTATACTTGGTCGAAGGAAACTGAAGTCTCGGAATCAATAAAACTGTGAAATCTAATTTGTTTTTATTGTTCAATCTATGCTTTGAATATTGGATGTTCTTCTATGCCTATTTTCATGATTGTCTTGTTTAATTACTAGGAGGCCTACTAGTTTATTATTCGTTGCAATCTACTACTAGGTTAGATATCAAATCCGTAATTGTTTGATCTCTCTAATTTGTGAAGCAACCAAGATTTAATGATTTGCTGCGTCAGAAATTATTAGATCTTAGGAAGAACGCACGACTAAATTAAATACAACTGCTTGTGCTTGTGTTGTTTAGTTTCACCGATCTCTCTAATTCTTAAGGCTGCTAATAGATTAAACCTTTAGTGCTTGTCTTGGGTTGTTTAGTAGTTAGGGTTAATTAGATAGCTTGTTTTCTAATTAACTGTAACTAAGGAGAGATAGGAAAATAATTCCAACGGTGAATATTCAAAGTGTGAATTGATATATATTTGCGTCGATGATCAGTTGTGAAATTCCGGTGGTGGATGTTGACTTAGACCAAGGTTTGTTCTTTTGATTGATTTCGATATTTTAATTTCAAACCCCCCCCCCCCTCCTTGTTCACGTGGCATAAAACTAGGCTAGATACTCTCCGTGGGAACGATCCTTACTCACACTACTACATATATTTTTAGGAGTATAGGTTTTATTTTTGGTTGCCTACGACAGCACACCAATTCCTCAACTTTCCTTGCCTGATGAGATTTTCTATCTACTGTTTCAAATCGAAACACTCGTCCGTGTCATGCCCATGGTCTCTGTGGAAGAGACAATATTTGTTCCTATTGCACTTGTTGGGATCTCCTTTCATTTTTTCGGCCCACTTCAAGGAAGGATCATCCTTGATTTGTATGAGTACCTGTTCCAGCGGCATGTTCAACGGTGTGTACGGTTAACTCCATGCTGAAGGGCCTGCCTTCTTGTTATCTCGGTCCTTCTTATCTTTCGTTCGTCCTTTCTTTGGGCAAGGGCCTTGTTCGGAGTGACGCATGGGGTTTGCTTCCTTGCTCTCAGCTCTCTTTCTCTTCTTAGCTATGATTGCGTCTTCTGCATTCATGAAGTTTTGGGTTGAGTGAACGAGTTCAGCCATGGTTTGAGGTTCTTTCTCGTAAAACTTGTGGATGAATAAGTCAGCGTTAACTCTATTGTGGAAGGCTGCCAATAACAATTCATCGACCACCTCGTTTAGCATCAGGGCTTCTATGTTGAAACGAGTAATGAAAGATCGCAAACTTTCATCCTCCCCTTGTTCAATGGTCAATAGGCTGGATGAGGAGCGCTTGTACCTTTGTCCACCAATAAAATTATTGACAAACAACTTATTCAACTCTTCGAAAAAACTCACTGTGTTCAGAGGTATCTTACTAAACCACACTCGCGCTGGTCCTTTATGAGTAGTAAGAAAGGCTCTGCACATAATCTCGTCCGGGATCCCTTGGAGATGCATTGTTGTCTTGAAAGTAGCAATATGGTCAAATGGGACTCGCATTCCGTCGTATAAGTCTAGGGAAGGCATCTTGAACTTCGGAGGCAAGGGGTGACCATTGATGGTAGCAATGAAAGGGGAGTCTGTTCAATAGACCAAATCCTCTACGGGATTTTCCCTCCTCATGTTCTCCCGCATCTCATCCATGACCTTCTTCATTTGATCCATCTCCTTCTCCAAACGTAGCACTCTTTGCGAGGTAGTGCCCCTTGACTGGCTTTCAGGCTCAACATTCCCTCTATCTTCTTAACTCTGGGCTTGTCCTTCAACGTATCCTTCATGATGTTGCCTCCTTAGATTAATCTCCCTAGTCAATTCTTGGATTTGGTGAGTTAATTTCGCCATGGCGGCTACCATGGACTGTATATGTTGAATGGAAGATGGTTGCATGACAAGCGCTGACTGACGATCTCGTTGGGGATTGCTAGATACATCCCTGCTCTCCTGGTGGCCCTTGATCTTGTCTGAACCATGCAGCCCTTTGTCAGAGAAAGATATTGTAGAAAGAAAATGCAAACTTCTTTCCCACAGACGGCACCAACTGATAATGCACAAACAATCAGTAGGCTGAACACTTCAGGTTTCAATAATTTGTAGGGCCTGAAAAGAACAAAAAATCAAAGAAGACCAGGGTTGACCAGTCAAAAATATTCCGATGATGAAGTTAGTTTCTCCCTTCAAAATCTAGAATCTAAATTTTGGAGAATTTTGTAAAAATGAAGAACCTGCCTTTATTTGTCGAAGATAATCGCTTATATAGTGTCGTCGGAGCGGTTACTTATCTTGTAACTTCCCCCACATGTGCGGAGGTCAGGCGGTTTGTACTTAACTTCTTATAACTGTTTTTTGGAGGTTACAATGATGTATAAAATCCTATCGTGCTGTTTGGCTCGTTTGTTTATGTAGACGAAGTGAGGGTCGTCCATGTCTAGACGATCTTGCTAGCTCTGGCTGAGCTTCTATTGAGACCTTGGTGGGTTAGCAGGCCATTATCTCGAGGCTCAACATCTTAGATAGGTGAAGGATGGCTTCACGCTCCATGGACGACTACACAAGGACGAATCATACTTAGCTTTCCCCATCATTAGTATATTTATGTTTATGTTTATTTTAGTTTTGTTAACTGTTAGAAATCTATGTCCACAACATTTTCCCAACAAATCCTAAGTAGTAGGATGTTATAGGTTGTTAGTAGTGGGATAAAAAAATATTTCAGTGGTAGATTCAAATTAGAGCCAATAACAACTAACAACCTATGATTTTTTTGTGAAATGTTATTGTGGACGTAGCACTTCTCCAATTGTTATATTTAAAAAATAACCATGTCCCCCCCCCCCTCTCCCCACCCCGATTTTGCCAATTACCTTAAATGACTCGTTGAATAGATAGGGTCAACTACCTTAAATATATATATATATATATATATATTTTTTTTTTCTCTTTTTTGAAATACATTAGATAGGCTCATAAACATTAGGACAGAAGTTAAAACATTCATGAAACTTATGCCACACCAAAAAATTTCATTTCTTTCTGAAATAAATTAGATGGGCATTAGGACTTTGCTTAAGATTCTTACGATATATGACAATTGTGTATCAAGATAGTTATTTTAATATAAGATATACTTAGGAAAAAGGTATTTCTAAATTTAAGCTAAGCATATGGATAGGATATCTAACTATGGGGAAATTATTATATTAATCTTTGGAATAATTTAGTAGGAACATTTATATAAGGCTTGGTAGTCATAATAGAATGAAAGTTGAAACTAAGTTTGATTTTCCTAAATTTGTGTTTGTCGTAAGAGGAAGAAAAATTACAAAAGGATACATTTCTCATCATTTAACCAGAAGAAAACATATTTTTAAATATTTCTTCCCAGTTAAGTGATGGTATCTTTTAAATTACCATAAATAATTATGCAATATAAACAAAATTTCTAAAGTTATTCTTTTTAAAATTTTATTTTTAATAGCTTTCCCGTACATCGCTTGGGTTAGTGACTAGTTTAATATATTATCATTTTTCACATACATGACAAGTATGGCTGGTATTTAAACTATAATTATCTTTGTGGAATTAAAGGGTTTCAGGTGTGGCCCTACATAAGTGGTTATTGGTGTTCTTTTGCAAAACGTGTGGTTGTTATACTCTTTTTTGTTTTTGTTTTCTCAAATCCAAACAAATGGCAAAGAACGTGATTGAACAAAATAGTGGTGGAATGAGTACATGCCATGCAGATGCAATAACAACAAAGTGCCAAAGTGTATAATGTTAAATGAAACGACGTTTGTGAGTTTGGCAAGCCTTGAAGATAAAGAATAAAGAATAACATACGTTTGTGATTTTAAATGAAACAAAATATTTTATTGTCATTAGTCTATTAATGTTTATGTTTATTTTAGTTTTGTTAACTGATAGAAATCTATGTCCACAACATGTTCATAACAAATCCTAAGTGGTAGGTTGTTATAGGTTGTTAGTAGTGGGATAAAAAAGTAATTTCAGTGGTAGGTTTAAATTAGAGCCAATAACAACTAACAACCTATGATTTTTTTGTGAAATGTTATTGTGGACATAGCACTTCTCCAATTGTTATATTTAAAAAATAACCCTGTCCCCCCCCCCCCCCCCACCCCGATTTTGCCAATTACGTAAAATGAGTTAGGGTCAACTACCTTTTATATATATATATATATATATATATATATATATAGAAAGATTCAATATGAAGAAATCAAAAGAATTAACTATTAACGATCTCCAACTTGAAATTGCTATTGTTAAACAAGAAATTATTGAACTAAAAAATGAGTTTAAAACCATTAAAAGTGATAATGTTAACCTAAAACAAGAATTGCTTTTATTAAAAATTGATAAAAATCTTGACAAACATCAATCTGATAATGAACAAGATGGGCACAAAGATGTAGACAAATGATATTCTTTTTGTAGTTCAGGGTTCTGAATCTGACTTATCAGTTGAATTAACAAATTTTCATTTTCTTCATTTTTTGTGAGGGTGTTAATAGTTTTAATAAAATTACAACAGGAATCTCGGCAACCAAGTTTAATATTAGGTGAACCAGAAGATTCATCAGCAGAGTGATAGTAAGAATCAGATGAGGAAGATAAATCGTCTTCTAAGGAATCAAACGAATCATTTGATTCAAGGATTCAAAATAGGTCTTCTTGATCTTCATCATTAATGTTTAACATGTTCAATTTATTTTTCAATTTACCAGGTGTTTGCTTACAGTCTTTACTGTAATGACCAGGTTTTCCACAATTAAAACATTTGCCTTTAGTTGGGTTTTGATTAACATATTTTTTAGAATAATTTTTCTTTTATCATAAAAATCATTTGGTTTAACAAAGTTGGTTCTGTATTTTTTATGTTTAAAAATTTTATGATCTTTCCCTTTTTGCCTGGAAGGAGCAATAGGGGGTAAAACATATTGTTCACAGAAATTACCTATTTCATATTAAGCTTTTTTCTTTTCTTTTTTTTAATTGGGCTTTCAACAGTTTTTCATTATTACACATGTTAATACCAAGTCTTTTAATAGTGCTTAAAATATCACTATAAGTTAAATTATCATAGTCAATAGAATCATTTTTACCAAGTAATTCTTGTTTTACCTTATGAGCAAAGATAGGAGGTAGACCGTCAATAAACTTTTCTTTCCAATAAGGCTTGTAGCAATCTTTCCGGAGCATGACTCTAGAAAGGAAAACATTTGATACCATCTGTAATCAGACATGGTAGGACATCTCAAACTGTTCAGATAATCAAAAATTCGAGATGAAACATTAGTCAAAGTTCCAACAAAATGTTTGAGAATAGAATAAACCAAGGTATTAACACCATCAGGGATGCCTCTACCAAGTTTTTCATCAAAAATGGGTAAACTACCATTATTCTTTTTAACAGCATGTTTAATAGAATCTCTGGAGTCTTTTGTGAGATATGAATCCCACCATCCACGAAGAGCCAAGACATAAGGGAGAGTTCAGAGATATTCGAGTTTTGATACCTCCATAACCTGTTTCAGAATTGTAAACTCTTTGACTGTTTTAGCTTATTTTGAGGACAACGGTCTGTTGAACATTCATCCAAGTATCAAATTTATCAAAAATTGTGTTAATAGTGATGGATTTCTCATGGCGTAAGAGATCAGAATAAAATTGCAAATTCTTTTCTCCATGCTCAGGGATCCAATGGAATTTTGAAGGAAAATAGCTTTTGGCCAGTTGGAGGGGATCAACAACCGAGGCTCTACTTGGTTCTATAGAAAACAGGTTTTGGAAATCTTGTTTCTGGACATACTGGGACGTATTTCTGGGAAAAGTAGTCCTTACTGGTTGGTGAACAGGAGTTAAGGAATAAGGATCATATGAGGAGGCCAAAACAGAGGAATAGTTGGGTTTAGGTATGGTACCTATAGTAGTGAAGCGGTTAACAGTCTGCAGGGTGGAGGTAGGCTCATGTTTAACAATTTGGTTTTCATTGGCAGGGCCTTTGTCTTTCGACCGCCTACTTGCCCTTGGTGAATTCTGTAGAAATTTACGAGTGAGGAAATCAAGGATGGCATTTTGGGAACCTTTGATATAATCAATATTAAAATAAAAACCACTTAAAATAGCTTGCCATCTCGCAAAAATATGTTTAGAAGCAATATTTTCAACATCTTTTTCAATAACATATTTAGCACTTTTGCAATCAATACGAAGCAAAAACTTTTGGTTTAACAAGTCACTTTGAAATTTTTCTTTCAACAGTTTTTCTCATGTTCAACAATTTGATACTTTAACTTTGAAATAATTAAGTTCTTGAGGTCATCCAAAACCTATGGAAAGATTATCATTTCATAGGAAATACAGATAGAATTTCTGTGTTTGGAATCAGACCCTATGGTACTGCTATTTGGCATCTTTCAATGGCCAATTATGTTAATCCAAAAGGCTTCATCGACCCAGAGAAAAACACTGTTTATGAACCCTTACTATACTATGGTTTCTGCAATCAGTATGCCACCTACCATGAACATGAATGCAATTGTGACCCTCCATGGGATCCTCATGATAATTGCCCATTTGATTACTATGATACTGTCTAAAGGAGCTATCACATTGTTTACCCTTGGATAAAGCTCTGGATATAACTCTGCCTGTCCCCCATGGGAATCTGTTGATTACTTTGTTGACTACTGTCGGCACAAAACACCAAAATGTTATCTTCAGGCGTTTGATAAAGCTCCTGCTGTCCCTCACAGGTCCTGATATGAATAGTAAAAAGTCACCGTTCATTTTACTATTCACTGTTGAACTTTTGCTTTATTTACCTATATAAGGGGGGATGTCCCTTATTGTTAAACTCAGAAGTTGTTTTAGTGATAGAAGTTTTAGAGAGAGTTCAGAGATATTCGAGAGTATTCTCCCCCTCTCAGACTTTCCTCTTTCCTTCTCACTATTCACCAAGCTTGTAATCCGGTAACCACTACTACTGTAAGTGCTTACCATTGCTGTAAATGTTTAACTATTTTCATTATTCATCAAGTACTTTTATATTCACTTATTGTTTTATTACTTTGCTTATTACTTGTGCTACCACATTCTTGGCTAGTTCTACTTTGTTAATCTTATTTTCAATATATCTGTGCTTCCGGTGCTTCCGCCTTCTATTTCCCTGGTTCTCCTCACTTCCTTGGTATCAAAGTCAAAGCAATGCAAAAGTTAAAAGTTTTAATAAAATTTGCTCCCTTTCCTGAAGGGATGTTGATTTGCCACTGGATAGAATTTTTGTGTTTGGAATTACCCACAGAAATTGTTAATAGTGATGGATGTTCAAGTATCAAATTTGCTAATTGATAACACAGAAGCATGACAAAGTAATTCAAGATTCCTTCTATTCTTGTTGAAAATATGCACGACAAAGTAATTCTTGGACTCCCATTTATTAATGCTTTGTATCCCTTTCTTGTTGAACATGATGGAATTACTACTGATCCTTTTGGACAGAAAGTAAAATTTAAATTTGCTTCGAAATCTGAAATTGATATTGACCATGCTTTGAAGTTAATTCACGCTAAATCTAATCACTTTAACTTCCTAAAACATATTCTGTTTTTTGATTTTCTTGAAAACTGTTATGTTTCAAAAGATGCTAATTCTTAACATCATTTGAACGTAATAAAGAAATCAAATTTTGTTAAAGAAGATAAAACTGTTGTAAGGTCTAGCAATCCTCCTCTTGAGACAGTTCTTCTAACTTGTCAAAAGACGGAAGTGAAAGCTTCTCCTTTCAAAACTGCTAATGTTGATACTCATGTTTCTAGTATTATTGAACAAGACCAATATGCAAGTATTTCAATTTTGTAGCAATAAAATCGTTAATATTCTTTTTGGAAAATAAACAGCATTTTTCATGATTTTTGGAAATGGAAAATGTTTGTTCAACAGTTCTTACTCTGTACTGGGAAAAACCAGTATTTTCAGTCCAATTAGTATCGTAAATAGTTTTAACATTAACCTTGAGGATATTCCATTTTCGAAAATCCGGAATCTCTTTCTCAATTGCTTTGTGATCCTCTTCATTCATGATATCAAGAGGACAACTAGTCCTGGAGCTAACAGAGGATTTGGATCTCCACATCTTGTTCAAACTATCCTAGATTCAGCACTAAATTATCATGTTTTTCTCACAACCGTTACATTTCGTAACACATACCCTAAACAACCCTATACTTCTTCTCTTGCCCTACACGTCCTCACTGGCGCAAACGGGCCTTACAGAGATCCGATTCTGGGAATTCACTTTACGCCTAGGGTGGCGCCAACGACGGTAAGAAGCAACACAACAACAGAGTACCAAAAGGTCGGGTAAGCACGAACAAGGGAGCAAAGACACAACAACAGGGTCGGCGGCCAAGGAAAGAATGGCTCTGATACCAAGGAAGGGAGGGGAACCAGGGAAATAGGAGGCGAAAGCACCGGAAGCACATATATATTGAAAATAAGATTAACAAAGTAGAATCAGCCAAGAAGGTGGTAGCACAAGTAATAAGCAAAGTAATAAAACAATAAGTGAATATAAAAGTACCTGATTAATAATGAAAATAGTTAAACATTTACAGCAGTGGTAAGCACTTACAGTAGTAGTGGTTACCGGATTACATGCTTGGTGAATAGTGAGAAGGATAGTGAGAAGGATAGAGGAAAGTCTGAGAGGGGGAGAATACTCTCGAATATCTCTGAACTCTCTCTAAAACTTCTATCACTAAAACAACTTCTGAGTTTAACAATAAGGGACATCCCCCCTTATATAGGTAAATAAAGCAAAAGTTCAATAGTGAATAGTAAAATGAACAGTGACTTTTTACTATTCATATCAGGACCCGTGAGGGATAGTAGGAGCTTTATCAAAAGCCTAGAGATAACATTTTGGTGTTTTCTGTCGAAAGTAGTCAACAAAGTAATCAACAGATTCCCATGGAGGACAAGCAGAGTAATAGCCGGAGCTTTATCCAAGGTAAACAATGTGACAACTCCTTTAGCTAGTATCATAGTAATCAAATGGGCAATTATCATGAGGATCCCATGGAGGATCACAATTGCATTCATGTTCATGGTAGGTGGCATACTGATTGCAGAAACCACAGTATAGTAAGGGTTTGTAAACAGGATTTTTCTCCGGGTCGATGAAGCCTTTTGGATTAACATAATTGGCCATTGAAAGATGCCGAATAGCAGTACCATAGGGTCTGATTCCAAACACAGAATTCTATTTGTATTTCCTATGAAATGATAATCTTTCCATAGGTTTTGGATGACCTCAAGAATTTGATTATTAAAATAATTTCTCCAGCATTCAGCAAGAGCATAGGGATCCTTGAAGGACAGGCGGGAATCTCCTTCATACCATTGTCCTTGGTGGGTGTATCCGTTAACAAGAATAAGATGTTTAGTTTGTTGAAATTTCATCCAATTATCTTTATCCCATTTTGGAAGAGTGCTCCAACATCTAATAGTAATAGAAGGACTGTTGGCTTGTAAAATAGCCTTTTGAATAATTTGTGGGAGTTGACTAATCTGATCTCGGTTTGATAGCCTGATAAATCTGATAAAACCAAACTCAAACATTTGAGACAACCAATCACGTACCATGTCTTCTTCATCCAATTCATTGTCTTCATAATTGATTAAGAGGCCGGGAAAAGGATGTCTTCTTTCAAAAATGGGTAAACCATCATTATTCTTTTTAACAGCATGTTTAATAGAATCTCTGGAGTCTTCTGTGAGATATGAATCCCACCAACCACGAAGAGTGACAGAAAAGACAGTAACAAGTAGTTTAACAATTTCAGACTAGTCAAGATTATGGTTATTTTGGTAAGCAATACCAACCGTTGACATATGACCTATTTTGTTAATAATTTCT
The DNA here is from genome assembly GCA_033629205.1 of Lithocarpus polystachyus. Lineage (NCBI taxonomy): Eukaryota > Viridiplantae > Streptophyta > Magnoliopsida > Fagales > Fagaceae > Lithocarpus > Lithocarpus polystachyus. Next base: position 88,764,774 of record CM066166.1, read on the forward strand.
TGATTGGAAAAACCATCAATATTCCATTCTTACAGTTTATCAGCATAAACAGAAAACTGGGTTTGAAAAGAACTTTCTTCAAACTGCATATCAAGAGGAGTAGGTTTAGAGTACCAGTTTTTTATAAAAAAAAACATAGGATTGGTTCCAACAAATCTTTTCAATTTCTGGTAAACCATTATCAAAAACATTGTTAACAGGAGATGAAGATTCAGAATCTATATTTTCTTCAAAAACAGTTTCTTTACCATTTCTCGAAATAACACAAGCAGTATTAGAGGAAGTACCTTTTGTTTTAACTTTTAAATCAGAAAGCATTTTCTCAACAATGTCAATAGTTTTTGCCTGAGAGGTTTTGAAACCAATCTTTTCTCTTTGACTAGGTAAATCAATCAACGGTTTCTCAAGTTTTGCAGAAACGGTTTGTTCAATAATTTTTTCTTCAATACAGTCAAGCTGTTGACTAATAATATGCAAAGACTCATTTGCAAAATTACATTGTTCAATAATACTAGAAACAGGAGTATCAGAATCAGCAATTTTGAAAGGAGAAGCTTTCATTTCTGTCTTTGGACAAGTTACAAGAACTGTCTCAAGAGGAGGATGGCTAGACCTTACAACAGTTTTATCTTCTTTAACAAAATTTGATTTCTTTATTACGTTCAAATGATTTTGAGAATTAGCATCTTTTGAAACATAATAGTTTTCAAGAAAATCAAAAAACAGAATATGTTTTTTCAAAACATTCATTTTTTCTTTCCATTTCCTTTTAACACAATCCTTTTCGGACTGAGCAAAAGTACTTTGGTAATATTTTCTTTTATCTCTATTTTTAGCAGAAATAAATTCGTTAAACAGGGAAACCATATCAATTTCAAAACTTTGGTCAAGAGTCAAAACTCTTAATTGATTTTGGTAAATAGGTGGTTCAATATTTGGAAAATCAGAAGTAGATGGAGACACAAATCTGGTCTCTTCTTCTTCTTCAACAGCAATTTTGCTTAATGGAGAGGAAGTTTCTGCTCCAGTTGACTAGAAAGCAATGCTAACTTGGGAGTTATCACTTGAAACTCCTTTTAGCTTCAAATTAGGTTTAACAGCAACTTTAACAAAAAGCACTTGCACAGGGCTATTCTCAAGACAAGAGGCTTCCAGCGGAACAACCTTTTGTAATCCATGAAGGTGCATCTTCTAGGCCAAAACCTAGTAGATCAACATCCCTTCTAGATATGAATTGAACAATGCTTTTGTTTGCCATGATAATGTTAGTTTCAAGATTCCTTCTGTTCTTGTTAAAAATATGCATGACAAAGTGATCCTTGGACTCCCATTTATCAATGCTCTGTACCCCTTTCTTGTTGAACATGATGGTATTACTACTGATCCTTTTGGACAGAAAGTAAAATTTAAATTTGCTTCAACACTTGTAATTGATATTGACCATGATATTAACTTATCCCATGTTACAGGTGTAAGAAGTTTAGACCCCTTAAACCCAAACAGATTAACCTAGATATTTAGCCAAGTGATTAACTTAGGTAAATTAAGCAATTCTAGGTTAACACAAATATATCATATCATGCAAAGGTGCGAAAAATAAAGAACACACGATATGATAACCCAGGAAAACCAAACCGGTAAAAAACCTAGGGAGGATTTACCCTAGCTATCCTCAAGGTAAAACCAAATTCACTACGAAAGAATTGAAGTTTACACAATAGCGACTTAGACCACTAACATCCTATTGCTACCTTGAGTAGGAAACTAACTACCACGACCACATGATAGCTCCGAGTCCACGGACTACTTCTTTCCTTGAATTCTCAGCAAAGCACAAGCAGACCTGCTTGTATATCTTGAAGCTCTTGATTCTACAACTGGATGATCACCAAGCTCTTGACATCAATCTTGACTTTGGAAACCCTAAGTGTATGTGAAGGTAAACACCTCTAGATCTTACAATAAGATTCACAAACACAGCATTCAGAACTCTAAAAACGTAGCTAGGGTTTTCTCTTTTATACTTAGGGCAAAACATAAAACCCTACACGTCAAACGGGCTTGGGTTGAGTTGGAAATTATGCAGAAAAAATAATCTGCATGACTTTCGATCGATCGAGTCTAAGTCTCGATCGATCGAGCCAGGCAGAATTGCACAGTAACTCTATAGTAATTCGATTCCAACTTTACATAAAAAACTCATACTTTGAGCAAGTCTAAACAAGACTAAAAACGTTTTGATCATGGTTTGCCAACATTACAAAATGAAGTTCTAATACATTAGTTCCTAATTCCTTAGAACTTAACAACAGGCTTATGTCTTCTAGGAAGACTAAGAAGTCTTACCAAATGTGCTTTTAATACAACCTGTTCTAATGTTCTTAATCCTTCTTTGCAGGAACACAACCTTGTTAACACTAGTAAGTGGAATATTATGTCTTCCTCAGCAACGAGGAAAAACAAGGGAAAAGCACCTGCACAGGGCTAATCTCGAGACAAGTGGCTTCCAGCAGAACAACCTTTTGTAATGCATAAAGGTGCATCTTCTAGGCCAAAACCTAGTAGATCAACATCCCTTCAGGAATTTGCCCTGGCAGAGGTGGCATATTCCAGTGGTGATATGGTTATTGCTTTGCAGGAAGTTCTGTCAAAAACACTACAGTTCCATAATGGAGCTTACAGCGAATTACCTGCCCCTGTTAAATTCTTGCTTGATAACCTCCAAGCTGCTTTCAAATTAAACCACTGTAATCTTTTCAAGAAAATCGTCCAGGCTCTTGAAATCCATCTTGTTAACATTACTACTCAAAATGAGGTTTATGAAGGCCTCCTTATCTTATTCCAGATAACCCTGTTGACCAAAGTGAATCTTAGATTGACCAACATGTTAACCCTCTTCCAAAAAATATAGCTTTTGAAAGCCATTCTGTTAACCGTGACCCCTTCACTAGTAAACTCTTTGGCAAAGAGGAAATCCATTCACTGGATAAAATGACTATAATGGGCACTGATTTTGCTAGATTAAGTCTTAAGACCCAATCCCAGTTAAGAAGTGTTGTTGCCAACTTGCCAACTGAAATACAAGTTAGTATTTTAGAAAGCAAGGCTATGTTTAGGTCTTTTGACCTGTGGTTCAATTATTTCAAAAAACTAGTTACTGCTACTATTCCTGATCCTGATGATCTAGATGTTGACAACAATGTTTTTATTCAACTCAGTTGGGAAGAACACTTTGGGAGTAAGCACCTGCACAGGGCTATTCTCAAGACAAGAGGCTTCCAGCGGAACAACCTTTTATAATGCATGAAGGTGCATCTTCAAGGCCAAAACCTAGTAGATCAACATCCCTTCAGGAATTTGCCCCGGCAGAGGTGGCATATTCCAGTGGCGATATGATTATTGCTTTGCAGGAAGTTCTGTCAAAAACACTACAGTTCCATAATGGAGCTTATAGTGAATTACCTGCCCATGTTAAATTCTTGCTTGATAACCTCCAAGCCTGTTAAATTCTTGCTTGATAACCTCCAAGCTGCTTTCAAATTAAACCATCGTAATCTTTTCAAAAAAACCCTCCAGGCTCTTGAAATCCATCTTATTAACCTTAGTAGTGCTCAAAATGAGGTTTATGAAGGCCTCCTTGTTGATCTTATTCCAGATAACCCTGTTGACCAAAATGAATCCTATATTGAACAACATGTTAACCCTCTTCCAAAAAATATGGCTTTTGAAAGCCATTCTATTAACCATGACCCCTTCACTAATCAACTCTTTGGCAAAGAGAAAATCCATTCACTGGATAAAATCACTATAATGGGCACTGATTTTGCTAGATTGAGTCTTAAGACCCAATCCCAGTTAAGAAGTGCTGTTGCCAACTTGCCAACTGAAATACAAGTTAGTATTTTATAAAGCAAGGCTATGTTTAGGTCTTTTGACCTGTGGTTCAATTATTTCAAATAACTGGTTACTGCTATTATTCCTGATCCTGATGATCTAGATGTTGACGACCATGTTTTTATTCAACTCAGTTGGGAAGAACACTTTGGAAGTAGCTCTAGAGTGTATGAAAGAAGACATCCTTTTCTCGGCCGCTTAATCAATTATGAGGACAATGAATTGGATGAAGAAGACATGGACCCTGATTGGTTGTCTCAAATGTTTGAGTTTGGTTTTATCAGATTTATTAGGTTATCAAACTGAGATCAGATTAGCCAACTCCCACAAATTATTCAAAAGGCTATTTTACAAGCCAACAGTCCTTTGTTACTATTAGATGTTGGAGCACTCTTCCAAAATGGGAAAAAGATAATTGGATGAATGTTCAACCATCTAAACATCTTATTCTTGTTAACGGATACACCCACCCAGGACAATGGTATGAAGGAGATTCCCGCCTGTCCTTCAAGGATCCCTATGCTCTTGCTGAATGCTGGAGAAATTATTTTAATAATCAAATTCTTGAGGTCATCCAAAGTCAAAGCTTGGTTGTCGATAGTGTTGTTGTGTCTTTGCTCCCTTTGTCCGTGCTTACTCGACCTTTTGGTACTCTGTTGTTGTGTTGCTTCTTACCGTCGTTGGCGCCACCCTAGGCGTAAAGTGAATTCCCAAAATCAGATCTCTGTAAGGCCCGTTTGAGCCAGTGAGGGCATGTAGGGCAAGAGAAGAGGTATAGGGTTGTTTAGGGTATGCGTTACGAAATGCAATGGTTGTGATAAAAACATGATAATTGAGTGTTGAATCTAGGATAGTATGAACAAGATGTGGAGATCCAACTCCTCTGTTAGCTCTAGGACTGGTTGTCCTCCTGATATCGTGAATGAAGAGGATCACGAAGTAATTGAGAAAGAGATTCCGGATTTCCGAAAATGGAATATCCCCAAGGTTAGTGTTAAAACTATTTACGATACTAATTGGACTGAAAATACTGGTTTTTCCCAGTACAGATTTAGAACTGTTGAACAAACATTTTCTATTTCCAAAAATCATGAAAAATGCTGTTTATTTTCCAAAAAGAATATTAACGATTTTATTGCTACAAAATTGAAATACTTGCATATTGGTCTTGTTCAAGTTGCTGTTAAACCACTAACTTGAAAAGGCATTAATGCTTCTATTTTGACATGTTTACGAGATGCTAGATTTAAGAAATTTAATGATAGCATTCTTGGTATGATTACTACTTCCATGTATGATGGACCTATTTACTTTGATATTTTTCCTGATATTTGCCTTGCGTTGGATGATCCAAATATTGTTAAAACTTTGACTTTGATTGTATTAACTTCTGGTTATAATATGGATGAAGGCAGCAAGCCTTTTGCTCTTATTTACCGCATCTATTACAGACTTGTGGGTTCACAATTGAATCCTCGAGCTGCTTATATTAAAGATCCTGCTGGTAAAACCTTGTTAATTCAATGTTTAACCCCTGATGCTAAGATTCAAGTACCAAAAATGATTCAATAGGACGATATTACTCTCCCTAAGGAATGGTTATTGGAACGTGAATCTTCGCCTGCTAAACCAGTTCTGTTTAAAAATGATCTTGCTCATATTCAACAATATGTTGATGGAACTAGTAAAATAAGTTTTCATGATGTTAAACCCTTGAAGATCAATGAAGGAAGACATTCCTTTGCTGGATCTGAAAGTCTTTCAAAAAAAGACCTTGATCTTGACAACTATTTACAAAAGAACTTTGTTAAACCTGATTTGAAGCTAAAAGGAGTTTCAAGTGATAACTCCCAAGTTAGCACTGCTTTCTACTCAACTAGAGCAGAAATTTCCTCTCCATTAAGCAAAATTGCTGATGAAGAAGAAGAAGAGACCAGATCTGTGTCTCCATCTGCTTCTGATTTTCCAAATATTGAACCACCTATTTACCAAAATCAACTAAGAGTTTTGACTGCTCTTAATCAAAGTTTTGAAATTGATATGGTTTCCCTGTTTAACAAATTTATTTTTTTCTAAAAACAAAGATAAAATAAAATATTACCAAAGTACTTTTGCTCAATCCAACAGGTTCGTGTTAAAAGGAAATGAAAAGAAAAAATGAATGTTTTGAAAAAAAATATTCTGTTTTTTGATTTTCTTGAATAATTATGTTTCAAAACATGCTAATTCTCAACATCAATTGAACGTAATATAGAAATCAAATTTTGTTAAAGAAGATAAAACTGTTGTAAGGTCTAGCCATCCTCCTCTTGAGACAGTTCTTGTAACTTGTCAAAAGACATAAGTGAAAGCTTCTCCTATCAAAATTGCTGATGCTAATACTCTTGTTTCTAGTATTATTAAACAATGTAATTTTGCAAATGAGTCTTTGCATATTATTGGTCAACAGCTTAACCGTATTGAAGAAAAAGTTATTGAACAAACCGTTTCCGCAAAACCTGAGAAGCCTTTGATTGATTTACCTAGTCAAAGAGAAAAGATTGGTTTTAAAACCTCTCAGGCAAAAACTATTGACATTGTTGAGAAAATGCTTTCTGATTTAAAAGTTAAAACAGAAGGTAATTCCTCTAATACTGCTTGTGTTATTTCGAGAAATGGTAAAGAAACTATTTTTGAAGAAAATACAGATTCTGAATCTTCATCTCCTGTTAACAATGTTTTTGATAATGGTTTACCAGAAATTAAAAGATTTGTTGGAACCAAACCTATGTTTTTTACATAAAACTGGTACTCTAAACCTACTCCTCCTAATATGCAGTTTGAAGAAAGATCTTTTCTAACCTAGTTTTCTGTTTCTGCTGATAAACTATATGAATGGAATATTGATGGTTTTTCCGAACAAGAAATTATTAACACAATGGGTCATATGTCTATGGTTGGTATTGCCTACCAAAATAACCATAATCTTGACCAGTCTGAAATTGTTAAACTACTTGTTACTGGCTTTTCTGGCACTCTTCGTGGATGGTGGGATTCATATCTCACAGAAGACTCCAGAGATTCTATTAAACATGTTGTTAAAAAGAATAATGATGGTTTACCCATTTTTGATGAAAAACTTGGTAGAGGCATCCTTGATGGTGTCAATACCCTGGTTTATACTATTCTCAAACATTTTGTGGGAACTTTGGCTAATGTTTCATCTCGAATTTCTAATTATATGAACAATTTGAGATGTCCTACCATTTCTGATTACAGATGGTATCAAGATGTTTTCCTTTCTAGAGTCATGCTTCGGAAGGATTGCTACAAGCCTTATTGGAAAAAGAAGTTTATTGACGGTCTACCTCCTATCTTTGCTTATAAGGTAAAACAAGAATTACTTGGTAAAAATGATTCTATTGACTATGATAATTTAACTTATGGTGATATTTTAAGCACTATTAAAAGACTTGGTATTAACATGTGTAATGATGAAAAACTGTTGAAAGCCCAATTAAAAAATAAGAAAAAAGCTAAATATGAAATGGGTAATTTCTGTGAACAATATGGTTTACCCCCTATTGCTCCTTCTAGGCAAAAGACACAACAACACGAACAAGGGACCAAAGACACAACAATATGGTAATTTCAAAACTTCTTAGTGATAGAAGTTTAGAGAGAGTTCAGAGATATTCGAGAGTATTCTCCCCTTCTCAGACTTTCCTCTATCCTTCTCACCATCCTTCTCACTATTCACCAAGCTTGTAATCTGGTAACCACTACTACTGTAAGTGCTTACCACTACTGTAAATGTTTAACTATTTTCATTATTAATCAAGTACTTTTATATTCACTTATTGTTTTATTACTTTGCTTATTACTTGTGCTACCGCCTTCTTGGCTGATTCTACTTTGTTAATCTTATTTTCAACATATTTGTGCTTCCGATGCTTCCGCCTCCTATTTCCCTGGCTCCCCTCCCTTCCTTGGTATCAGAGCCATTCTTTCCTTGGCCGCCGACCATGTTGTCGTGTCTTTGCTCCCTTGTCCGTGCTTACCCGACCTTTTGGTACTCTGTTGTTGTGTTACTTCTTACCGTCGTTGGTGCCACCCTAGGTGTAAAGTGAATTCTCAGAATCAGATCTCTATAAGGCTCATTTGAGCCAGTGAGGGCGTGTAGGGCAAGAGAAGAGGTATAGGATTTTATAGGGTATGTGTTACGAAATGCAACGGTTATGAGAAAAACATGATAATTGTGTGTTGAATCTAGGATAGTATGAACAAGATGTGGAGATCCAACTTCTCTGTTAGCTCCAGGACTGGTTGTCCTCCTGATATCGTGAATGAAAAGGATCCCGAAGTAATTGAGAAAGAGATTCCGGATTTTCGAAAATGGAATATTCCCAAGGTTGATGTTAAAACTATTTACGAAACTAATTGGACTGAAAATACTGGTTTTTCCCAATACAGAGTAAGAACTGTTGAACAAACATTTTCCATTTCCAGAAATCATGAAAAATGCTATTTATTTTCCAAAAAGAATATTAACGTTTTATTGCTACAAAATTGAAATACTTGCATATTGGTCTTGTTCAAGTTGCTGTTAAAGCACTTACTAGAAAAGGCATTAATGCTTCTGTTTTGATGTGTTTACGAGATGCTAGGTTTAAGAAATTTAATGATAGCATTCTTGATATGGTTACTGCTTCCATATATGATGGACCTATTTACTGTGATGTTTTTCCTGATATTTGTCTTGCTTTGGATGATCCAAATATTGTTAAAGCTTTGACTTTGAATGTATTAACTTCTGGTTATGATATGGATGAAGGCAGCAAGCCTTTTGCTCTTATTTACCGCATCTATTACAGACTTGTGGGTTCACAGTTGAATCCTCGAGCTGCTCATATTAAAGATCCTGCTAGTAAAACCTTGTTAATTCAATGTTCAACCCCTGATGCTAAGATTCAAGTACCAAAAATGATTCAATGGGATGATATTACTCTCCCTAAGGAATGGTTATTGGAACGTGAATCTCCGCCTGCTAAACCTGTTCTGTTTAAAAATGATCTTGCTCATATTCAACAATATCTTGATGGAACTGTTAAAATAAGTTCTCATGATATTAAACCCTTGAAGATCAACGAAGGAAGACATTCCTCTGCTGTATCTGAAAGTCTTTCAAAAAGAGACCTTGATCTAGACAACTATTTACAAAAGAACTTTGTTAAACCTGATTTGAAGCTAGCAGGGGGTTGAAGTGATAACTCCCAAGTTAGCACTGCTTTTTGCTCAACTAAAGCAGAAACTTCCTCTCCAATAAGCAAAACTGCTGATGAAGAAGAAGAAGAGACCAAATTGTGTCTCCATCTGCTTCTGATTTTCCAAATATTGAACCACCTGTTTACCAAAATCAATTAAGAGTTTTGATTGCTCTTGATCAAAGTTTTGAAATTGATATGGTTTCCCTGTTTAACGAATTTATTTCTGCTAAAAATAGAGATAAAAGAAAATATTACCAAAATACTTTTGCTCGGTCTGAAAAGGATCGTGTTAAAAGGAAATGGAAAGAAAAAATGAATGTTTCGAAAAAACATATTCTGTTTTTTTGATTTTCTTGAAAACTATTATGTTTCAAAAGATGCTAATTCTCAACATCATTTGAACGTAATAAAGAAATCAAATTTTGTTAAAGAAGATAAAACTGTTGTAAGGTCTAGCCATCCTCCTCTTGAGACAGTTCTTGTAACTTGTCAAAAGACGGAAGTGAAAGCTTCTCCTTTCAAAATTGCTAATGCTAATACTCCTGTTTCTAGTATTATTGAACAATGTAATTTTGCAAATGAGTCTTTTCATATTATTGGTCAACAGCTTGACCGTATTGAAGAAAAAATTATTGAACAAATCGTTTCTGCAAAACCTGAGAAACCTTTGATTGATTTACCCAGTCAAAGAGAAAAGATTGGTTTTAAAACCACTTAGGCAAAAACTATTGACATTGTTGAGAAAATGCTTTCTGATTTAAAAGTTAAAACAGAAGGTACTTCCTCTAATACTGCTTGTGTTATTTCAAGGAATGATAAGGAAACTGTTTTTAAAGAAAATACGAATTCTGAATCATTACCTTCTAATGTTAAAGTTGGTTGCCAAAACCCTTATTATAATGTTTTTGAAATTGTTAATGTCCTTACTAAAGGTGGAGAAACTTTGGAAAAATCCGATAAAAAGAAATCCAAAGCTTTAACTGCTCATGATCTCCAACGCGAAATTGCTATTGTTAACCATGAGTTAACCGAACTGAAAAATAAGTTCAAAAATGATAATGTTAACCAAAAACAAGGTATTGCTAATATCGTTGATTCTCATATTACTCTTGTTAACAAAATGATTCCTCCAAAATGGTTTACAAAAGTTAAAATTTTTGTTTCCCATAATTACCATTTTGATGTTATTGCCATGATTGATTCTGGTGCGGATATGAATTGTATCCAGGAAGAACTGATTCCTTCCAAATATTTTGAAAAGTCAACTGAAAGACTTGTTTATGCTAATGGTTCTCAAATGAGAATTAAATATGAATTGAACAATGCTCATGTTTGCCATGATAATGTTTGTTTCAAGATTCCTTCTGTTCTTGTTGAAAATATGCATGACAAAGTAATTCTTGGACTCCCATTTATTAATGCTTTGTATCCCTTTCTTGTTGAACATGATGGAATTACTACTGATCCTTTTGGACAGAAAGTAAAATTCAAATTTGCTTCGAAATCTGAAATTGATATTGACCATGCTTTGAAGTTAATTCATGCTAAATCTAATCACCTTAACTTCCTTAAACAAGAAGTTAGATATAAGAAAATTGCTGACATCTTTCTGATAAATTATTGCAATAAAAAATTAATAATTTTTAGAAAATATTGATTGATGGTGTTTGCTCTAATTTTCCTAATGCTTTTTGGCATAGGAAGAAACACATTGTTAACTTGCCATATATTAAAGATTTTAATGAAAAAAACATTCCTACTAAAACCCGTCCCATACAAATGAATGCTGAAGTAGTAGAGTTTTGTAAAAAAGAAATCCAAGATTTACTTGTTAAAAGATTGATTAGAAACAGCAAGTCACCCTGGTCTTATGCTGCTTTCTATGTTCAAAAGAATGCTGAGATTGAGAAAGGAACCCCTCGCCTAGTGATCAACTACAGGCCTTTGAATAAAGTATTAGAATGGATTAGGTACCCTATTCCAAACAAAAATGACTTAGTTCATGGATTGAGTGATGCAGTGGTGTTCTCTAAGTTTGATTTGAAGTCTGGCTTTTGGCAAATCCAGATTAGTGAGGATGATAGATACAAAACTGCTTTCACCACTCCTTTTGGTCATTATAAGTGGAATGTTATGCCTTTTGGCCTCAAGAATGCCCCTAGTGAGTTCCAAAATATTATGAATGACATTTTCTATTCATTCAATCATTTCACCATTGTTTATATTGACGACGTTCTTGTTTACTATAACTCCATTGATGAACACTGGAAACACTTGTATTCGTTTCTAGATACCATCAAGCAGAATGGTCTTGTTGTTTCTGCTAAGAAAATCAAATTGTTCCAAACAAAAGTGCGTTTTCTTGGCTATGATATTGCTGAAGGACAAATTCATCCTATTGATAAATTCCCTAATGTCATCACTGATAAAACTCAGCTTCAGAGATTTCTTGGCTCCCTAAATTATGTTGCTGATTTCTACAAGGATTTGAGGAAATATTGTAAACCTCTTTTTGATAGGTTACAAAGTAATCCTCCCCTTTGGTCTGATGTCCATACTTCTCTTGTTAAAAAAATCAAAACGCATGTTAAGACATTACCCTGTCTTGGTATTCCTACTGTTAGTGCTTTCAAAATTGTTGAAATTGATGCCTCTGACATTGGTTATGGAGTTATTCTGAAACAAAGAGTTTTCCCTGATTCACCTGAACAAATTGTTTGATTCTACTCTGGAATTTGGAATGCTGCATAGCTAAACTATAGTTCTATTAAAAAAGAAATTTTATCTATAGTACTATGTATTTCAAAATTTCAAAGTGACTTGCTAAACCAAAAGTTTTTGCTTCGTATTGATTGCAAAAGTGCTAAATATGTTATTGAAAAAAATGTTGAATATATTGCTTCTAAACATAATTTTGCGAGATGGCAAGCTATTTTAAGTGTTTTTTATTTTAATATTGATTATATCAAAGGTTCCCAATGCCATCCCTGATTTCCTCACTCGTGAATTTCTGCAGAATTCACCAATGGCAAGTAGGCGGTCGAAAGACAAAGGCCCTGCCAATGAAAACCAAATTGTTAAACATGAGCCTATCTCCTCCCTGCAGACTGTTAACCGTTTCACTACTATAGGTACCATACTTAAACCCAACTATTCCTCTGTTTTGGCCTCCTCATATGATCCTTATTCCTTAACTCCTGTTCACCAACCAGTAATGACTACTTTTTCGAGAAATACGTCCCAGTATGTCCGGAAACAATATTTCCAAAACCTGTTTTCTATTAAACCAAATAGAGCCTCAGTTGTTGATCCCCTCCAACTGGCCAAAAGCTATTTTCCTTCAAAATTCCATTGGATCCCTGAGCATGGAGAAAAGAATTTGCAATTTTATTCTGATCTCTTATGCCATGAGAAATCCATCACTATTAACACAATTTCTGATAAATTTGATACTTCAAAAGTTATTTACCACAGTGTTTACATTGTTAATGTCATTTCTGAGAAAAAATGGGGTGCTTCCCCAAATGTTACCAAAATGATGCCAAACTGCTCCATTCCCTATTCATACCATGATTATATTACTGCCTGGTTCAGATTTATGCTCCACCAGAATGATATTATGACTCATTCATGGTTTGTTAACTTTGATAAGCATTACACTGGTTATTTGCCCTTTTGGTTTGCCCGATGGTGGTCCTAATTTGGCCTTATTCCTGATTTATTGCCTGCACCATTAATGGAAGCTTTCTGGCTATTTTCACGGGGTTACAAAGTTGATCCCCAAAATGCCAAAGCCAAATTTCCTGCTCTACTTTACTTTGTTAAACACCATAAGATCCCGTGGATACTAAAATGGCAATATGAGATCCATGATGATGATAATGCCCTTGCTAAACACTTGTATGTTAAATGGTGGGATAGGTTTCCCCATACCCAGAATATTGTCGACACCATCACCAAAGAATTCTCAAGCTTTGTCGCTCCTCCTATTAATTACTCACCAGTTCAAACCCCTGTTCAGGCTGATGTGCCCTCCCCATCATCTATTAAGAATGTTAAACCCAAACCTCTTGTTAAGAAGAAAGGATCTCCTCTTGATGATCTGAGAAAAGATCCTGATACTTTGTTTGCCCTGCTCAAGTGTGCAGAAGACCTTGTTGACAACCGTACTTCTGGAGAAGATAAGTCCAAGACTTCCTCTAAAGAATCTGTTGCTAACAATCCCTATTTTCCTTATGACCAGAAACTGTTTGGTCATGATGAAGACTCTCCTCACCAAGGAGATATTTGAAGATTTGCTGTCTGGCTCACTCATCAGTCACATTATTTACCCTTGGTAAGAGTTCCGCCAATTGCTCTGCCTGTCCCCATGGGAATCTATTGACTACTACTTTCGGCACAAAACTCCAAAATTTTATCTCCTGACTTTTGATAAAGCTCCTGCTGTCCCTCACGGGTCTTGATATGAATAGTAAAAAAGTCACTGTTCATTTTACTATTCATTGTTGAACTTTTGCTTTATTTACCTATATAAGGGGAGATGTCCCTTATTGTTAAACTCAGAAGTTGTTTTAGTGATAGAAGTTTTAGAGAGAGTTCAGAGATATTCAAGAGTATTCTCCCCTTCTCAGACTTTCCTCTATCCTTCTCACTATCCTTCTCACTATTCACCAAGCTTGTAATCCGGTAACCACTACTACTGTAAGTGCTTACCACTTCTGTAAATGTTTAACTATTTTCATTATTAATCAAGTATTTTTAAATTCACTTATTGCTTTATTACTTTGCTTATTACTTGTGCTACCACCTTCTTGGCTGGTTCTACTTTGTTAATCTTATTTTCAATATATCTGTGCTTCCGATGCCTCCACCTCCTATTCCCCTAGTTCCCCTCCCTTCCTTGGATATATATATATATATATATATATATTCTCTCTCTTTTTGAAATACATTAGATAGGCTCATAAACATTAGGACAAAAGTTAAAACATTCATGAAACTTATGCCACACCAAAAAATTTCATTTCTTTTTGAAATAAATTAGATGGGCATTAGGACTTCGCTTGAAAATTCTTACTATATATAACAACTGTGTTTCAAGATGGTTACTTTAATATAAGATATACTTAGGAAAATGGTATTTCTAAATTTAAGCTAAGCATATGGATAGGATATCTAACTAAGGGGATATTATTATATTAATCTTTGGAATAATTTAGAAGGAACATTTATATAAGGCTTGGTAGTCATAATAGAATGAAAGTTGAAACCGAGTTTGATTTTCCTAAATTCGTGTTTGTCGTAAGAGGAAGAAAAATTACTAAAGGATACATTTCTCATCATTTAACCAAAAGAAAACATATTTTTAAATATTTCTTCCCAATTAAGTGATGGTATCTTTTAAATTACCATAAATAATTATGCAATGTAAACAAAATTTCTAAAGTTATTCTTTTAAAATTTTATTTTTAATAGGTTTCTCGTGCATTGCACAGGTTAGTAACTAATTTAATATATTATCATTCTTCACATACATGACAAGCGTGGCTGGTATTTAAAATGTAATTATCTTTGTGGAATTAAAGGGTTTCAGGTGTGGCCCTACATAAGTGGTTATTGGTGTTCTTTTGCAAAATGTTTGGTTGTTATACTCTTTTTTGTTTTTTGTTTTTTTTTCCAAATCCAAACAAATGACAAGGAACTTGATTGAACAAAATAGTGGTGGAATGAGTATATGCCATGCAAATGCAATAACAACAAAGTGCCAAAGTGTATAATGTTAAATGAAACAACGTTTGTGAGTTTGGCATGCCTTGAAGATAAAGAATAACATATGTTTGTGATTTTATATGAAACAAAATATTTTATTGTCATTAGTATATTTGTGTTTAAGTTTATTTTAGTTTTGTTAACTGTTAGAAATCTATGTCCACGACATTTTCACAACAAATCCTAAGTGGTAGGTTGTTATAAGTTGTTAGTAGTGGGATAAAAAAGTAATTTCAGTGGTAGGTTCAAATTAGAGCCAATAACAACTAACAACCTGTGATTTTTTGTGAAATGTTGTTGTGGACGTAGCACTTCTCCAATTGTTATATTTAAAAAAATAATAATTCTTAATTAATATATTTACAAACATTTTATTATTGCTACTTGATTTTAGATTCTAAAAAAATATAATTATATGTCCAAAATATACCTAAAACTAAATATTAATTTAATTAATTGTCGCATTCCTAATGTGTCATACCATAATTTTTCAAGAAATTATGCATCCTTGTACCCTAAATTGTGATGTTCCCATACCCATGTCAAAACCTGTGCAATATATAAATTTACAGGTCCTAGGCAAAGTGACACATATCAATATTGCCATGGTATGTTTTACGGTATCAGCCTTTCATCTATCGATTTTGGCGAGCTTGCAAAGATTTTGGATTACTTTGGACTCCAACATTTATGCATTGGTCAAATAGGGTATAGTGCAGCGAGAATCACAGATTATGGATGTTGGATGGTTCTAGCTATTGTATCGATCATATTTTTATAATAGATGGTCTACCCAATTCTCAGTGACAAATCAAGAGTTTACCCTATTTTGAACTTCAAAAAAGAATAAGATAAAACCAAATATTGATTTCGATACCTTATATTGGTTTTGGCCTTGGTATTTCTGATGGGCTTCTTAAGTGATACATATGGCTCCCACTTTGCATTAGGTGCCTTCAATTGAGTTATGATACCAAACGGAGGGCTAAGGGTAATGATGGTGGAGAAGGTTGAGGGATTTTTATCTGACATATTGATGTATGTGGTTTTGGGGTTGTTCTTGTAGAGTTATTAACAAGACAATAGTAGGCTTGGAAAATGGATTGGGTAGGGTTGGGTTGGGTAGAAAACAAGTTACAAGTAGGGTGGGTCGATCAAATTGTGGATTGGGTTACAAGTTTACTCATATTTTTTCACATCTAGAAAAAAAATAAACAATAACAATGTCAAATTGACTTAATGATATGTGTTTTTATTAGCAACCATAGTCTAAATTGGTCAAAATCTTTTGAGCTAAAAACTCATATCATATGTAGCTACTAAATTAGTGGATCACTTTGCGACATTATCAGGAATCACACTTATAGGTTCATTTCTAAGTATTTTTATAATGCATGGGTGTAAATAACAAAAAAAAAATGCAAAAATACACTTTTGGTCCCTACATTTTGGACCGATTCCCATTTTGGTTCCTATTTTGATTTTGCTACTATTCCAGTCCCTAAAATCAGAAAATCTCTTCTATTTTGGTCGTTGCTATCAACCCATTAACAGAAACTCTAACGTGGCAAACGAAGTGCCTTGTTTGCAAACAAGACAATGACGTGGCGATTAAAATATTATTAAAAAACTTATTTGGCATTTTTAAATGACACATCAACATTTTAATTTTTTTTAAAGCCAAGTCAGAAAATTAAAAAAAAAAGAAATTAAATTAAAAAAATTTGTTACTTTTCATTATTTTTTGTTAGAACATTGCAACTTGCTTTTCAAGTTCTTCCCAAATCAAACCAAGCAACCAAGAACTCAAACCCAGATCACAAGATCACACACCCAAAAAAAAAAAAAAAAATAGAGACCAAACACAAATAGAGACCTAGATCACAAACAGAGACCAAACACAAACGAAACCTTGATCACAACCTAAGCCAAAATCATCGACGGACCCAGCCGACCAAACAGAGACCAAACACAAACAAACCAATCAACCCACACCAACAACCACCACCACCTAGGATTCACAACACCACAACCACCAACCACCAATCTGTGTTTCACAACACCCACCAGCAAAACTCTAAAATTTTCCCACTGTTTTCTCCGCATCAAGACCCCATGGCTTCCATGATCAAAACCTCTAAGATTAACCTCTTGATCTGCTCACTGTTGGTCGATATCGGGTGTAAGGTTTTGAGCAGAGATGAGATTTTGAGATTAGAGAGTTTGGGTAGTGCGTGGTGTAAAAGAATCCAATTGGACACCAAATCCTCCACAAACCCAATCTCCTTCACTGACCCTAGTGAGTCCACCTCTACCATTGAAGCGACAACGCTCTTCTTCACCAAAAAAGGCAGCCTCAATGCCCGAGCTAGATTGGCTTGGTTGAGATTAACATGAACCGACTCAAAGAGTGCGATTGGTTCTTCTTGGATTGCTGGGGTTTGATTATGGGATGGGTTTCATAGGTCTTTAATTTGAAGGGTCAAGGTTTGTCAGGATTAGAGATCATGAGATTGTGGGTTTTCTTGATCTTGATTTTGAGTGGTCATGTTGTTTGGGTCTTGAGACTGAGAGAGGTGTTCTTGTTGGGAATAAGTGGGAGAGCTCATCGTGGGTTCAACAACAAAAGACTCTTCTTTTCAGTGTGAGAGTGAGAGATGAGAATTTGGTTTTGCTTTTCTTTATTTACCCAACCAATGATCCAAGAGAGATTTTTGGTGAACATAGATTTTCGGTGACACATATTAATATTGCCATGGTATATTTTGTGGTATCAGCCTTTTATTCATTGATTTTGGCGAACTTACAAAGATTTCGGATTTTTTTGGACTCCAACATTTATGCATTGGTCAAATAGGGTTTAATGCAGCGAGAATCACAAATTATTGATGTTGGATGGTACTAGCTATTGTACAATCATATTTTTATCATAGATAGTCTACCCAGTTCTCAGGGACAAATCTGGAGATTACCCTGTTTTGAACTTCAAAGAAGAAGAAGATAAAGCCGAATATTGATTTCGATACCTTATATTTTTTTTGGATTCGGTATTTCTGATGGGCTTCTTAAGTGATGCATATGGCACCCACTTTGCATTAGGTGCCTTCAATTGAGTTATGATACCAAATGGAGGGCTAAAGGCATGATGGTGGAGCAGGTTGAGGGATTTTTACCTAAGATATTGATGTATGCAGTTTTGGGGTTGTTCTTGTATAGTTATTAACAAGACAATAGTAGACTTGGAAAATGGATTGGGTAAGGTCGGGTAGAGTGAAAAACAAGTTACAGGTGGGGTGGGTTGATCAAGTTGTGGATTAGGTTGACTAGATTACAGGTTTACTCATATTTTTCACATCTAGGAAAAATAATAAGCAACAATGAAGATAACAATAACAATAATAATATTATGATTATATTGTCTATATCTTCCTTTCAATACAAATAAAATAACAAATAAAAAATAACTTAAAAATTAAAGTTATATAATACATAAATTTTAAGATTACACAATCCATAGCTCACTATCATCATAAAAGAACGGAAAAAATAAATAAATAAATACCATGGACCATAATGTTTTTTAGGTATGGTATATCGTCATCATAAATAATAAATGTGCATTTAAAACAACAAATTTGAGCAACACTTATTAGCTTGAAATGTTTATTTGTTAGTTTGAAATCGTGACTTAAAGTCAATGGTATATTAGCTTTAAATAAATATGCATTTAAGTTGTTTACCCGTGGTTTGAAGTTTCGTATTTTATCCACTTTAGGTTTTCTTTGTTAGGGCTGCCTAAGCCACCTCCTCACTATCTCTGTTATAGACATAAAAAAACATAACAAATTAACGAAAACAAGATCAAAATGAGGCATTTGCAATTCATCCACTAGAGCCAATAATAAATGTGCATTTATTAGCTTGAAATTGTGACTTAAAGTCACAGGTTTAGTTATTTAATTGGGCAAGTTACAACTTACACACCTGGCGTGGTTTGGCCAAAAGTTTTTTTTTTTTTTTTTTGTCTACTCATGGTTTGAAATTTGGCACTTTACCCACCTATGACCTACTCTGTTAGGGCTTCGTAACCCACCTCCTCACTTTCTACATTATAAACATGAAAAACCTAACAAAATTAATTAAAAAAAAAAAAACAAAATGAGGCATCTGTAAAAATTTAAAACCTTGCCTTAAGAACTCCAATAGAACACAAAAGTCACTTAGACATAAACTTCTACAGTCAAATTAGCCCCTTGAGCAACATTTTTGGTATTCAACAAAGAGGAAAATGCCCAAACTTCCCTCTCTCTCTCTCTCTCTCTCTCTCTCTCTCCACAATCCAAAGTTCAAAATCATGGCTGACCTCCACCCTAAAACTTATTATCAAGATATAATCATCAACTAGGATTGCCACCACACCACCAAACCCACGACTGGCCTACCATGATCTAGAGTCCAATTCCACGGCTAAGTTCCACCCAACACTAAGTATATTTGGATACCGCTTATTTTACTAAAGCTGAAAAATTATTGCTGAAAATGCTATAGATAAAGGTAAAAGTTAGTTGAAATAATACAGTGGGGCTCATAAATAGTACCAAAAAGTGCAGTGGGGCCCATAAATAGTAACAAAAATAAGCTGAATAGTGAAATAATTTTCATTTTTCATTCTGACCAAAATACACACTAATTCTCTCACTATTTCACTCTCTAATTTGGTACCTATCAATTTCAAGTTTCCCTTTTCTTCCATACAGATCTTATTCACATGCCTAAACACCATTTTTTTTTATGCAATACCCTTTTTTTTCTTTAATTTGTTAATTTTCATGTCATTTTAATTGGACCAATTCTTCTCACCTTCGCTCCAAAGTCTGTGTGTGTGTGTGTGTGTGTGTGTGTGTGTGTGTGTGTGTGGCATTCCATACTTTTTCTTCCCTTGTTTGGTTGCTAGGAAAGTGTTGGAAAAGGAGTGAAACTGAATTTTGAATTTTGAGTTTTTATTTGTTTATTCTTTGGAAACCATAACAATACAAGGGAACAGATATTTGCTTTGGGCTTGATTAAATGGTTTTGTGTGCTATGATTTTGGTCATTTTCATATTAGGTATTTTGGTTTATTTTTTTGGGGGGAGGGGGGGGGTGTGGAAAATCTGAGTTGGACTTGATAATTGAGATGTACTACGGTTGTTTTTAAGTTGTGGAATCTAGGTGTTAAAGTTGATAGTTGTTGGGAAAGAGTGGGAAATGGAACGACATTGAGTTTTGCATTCTGGATTTATCTTTGTTCATTTAGAAGTTGGTTGAATGGATGTGCGGAAAATTTGAGTGGGACTTCGAATTGAGTAACTGAGATGTGTTATGGTCATTTTTAATTCTAGCCACAAGTGGATAAGTTGTAGTTTTCCCTATTTAATATGTGGAACATATTTTTCATATTTTTAATCATCATCTTAATAAACATATCAATTTTTCTAAGAGATTTGGTGTTCAATCTCTTCTTACACTAAAAACTGATTAGTGTTTTGGTCTGATGATAAAGAACTATCATCAGGAGCGGACATCATAGATTCAAACTAATGTTATATTGGCTTTGTTCCACATAAGTCTCCTAATTATAATGCATTGGTTTATCCTGTTCTTAGGCACTAATATATGCAATAGAGTCCCTATCTCATTTTCCTTCATTCAATAATTTGCTGGATTTGACCTTGGATTGGGGGTCATTAAATCTTAACTTTGTTGCTTTGATGGAGATATTGTAAAAATCTCCATCTAAAGACACTGATATTTATTATGGTAACTTCATCAGCACTACATTGTTTACTATTGTGTTACTTGTGCATCTGTTTCGGTTCCATATTTTTGTTTCTTATTTACTGTGATGGTTAAAGCATTTAATTTGCATTGGTAATTTGGGGAATCAGTCTATCCTCAGATTGTGAAAAGGTTCATAGGATATTGGACCCCGATACGGTTTGTCCAGTGCCATAATGCACTAGACATGTTGGAATTCTGAAACGTGTAACACGTCCAATGCATTGATGCACTAGATACAAGCTTAATCCATTGGATCCAGTGCTTCCATGCTTCTTGCCACAGCTGAAGGTGCATTAAAGTCCATGGTAATTGGTGGATCTATCACTAAGAGTTTGAGAGTTGATGGAATTATTGACTATTACAATGCGAGACTTGTTTTAGAAGGCTACAAACAAAAGGAAAATGTGAGTTTTCTTGATACACAATAAACCAAAGGGGTTTATGATTCTTGTACAAGGAAACAAAGTGTGTAGGCTTGTCAAATCTTTGTATAGATTGAAGCAAGTTTCAATGCAATGATATGATAAATTTGACAATGAGATGATGTCAAATGAGTTTAGGTTTATTGTGACTAGTGTGTTATGTGAAATATATCACAAGAGGCTATGTCGTTGTGAGATATGCTCATGTATGTAGCAATAATAAAGGCTACCGAGATGATGTTGATTATTAAGTTCAACTCGAAAGATGTAGGTGTTGTAAATGTGATACTAGAAATAAATTTTCTAGTACATCTGATGGACTTGTCTTGTCTCAATCGCATGAGAGATGTAATGACAGTCTAATGAGAACACCTTGTGTGAAGAGCATATGTGTTTTTGGGAAGTCTTTATAATCCTAAACAAAAAACATGTATTGTTGGATACCTGTGCCTTCTATTTGTATATATTGGTAGGGCATAGAGTTATGGTGGGTCTTGACATATTCGTCAAAGGCAATACCATGAGGAAGTTGCTCTCAAATGGAAGTATTTCCAGATTATAAAACGGATCCGTAATCAATTTTTTGAGTGGAGAGCAAGTAAACTGCTCATCGAAGAGAATAGGGTTAAAGCCTATTACCTAAAAGTCTCCGAGATGGCAACCCAACCTAGCTGACTGGAGATCCCAAGATCTAGGTTCAAAGGGACAACCGAATCGTGGAGACTATTTTTTATCACTATGGAGATAACATCTCCCTCCCATTCCTATGATGAAATAGTGATGCCTGTAAGCGATGTTAAGGGTAAGCTTTGCTTTTAATGATTCTTATATCTTGGAATTCCGAGTAGGGTATATCAGGATACTCTTAATAAGAATCACCTATATGAGTGTGAAGTGAGCTGCTTCCATGAGAGTTTTAAGGCTGAACTCTCTAGAGTACTTCATGAATTTACCAGGATATGTTCAGGGCCGAAATGAACACAACTATAAGAATCGAAAGATGTCCAAAAAGGAGCTATGTGAATTCTATTGTCTTAGTATACACAAATGGCTGAACAGTTCAAGACGTCTTGTTCACTGGTTAGCTAGTATATCTGATAGTCTTTCACAAAGGAAAGTTCAAAGCCACAAGCTACTTCTCCCGATATAGTAACTTTTCTTCTACTCTCTCTGTGTCTGCATCATCATTTGCATTGTGGTTATCAATTTTTATTCATGTGGGGGATTGTTGGATAAATAGCATGGAGTGAATAAGAAAGTGATATTTTCTATATTCACTTAGATGTTATTAACAGTGGTAAAAATCCTGAGTTCCACATAGGAAAGGAAATAGATAATATATGAGTTTATATACTCATGAGTTGGACATTGGGTTGGGCTTTTGGCATATGTGGACTGGGCCTACTTGTCCAAATAATAATATTTTTTTATTTTAATTTTAAGTCAGTTAGTCTGTGCACAGCAATTATCACTGAAATAGAGTACCTGTTCAGTAACGTATATTTATTCATAGTCCCTCATTCACGAAAACTAACTTTTTAAAAAACCTCTCTTAGAGACTCTTAGAGAGAATAATTTTCTACATTCATTTGTTTCAAAGAGAGAGAAAGAGACATTGAGTAGTTCGTAGAGCACGACCTTGTGTGCTTCATTTTCATGCTGTAGATCATTTTATCCTGGGAGGCAGACGTCCACGAGTCTCAAAGCACCATAGTAATTGTGTGAGAGACGAAATTTACTTTAAGGAGATTGTGTCAAACACAAGACTTGATCTGATTTATTCATCATTCATGCATTTAGTCTGTGAGTTTTTAAATAATATTGTAGATTTCTTTTATATATGCCGTATATATTTATTGTTTTGCCTATTACTTCTTTTGTGTTAATATTGCTTTTAATTAGATCGGTGTGTTGTTTTCTTTTGCTTAATCACAAAAGTAAATTGTTGAAATATAACCAACACCTATCAATTTCAAGTTCCCCTCCTCTTCCATACAGGTCTTAATCGCATGCCTAAACACCATTTTTTTTTATGCAATACCCTTTTTTTTTTCTTTAATTTGTTAATTTTCGTGTCATTTTAATTTGACCACTTCTTTTCACCTTCGCTCCAAAGTCTCTCTCTCTCTCTCTCTCTCTCTCTCCATACTTTTTCTTCCCTTGTTTGGTTGCTAGGAAAGTGTTGGAAAAGGAGTGAAATTGAATTTTGAATTTTGAGTTTTTATTTGTTTATTCTTTGGAAACCATAACAATACAAGAGAATAGTTATTTGCTTTGGGCTTGATTGAATGGTTTTGTGTGCTATGATTTTGGTCATTTTCATATGAGGTATTTTGGTTTTTTTTAAGGGGGGGGGGGGTGTGTTGTGGAAAATCTGAGTTGGACTTGATAATTGAGATGTACTACGGTTGTTTTTAAGTTGTGGAATCTAGGTGTTAAAGTTGATAGTTGTTGGGAAAGAGTGGGAAATGGAACGACATTGAGTTTTGCATTCTGGATTTATCTTTGTTCATTTAGAAGTTGGTTGAATGGATGTGCGGAAAATTTGAGTGGGACTTCGAATTGAGTATCTGAGATGTGTTATGGTCGTTTTTAATTCTAACCACAAGTGGATAAGTTGTAGTTTTCCCTATTTAATATGTGGAACATATTTTTCATATTTTTAATCATCATCTTAATAAACATATCAATTTTTCTATGAGATCTGGGGTTTAATCTATGCCTACATTAAAAACTGATTAGTGTCTTGGTCTGATGATAAAGAACTATCATCAGGAGTGAACATTATAGATTCAAACTAATGTTATATTGGTTTTGTTCCACATAAGTCTCCTAATTATAATGCATTGGTTTATCTGTTCTTAGGCACTAATATATGCAACAGAGTCCCTATCTCATATTCCTTTGTTCAATAATTTGTTGGATTTGACCTCGGATTAGGGGTCAGTAAATCTTAACTCTGTTGCATTGATGGAGATATTACACAAATCTCCATCTAAAGGCACTGATATTTATTGTGGTAACTTCATCAGCACTACATTGTTTACTATTGTGTTACTTGTGCATCTGTTTTGGTTCCATATTTTTTTGTTTCTTATTTACTGTGATGGTTAAAGCATTTAATTTGCAATGGTAATTTGGAGAATCAGTCTGTCCTCAAATTGTGAAAAGGTTCATAGGATATTGGACCTTGATGCGGTTTGTCCAGTGCCATAAAGCACTAGACATGTTGGAATTCAGAAACGTGTAACACGTCCAATGCATTGATGCACTAGGTACAAGCTTAATCCATTGGATCCAGTGCTTCCATGCTTCTTGTCACAACTCAAGGTGCATTAAAGTCCATGGTAATGATGGAAATTTATCTAGGGTAGAGGCTTTACTCAAGAATGCATTAGCGTTGAACAAAATGGTTATATCCTGTTTGGTAGGAGAATTAGAGAAGCAGGAGAAGGTTTGTGAACAGCTATTAAAGCTCCCTAGAGTGTCAAAAAATTGGGAATTGGTTTTGGTTTGAGCCTTGCTCTCAGAGAAGGCCAGTAATACCTATTTCTCTGGAACCTTTAAAAGTTTGGATAATTATTTCATTGTGCTTTGAGCTTGAAAGACTTCTTTGTTTTTTACCTCCCGTGCCTTTCCTATGTAACTTGCTGTTATGACTTTTTGTTATTTGTTTATAATTAGTCTATGTATCCTCCAAGGGGTTCAACTTATGTGTGCAGTGTTATTCTTTTCATTGATGCGCAAATTACACTTTTTTATTCTAATCTTTTATATTAATTACACTTTAATTCAAGGAAGTTGATACCGTACCGTACCGGTCCGTACCGGCCGGTACATACCGTACCGGCCTCGTACCGGTACAAGTACCCCCCTATTTCATACCGGAAAAAATACCGGCCGTACCGGCCATACCGGCGAATTCCGGCCGTACCGGACCGGAACACAAAATGTTTTTTTTTTTGTAATTGTGGCAATTTTTTAAGGGCAGGATAGTAATACTCATATATATTATGGTCCCAAAGTAGATCCTTTTGATGGATGGGAGTAGATGATCCTATGTAGTTTGTGTTAACTTAATTATTTATATTATTTGTTTTCTTTGTATGCAATGAACAATTAAATTTTTTGTTTTTTATATTGTGTTTTTTTTTTCTTTGTATGCAATGAACAATTGAAGTAATGTTTTATTGTAAACAGGAGGTAATATTTTATGGTAAATAGAGATTTTGTGTGTGTGTGTGTATATATTAAATATAAAAAATAGCAGTAAACTCGAAACGGTACACCGGTATTGACTGGTACCCGAAATATATCGTACCGGTGGCCAAACCGATACAGCCTCCGGTACGGTATTGACTTCCTTGCTTTAACTCCCAAACTATTGAAACGCACAATTGATCCCCAAATTTTAAAGTGTTGCTTTAAATGTATCTTTTGCCATCTATTTTGAGGCTAATTAAACAAAATTTAGTACTGAAGTCCAACTTGCCACTCTTTCCAATCTCAAAGATAAATTTAGCAGTGAAAGGTCAATTTAATCCTACTATCATAGTATAAATTTTTTTCAGAGAAATCATTGAATCAATATCATTAATCATGAAAATTTATCGAAGCACAAAGCATCCCCAACTAGGGGAGGAGAGTCTTCTAACCAAATAGCTTCCTCACTAATATGTTTAACAAACACAGCTGGTCAACTGTATTACCAGTTCGCCGACTACATGAAACAGAGCAGGTATGCATTCCTGGCATAATCAGTTGAATCTCATCAAGGATGTGGCCCTCGAGGGACATGTGTGATCAAAGCCTTCTTCACGTTCAAATTGTCTCCTTCAATTACTAACTCATGGAATCCAACCTCTACAGCAAAGATAATTGCTTCTTTTTTTTCTTTTTTCTTTTTTGTATTTGATTATATTTTTCCGGTTTTTAAAAATTTTGTGTGTGTTTGTG
Source organism: Lithocarpus polystachyus (assembly GCA_033629205.1). Lineage (NCBI taxonomy): Eukaryota > Viridiplantae > Streptophyta > Magnoliopsida > Fagales > Fagaceae > Lithocarpus > Lithocarpus polystachyus. The sequence goes on from CM066166.1 coordinate 88,790,881, forward strand.
TGATTAATTTGATAATAAATATATGAGGTTTGGATTTTCCATTTTTGATTTTTCGTTTGATTTGTTTTGGGGAATGTTTTTTAGTTTAAAGAAATATCATGTCCATAACATTTTTTACAACAATTTCACAACAAATTTTAAGCGGTAAGTTGTTCTTTATAGTTTAATTAGAAGGATAGACTTTTCACAAGTTTGTTTTTGGTGATGAACTTTCTCAACCTGCTTGTTTGGCACCTGAAGATAGCTTTTCATAGTTCAATTTCGTAAATGATTAGTAATCTATTAAATACATCACAAATTTATTTTGTAAAAAAAGGCCGGATTGTAAGACTTTTTTGAGGTAATAAACTGATTTACGATTTATTCTTTAGTTATAACATCAGAGCATTTCGCAATTTTAGGGGTTAAGTGTGTTGAGAAACAATTTTCCACAAAAGCTCACCTAAAAGCCCAATTAACGAAGCAGTCCAAGCAAGAAAAGGCCTATTCTTTTTCTTTTCTTTTTTTCTTTCTTGAAAAAAAAAATTATGTCTTTTAGGGAAAATTTTCAAGATTTGGTTTGGAGGGTTCAAGGGAGGATTTTTATGCACTTTCGTGAGACTACAAATGTACCATGTGTGAGTCAAAAGGAGAAAAAGGATCTATAGTAGTTGCCAATTCATTATTTCACTCCATATTTCATGATGGTTTCATGCCGACTAAAATTTAACGGTGGATTCGCTATCATTAAATGCTCACTTGCATAATCCCCCAAATTTAGCAGTTTCTTTAGGATGAAAATCTTCAAGGAGAGTCAACAAGTAACCTCCAGTTTTTAGATTACATAAATCAACACCAACCCAAACAATTTCACTTCCCCATGAAACCCACAGTTCAAAATTAAATAAACTAAAAAGAGCCATCCATTAAGAACAAGACTTGGGGATATTAGAGATCCTAAGAGTCCTCTATAAAAGCTAAGTGGATGGGAAAGCTAATGCAAACTTCACCGACATTGAATATCTTCATTTACTATCATCCTACAAAATACAGCGTTTTTTTAGTCAAATACAGCCAGGGCCAAAAGGCCCAAAACGTGTTTCTTGGGCTCTCTCTCTCTCTCTCATAATTTTCTCTTTTATCATATTTTAGGGACACATCCATTCTCACACCCAAATCCTCACCTTACTTGTGTGTCATCTTTTGATTGGATTGAGCCCACCGCATGTATTTAAAAATGTTGAAATTCAATCAAGAGTCGACACACAAGTAGGGTATGGATTTGGGTGCAAGAATGGGTGTGTCCCAAACATTACTCCATATTTTAAGGCCCATCATCTTTGCTTTTTTGTTGTTGTATTCTAACTCTTTTACTTGCTAGTTAATATTTGTCAGCAATTCTTGAAATAATGCTACTTGCTTCACCACAATATAACATTTTATTTGTGATTACCCTTGTAACAAATCACACCTTCCAACCTAGTTATACTTAAATCCCTGAACTATCAAAATGCACAATTGATTCTCTAATTTTAAAAATATGTTACATTTAACCCACTACATACTCTTTTGCAATTAAATTTGATGGAATTTAGTATTTAAAGATCAATTTTCTCCCTTGCCATATGTTTTGGAAATAGGGCTAAATTGGTCTTTCAACACTAAATTTCGTCACTTAACAAAATAAATGATGTGGGGGACAGTGAAACAGAAATATGACTTTGAATGATCAATCATGCATTTCAATAGTTTAAGGGGTTTAGTGTAATTGGGGTGAAAGATTAAGGTGGAAAAGTGCAATTTGGTCATATGGTTTCAACTCTCATTGTCAATTGAACTTCTAATTTTCTCTGAGGAACACAAGAAATTTAGTGAGTCTTCTTTAAAGTTATTATTTGTAAAACCCAATAAATTTTGTTGTATTTTGAGGATAAATGTGCAATAAACTTTTAGCAACTTGAGTGTGGGGAAAAATATTGTCTAGAAAAAGTGATTTAATCGTGCCTCCAAGCCATTTTATTTTTGCTTGTTCATTACAATTTATGTTTCTTTCGTTGTTCATCCAATTGTTCTCTAACATAATTGGCCTATTTATAGAGGTTTTGGGACGATAGGTATGGAATTTTGACGGGAAGGATCATGCCACTTCAAAGCATGTGGCCCGTCGATCTTATCTAACTATCACAAAAAGGATGGCTATAATTGGTCACATGTTTGCGTGTAAGCTAAGGTGTCTGACCAAGAAATGGCAACTTGTTACGCATAGAATTAGCCACTTTGCGGCATACCTATGAGTCTATATGACACAAACACTCGAGCAGCTTCTCAAGGAAGCTTTTTTTTTTTTTTTTTTTTTTGTTCTTGAAATCTGAAATATTGTTATTCACTTCAAACTTTACTTTAGAATTAATATCACTAATTCCTAACATGAACTAATCTAGAGCATGTGGAGATTTCTATTTCATATCAAACTTTCTTTTTTAACTATTTGTTAACATTAGCTTCTTCATCTAATAAATTGAATTATATTATACAAACATTTTATTATTGCTACTTCAAAACCTAAAATAAATATAAACTATGTCAAAAAATATATAAAGTATTTTTAAAAGTAAATATTAATTTAATTAATTGTATCCTTAACATGTCATACCATTTTTTTTCAAAAAAAATGTCATATTCTTGTATCATGTATCATGTCATACTCATACCTGTATCAGTACCTGTATAACATTGAAGTTTCCATGTCTCTCACTCAACTTCAAGAGGCATGGACTAGACTAATCTTAACTAGCAATTTCAACATAAACATATTAAGTGGAATTAATACTCTCTCAAGATTTCCATAAGATTAAGTCACATTTATCAAGGTCATTGAAGAGTTGTCTAAGAATAGCTGAAAATACAACATCTGCACTAAGTTATTTGCACTCTATAGTAGACCCATGCACCAACTATTTATAGTGATGTCAAGTCACCAACATACCCTTATATGATTACCATACAGCAAAAATATCTAATTTGGGAGCTTCAATTTCTGTTCTAACAGGTCAAAATGAACTAGCTACAACCATGCAAGGAACTCTTAAATCTGGAACTCGAATATTTTACAATGGATAATTTAAGCACAAAAAGTGATGCATGTAGTTTTGGGGTTGTGTTTGTAGAGTTCTAAACATTAAAAAAAATTCACTTGGAAAACAGATTGGGTTAGATAAAAATAATAGAAAAAATAAAAGTAAAAACAACTCACAAGTGGGGTGGTTCAATCGAGTAATGGGTTGTGCTAATTACGTTAAAGGTTGTCCATATTTTTTTCACATGCAGAAAAAAATAATGCAACAATAACAATAACAATAACAACAACAACAACAACAACAACAACAATAATATGATTATGACTATATATATTGTCTATATGTTCCTTTTAATACAAACTAGCCTCATCATATGCGCTTCATACGTGCAATGAGGCTCTTTTTTTTATTATTTTGAGTTTAATGTAATTTTTCAATTTGAATTTTTCTATTATTAGTGAGATTATACAAGAATAAATTTTTAAGAAACTAAAACTTAGGATTTGAAAATTAAGTAAACCGCTAGGTTTAGTATATGCTAGTTTTTAGGGAAAAAATGTATTAAATATGCATGAGATATATTAAAATAGACAGTGTGCTAATTTTTAGGGAAAAAATTTTATCTGGAATTTTTTTTTTCTTTTTGAATTGCAATTTTAACTCTTTTTTTTTCTTTTTAAATAAGGATTATTTAATTAGATTATGGGTGTTTTCGATATTTTTTAAAGTCATATTTAACTTATTAAATTCTCTTAATATATAGAAATAAGAGTAAAAATAATAAATTACCCAAAAATAAAAGTTAAATTAGACATAAATTCTTAAAATTACAAAATTTAGTTCAGTATCATTATAAAAGAATGGGAAAAAAAACTAAAAGTTATGAACCATAATTGAAATAGAGCAAATACAAACGGTTGCTAAACTGGAAATGAGCTATATGGGTAGCCATTGTGAAAAGGTGCCAACAATGATGGCTACATAAGTACTCACTGCATTGGCAATAGTGTTTTGAGAAATTTTCAGCTAATCATTTCTATGAAGGGTAAGATGTCCACAGTAGTCAAGTCATTGCAATGAAAAACGGAATTTAAGTGGCAAGTAACTTTCTTGTTGCTTCGAGATCGAGAATGCAGTTTTTCACATTATTTTTCCAATTATACAAATATGCTAAAAATTAAGACCATTTGACACTAATTCGTATCAACTTGTGTAAAATTTTATGTCTATTATTTAAGAATAATAACTTACTTTTTTTATTTTACATATTTTTCTTGTTTGGTAGAGTAGTTAAACAACATATTTTTAGTTTTTAAACAATATTACATACATTTTCACACACTTTTTACTCACACGTATTTCAAAAAATTACAAACAACATTACTCAACAACCATCATCTATTATAATATCAGTTTTTTTTATTTTTTTTATTGTCTCTCTCTCTCTCTCTCCACACACAACAACTATCATCTACTATCTTCCTTAGCCTTGGGATACGTAAAGAAACAATAAAAAATTAAATGCAAAATGAATATCTTCAATATAAATTTACATAGTTAGTATAGCAAGTTTATAAAAATTTTACACAATTATACACTAACTGATTTGGATCATTTTTAAGCAAAATTTTGTAAATTTTACACCTTTTTTTCCTATTAAGCTACGATGTCGTGATCACCACCATATAATAGTTGGGTTGATTGGGTTACCGGCTTTACTTCTTTTTTTACATGCAAAAAACATTAAAAATAACAATAACAATAACAATAACAATATTTTTTTTTTCTTTCTTTCAATACAAATAAGATAACAAATGATAAAATTACTCAAAAATAAAAGCTAAATAATACATAAATTTTTAAGATTACACGATCCATAGTTCACAACTATGATAAAAGAACGAGAAAAAAAACTAAATGTCATGCACCATAATTTTTTTAAGTATGGCATATCATCACTATAAATACTAAATGTCAATGTAAAACTATTAAGAATGAATATATTGTACTGTCTCATCTAAATCTAATGTAGGAAAAACATCATTTTAAAATGAGTCAAGTCAGGTCAACCAGTTTTTACTCGTGGTAAAAAAAATTTTGGTTCAAATCAATTATTAATATTTGGGTTGTTAGGCCCGGGTCCAATTTTTCGAAGTCCAGACAAAATCCATGCACTTTTAGCATTTTAGGAGATTTGGAGAATGGAGTAACCTCATTGAATATTTTATCTCTTCGTTAGAAAACAAACTCTTCCAAATTTTGAATATTAAGGTCTTAATAGAGTTTAAAGGGAGCAAATACAAAAAAAGTTGCTAAACTGGCAATGAATTGTCTGAAAGTTATTGGAAAAAAAATAATAATATTAAAAAAAAAAAAAAAAAAAAAAAAAAACCACCAATGATGACAATTGCAGAGGTGCTCAGTAAACTGATGAGAGTGTCATAATAGTGAAGAGATGGAGAGCCTAACTGGTGACTTACCATTCCATGGCTTCAAGATCGAGAATGCAACTTCTCACATGGGCTGCCAATTATCCAAGTTCCTTCTCTGTGAAGCCCCTTTCACTAAGCTAGGATGTCGCCACCATAACATAGTTTACCGCATATAAAGCAATCCTAGTTACCTTACTCGGGGTTGGTATTCAATCATGTTTTATATTATTGTACGTAGAATGACTTTGTTTGGATTTTGAGTTTTAGAGGTCAGGCCACGTTAGACTTAAGAGTCCTATAGTCTATAGATATGGACAATGGTAAGGATTTTTGTAATGGTTGAACCACTCCTAATAACTTAAAGCTTCTACCATAATTAAGATAGAAGTATATGAAAAATACATTGGCTCATCTTGAATCCAGAAATTGATATTCATGAATCTGTGGAAAGCTTCTTAAATAACGTTCTTTTATAATTCAGCAAAATATATATATATATATATATAACGTTCTTTTATATAAATAATTCGTTAATAATTCATTAGTTGGGAGAAGACGATTTAAACAAAAGAAGTCAATTTCATACCGAACAAGCCAATATAACCGGTATTTACCGTTCTGACATATCCACTTATACAAAAACATGGTTATTTCTTGCCAGTTTAAATATTGCTCATACCAAATCGTTTCAACTGTACTAGAGAAAATACCAGATTTTGGCTTGTAAATGCATGTGACCAAAACAAGAAAAAAGAAGAAGAAAAAAAATTGTCTCACTCTCTTGTTCTCTCCACTCACTGGCGTCACTCTCAGTTTTTGGGCCTCATATATTGCATTCTTGCTCCTCCCTTAAATTGCCAATCTTGTTGTATCTTTAAGTTGCAGAAGTAGAGAGCACAATATGCAGCACCATCATATTTCTATTTCTCTTGTTCAGATTTTCCTTTTCTTTCCTCTCTTTCTTTCTCTATATCATATAAATTTGAAGTTGATTTCAGCTTCTTTTAAACGTCCCAGAATGCCTTGCACAGTTTATGTTTAATTATTTATTTGTAAATATATGAATGAAAACTAGGTAATTTTGGGAAATTTTTTTCTTCATTTCATACTCCTTTGAAGGGTCATTCTACCATACCCCCCTCAAAAAAAGGGGGGTATGGTACCCACCTACATCTGAGCCGTTAATTTATCATAGTTTTGATTTTGTCCATTGATGTAATTTTAAAGGGTCTGAGTTACCGGTTAAACAGGTTTTATATATAAACAAAAAAAATAAATAAATAAATAAAACACACATTCTCACGTTTGCTTCTTCTCTACCTCTCTACTTCGTATGCTCTGTTTCCCTCAAATCGTTTGCTCTCAAAACAAAACCCTGAAATCGTTTGCTCTGTTTCCCTCTCTAAACAAAACCCTCTGTTTCCCTCTCTAAACAAAACCCTCAAATCAGACCAGTGATACCACATCTGCGGCGCACCCACAAATCAGAGCCAGACGCACCCTGTACAACCTCAAATCGGAGGCTCTTCTTCTCATCCAACCCACTCCCGGCGCCGCTCTCTAGTTTATTCTCTTCCAATCCATATTCAAATCAGCGGCGCACTCATATCAAATCCATCTCGGCGGCGCTTCATCTCTTCCCGGATGACTCGGCGGCGCTTCTTCTCTTCCATTCTAAATCGGCGGCGCCACCCACAATCCTCAGGTTCTCTCTTTACACATGATAATCGCTGATATGGGTTTATATTATTTCTCTAAACTTTGTGGGTTTATGATATTATTGTTTTGTTTGAGCTTCGGTTGTTATATATTTGACAAATTTATCTCGGGTTGCGCTAGAATTAGAACGTCAGGTTTGGGTTGAAGACTTACCTGGGGACATTATCCCCCTTGCTCTGTTTGATTAGTTTTCGTATGTGTTAATAAAAGCATTGCTCTGTCTCACAGACTGGTTTCTCAAAAAAAAAAGAGAAAAAAACACAATGCTTGAAAAAAAAACACTGGTATATAAGACCAATTTCAAGAATGTACCATGGGTGGCAATCTTTTGTAACCTTGCTGTTCTTTTTTTTTTTTGGGAACTGTTTTAGTTTTTTTTGTTCTTGACTTGTTAAGTGATGTTACTGATGTAGAACGGAAAGCAGCACCTTTTGTTTTTTTGATAAGAATGTAGAACTGCACTTCAGCTGTAACCAATTTGGTACTTATCTTATATACCAGTGTTTTTTCTTAGGAAAAAAAAAAACAGAGCAATGCTTTGGTCTTTGCTATTATAATTACAAATGAAAAAAAAACACTGGTATATAAGACCAAATTCTAATTACAAATGCAATACTTGAAATATGAAGTAAATAGAACTTGAGTGGATCGTTCAATCTAACTATATTTTGAGAGCACAATGCTTTGGTCTTTGCTATTATCTTTTTTAAGTGTCAAACTGGACGAAATTGAAACTTTGGTAGCGTGTCATTTAAAATCAACACCATATGAAACCATAAACATTGACTACGTAATACACTGAATCATGAACTACAATTTGCAGAAGTTTTGCTGCTTCATATAATTTGTTATTTTCATATAAAATAATAATTATTATTACTATTATAATTGAAAATTTGCAATGTTAACCATACCATAAATTATAATATACATTCATGTTCAACAACATTATTTTTGGGCAGGCTCAGATGTTTATTGAGTACAGAAGCAGAGTTGATAAGAGGTCATCAATTATTACTTCTAGTTTGCTTTCAGCCTATATCAAGTCAAACAAAGTTACAAATCCATTCTTCAAAATTAAATTAATTCCAATTGACACATTTCCTAATTTGCTCATGTCATGCTTTTTTATTCATATAAGAATTCTGCTTCATTCACACATTTAACACATGATGGTGCATCTTTACATAAACTTCACATTCAAGCCCCAATGGGTTGAAGTTGATATCATTGAGATCCTAAAAGAATAAGTGATGTATGTGTCAATCTGAAGTGACATGAACTTACCATTCGATGGCCTGAGCGTGGACTAGGGCGACCTTTTAGATTTATCTGTTCCCATTGGTTTGTCTTCAGGTCCAACGTCCAAAAGTCCTATGCCAACAAAATTGAAAGGCAAGATTATTAACTTAGGCACAAAACAAACTGATATATAGGTACAACAGTTCAAAACCCAAACTTTAATCAACCATGAATTCTTGAAAAGAAGCAATATGACAGAAGATTCACCTTGTAGTGATGGAACCTCTCTTGATTTGGGGATTGCTTTCTCTACTATCTTATGGGTATCAACACATGAGCAGCGTCCGGTGTTGTTCTGTTTGGATTATGAAAGAGTATGGTGTTGTGGATTCTTGGACTAAACAGTTCACTATTGAACTCAATATGCTACATTGGAAAGTGTTAGGTTTCTTGAAGAATGGTCATGTATTATTGGTGTAGAAAATAGAATCACATTGTTCGCAGCTCTTGTCATATGACCCTAAGAGCCAAAAAGTGAAGAATTTGGGGTTTTATAGAAGCACATATTATTCTTATGCTGATAATTATGTGAGGAATCTTACCTTCTTGACAAACCAAATGATGTAGTTCCCAAGAGAAAAGTGAGCAAGAAGAGGAAGTGCAGGTAAAAGGCTTAATTCAAGTATTCAACTCAAAATTTGATTACCGGTAATATGCTCTAAGAGTCTAAAGAGTTGTCATATTTGTTAAATTTGATTTTGTGGTTTTGGTAGATTACGGGACGAGTCATTTGCAAGCAAGAAATGGTAAATATAAATGAAAGACTGATGTTATTATCTTTTTCTGCTTGGGTTATGAAAGAGTATGGTGTTGTGCCTATTAACTAAACTGGTGACTTTAGACTTGTTGTTTTTATTGTTCCTATTAACTCACCTGAGTTACTCTTAACATCCTTTTTTCCCCCTTCATGTGGATCCTAGTTATTTTAAGGCAATTTTGGTACCAAAATACCACTTGCCATTCATAAAGAATTATTTTAAAGTCTAGGTAGGTCTTAAGTAGAAACTAAAAGTTGGATATCTATATAATTGAAATTTTACAGTTAGATTTAAAACTAAAATTAAATATATGATCTCTATTTTATAATTCATTCTTTAAAAAATAAAAAATAAAACTGTATAATGACTTTTTAAATTTACATATTCAACATGCTTGCAAGTCATACATGAATTTTATGTGAACTCGTGTGGGTCTTCATGAATTAGGATAACAATTAATCCTCCAAATTTGTAAGTGCATATATAATATGTACCTTCAATTTATGCTCATGTCCTAGAGGATGTATATACTTCTTCTCTTTGCCAAACTTAATGTCTTTCTTCCATGCTAAAAGATAAGGTAATTCAGTTGCCCCATTATTTAGCTAGACAAGCTAAGTATGGTAAGGATCTGCAAGTTTGGTTAGAATCTATTCCTGATGATATAACCTCTCTTGTAGCTTGTGACTCTGAAATTCTTTCCAATCAAATAAGTGACCTCTAGATAAAATATATATAATTGTACCTCATTTAAGATGAAAGGAAATATTTGCCAAGAGTGTGATTAAAAATTTATAAAAACCTTTATTTGAGTGATTGAATGAGTGAGAGACAGAGAGTGTGAAACTTATACAAAAGTTCAAGATGGGCAATGGAACCCTACAAAACCTTATCTTAGCTTATCCTACCCAGAAGCAAAACCCACCAGTCCACAATGGAATGCCATTATATTTAAAGTGTACGACCTAGAAGAGATAACAAAAAAAAATCTTCTTCATCCTGTCATATAGACAACAATCGAATATGTCATAGAAATTTCTTAAGCTTCAGACCAATTGGGACATTGGCATTTTACATTATTTCTAGTGCTGCTTGTATTGTATCTTGTTCAACCTTTTTTATTATTGATAATCTGGCCTACTTTTTTCATTTATCTCATTATTAGGGACCCTATTCATCTATTTGGGCTTCTGTTGATTCAAGACATATAAATTATATGGTAAATAATTCATTGATTGGAATATATGAAATATCAAAGTCAACCTTGAAATGTATTTAAGAATTATCAACCATTTAGAGTGAAAAAAACGTCTGTAGGATTTTTCAACCATGAAATGTATTTACTTTTTAATGCATGTTATTGCTTACCTTGTTATTTTTTTTTTTTTTCATGCTATATTGCGATAGGAGTATGAGGAGAGTGAAGAACATTGAAGGGCAAGATGCCATTGAAGAGCAAGATGCTCTCCAAGTTAGGCCCCCGAAAAGACCAATAGGAGCATTTATAATTTATTAGTAAGATTCACGCAATTTAGTATATATTCACTTGTTTTATTTATCCTATTGTTATATTCAAGAAAGTGAGTTTTGTTCAATTTGGTTTTTTAGTAAAAAGCAAGTAGAAATGATGAAAGCTGAAGGCATTGTCAAGATAAGCAAAGCTGTAAGTTGAATAATACTTATATTTTTTTAGGTTATTATTATTGTTTAGTTCACATATTCATGGACATCATATTTGAGTATGAAAATTTAAAATTACAGGTTAAGGATGAGATTACAAAAAAGTGGAATAATCTTGATGAAGACTCTAAATTAGAGTATAGGAGGGAAGGACGTGAGAATTCTGAAAATTATGCAAATTTAACACATAATATTCCTTGCAAACCACGTAAAGTAAGTATTTACCTATGAAACTTTTAGAATGCATCACTATGTATTAAATTTCGTTATAAAACCCTTTTTATTCATTTTATAATGCAGGTTTCCTTAGATACTCGGTGTACCCTTGGTCGCGTTCGTTCAATGGTTTACAAATTGAATCCAAGACAAAAATCTGTCATACAAGAGTTAGGGTTTGGTAGTTTGTTGGATTTAAAGGAAATAAATTTGGATAGAGATTTATGCAAATGGTTAATTGATCATTTTGACCAAAATTCATGTGCATTGGATATTTGTGGTAAGAGGTTACCGATTTCCACTCAAGATGTAGAATATATTCTAGGAATAAAATCAAATGGGGTTGATATATCTATTGTTGGGAGCACAGAAGAAATAAATCATATGTGCCAACAATATGGATTAAATGTGGAAGGGGATATACCAATTAAGCTCTTAGAGGATGAGTTGAATAAGATGGAAACATCCGAAGATAAATTTGTGAGTTTTTTTTTGCTGTTTATAGTGGGTACTTTATTATGTCCCACTACAAAATCTTATATGAAATGGTCTTTTATTTTAATTTTCCGTAATGTTGAAGAGATTAGAAACTTGAATTGGGCGAAGTTCGTGCTAGATTTTCTCATTCAAGGTGTACGCAAACATAAAGATAAGAATCTTGTAGCAGTTGATGGTTGCGTGTTGTTATTGATGGTAATATGCAGTAAATAGTTACATCAATAATACAATTTTGTTTCTTAAATTTCTATGAATCTTGATTATAATTTTATAAACATTTTATGCATTTGCAGTTGTTTTATTTTGAACACGTTAACGTTGAAATTGATGTTGAACATGTTTCCAAACGACTTCAACCACGTATTTGTTTTTGGGGAAAAGAGGAAGTTAAGCAAAGGATGCTGAAATTACATTCAATTGGAGGTTTTGATAGTCCTAAGGTAACAATTGATTTTTTTATAATGTTTGAATACTTATTATTCTATTAAATCTAGTGCTTTTTTGAATTTTTACCGTATGTAGTTAACATTATTTCTTTTATGTTCATCATAGTTAGTAGTAACACAAATGGAGGGTGGATATGAGACTGCTAATATTCCATTGGAAAAGCAATATATTAATCAGTTTCATGCTAGGCCATGTAGAGATGAACACAAGCCAAATATGGTATTGTCTCCACACAATAAATTTTATGACTTTGATGGTTTTTTGATAATGGACATTTTTTTATGATTGTTCCTATAAATTAATCCACAGGATTCTGATGAAGCAACTCGTAGATCTGAGCAATCATTAACAAGTATTAGAGATGATATGCTAGTTTTGCATAACACCGTGAATGTCATTGCAAAGAATATGGAAACATTTAAGAAAGATATTGTTTTGGAGTTGAAGAATGTCATTGCAAATAGTATGGAAACATTTAAGAATGATATTGTTTTGGAGTTAAAGAATGTAGCAAACAATACAGAAACATTTAAGAATGATATTTGTTTGGAGTTAAAGAATGTAGCAAAAAGGGAACGTACTGGACATACTATTGATTTTGACTTAAGTAATATCGTAGAAGGCCTTAAAAATGAGACAAAGGTGCTACCTATGAAAGAGTCTACATCTCCAGTCCAAGACAAAATGGACCAAGATGATACAGTTCATGTTAAAAAAGAATCTAAGAAAGAGTCTACATCTCCAGTTCAAGGCAAAATGCACCAAAATGATACATCCAAACCTATTTGTTTGGAGTTAAAGAATGTAGCAAAAAGGGAACGTACTGGATGCACTATTGATTTGGACCTAAATGATATTGTAGAAGAGCTTAAGAATGAGACAAAGGTGCTACCTAAGAAAGATTCTACATCTCCAGTCCAAGACAAAATGGACCAAGATGATACGATTCGTATCAAAAAAGAATCTAAAAAACTGTCTACATCTCCAATTCAAGACAAAATGCACCAAGATGATACATCCAAACCTATTAAAAGAGAATTTAAGACGGTGTTACCGTCTCCAATACAAGACACAATGGAGAATGACTGCAATGTTCACATGGTTGGGCTAAGCAAATCCATACAAAAACCTAGTAGCAAAACAATCCTATCTCGTAATGTGGTAAGCAATACATTACTTGCTAGTTAATTATTTTAAAATTGTTTAGAATTTCTATTAGCTACATGGTTTTTAATTTTGTTTATTTGTTATATATTGTGCAGGATATGGATATGCTACAATTAACTTTCCCACATAACAATAGAATTATTGCATCATGTGTTACACATTCTGCCAAGAGTAAAGTCACCAATTCTCTAAAACGTAGCCCAATTGTCACCTCCCAAGTTGTAGTTCCGAATTTGAAAAAGAGGAAAAAAATCAAAGATACATCCCAGGTGAATCCTTTAATGTGTACATTAATATATTAAGGTGTGAATACAACATATTTTCCTATGTTAATTATTATAAACTATATTGTTTTAGGAATCTGGACTAGTTGATAAGGAGAGTATCAATGAGTTCGCACCATTTACTGAATTGGAGAAGATCATATGCAATTATATTTTCAATAAGGATTTAGATGGGAGGTTTGTCATTTTTGTTTATATATAGAAATTAATTTTAATGCATTTTTTTAATAACATCTATCTAAATAATATGTCAATGAATAATGTTCAGTGAACTTCTTGTTAACCTGAAGTATGAGTATGGTGATCGTGCGGCATTTTTTTCATTGCTCCCTAACCAATGGATAAGCAGTCAGGTCAGTTTATGAAATTAAAATAGGAAAATATAATATTGATTTTGTTTATTTATTCACTAATGGTAACAATAATATTTTATGCTAGATTATTAACTTGAGCATTTGCATGATGACTTTGGAAGAGAAAAAGTATGGAGAACTATATGCGTGGCATTTGCCAACACATTTCTCGGTAAGTTTGCTTTAATATTTTTGGTCATGCGTATAGTATTTAATTAACACATTACTTTCCATTTTTTTTATGTAGGTTTAGGGTTGTGCTTATAGTATGTAATTCCTTACTTATTTCTTTATATATATGTTTGTAGCAAAAAATGATTGAAGAAGATGGCAATCCCACACTGGAATGGTTTAAAAAGACATATAGGGACGATAACAAGTATATGTCAAGATTGATGTGTTGTGAACAGGTAAATTTTCTCAACACACTTGTGTATTTTAAATTAACAAATGCTAATACATTGCTTGTTTGTACTTGTAGATCTATATCCCTATGAATGATAATAATAGTCATTGGTACTTATGTGTCGTTGACTTTAGTTCAAGAAAAAAATGCATTCATATATTGGACTCTTTGCCAAGCACAACTGGGCAAGACATTCGAATAAAAAACGTGCAAACAGTGGTACTGTTTCTTTTTATATTGATTTCAATAATAATTTTGATATGCAGTTTTGTCAAGTTTTGTACTTAATAATTGCTTATAATCTCACTGTGCGATAGGTAAAAGGCCTTGATAAGTTATTGAATTATTTGGAGAAAGACAACTATACTAATAGTATTACCAAATTTCCATTGCAATCACCACCGTTGGATCTCATACAAAATAATGGGTATGTACTAAATTGTAGATTTGCACATACAGATAACTATTGCGTGAATCTTTAGGTTTTTTAAGTTTTAACTGTTTTCATATTTCAGGTATGATTGCGGCATGTATGTTATTAAGCACATGCAAACAAAAATTATCAAACAGAATCTATTCTTGTTGGTAATATATTTATTGGAAATATGTTTTACAGTTTTTGCATAACTTGCTTAAGCTTCTTATTCATCAACAATGTCTACTTTTTGCAGGAGAGCTGGTCAGAACGTATTCGATACAAGTTGGCATCAACTCTAGTGCTTTCAAATGAAAATGAACAACGTTCAAAAATAATAGAAAATGCTAGAAATACTCCATTACAAGATATTTTTCGGTCACTGGAATGACTGTGATTTGTATACATTGATGATTGAATTTTTTGAAAAATGTTGCAATTTAGTGATTTTTTTTTTAATTGAAAGGGAGAATTGAATTTCGTGAGTTGCACTACCCTTGTTTATGTGAGTTGCCCTGCATATTTTTAGATATCAATTTATATTGTTAATAGTTCTATCATTTTTACTAACTCCTAATAACACTCAAATTCAATCTAATGAGGAAGGCTTCATATACCTGTTCGAGATCTCTTCAACTCTGTTTAGATCTCATCAAGTCTAGTTGAGATTTGACCAAAATATCCCAGAGAATGGTGAAGAAACCATCATATCGGCGAAAAATGGTGATGTCTAACAGTGGAGATTGCTTGGATCAATTGGAATCAAATTTTCTTGCAAAGACCCACTACTCATCACGCCGTTAACGATCACATTGAATGGATTCGATCAAATCTCAAATCAATCCCGATTGAATCGCTTGGTTTATCAAGTACCGGATTGGATTTGGACAGCCTAATTGTCACACATTATGAAGGAATTGCACCTCATGTAGACTTCTATTAGGATTGATGAAAGTGTTCATAATTTAATTTGTGACATTTCCCTCTTTTTCGTTGACTACTTTTTTTTCTCTTTATAATACAATGATTTTTTCTGTTTTAAGGATTATCATTATCACCGAGGCAAATCCATATCTAGATTACTGACTTCATAGTTCAACTCCCATAACTTTCCTTTTTCCCGCGAGACATGAGTAACATGGCCCTCTAGAGACAATAGCATAGGGACATTTCTTGTGTTCTTTTATGAAAGTTATAAAAGTGGCTAGAGTTCGAACCCCAACAAGAGTTTTATTGTAATGGAAAGAGAGGGAATATAAGACTTCTATCTTTACTTTATTCAAGGAAAAAAAAAACTTTGTTCTGACTTTTTTTTTCCCCTTAATTACTGGTGTGACGTGATTGGTTCATATGACAATCATGTTGCACCGATTGCAATTTGTTACCTCAATATGCTGTGAAAAGGTAGTTACATTTTTTGTGCTTTAGCATTGCTCATCTTAAGGATTAGGACATAGAATGGAGAAATCTAGTAACATTGTTAATTAAAGAAAAGAAAAAAAATATATATATAGCCATACATTGTCTGTCAGGAGTTGGAGAGGTACGGTTTTAACAGATGATTCATAAGTGGGGGAATAAGTGCAGTTGGTTTTAGTAAAAGGAAAATTCTATCAAAAGTTGTAATCTTGATTGCTTGAAGAGTTCGTTTTGAAAACGGTCTATTAGGGAATTTTTATTGTAGAGTGAAACTAGCAATTGTCTTAAGAACTGGATGATTTCTCAAACATATACTAGAGACGTAACAGAAGGGGAATAAATAAAAAGAATCGAAATTTTATTTACGCAAGAATGATGAATCGACAATGCCATTTGTTATTCCAATTATACAATGCATGATGTTCCACATATAATCAGAAAAACATTGGCAATTACTAAAACACTCTACTACTCTACAGACAAGACAAGAACCTCAAGAGCTTCCATTTGATGCAAGTGAAATGACATTTGCTCCCTCAGATCTCACCGCACATTTTACTCATAATTTTTATTCTTCTTCTTTTCCTTTTTCTTGTAAACCTTTCTTTTTACAGTATGGAGTATGCTCGGATCACTTCAACAATTGGTGCTCGGCACAATGGGCATTTTCCTCCACCACGAACTAACTCATTTGCACATTTTGAACAAGTGCACATGTGCCAGCATCTGCAAAAGGTTACCATTTTTAAGGGAAGGAACACAACCAACAACAGAAATCAGCACACCCTCAGAACAGAAAATAATAAAAGTTGTTCAAAATATTGGTGCAAGTATACCTGTACAAGAGTGAATCAATATGGCTATCACAACAAACACAGCAAGTTCCTTTCCTCACATGACCCCATTTAGACCCATCTTCTGATGTCTCAGCACCCAAGCCTGTAACATAATTGCTTCTCTCAGCTCAATTATATAAGATAAGATCAAAGATAGAAGCATAAACAATCAATGTATTTCATGATTATGATAAAAGAAAATCAACAATGAAGGAAACATGAATTGAAGGAGCTGCACTTACATTCTGTTCCCACCCCAAAAAAAAAAAAATCCCATATATATTTTTGAAATTTTAAAAAGTAGAATAATGATGAACGGTATTGAGTATGTAAACAAACCTTTTTCACCAGCTGATCGATTCAGAGCTGCAGAGACTTCCTGTCTGACAGAACGCTGCAACTCTAGTTGCATATCCATGCAGGCCTCCAACATCCTCTGCATGTGGCTCATGCCTTGATGAAGTCTTGCCATGTCTGCCCTCAGATCATTAATCATCTCCCATTCCTGATCCAAATCAATATCCACATTAGGGCAACTTAAAAGGCAGATCTAATATGTAAACTGGAGATAGATCTGGAATTCACAGGTTTTGAACAACATAAGAGAAAAAACCACAGCCCACAACAACAACAAAGCCTTAGTCTCAAAACAACAAAGCCTTAGTCTCAAATCACAGCACACTTTATGTTAATCATCAGCAGAACAGGTCTAATTAGCAATGCAAACAAGACTTGCTAACCTGGGCATCCCATGAATTATTAAGCTACGTCAATAATATTCCATATAAATACACATTAGATTATTTCAGATGGCCACAACCATAACACACGATTGTAACAAAATACTGTTTCTGGTTTGTGTACCTTAAACCAGAAACAGTATGTCGTTGTCTCAACTGAACTAACTCACTCGCTGCCATAGATGGAGGTCTCTCCTCTTCAACAGGTCTTTCATTTCGCAAGAATCTGCCTCTAAGTAGTGACTGGAAAATGAATCCAAACAAAGCAAATCCATTCTCCAAAACTTGGCCTGAAAGTCAGATCAAAGCAAGCAATGTAAATGACTAATTTAATTTTGTTCAAAAAAAGTAAAATGCATTAAGAAACAAATGAACGATCACCATCAAGTTCATATTTTTCTATATTCTTCGGCGCCTTCATGGCACTTGACCTCTCCCCAAAATGTACAAATCCTATTCTACTTTTTTCCTGTCCAGATTTTGCTGGTGGCAGAATCCATAAGGACCATTGAATTATGTTTTCTTAATAATTATCATAAAATGAAAAAAATTAAATAGGCACGTCAAAAGGTATGCTATTACACAAGTAAACGTTGAGCATAAACACATTGGGACATATTCCCTAGTTCCAAAGTAATTCACCATATATGGTTGGAAGATAAATGGCTGTCATTTTTTGATAAATGGCTGTCATTGAGCATTACAATTTTACAAATATACATAATATGGTAATATGTGTGTGTGCACGCACGCGTGCGTGTGTAACAACACATTAGGGCATACAAATTGACAACAATAATACACCATGGACCAAGAGAAGATAAAAAAATGTATTTAAATCAATCATAAAAATCTGCTGTATTTCCTGTATCATGCTATTAAAGAAGTTGAAAGCAAACAGCAACAAGATTTCATGAAGAACTTACCAGAAACATACAACTAATACATGCTTCCTATAAAAAAATAACCATTCAACATTACCTGTTTCCACAATTAAAAAGGCCACAAGGGCTCAACTCCACCTTGTTGCAATGATAGAGCTTGACAACCAATTTATATGGAAAGAGCTCCTGAAAAAACAAACACATAGTCAAAAAAGAAATTCTATTGCATCCTAGAGTTAAATTCTATAGATGCAAAGAACACAAGTTGAAGCAAAACGTTGTAAGAGTATCTCTTAGTAACCTCACATTCATCCCTTAATGGATAGTTCTTCGACAATTTAGATCCTCTGAACTGATGAACTACCTTCTGCACAGATTATTTCAAGCCACTCCTAGAATTTGGAGAAGAATTTGTAACCTGGGAGGGTATAGAAGCACTAGCCTGAACACCATCAACCTTTCCATATTTAATTGGAACTGAATTCCCTTCAGAACAAGAAGCTAAACGAGCATCAAAAGCACTAGATGATAAAGATCCAACTTCTCTAGACTTCAAAGGGTGTGAATTACTGACAAGGTCATTAACAACATGCTTTGACCTTGTAGAGATTGAGGATGGCATGTTACTGGCATTTGCATCACTTGTACGAATTGAATCTCTTGGATTACTTGGAGATCGATGAACATACGAAGAGGATGATGACATAGACTTAACTTCTCTGGACTTCAACATACGTGAATCACTGCTAGTGCCATTTTCTGTACGACTAGACCCTTCATCGTTCAAGGATACAGAGTTCTGGTCCTTTGGAGAATGAACACTAATGTTTTCTGATAAAGCTGTTCTGTCAACACGCTTAGGAATCCTCGAAGCACCTTTAAGAGTATCATCTAATACAGTGCCTTTTATCTCAGCACCTTGTGAATGCAAAGGAGAAGTGCTTTCAGAAAAATTGAATGAAAAATGTAAGGCAGGTCCAGAATCAGATAATTTGCTCTTGCTGGCTCCATTAGAATTGGACAGAGCAGAATTATCTGGGGAATCACTTGTTGACCCAATGGAGTCAAGAGTTCTACCCCAAAAATCAGAAGACACAGCACAATTTTCAGCATTTGAACCCCCTTGTGAGTGACTATTCCCCAAACCTGAACTACTAGTTGACACACTCTGACTCTCTCCTTCACTACGATCAGGTTTGATCTTATCTAGTTTACTTGATTTACTATGAACACCTACAGAATCAACTAAACTAGCAAACTTTGGAGATAACTTCTTGATTTGGTTCATGTTGTCAACACTAGTGGTCTCATCCCTAGTGGTCTCACTACATGCTAATGATGCATTTTGCATCTAAATTATTTCTCCCTTAAATTTTTAAGTACTTCCAAATTGCAGCAATATGGAGAATAAATTGTGATAGATACGTTGTGGCCTTGGTACTTAAAGAACCATACAACCTCTTCCCAGTATCTTTTAGATCATAACTAACAGGTTGTGCGCCAGTTTCCCCAGCCATTGAGCTTAAGGGTATCTGTCTGACAGCTCTTAACCCAAGCCCAAGAACGCCATCCTTGTCAGTATTGGAGAGAACCTTTCGATCAGATGATGGGGCTTCCCCTTTCGAAAAATTAGGCTCTGTTTCTTCATCAGCAACTGCTTTTGCAAGATTACGAAGCTTACCTGCAATTTTACAGGATAAAGGCACATTAAAGCCATGGAATAAGAAGTGTAACCCATAGCTCCACCTGTCAAAAAATAGATGTCCAAAAAGAAGGAAATACTGGTAGTCCATAATATACCCTCCCCCAAAAGATAAAGGCACCACTTAAAAACTGCCGCTTGCCCCTGTGAGCATCTTCAATCATCTGATGTAGCATAGCAAGAGCACGTTCCCTTTGTCCCTGTCGGTGGGACTCCTTAGACAAAGAAAAGATCATTTCCCCAAACAAAAGGGCCTGAAGGACAGGAAGGCTATCCTGCAGATCAGACCACAAAGCAGGATCAATAACCAAGTAATTATCTTCTTGCTTACTTCTTTTGTAAAAGTTTCTAAGGCAAATTTAAGACCATTGACATAGGTAAGGATAAGGTTCTCTCCACAGATTCTCCTTGCCTCAGTCAATTAACTGGAATTATGAATAAGTCTTCAGATATAGAACCATGCTTATCAATTTTTTTTAAAGAACCTTGTCTCCACCAATGTGAAGCTCCCCAATTAAACATATTTGATCAAACTCCATTTTGTGAAGCTTAAAGGCCTAATGGACACCCGAATATTAACCAAAGTCTTAATTGTGATTATCAATAAATCCCAAGTGGCATGTATAAAGACAAAACCAGATTTTTTATTTTGATAAGTAAACAGAATTATACTAATAAATTGGAGAGGAGTGTCCTCAAGAATACAGGTTCCCTCTAAAAAAACAGCTGATAAATAAACAAGAATATGATAAAACATTAGAGCCATGGTGTTATATTGGAGGTTGTGAAGTAAGTCAGTCATCAAATCTAGTGCTCCAGGTATATAAGCACTAGCTGAAATGAAAACCAGAAAACATTAGACAAGCAAAAAGGAAGTGACTACATCAATTACCTCAGATGTTCATGTCATAGTTCCATAAAAGAATAAAGCAAGCAACTAATACCAACAGTTTTTCATATCAGAAATCATAAAGCAAGCAACTAAAAAGAACCAGGGACAACAAGATGAACTTAATACCAACTCCAATCTAGTAACTCTATTCCAATAGCTAACAATGTGATAACAATAACCAAAAATGAAGTTTAACCAAAAATGCTAACAGCTGAAAAAAAATTCATATGTTGTCTAGTAAATATCTCATCGACATTTCACTTTTAAAGAAAATTATAATAATTTGTTTCCAAATCAGGTGAGCCAACAGCTGGATGCTCCATGGATTCAGGGGCGTTGTCACCATCAGCATGTTCACCTTGTTGAATATGTGTAGATGGACATGTGCGCCTTGTGTGTCCAGCATTGTTACAACTGCTGCATCGCCTAACTTTCGCATGGCTGTGGTTGTTGCTCGTGCTACCATGGTCGCCTTTAGTCTTGACAATGGCTGGATCACGAACATTTAAGTTTGCTTTGTTGGACGCAGTGCGTATCCCATCTTCAGCAGCTTCTTTACTTGAATTATAAAGTTCTTCCATGCGGCGTGTCAACCTTGCTATTTCAACCTTCAATTCTTCGAAGCCTTGTGTTGTTCTTGAACCAAAGTAACACATCTGACTACAACTGGCAGACAATGCACTAAACCGTGCCATACGTATGATATCAGGAGACATTTGGGATTCAAGTTTGCAAGGCAGGTCGGACTTTGCTGTTTTCAGCCATCTGTTCATTATACATGACGGCGGAATCTGTTTCAAATGTTCAACCTTCATAATAGCAAATAGGTGCCCACAAGGATATCCATACAACTCAAATAGCAAACAAGAGCACTTCATAGATTGGTCATCTTGACAATACACAACCTCCCATCTTGAGTCAGGGGATGCATACTGAGATAAGGTGTACGTACGATAACCTTCCTTATCTATGTAGTAAAGCACAATGAATTTTTGTTCATTCAACAATTCTTCTTGAACCATGCTGAATATCTCCCTTGTGAATATCGCAGCAGCATGTTTCTCTATTTCAGCTAACCCAGTAATCAAAATAGGTTCAGTATAATTTGAAGAAAAATCTGCCCCCGTCTCATTGTGTCTAATACGTGAAAGTGCTCTATCAACTTGCTGAAACAACTCATAAAGCCTAGTCTTTCTATCTAGAAATCTATTCAAGAATGCATTCATGGCTTCACAACGTTGTGTACTCCTGCACCCAGAAAAAAAATGACCTCTCATGTAAGCTTCAGCCCATTTCATTTTCTTACCATACATTTCATGCAACCATTCATGGTTATGTAAATGGCGATTGTCGACCATCTTCTTCCACATGTCTTCAAATTCATCTGGTGTAACATATCGTACCATACACCTAATAAAACTTTCATATACTTACTTATCTTGTAGATTTGCAAAAGCATTCCTTTCAAGATGCCACACACATAAACGATGTCGAGACTTTGGAAAAACCGTTTTAATAGCTTTACTCATTGCTTTGTCCCCATCTGTCACGACTGAAATAGGAGTCTTATTGTTCATTGCTACAAGCAAATTTTGCAACACCCAAGTATATGTTTCGACGGTCTCATCAACCAATAGTCCAAAACCAAATACTATAGTTTGCCGGTGGTGGTTGACTCCTACCAATATAACAAGGGGTTTTTTGTATACATTTGTCTTATATGTTGTATCAAATGCGACTACATCTCCAAAACATGCATAATCTAAGCGACTTTGAGAATCTGTCCAAAACAGATTAGCCAAACGGTTTTCTTCATCAACAGTGTATTGAAAAAAAAATGAGGAGTCCATGTCTGCTTTTGCTTGTAAATAAGCCAAAGCACATTCAGCATCACCATCTCGCGTACTATTGCTGCGAATTGCCGCTAGAAAATTGTAGAGGTCTTTTGGAGTGAACCCTATATTCTCGTATCCTCCAGCTTGTTGGATCATATGATCCATGATTTGATTTGATTTGACCCCAACATTATGCAATGCTATAATCTGAGCCTTATCGGAATCCTTAATAGTCCTATGCGAACGGAGAAATTGAGTCTCGAATTGCGGAACTAAGTCATGATTATGCTCCCTTTTAAACTCTCCTACCACCCATTCACCTGATTGTCGCTCAAACCTAATACGAAAAGCGGCCTTGCAACCACATCTTGTTATTGGTCTCTCACGCATGCAATTTAAATTGGCCTCATTTTTCCTAAATCCTTCCTTTGCACAAACCCATCTTCTAGATGTCACAATGTTATTTTTATTACGCTTTATCTCATCTTTGCGAATACTAAACCCAACCAACTTTGCATATGTATTATAAAACTCTCCACCATCATCTAGGGAACTAAATTTCAAACTAGTTATTTGGGCATCAGTCAATTGATCTATTCCTTTTTCGAGGACAGTGCTCCAATGTTTTTCCACATCAATGGAATCAGTATTTCCTTCGGTCTCCATATCATGATCCATGTGGACCAATATATTATTCCTAAACAAAGAAGATGTCCAAATTTTAATAAAAATTAAAAATTAAAAAAAATAAAGAGGATTGATATATTATTCCTGTATCATGATCCACTGTAAACATTTCTGTAATGTTTTGAGTTTTCACTATTATTTTAATAAATTTGTGTGATAATTTATTATATTATCTATACTATTATTTAAAGGGCTTCTTCTGTTTGGATTCCTCATTTTTTAGTAACAATCTAGTACACCTTGTATGTTTGAATTAAATCACAATCCTTGCAGGATATATACCCCAAATTGCCGTGGATGTGATGTGATTCACTAGTAACAATCTAGTACACCTTATTCCATGTTGTAATCTTCTGTGTTTAATTCAACCTTGATAGAAGTTGGAGCTGCTTGCATTCGCCACGCCAATGGCTTGGTTCTCTAAAGACTAAATACTTCTGCTTCTTGCTTTGAGGGAGTAGGTTGTCTAAGGTGGCCTATAAATCTGTCTGCATCCTATGTTTTATGTTACTTCCTATTGTAAAATGTTTGTCAGCAGGAAAAGAGTTGATAACCAGGGTTCCGCTGTTTTAAAATACAGCAGAGGGTATAAAACTTTGTGAGTCTTATATTTTCTGTATTAGAAGCTGAACAAAGAGAGAAATTTTCACTGCTAATGTTGCATTTTGTAGCTATTCCTGATGTTCTTTCTCTAACTTGTAGTTTTTTATTGTGTCTGGTCAACTAGATTCCAACTCACTCTTGTGCAGCAGGCTCCTTATTCAAGCAAGACATGATAGCATTCATAGAATTGGTGGCATTCTAGGATGTTATTGGATGATGGGATGTACGCATGTACATGTGAATGGAGACTCTTCTAGGAATGGAAATGGATTTGAGTCTTTTCAGATATTATTTTAATTTAGTTTTATTTTATCTTGTAAGTCAATTGAGTTTTTATTGTCCAATTATATTTTTATTTTAGGTCCTAGAAGTTTATTAGGTTATTAGTATTTTAATTTTAGAAGCAAGGTTATATTTGTAATAAGAAATTAGGGTTTTCTATGCCAATTAGAATTAGGGTTTAGTATTCCTGTATAAGCAAAGTATTGTATTCCTATCAAAAGGAGATTATTTTGATGAAGAAAGATTTCTATTGAAATTGACTCCTTCTATCCTTTATTTTTATATTTTTTAATTTTCTTGTTGATTTTTTTGGTTTGTCCTACCCAATTCTTTTCTTGATTTGTTGGGATATTTATTTGTCTTTTATATATGTATATATATATATATATATATATATCCAGGAAAAATGTCACCTACAAATTCAAGGCTAAGACTCGACAGAAGGTACTTGGAAATGAAATGGTGGCAGGTGCAGAGATGTTGTGGGTAGAGCAGCGGCGATGGTAAGTAATCTTTATGTTGCATTTTTATTGTGTTTCTATGCCATTTATAGATATCTGTATTTGGATAAATATGTAACTTAATAATCCCTCTCCTAACCCCCCCCCCCCCCGGGGCAAAAAGAGAAGAAGAGAAGACTGCAAAGGAAACTTGAATATCAATGAGGCCACCCATAAACGTTCTCTTACTTGGCTGGATTGAGGAAAAAGACTCTGCTCATCTAGAAAAAAAAATTTAGACACTCAATCCATTAGGAAATCATTAAGAAACCCTTTTTCTCACATGATATCTTCCCAGTCTGGCCAGCATTGCCATGTTCCTATATCCCCTATTAACAGAAACACAACAGAACATGTCTACAATGATCTGGGAAAGATGTCCATTTCCTCCAGCAGTGAAGACACTGGAAAATTGTGGACTCTCTTCTCTCATCATTTGCAAAGTGCAAGAGAAGTTGGCAGATAGAATGATTCCCTGTTGAACATATGAATTAGTAGATAGGATCTAGTATAAATGTTTTACCATGGAGATACAATTTTCATGTCGAACTGACAATTTCCATTGAACCACCCACTAGTATAATTTATGTTTGTCTTTTGTCTTTTATCTTTTGTCTGTGTATCTTTGCCTTTATCTTTTTTCTTCCTATCACTGACCCAGTCACCCAATCCACTACCGACCCTATGAACTTATTATGCACTACCGACAAACACTTTTATCCTTTAAAGTTGAATCAGTTTTCCTTTTGCTGTGAGCCTGTAACTTATCCCTATTTTATTGCCCAACTACCACACAACAAACAGTCAAACACCAATATTTTCTCTAATCTCTAGAGACTCTACTCTCTCTCTTATCTATGTAATATAGTCGCACAAAGTCACAATTCACAAAGACAGACACAGACTCATCAGTAAGATAGTCACAGAGTCACAGAGCCAAAAAGCCAAAAAAAAAAAAAACACAAGCACAGATTCCTCATCAGTAAAAACACAAACACCACAAGCACAGATTTTGAGATTTTGAAGGATAGATTAAATACTTGAGTGTGAAGGCTGAAGCAGATCAAAGCCAGCAGCGGCGTCACGGCGAGATGGGTGTCACGTGGTAGGTGTGGCCGTGTGTGTGTCGTGTGGTGGCTGTGAATGTCGCGTGGGTCTGCGAGATTGGTCTTTCTGCTCTCGCATGGTGGCGGCGTCACGGCGTGGGCAGCAGCAAGATTTCAAGCTCTCACCCGGCGTTTTATCAGCTTCACTCACGGCGTGGGCAGCGGCAAAGTCTCTCGCCTCTCACAGTCTCACTCTCTTTGTCTTGCCTCACTTGGGTTTTCTATTCGTTTTTTTCTTTTGTTTTTCCGTCTGGACTAAACCCTTCTTTTCTTTTCTTTTCTTTTTTTTTTTTTTTTTTTTTACATGTCTGCTGGCCGGCTGGGTTACAATTTCAAAGGGCCGGCTGGGTTACAATTTCAAAGGGTGCCCAATCTTTTCTTTTCTAAGATTTTTTTTTTTTTTGAAAATTAATTTACTTAAATTTTTTTTATTTTTTTACATGTGGGCTGGCCGGCTGGGTTACAATTTTAGAGGGTGCCCAAGTCTTTTCTTTTCTTTCTTTTTTTTTTTTTTTTGAAATTAACCTACTTAAATTTTATTTTTTTATTTTTTTTTATATGTGGGCTGGCCGGCTGGGTTACATTCAGAGGGGCCCAAGCTTTCTGTAAGGGGCCCAAATCCTTTTTTTTTTTAGGAAAATTAACCACCTTATTTATTTATTTATTATTTTTTTTTTTTTTTACATGTGGGCTGGCCGACTAGGTTACAATTTCAGAGGGCCCCAAGCTTTTTGTAAGGGGGGCCAAGTCTTTTTTTTTTTTTCAAAAATTAACCTACTTAAAAAAAAAAAAGGGCCAGAGGGGCTTGGGCCCCCACTTGTGTCTGTCCCTAGCCCAGCGAAACCAAAAGCCAAATGGCAAAAACCCCAGATGAAAAACTAAAGACTAAGGATGAGACGTACTGAGATTTTAGTGACGAGAAACAGTGGAGACTTCGAACAAAAAGGCAGAGAAAGAAAGGAAAATTGGTGGTTGTTATCACCAACATTGAAGGAAAGAAGATTTGGGATGAACTAGGGTTTTTCTTGGGCATGGGATCTTGTGGGCTTTTCAGCTTATGGACCGAAAATTGAAAATTCAAAAAAATAAAATTGCAAGCGTGAAGGATTTGAACCAGAGTTACTCGGCAAAAAATGTATAGACTTGCCACCATGCTAATTCGAACGAAGTATAGAAATGAAAATTGACCTTTTAACAGCCAATTATGTTCAAATTACACGTTCCAATATTTATAGGAACAAATACCAAATGGTTTTAGAATGACGAGTTTGTATAAATTTTGCGAAACCCAGAGAGAGAGAGAGAGAAGTGCTTCGTGGCACCAATAAGTTGTCAACAACGAAAACATTTCATTGCTATTAGGGCTCTTTGCAAACTTAGCTAGTGAAACATGTAATTTGAACATAATTGGCTATTAAAATTTTAAAATTGTCAATTCAAGTGTTTACTGAAAATTTTAAAATTATCAACAATCTTTGTATTGGATTTTTTGCATAATTTGCTAATTGTATAGTCACCTATTTCCAACCTTAGACACCACAATAAACACATAACTGTAATTAAGTTGCAGATTTTGCATAAGAACAATTAGAGAGCACATAAGGTTATACATCTTCAGTTTTATAGTATATATTGATGATGCATTTAAAATCAGTAGGCTGAATGTTTCGGGTTTCAATGGGCTTGAGATTACTTAGAAAGTCTGAAAAGAAAGAAGCACAAGATCTAAGGTGACTTAGATGAACTGGCCAAGAACTCTCCAATACTTAAGTTACTAGTTTTTCTCTTGAAATCAGGAATTTCAACTCTATAAGTGGTGAAAAACTTACTTTGGTTTCAAATAACTGAGTCCTTTTATAGTGAGCTTTGAAGTAGTTACTTGTTTAGTAACTACCTCAACGTGGATGGAAATTAGAAAGTTTAGACTTAATTTCTACAACTGCCATCAAAAGTTAAGAACTTAGTGGGAAGTTAGAGCGATGAATAAGAATTTTGCTTCTACTTCAGAATAGTAAAACGTGGTCTGAATCATAAGCTTTTAGATATAGATTACTTTGAAAATTTTTCTAGTAGTCTAGCAAATTTGAATTAACCATTTATCATTTTTTTATTAAAAAAAACTATTTAAAGCCTTAATAAAAAAATTAAATAGGTTTCCATCAACAAAACAAAAAATTAAAATAGATTTTACTGTAAAAAATTTTGTAATTAAGTATTAAATTCTTTAATTCTTTCCTTTAAAAAAATAAATTGATTATTCTCTTATAAAAAATTGACTCTTTCCTTATAAAATAAAATAAAATAATATGCTAACACAAGCCCATGGGTAGCCCATTAGGCCAAACCCGATAGTCCAGCTCGCTAAAGACAAAATGGGCATTGCCCATGGGCAAGGTCATGGGATGAGGTTTTCTCTTTCGGTCCAGCCCAACCTGGCCCGTTAACTAGTTAATATCTCATTATGCCCAGCCCATTATGCCCATGGGCTAAGTAAAAATGGGCCAGGCCGACCCAGCCCATTGACAACCTTTACTACCAAGGGAGATACATAGGAAGTTAATTGGTATATTCAGATATTTGTGGAAGAAACCAAGATAATTCCAGTTGATTTTTTTTTTTTTTTTTTTTTTTTGTGAACAAGAGTAACTATTGTGGTTGGGCTAATTTCATGGGATGCTTTTTTTTTTTTTTTTTTTTGGTTTTCAATTTTAGATCTAAATTTTTTAATAACTTAAAAAATTTACTCTTGTGATGAGCGGTTATTAGTAAGTAAAAAAGTAACCTCAGTGAGAAGCCTAAATGTAAAATTATGGTCAAATGTGATATTGGCAGTGCTTACTATGACGATTGAACTGTCAATTGTAAGGAAAAAATATGGTACCACCAAATGTGACAAAAGTACGGTCAGAAGTAATGTGGGAACTGCCCAATGTAATAATGGAACGATCAAATTTGAGAATAAAAAAATAGAGTACCACTGAATGTGACAAAAATAAAGTCAGATGCGATGTTGGTACTACTTAATGTGATAATGGAACCATCAAATGTGAGAAAAAAAAAATAAAAGAACCACCAAATGTGAGAAAAAGAACTGTCGCATGTAACAAAAATAGAACATATGCGATATTGATACTGCTTAATATAACAATGGAACCATCAAATTTGAGAAAAAAAAAATAAATGAACCACTATATGTGACAAAAGAATTATCAAATGTGATATTAGAACTGCACAATGTGAAGATGAAACCGTCAAATGTGAGAAAAATGTAAGGGAACCACTAAATGTGAGAAAAGAACTGTTACGTGTGATTTGGAGCTGCACAATGTGAGAAAAAAGTAAGGGAACCGCCAAATGTGAGAAAAGAACTGTCACATGTGATATTGGAACTGCACAATATGAGGATGGAACCGTCAAGTGTGAAAAAAAAAGTAAGGGAACCACTCAATGTGACAAAAGAACTGTCATATGTGATGTTAGAACCGCACAATGTGAGGATGAAACCATCAAATGTGAGAAAAAAAAATAAGGGAACTAACAAATGTGAGAAAAGAACTCTCACATGTGATGTTGGAACTGCACAATGTGAGAATAGAATCGTCAAATGTGAGAAAAAAGTAAGGGAACCACCAAATGTGAGAAAAAAACTGTCACATGTGATGTTTGAACTACACAATGTGAGGATGAAACTATCAAATGTGAGAAAAAAGTAAGGGAACCACCTAATGTGACAAAAGAACTGTCACATGTGATGTTGAAACCGTCAAATGTGAAAAAAAAAGTAAGGGAACCACCAAATGTGAGAAAAGAATTGTCACATGTGATGTTAGAACCGCACAATGTGAAGATGGAACTACTAAATGTGAAAAAAATAAAGTAAGGGAACTACCAAATGTGAGAAAAGAAACTGTCACATGTGATGTTAAAACTGCACAATGCGAGGATGGACTCGTCAAATGTGAGAAAAAAGTAAGGGAACCACCAACTGTGAGAAAAAAACTATCACATGTGATGTTGGAATTACACAATATGAGGATGGAACCGTCAAATGTGAGAAAAAAGTAAGGAAACCACCCAATGTGATAAAAGAACTGTCATATGTGATGTTAGAACTGCACAATGTGAGGATGAAATCGTCAAATCTGAGAAAAAAGCAAGGGAATTGCCAAATGTGAGAAAAAAACTGTCACATGTGATGTTGGAATTGCACAATGTGAGGATGAAACCGTCAAATGTGAGAAAAAAGTAAGGAAATCATCCAATGTGACAAAAGAACTGTCAGATGTGATGTTAGAACTGCACAATGTGAGGATGGAACAGTCAAATGTGAGAAAAAAGTAAGGGAATCACCAAATGTGAGAAAAGAACTGTCACATGTAATGTTGGAACTGCACAATATGAGGATGGAACCGTCGAATGTGAGAAAAAAGTAAGAGAACCACCCAATGTGACAAAAAATCTGTCATATGTGATGTTAAAACCGCACAATGTGAGGATGGAACCGCCAAATGTGAGAAAAAAAATAAGGGAACAACCAAATGTGAGAAAAAAACTGTCACATGTGATGTTGGAACTGCACAATGTGAGGATGGAACCGTCAAATTTGAGAAAAAAGTAAGGGAACCACCAAATGTGAGAAAAAAAACTGTTACATATGATGTTTGAACTGCACAATGTGAGGATGGAACCGTCGAATGTGAGAAAAAAGTAAGGGAACCACCCAATGTGACAAAAGAACTGTCATTTGTGATGTTAGAACCGCACAATGTGAGGATAGAACCGCCAAATGTGAGAAAAAAAAGTAAGAGAACCACCAAATGTGAGAAAAGAACTGTTATATGTGATGTTGGAACTGCACAATGTGATGATGGAACCGTCAAATGTGAGAAAAATGTAAGGGAACCACCAAATGTGAGAAAAAAACTGTCACATGTGATGTTAGAACTACCCAATGTGAGGATGGAACCGTCAAATGTGAGAAAAAAAGTAACCTGTTGTAGCAGGTTATCTACTAGTGGGTACCGTACCCCCCCTTTTTTGGGGGGGGGGGGGGTACAGTAGAATTACTCTCCTTTGAAAAGTACTTGGCAGATATATTTGCCAAACTCAATTTAGATTTTTCGTTATATTCAATTGACTTTAATACCTGAAAATGAAATAATATCATGAAAAGGTATATCATATATTTTCCAAATATAAAAAATATATTTACTCACAATAAAACTAATTGAAATTTTGTGATATAAATATAGGTAAAATTCATATAAGAGATGGGAAGTTTTAAATTTTTATTTTTTATATAAGATCTCATATCATAGCTTAAAATTTTGAACAACTTATTGTTTTTCTCTTGTCAAGTACATAACCCTTGATATGTTGCCACGTGATATACTTCATTTTTATTTGATTCATTTTATATAATTGTAGTAGGCCTTTTTTATACAATGTTGGGCTGGGTTACCTCCTGCGGTACTGGGCCTAAGTGTTCTGAGTAAAGGAGTTGAGACCGGTCCAACTGCAACTCACATTGGTCCGGCTTGTGCACAATCTATGCCTCCTTTTTACCAGACTTTGATCACGTTCCCATGGTAAGCAGAGTCACTGTAGGGAGTTATGGCAGGCAGATATAATAAAGATGGCACAAGAAATACTAGACAGAATAAATAAAAAGAAGCAGAAAGAAGCTCCCCCGTACACAAAAGGAACAAAAATAAATGGGGAAATAATAATAATGGACTTCCTGAATCAAGGAAGGAAAAATCAGTTTGCCACTTCAAGTGAGGCTACGGAGCTTGAAACTGAGAAGGGAAACCACTTCCTCAATGCGAATAATCTCTCCAGGAAAAGAAATTAATTGTTTTAAGGAATGGGCCTAAATGGTTTATGTTCAGTGAGAATCCTTTTTCTTTGTGTAGAGAGCAGGGCTTTAGAAGGAGAGAGGATATCAACCTTTTGGTGCATGCCTGCCATTCTAAGTTCTCTCTTTTTCTTTTTCTTTCTTTTGTTTTTTTTTTATTTTTTTTTTTTTTCGTTTCTTTCTTGATGCCTAATCCTGCCTTATGATTTTCTCCTAGAAATTCTATTACCGTCCATATATCCCCCTTCCCCCCTGTGCATGACAAGGGCTCCTTTTATAGTGCCTGCCGTGACTGGTTTTTACTATTTTAGCCTTTAACCACATTTGTCTGGTATGAATGTCCTTGTCGACCACTACTGGTTCTTCAGTCGTTCAGCCATTACCATTTACCCATGCTGGCTGTGCCACTTCCCATTACTAGACAAAGAAAGCTATTTTGTTTGTTTATCTGTCGTGGCCCTCCTACCTGTTACAGTGCGAGTGTTCTCTCTCTCTCCATCTCTCATGGCATGCACCTAGTGGCTCCAGCTCATCCTTACTTCTTTTGGGCGGCATGTCATCCTAGCAGGACATTTCCCTCAAAAGAGCCTGAGCAGGAGTCCTGAAATAGGCTTTTCCCTCTCTCTACCGCTAGACCATGTCCTCTTACCTCTGACCCATGATCTCACCACGCCCTGTATTGGCTAGGTACAGGCTGATGACGTCTGAGCCTTGCACGTGCTTCTCTTCCATATATGTTTAAAGCTTGCCTGCTGCTCACGCATTTGCCATGATCTGGAAGCCAGTCTGTACATTCTACCAGTCATTTTTTTGGCTCCTTGTGGCGTGGGCTGTTTTCTAATTTCCCATTCTTTATGCCTTGCTTCCTTTGGGACTGGGCTTTGCCAAATTGTGGGCTTTCCTTCCATCAGGCTACTTTTTACTCCTTCCGTAGGTTTGCTATCATTTCTTGCCATACCACTTTGTCATCCTACTGTGAGGTTATCTAACCCAATCCTGTTGGGCCTCTTTGAGCCTGCCGTTTACTCTTTTCCCAATGACTAGGTATGGTCATTGGTCTTTCTATTACATTACTTGCGAGCTCTTGTGTCCTATTTGTTTCCTCTTGGGCATTCTTGGTCCATTTGCTTTCCTCGGGCTTCCTTGGCCCTTTTCCCCAACTTCATATTCTCATGGGATTTTACTAACTTCTTTGAGCTTCCCCAACCCAATTACCTTATTCCTCATCCTTGGGGCTCATGGGCTTGCCATCAAACCCTTACTTTCTTTACTTGCATTACTTCGGGCTTGCAATGGACCATTCTCACTTTTCTACATCACATACTGCTCATGAGTTTGCTATTTTTCTCTTTCCGGGCTCTTTTAGGCCCATTTGCTCCTCAAGGCCCATTTGTTAATTTCATGAGCCTAAGATCCATTATTCCTGCCGCTTGGGCTTAATGGTTTTCTATTCATTTACTAACTCTTTTTTGTCTATGTTGCTGGGCTTCTTTTTTCTACTAGGCTCCCAAAATGAGCATCAACAATAATACAAGTCACTAACTCATGCGATGCACAGAATAGTTTAACAAAAGTCAACTAAAATTATTTTAAAATGAAATCAAACATTAAAGAAAAATTAATTTGCTCCGTATCAATTATTGCAAAAATGGTAGAACAATGAAAAATATTTATTGAAAGCTTCCTCTATCATACAAATGCTAATAAGAAAACTCTACACGACCACAATAAAGATAAAATATAAGAGCCAAAGGAAACAAATATCAAGAGAATACAATGACCGATAAAGAGAGAAGAATATCATAGTAAACAGTAATTATCAAATAACACTTGTGTGTAAATATCTACACTACAACATTAGATATAGTAATTACAACAACAATAACAAACTTAATCAACCACATCTCGGTGGAAAGTTCAACGCCAGTCAGTTCCAAGTCACAAACATGAACAATTGGCTCCATATCATCTACATTTACATGGAAATTTGGGCTTCAAGGCTTTGGCAACATCAATGCAATATTGTGAATAACCCTCGCCCTTGAGCTATGTGCTCTATAAAAGCCTACCAAGGATTATTTTTAAGAAAAAAAATTCAAACTCAAAAACTAAACACAATTATTTTACAAAACATGTTGTTTTTCTATGACTTAATTTTTTTTATAATATATCCCTCCTTGAAATAGACAATATTCAATGTTGTCTACTGTTCAAATTTGTGTAGTTTGACTAATTTAAATTTCCTAGTTCTATATTCAACCAAGAACCATAAATAAAATTAAAAGGAGGAAGGCTGGTTTAAGTGAAGAAAAAATAAAGTCCTCCAAAAAAAATTCAAACTCGTGTCAATAGCAAGCATCACCTCCCAAAAATTTGGGCACTTTTTTTTAGCCAAAAAAAAAAAATCCATTTTCAATGCACTTCTTAAACAATTAGCTCAATCTAAAATACAAATAGATTGTACAATAATAAGCTTATGAATTGCCGATAGCTCCCACAGTTCAATTCGAAGATTCAACTTAAATCAATCAATTGGTAGGACAACCCAAGAAAAATCATAGAATTAACACTACATGTATTGTGACTTTGAGAAAAAAAATTTGATGAATTGATAATGGTGACAATGAGAGAATAAAAATTTATATGAAAAAAATAATATGAAGAAATTATATGTGTATGCTATGATGTTACTAACATCTCTATCAAAATTTGAAGGAGGAAAATAGAATAAAATATATTGTAAAAAATAATATATAAACTTGATGCAACCATTTCTCTAATGTTAAAGTGAAAAAATATTGTCCACTCTCACAACAACTCAAAACATTTACTTAATATATTATATCATCCATGCCATCCAGCCACCACTTCCATTCTAGGTTATCATCTCTAACCACCCTCTGAAATTTTGTGGTTGTTTATGCTTCCTACCCAGCACAAAATTTTGTTCCCCACCATTAAACAAAACTTCACAATTTCGCAGACAATTCTTGCCATCTTTTAGAGATCTTAAACCAATCATTTTCATTGCAAAAACCAAAGTGCACAATCAGTAGTTTGGCCACTATAAACAATACAATAAACTGAACTATAGCAAATCTTGGTAACACAAAATCTCATATAGGATGTAAAAACATATTCTAGGAGGTAATAAACAACAAATTTTTAATATAAATAGTTAGAGACTTCCTTTTAATTTGGAGTATGTACATTTTTTCTTAAAGAATATAATCATATGAAACTTGAAAGCAAGTTCAAAGAATAGATGTAGTACATAAAAGCCAATCATTCATTTTAAGTTGGAGAAACAAAATCCATCCTGGTTCAATTGAGAAGACATAAAAAAAAATGACAGTCATGTTTTTAGTTTTTACATTGCACAAAAAATGACATTGAAAAAATAAGGCCAACAAACACATCTCACCCAATTTAAATCAACAACACAGTATCACATTCCTTACTTATCTTCCTCCTTACCACCCTCCATGTATTATGACTTCTAGAATAACAACAAAAAATCACTTAGGAATTTTATCAAGCAGCTTGTGTAAATGTAAGAAAAACAACACTTAATGAAAGTGGACATCAATGAGAATGATCTTTTACTTTTTAAAATAGTAGGACAATAATCATGAATCACTGCAAAACTTCCAAAAAACTCTATAAAAAAGAGAATTTTAAAAAGAAAGAGATTACCGTGTTGCAACAACACCAAACTCCATGAAACCAAGGGTTGTTTTTTCTCTCTCAAGGCCTACGCAAGCTCCTCTATGCCTAAAAATTGAAAAACATGGAATGAGGTTTTTGTAGGTACCTATGTATTTTTTATACCACATAAACAGGCAAGTTTGGTTATGAGGTTAAAAGATTCCATGAACAAAAAATGCATGTATTTCAACCATTACTGCCACATTAACATATAACAAACACCTATGAGTATAGTTCACCGGCATTCTATCAAACACATGTTCAGCAATCTCAAACGACTATACTTACCAACCCCAACCTTAAAAAAAAAAAAAAAAAAAAAAAAAAAAAGGCCTCAGAATCCAAAATAGCAGTAGCCCAACATAACATTTCATAGGCTATCATATAAGAAAACCCAGAGATTATAATAATTTATAGAAAAGGAAAACCTATGTAATATGAAGACGACAATAACAATATATATCAAACCAAAACAAACCCAAAATTGAAATCAAATAGAAGAATCCTAGGAAACCAAAAATCCAATAAAAATTGCATAACCAAAAAAGGGAAAAAGAAAATCCAAACCAATGTAAAATGAAGACGATAAAAATGAAAAAAAAAAAAATATATATATATATATATATATATCAAACTAAAGAAACCCAGAATTGAAACCAAATAGAAGAATCCTAGGAAACCAAAAATCCAATTAAAATTGCATACCAAAAAAAAAAGGGAAAAAGAAAATCCAGTACCCAAAATTTCATGATTCTTTTATGCCATAGCTTTGACAACAAAGGAAGAAGAAGAAGACATGGAAACTCTGCAAGAAGAAAAAAAAAAAAACTTGAATTAAGAGAATAGAGGAAGAGGCAAAAAAGCGTACATCAAAGCAGTGATTGGGTTTTTGGGCTTATTGGGATACAAGTTGGCCATATTATTTCACATATAGAAAAAACGAATAACAATAACAATAACAATAACAATAATATGATTATGATTATGATTATATTGTTTTTATCTTCCTTTCAATATAAAAAAGAGTACAAAAAATAAATTACCCAAAAATATAGTTAAATAAGATATCAATTTTTAAGATCACAAAATTTAGTTCACTATCATCATAAAAGAATGGGAAAAAAACTAAATGTTATGGACCATAATTATTTTAGGTACCGTAAATAATCATTATGAATACAAAATGTGCATGTGAAACTGTTAAGAATGAATATATTGTACTATCCCATATAGATCTAATGTGAGAAGGAAAAAAAATAAAACAAAAAAAAATAAAAAATAAACTTTAAAATGGGTTAGATCAAGTTAGCTCATTTTTACTCCTAATAATCCAATTTGGTATTAATCTTTGGTTTATTGAGTTCGGTCCAATTTTTTAAAGTTAGACAAAACACATACTTTTACAGGGTATTTAGTAGTACATCTGGCATAAAATTATGCCTAATTTTTCAGACCTCCTCTGTGTGAGTGTGTTAAAAAAACTTAGTACTCTCAACAAACAAACAAAAAAATGCTTAGTTTTTGATATTGCTAAATTGATGTCATTGGCAAAGATAAAAGTGAGCAAATACAAGAAAATTGTATTTTTGAAATTGTTGAAATTGAAGTCGTTTTTTTTTTTTTTTTGGATGCAAAATCGAAGTCGTTAAGAGAGATGAAAGTTAGCAAATATATGTAGTTACTAAATTGGCATTAAAGTATATGAGAAATTATTGTGAAAAAAAAAAAAGAAAAAAAAAAAAAAAAAGGCACCAATAATGGTAGTGGAAAAGGTGCTCAGTAAGCCGATTAGAGTGTAGAATGAAAACTTGTTAGCTCATCATAACATTGAAAGAGATGGAGAGCTTAACTAGTGAGTTACTATCTCGTTGCTTTGAAATCAAGAGTGCAACTTCTCAGATGGGTTGCCAATTATCCAAGTTCCCTCTATGTGAAGCCACTTTGACACTAAGCCCCTCTTTTTTACATGCATAAAAAAAACAAATAACAATAACAATAAAAATTATAATAAAAATAATAGTAATAGTAATAGTAGTAGTAGTAGTAAGAACAAAGTTTGACTACAAACTTGGCTGCAGCCTAAAACTACAACTCCACCCAATATTTTTTTATTTAATGTGAATTTTAACAAAATCACCATTGTTTTACATATTTTCTATTCTTGCAAAATTTCCAGAAGATCAAATATCTATAGTTATATCATCAATTAAATGTTTAAACTTCAAGTTTTTGTAGTCTAAAATCATGTATAAAAAATAAGTTTATAAATTGAATAATAAATAATATCTTATTGATACGAAATTTGAAATGTGTGTTAACAACATAAATATATATATATATATATATATATATGTGTGCAATTTAATAGTTATACTTTCAAAATATGTAATTATGTTAATTTTTTTAGTAGGTAACAACTAAGTTTGTAACTAAACTTTATCCTAATAATAAAATGAATATATTGTCTTTATCTTCCTTTAATTACAAATAAGAAGAAAAAAAAAATTAACCCAAAAGAAAAGTTAAATAATACATAAATTCTTTAGATTGCACAGTCCATAGTTACTGTCATCAGAAAAGAATGAGAAATAAACTATATGGCAGGGACCATAATTATATATTTATAAGGGATTTTTAAAATATATATATATATATATATATATATATATATGGAATTTGTTTAAATTGTTTTGCCGATTGTATATGGAGGAATTATGAGCTAAAGGATGGGTAGTTATTTATTTTTAGGTTCTATGTATCAAATTTCTAAAGATTATATTTAAATTTTAGGAAGGTCAAAATATTTGGGGAGTCTGTGTGTAAATTTTAGAGAAGTGCTGCGTCTAGAATATTTTGATAATATTTTCACAACAAATCATATGTGATTAATTGTTATTGGTTCTAATTTGAACATACTATTAAAATTACTTTTTTGCCCTACTAATAATAACCTGCCACTTAAAATTTTTTTTTAAAAGTGTTGTAAAAATATTGTTAGCATAGCATTTCTCTAAGTTTTAACACTAATTATAATTATTACTATTTTTAACGGAAATTTTAAAAAGTCTAGGGGGCCAACTAGCTCTGCCCCAGTCGCCACCATATATATAATAGCCTACCACCAATGATGACAATGGTAGAGGTTTAGTAAACTGATGAGAACTTGTTGGCTCATTATATTAGTGAAGACATGGAGAGCTTAACTGGTGACTTACCATCCCATGGCTTCGAGATCGAGAAAGCAACTTCTCACATGGGCTGCCAATTATTCGAGTTCCCTCCCAATAAACTCTGTTTGACACTAATAAGCTAGGATGTCTGCCCCCATATAATAGCTTGTCACATATGAAGTAATCCCAGATACCCTACGCCAGGTTGGTTTTTCAGTCATATTTTATATTATTGTAAGTAGAATAACTTTGTCTGGATGTTGAGTTTTAGAGGTGAGGCCGCGTTAGAGTCCCATAGATATGGAAAATGATATGAGTTTATGTAATGGTGGAACCTCTCCTAATAACTTAAAGCTTCTACCATAATTAAGATAAAACTATATGAATAATACATTGGCTCGTCTTGAATCTAGAAACTGATATTATTGAATTTGTAGAAAGCTTCCTATAAATTTTTGAAAAAAGAATTAGAAATAATTGGTCTTGCAGTTGGCTGCAGAAACCGGTAGTTAACAAGAAGAAATGATGGTGCAATAGGTTTCAAGCAAGAGCGGAGAGGTTGAATACATTTCCATTTATGTTTGAAAGTGTAACGTATTGCAATTATTCTTATTAGTGGATTGGTTGGTGCTATAGGCCGTTTAGAGGTTTGTTGCCCAATTTTGACTTTTTCTTTCCGTAAACACTTTGTGGTGTTTGGGAGCTTGTGTTTGCTATTGGGATTTGCTATTGTAATTGTGTATCTATATATATATATATATATATATATATATATATATGCTAATTGGCTAACCAAATCAACAGTGGGCTTAAAATTGGGATTGGGGTCTAAGTATTAATTTCTCACAAGTAGTCATATCATATGGGATGAAAAAAAAGGTCAATCCCCAGCCTTCTGAATGACAATTTATTGCATAGAAGTAAACGTATTATCCTTGTTTCTTTTTTGCCATGGCCAACTATAGGCACTGTCTAAAATTATTTGCGTGTGTTGGACCTCAAAATCAGTAAAGAGAGGTTCTCTCAACTAAGGCTATCTACACTACGAATAAAATGGTTAAATCTTACTCTTCTTGCTGGTCCCGGTACCAGTAGTGTCCAGGTTAAATCTTACTCTTTTTGTTTTTCAAAAATAAAAATGAAATAGAAGAGAACCTATCTTCAGTTATTTTAAGGTCAAAAACTAATAGTTTCAATACATAAATTATATAAATAAAGTCTAAGTGACCTAAAAATTTCGCTAATGTTTTTCTTAATAGTTCGAGTAACATGTAGTTGATGCATAAGTAAAAATAATATGTTATCATACAATAATGTGAAAGTGAAGCATTGTGAAGAATATTGTGTCTCTAACATGATTTTTATTTTGTTAACTAACCAGTTTGCAAATACACAATCTTTTTATTCCATTTTCATGTAAGTAACATTTCATTTTTTTTCCCTATCTTTTCCACTCAAACCACTCAAATGAGAGAGAGGGAGAGATAGCGACCGAACTTCTCTACGCAAATTGGGTACTCACATCAATCTTCACATAAACCATTAAATTGAAGCCCTATAGCCACATATCACCTTCATCCCCATCCTTTCCTCCATTAATGGCCATGGTCTACAACCATATCGCTGAAGTGGTGAAGTCCTAACGCAGTCTTTCAAATATTTTGTAATGGGTGTCTTGGGAAAGTTTAGAGAGGGAGAGATAGCGACCTAACTTCACAAATCGCACAAGCTGGGTAGTAACAACGCGTCGTCGTTTCCAATTACTTGCGTCTTGTGTGTCACTAAACTGCGTTGTTTCATCATTCTTCTTAACTTGAATCTCTAATATTTATATACCTATGATACCAAGTTAAATTTGTAAGTAATATTATACCGTTAATAATTTTTTGTTAAATTATTTATTTTTTTCCCAAAATCACACTGTTAGATTACAGTTTTGGATTTGTTAAAATTTATATCTAATAAAAAAAATATTAAATAGTATAACATAATTTAAAATTACACCAAATATAACTTAAACTAATTTTCAATGCCTACCAAATAATTTTAATGTTTACCAAACTTAAGAGTAGCATTATATAATGCTACTCTTAAGTTTAGATCACATAATAATCAAGTAAATTTTCTCTCCATAAAAAAAAAAAAAAAAATCAAATAAATTAATGAGCTACTATATCATCAGAATAGTTTGCTTGCAAACTCTTCAATGGCCTCCTCCCCTTTTTTTGAAGAAGATAATGCAGCAAGATGCTTGAGTTCTGAAAGACTCCTGCCAAGCTGTAGTGCCACCTTTATCTTAAATAGTTCCCCGTTCTCTCTTCTCTCAACTTCTCTCAAACTTATATTTGATTCTATAATCTCTTGCATGAGCCTAAAGAAACCAGCATTGCTCCTATACATCTCAAACACCATCCCAACTTGCCCTCCATGCTCCACTGTGTTTACCACGCTTGCCAAAACTCCAGCAATGACCGCAAGCATTACAGCCCATGCCCCATGAGTAGTCCCCAAAAAACTAGACCCTAAAGCCGCAAGGCCAGTCAATAAAGGGCCAGAAATTGCTAAGATCTTGTTAACTTTCAAGGCTCTTTGACTCAACCTCAAGTACTCAGCCACATCCTTCCTCTTCAAAACCCAACAATCTCTCTCATTTCCTCTTCCAACTTTCCATCCCAGCCATTCCCATCAATTTCTTCACCAAGTCTCTCTAATCTTCTTTGTCTTTTTGGAGGCCACCACACTGTAGGTTCCACAGTTTTTGGAAATTTCTCAATCATCGCACCTAGTAAAGGAAGTGGGTATGCCTTATCTAATGCCAAAACTTTCTCCATTGCTTCATTGATCACATCTATATTAGTCACCTTGTAGAGAGAAATAGTTGTTTGCATCTCTCTATAAAGCTGCTTAAATAATCTAGCGGCGTTTCGCTGTTCTTCACCTAGTTGTGAAGGCTGTATCTTGTTCATCACCACCAACATGACAGTGGCTGCTAAATATAGCAAGGTAGAAGATACCTTTAGTGCCACAAGAGGTGCACCAGTGCCTCCAGTTGTTGCTAGTCCAGCAATGGTTGCAGCAGTCAGAGTTATTGAATTAATAGATGTTAGCAACAGGTGGTTCCAGTTGTCACGTTGTGCTCCAATATTCTTATGCATCTCCACTCTATCAGCAACGGCCTCCAAGATTGCATAAAACTTAGCAACCACCAATGCTTCCGGAGGATTTGTGCTCTGCCTTTTACTAGTATTGAGATTGATCACAGAGTTGTGATCCTTCTCCAGCTCCTCAGCCAAACCTCTACTAAAGATTGGTGGTATAAAGAGAGGACTCATCTGGGTTTTGGGTGCATTGGCTGTGGCTCTAATACTTCTTCTACAACTACATGATGAAAATGGACCCGTTGAGTACAAGAATATTGGAGCTTGAAGGATTGGCATGCTCACAATCTAATAATGGTCTTTTATTGAGTTCTTCTCCAGGCTTTGATGGTGTTGTGAATGTTTTTGACTTAGCGGATGAGTATGGTGAATTGGGGTGGAGTTGTCCTTTGGCTTTGTTATATATAAAGACTAAAGAGCATTACGTAAGAGACGCAATCTTTTTCACAACTTGTTAAGGTGACAGATTATAACTCGAGTAATATTACTTTCACACTACTTTTATTACTATACACAAACACAACAGTTAACAACCCTTTAAATCTCTTGTTCCGTAAATATAGACCGTGGGGGAAATGTGCAGAATAACCATGTGAGGGAGGACAATATAGTAAATTAACAATGAAAATTTTTGATTTAGTAAAGTAGCATCTCGAGTTTTAGAAACTCGAGATCCAAATTAAAACTCGAGTCTCAAAGACTCGCTTTGCAAGTCTTTGGGCTGCTAAGGTGGACAGAAAATGCAACGTAGATCTCGAGTCTAAGAGACTCGATTTCTAAACCGAAGAGGAACTTGAGAAACTGAAGAACTGAAGACCGATGTTGATCTCATCCCGAACGGAACTGAAGAACTGGAACTGGATCCAGATCGGGATCCCGATCGCGATCGCGATCTGGATCAGGATCGCGATCGGGCTCACGATCTGGATCCGGATCGCGACAGGGATCGCGAACTGGATCCAGATCGCGATCGCGAACTGGATCGCGATCCCGATCGGGAATGCGATCTGGATCCAGATCGCGATCGCGAACTGGATCGCGATCCCGGATCCAGTTCGCGATCCCGATCGGGATCACGATCTGAAGATTGGGATCCCGATCGCGATCGCGATCGGGATCGCGAACTGGAACTGGATCCAGATCGCGATCCAGTTCGCGATCCCTATCGCGATCCTTATCGCGATCCGGATCCAGATCGTGAGCCCGATCCCGATCTTCTTCTTTTCTTCTTCTTCTTTTCTTCTTCTTCCCCGTGGACTTCTTCGTGTGTGAGCTCTGGAACTCGAGTCTCTAAGACTCGAGTTCCACGTGGAGTTTTTATCCACATCATTTCATCAAAATTCTGGAACTCGAGTTTTTAAAACTCGATTTGCAATTGAACTCGAGTTTTAAAAACTCGAGATGCTAGTTTTAAAAATTATTTTGAAACCGGCCAACTTACTAAAATGTTGAATATTTAATGGTAAATGGCAAGGGTGTCCTAGACCGTGTAACTGAACCCCTTAAAACATGGGTTTGGAGCTTTCTACACTCGTGGCTTTAGAAATTGCCACCACTTACCGTATAATCTGGGTTTGGGAGATTGCAGTATTGCACTGTTCGTACAATTTGGTTTGCTCAGAGTTGAGGTCTTTTATGTTGACTTTGAAACAGCCATAACGAGTAGAACCTTGAAACATCCAACAACTTAAAGACAAAAAATTGTCGCATAAACCATTCTATATTTGAAATAAATATAGAGATTTCAATGAGAATTAGACCACTTGCATTTATTTATTAATCCAGTATAATATATTTATATTATAAAAAAAAGAACGCATGGAAATCACGACTCATTGGTGACATAATTTCATTTCAACATATTTCTCCACCATTCACATGTGTTCTTCGAACTATCTCCACTTTTTATAGGGAATATGTCAGGAGAATGAAATACCAAT
Source organism: Lithocarpus polystachyus (assembly GCA_033629205.1). NCBI lineage: Eukaryota > Viridiplantae > Streptophyta > Magnoliopsida > Fagales > Fagaceae > Lithocarpus > Lithocarpus polystachyus. The sequence continues at coordinate 88,834,933 of CM066166.1, forward strand.
AAATATAAACAAATCTTATCCAAAATTTGTTCGAGACATTGAGCTAAATGTTCTTTGGCATATCTCTCTCAAAACTTAAAAAAATAAAAAATAAAAATAAAAACTCATAAATATATATATATATATATATATATATTTTAGAGAATTTCAACTTATGGTGTCTACTCCTGATGAGTACTCTTTATTATCAGATCAAGACACCAATCGATTTTTGGTGTAAACGATAATTGAACCTGAGATCTCTTATTCAACCATAAAAAATTTTATCAGTTGAGCGAACTGAAATCCACAACTCATATATATTTACCAACAAAAAAAAAAAAAAAACTCATATATTATATTAACATGGATTTTCTTTTTCTTCTTTTTATATAACATGGATTTGCTTGAATAATCATTGATTTTGTTCAAAAGGCAGTTTGTTTCTTGAGCACAAGGACGTAGCTAGCATTGGACTAAATTTTTAAAAAATTATATTATATATATATATATATATATATGTGTGTGTACTAATTTTAGCAATTTTGTTCTATAAAATTACATTTTTTTTCCCTTAAACAATATCATTAATTCTTTTAAGAGTAATGTTATACTCATAAATTTTTTTACGACATTTTTACAAACTGTTTTGGTAGCAGATTCTTATTGGTTCGCACATGAACCCACCACTCACATCATTTTTTTACTTACAAGTAATCACTTATTACATCAATAATTTATAATAAAATTTGTAGTGCTAGTATTTTCCTCATTTTAGTGACTATAAAAAAATTTATAGATCTAAAATCTAAAACAAAATATACAAACCCCAAAAATATAGCTCAACAACAAAAATTACCAATAATAAAACTTTAAAAAAATTAAGCTCAATTAACCAATTTTATTTAAAATAAACAACCCTATCATTTAAAAAATTCTAAACAAAAATAATTTTTTTCTTACCGACACACACACCAAAAAAAAAAAAAAAAAAATCTCAGCAACTATGCAGTAGCAGAGTCAAGGGTTGAAACCATTGCACACAGCCAACAGTAGCTACCCCCTTAACTCAAAGCTCTGACTCCGTCCCTGCTTGGGCATATCGATTTTTTAATTCTAGTACAAAAACAAATGAAGAAAAAAAGAACACTCAGATATCCCAAAATAGTTTTGCACATCATTTCTGAAAGTCTTGAACATCCAGTACATTGTCAATCCACAAATCTTGAATATCTGTAACTCTGAATTACGAACATATATTTAATAAATAGTAACTACATATCCTTCTAATTTTTATTCCCTTTTTTTTAATACCACCTTTGTGACGCACATAAAATGCACACCACTTTCACATGTCCAGGACAATTCATCTTGTTTGTTCATTATAAACAATAAAAACTCACACTCGGTACCCGATGCCAAACAATTCCTCAACCACACTTATTACCAAGACAGTTTGGCAATTTTCACACTCAGTTTGCAATGAATGTTATAGACTCTTCTAAGCAGGCCCTGCTCTTAGGTGTAGATGAGTTTATGGATATAATGTTTTATGGTCATGATGTTATATTTAAACCTCAACCATATAAGGTGAGTCCCATAGTTCGATCAACATTCAAAACTCAAGGTGGTATATTATCAATATCATGCAAGTATATGCAAGAGGGACCTAAGTGTATATGTGAAGTTTTGATACATTAGATAGAAATGCTGCATACAACAATAGTAAATTTAAGAATTATTGATTCATATGTTTTTTATTTCTTGGGACTGTCGCTCTCACATGCTTTTGTGGGCTCGCTAGCAGGCAAGAACTTACACCTCGGAATGGAAGCAAAGCAATCTTTGACAAATCCTTGGTTGTTGAAATTGACATAATCTGAGCAAAACTTAGGTACAGTACTTAAGTGTTGTTCCTTAAGTTTCCTTTTTAAGATTCTACCATGTAGATTTTTTCTCATAGGAAGGAAATGTATTTTTTAATTAAGTAACCGCATGGCTGAATCTTAAGAGGGTAACTTAAAGAACAACACTTAAGGTATTGTACCTAAGCTTTGTCTATCTTGTAGCAATCCAATTGACAATTCTCTTGTTTGCACACTTCCATGAAAACATTTTAAAATTACAAATGACAAATGCTTAGCGAAGCATGAAATCATTGATAAATAATCCACAGATACCAAACAGAGAGTCAGGATTGATATTCAATTATTTAAAAATACATGAATGCTTAGACATCATCTATGAGCCACAAAGAACTAGCTAGCACAAACCGTGCATTTGTCCCATCTGAAGACTCAATTTCCTTGTTTTCATTTCGCCTTTGTCAATGCCATGGATCTTGCTCGTAGATTCAGAAATATTCCCCTAAAAAATTTATTAAAAAAAAAAAAAAAGGAAAACACCACTTTCATTTTGGCAATTAACAGAAATGAACAGTAATTAAGACAAAATTCATGCACATAAGTAGAGCAAAAGGGAGTTATAGATACCAGCCAAATGCAATGAAGCTATGGAAAATGACGCGAAACTGCAACGGCACATACTGGTGATTCACCCACCCAACAACTGGCCAGAACTGTTTGAAATGATTAAGGTAATATTAGGATACAATTCATGTTTTCACGAAACGTATTACAAGAATTCATAATGAGAACAGAGCAATACCGTCCAAGCTGTAAGCTGCACTGATGGATAATCCTTCTTAATTTTAGTTTTCACATGCATCCAGGGTCTTCCTGCATTCACATTCCTTTTTCCAATTATTACAAGCAGTAAATTGTACAACTTTATATCATGATAGAGATGCTACATGATAGAGATGCTGCATTCACTTTCCTTTTTCCAATTATTCACATTCCTTCTTACATGCTTCTTTCAGGCTGATTGTTTTTGAAAACTTGAGAGATGTTTGACAAATAAAATTTATTTAAGAGTTGACACCAGAAAAAATCCTAACAATATATGTATATATATTCTTTAAGGCTGATTGTTTTTGAAAACTTGGTAGTTGTTTTGACATTAAATTTATTTAAGAGCTGACAATAGAACAATCCTATATATATATATATATATATTGCATGCACCTGGCACGTCTTTCCACACCAACCTTTCCCCCTCCCAACCAAGAAAAAGAAATACTGCATACATTAAGGACCGACCCAGGGAAAAAACTACATTTGATTACTTTAAAAACAATTACAAATAATCTGTTATTGGCTCCACTTGTATGTCTCGGTGTCTGGATTCTTTATATAACACTTATATGTGATAGACTTACCCTCAATAACCAACCCATAGTAAACCATAAAGAGCAAGTTGTTCCAAGGTGAAGATGTCAACTGTTCCAGCACCACCTGAAATAATTTGATTAGGCAGTTTAGAATAACCTCTTTGCTCTTCTTCTAGGCTAGGATGACTTAATAGATTAAATGACCAGTGGCTGCTTACTCAGGCTCTGAGTACTAACTCCTAGTTTCAAGATAATCTGTACCTGATTAACCTTATACATTCTTGGATATATAAAAAGGAAAGCAAACTTCTGTTTAAAATGAACATCAAGGAAAAGTGGCATATAGTTGCGAAGATAAAAAAAACAAAATAATTGAGAATTTGAAATTTTTTCAGTATTTTGGTTTGCAATGATTATGCTAAAATTTCAGATAGCTATTCATCACTTCTGCCCACTCAGTAACCAACCAGAGCATGAGGATGGGTAGCATACCTTCTTGGCTACTGTTTTTGAGTCCCTCTTGCCCTTGAAAATTTTGTCCAGTAAAATATACAGGAAATGCCCAAAAGGTCCAAGATATAAGACTCCAAAAAGCTGCAGATAGCTATGTTAGAAATTAGGAAGTAAGACTGGAAAGATAGATGAAAAAGTAGATAGAAACATGAAAATCAAAATATAAGTAGTTGACATATATACAACTCCATGAAATTAGCATCTTTAAATTTTTAGTACATTAATATTGTCAGGTAAATTCAAATAGTGCATTCATACACATCCAAACAATTTTAATCAACCTTTTTTAACAGTTTTAATTTTTAAACAGAGACATAAATTGTCACCTAATAATAATTGCACTTTTTTTTATTATTATTTATAAGTAATGAAATTTCATTCATCAAAAGGGAAACACTCATGTACACCGGGGGTGTACTCGGGATTAGTACAATCACTCTTTCAAATTACAATGTTCAAGCATATCTAATAATTTAGAGCAGAGGAGAGCTTTAAAAGCTACACTCCAATCCAGTAAAGTGTTAAAAAGGAGAGATTTAATCCCAAGAATAGACTGTTCAAATCCCATCTCACATTTCTTTCCTGCCAAAGACACCACATAATGCAATATTGCAATACAGCACAACCCTCCAAAAAGCTATATTATGATGCATACCAAAGACACCTTGCTAAGCTGCTAACAAATCAAAAACCCTCCGTGGCCTATCCCAAAGAAGACCAAACAAACTCCACACCATTGACCATAGCCCGCACACTACGGGAGAATGAAGAAGCAGATGGTCCACTGAATACCCACTCTGCTAACACGTATAGCACCAATCAACAATGATAATAACTTTCTTCCGTAAATAATCAAAAGACAAAATCTTCCCTAAGGCGGCAGTCCATGAGAAGAAAGCTACCCTAGGATGAACCTTTGAACACCAAACCAACTTCCAAGGAAATAACATGCCAATAGTCGAGGAGAGGGAAAGGTAGTACCCACGCACTTCAAAACCCTGGCTCTTGGCTAGTCTCCAACAGAGAGTATCAAAGACTCCAATTCCTAATCTTGGACTGATCTAAAGAACTAGACATCCCAATGAAGCCTCCCATTTGGGAAATGCATAACCTCCACTATAGAGACTCCTTATCATGACTAATTCTATATTAACTCTTGGAAGGCCTCTTTAAGTGGACAATCACCACACCACAAATCATGCCAGAATTTTACTCTAGTACCATTGCCTACCTCGAATTGTATAAACTGAGAAAAAGTCAATCACTCCTGTCTTATGGATTTCCAGAGACTTCACGCCATAAGGACCCGACACCCCTTCTGTACACCAACCAACCCCATTAACTCCCATACTTTACCTCTATGACCCTCCTTCATAGATGATCTCTCTCAGTCCCATCTCTCCACAAGCATTTCCCTAATAATGCTTGGTTGAATCTTCTCAGATTCTGAACACTCAATCCACAAACTGAAGCTGTTTACAAATCTAAACCCAATTAACCAGATGGAATTTAGGTTCCTCACCAATCCCACTCCATAAGAAATCCCTTTGAAGCTTCTCCATACAGTTGGCCAGCTCCACCAGAATGGGAAAGAGAGAATAATTGCACTTATAATCCTTATATTGAAATCAATCATGAGCATTGCAAGCAAGCATGACTTGCAATGCACGCCATGCATTTTCCATTAGGGTGGCATACTTTTGGCGTGATCCATCCACCTCACAACTAGGTTTCGTGATTACATAGTTCTCCAGACTGCATGCCCAAATACCAAAAGCCTGCTTGAGGGATTGATTTTCCGACAGGTCTTGAAGAACCAAATTTGTGCCATGCCATTAATTTATATTGAACCTAAAGGTCCCAAACCCCATTCCCTAATTGTAATTTGATATTATCAGGCATCCAAACTAGTGAAACAATTCCACAATTATCCACATTTATTTGGTACTCACAGCATCTGAAGTTAGTATGCAAGTCCTAATAAGGGACAGGTAAAGATATAGAGCATGAAGCCATGAACTTTACATTCCAATACATTCACACCAAGTTTCAGAAGAGGAAATAAAATAAAATAAAATAAAATAAATCCCCCAATCCTCAGCCAGGTACTTAAATTTCAGTGCCGCATCATGTGGTAGTACAAACAAATGATCGAAGAACTTGGAAAAAGTGATACCAAGATTTTCTAACAGTAGCAATTAGGGGAACTACTTCCTGAGAACTTGCTCTTCTTAGGCGTATTTATTTTTCAGTCTAAAAGTAATTCAAGATATCTTGCCTAGGGTTGAACAAGGCAAATTAAAATGTTAGTATTTTGGGTAAATTGTCCTGCATTCCAGAACATACCAGGTCTATATATTCATTGCACTATATATAAATTATGGTCATTGGTCAATGATAAATCATAACTTTCTCAGCCATAAATATCGACATAACTTATAAGATATTACAATTACAGACCACAGATATCAAAATTTCTCTTTCTTTTTAGCACTAGCACTGACCTAGTTCACATTAGCATCTACTACAAATATTTGCCAAGATTTTAGCATTACTAACTACAAAGAGCATCTTCTGAATTCTGATTATTCTAAAGACGATAAAAGGTACCCTACTTAATGCTGCAACTAATGTTGCAGAGTATCATATCAACACACCAACTGAAAGCATACTCACTAAAGCCACTACTTACTGTCCTCCCATCATCTACATTCACTTCATTATTTTTTTATGTTCAAATGAGGAACAGACTCAATCTCCCGGTGTCAAAACACAGAGCACCAACAGGTTTAGTCTGAGATTTTAGAATCAACTTAGGCCAAAGGGTCCTCAAAATCCAATATCAAAAACTTTATAATAATAAAAAAAAATGCATACGTGCACATGTACAACAAGCTTTATACTATACAATATAACTATCTTCAATTGAAATGACAGCATAAGTAATTTTGCTATAAATTGAATTGAGAAAGAGCTTTACCACTTTGAGAACAAGCCTTCTCAGTTGAATCTTCTGTATCCCAGTGAGCTTCTGCGAAACCAAGTCACTGATCCCCGACAACACCCCTGCTGTAATTGCCTGATGTAAATAACAAATTGCACACCGATTAATCGCAGAGAAAAAGTAAAACCCAATTTATAGCCGTTAAAAATACATATGTATAATTCACTTTCAGCACAGAAATAATACAAGAAAATTAGATTTGACATTTTTCCTGATTCAGCTGAATGTTCGTGTCATATAATTCCAAACCCAGAAAAGAAAAACAATGGAAAAGATTCAAACTTTCATGTTTCTTCTACTTCCTCTTCATTTCTCAGCAAACAAACATGGGTCAAACGAAAAATTAAGCAAAACCAAAACTTCAAACGAACCCAGATAACCAAGAAAAAAAAAAAAAGGAAACAAAAATACGTGTTGTTTTGTAAAGAGTGAGACCTTGGTTCTCAGTGGATGATCCTGAAGCTGCAACAAGTACTGGTTCAACAATCCCTTCTTTGCCATTGACCCAGAGCTCAATTTTTGCTTCCAACTCCTTGAGATTTTGCGAGTGAATTATTATTAACAAACTGCTCTCTCGCTTCTGTGCTATTATTGGTCCAAGTAGTCTAGTACTAAACAATGCTATACTCTTTTTTTTTTTTTTTTTTTTTTTGCTGAATAAATAATGCTATACTTCATCAAAAAATAATAATAATAATAATGCTATACTGTCATTGAAAAAATAATGCTGTACTGTCATTGACTGACAGACCATGAGCGCAATTTATAATGCCTCACTGTTCCAAACGATCTTTTGTTTGGGGACTCGGCTTGTGTCCAGTGAAAATTTTCACTGGACAGTGGACACAAGCCAAGCCCTTTGTTTGGACAAGGTTTTGAGTGTTGGGCCGACAGGCCCAGCCAGCATTGGTATTTTCGTCCAAAACTATTGGAAATCATCCTTTAAATCAGAATTGTGCTTGCGCATATGCTTCATGCTTGTGTTTCCTTTTGTTTTTTGGCTAAATATATTCTTGATTTTCTGGTTGGTTTTTTACTAAGAAAAATTTAACCGATGTTGTTTTAAGTGTTAAATTACCGATTTTCATAAAAGTTTAAGTTATTAGAAAAAATAGTAAATTTAATCATTTAATTACATCATTTTAATACTCGCCTTCACATGTGAAATGAAACTTCTCATTTAGTCTAATACCGTATTAAATTATTAATTGTTCAAAAAGATTAAGATATTAAAATATGATAAATTTAATAATTTTATTATATAATTCTAATATTAAGGTTTTTTGAAATATTTTTAGAAACTTTTTATAATAAATAAATAAATAACTCATTGCACATGCAAGCTAGTTTTTCGTTAAAATGATATCAAAACTTTTTTAAAATAGTTTATTAACAAAAACTCTAAAAATACGTTATTCTCTTTTCTTTTATTTATTTATTTATTTATTTATTTATTTTGGGATAGAACTCTTTTACTAATTCTAGTGCTTAATAAAATGGGGTTGGGGTTTGGGGTTTGAGGATTGAGTTGCAGTGGACTTTGTTGAATGGGTTTGGCCGTTGGCGAGACATTTGAAAGTCAAACCCAACCTATTTGTAGTTTGTAAGATGGCCCTCAAATCGTAATACCTTTCCAAGTCTATTTTGAAAGCCAATTTTGGTTGAAGCGGAAAATTCAAAAGAAACTAGTTAGTACAATTTCCACTTTCTACGTACTACGCGCATACAAATTTTCTGATATTTTTTTCATAACTATTTACATATTATGTTAATTTTGGCGCCATTCAAAATTTCAAATAGTATCATCAATGATGTCGTGAAAATAATTCTAACTCATCGACCTCTTTTAAACTCATTATGTGGTGACTCATAAAAATATTTACGTGTATCATTTAAATAAGTTATATGACTTGTTAAACAGGTTATGTAAAACTAAAAATATAGTGTAGAAGTCAGGCCCAAGAGATAGGATTTAAACCTAGATAGTTCCGATGGAAATACTAGGAGGTATCAACCTAATTATATGTCCAAATCTAAAAGAAAAAAAATATTAGAATGGGTAGGGATATTTTTGAATCTATGAAAAAAAGTGTTGACTTGAACCCGACCCATTAAAATGTTGGCTTGATCAGTCGACCTATTAGTCACACCAGTTGAATCCTTTTCTTTTCAAAGATAAATTTTTATCATTTCTTTTTACCATTTTTTTGGCTTTCTAACTTAGTGTAACATTCATGTTTTGCTCTTATTTATTCCCTTTCTTTCTAAGTTGTTTTCTTCTCACAAATATTCATAGATTATTTCTTAACGAGTTCGAGGATTGAAGGCTTCAATTTAGTGAACTTTAGACGGTATAAACTTAAGAATTTATGTATTATTTAACTTTTATTTATGAATTTTTTTTTTTTTTTTTTTTGTTCTCTTAGTTGTATTGAAAAGAAGATAAATGATAATATATATATATATATATATATATATATATATCCAAAAAAAAAATTGCATGTAAAAAAATATGGGTCATATTAAGTTGACCCGATCTTCCAAAAGATCATATTGGAATCATAGGTTTACCATCCATTTAGGACGGCGTTCCATTTTTTATCTGAATTTAATTGGATTGAACCCAAATCCTACGATATGTCCTGTTTTTCAAGTCTAGATAAGGTGTCCTGTTTTTCAAGTCTAGATAAGGTGTGGCGGACTTCTAAGTTCTAAAATATGGCAAAAACACAAACGTTAGGAGTCCTTCACAAATTTTTCTATTGTGACCATAATAAATATACTTATGCAAGGAAAGACTATGTCAAGAATTATAAAACTAGGACTTAGCAAAAAACATATATAAAACTTGGATCAAACCAGTCTCCTATAGAGATGGGGACATAACTCTTAACTGATTAAATTCAATTAAAAGTAATGTTCTAGTCAATGGCAGTTCCCATGAAATTATCAATACTTGAAAAGAAATGAATCTGAAGGCGAAGGGTATTATTAACTATGATATTTGGAATGCAAGTAGTCTATGATTTGGCTGAGTGGATATGTAGTATGAAAAAGCCGTATATAGCAGTAAGACATGCTTTCGACTTGGAGATGTTGAGCCCTTATAGAAGCACCCTTGCCCATTAGTAAAGGAAGGCGTGAGATGGGTCAACCCGTCGGCTTCTTCTCTATCGCTTGGAACTACGTGGTCTACAGCTCTATGCTAACGTGGCGAACCTGGGGACTGATGGGAAGCTGACAGGATAAAGCCGTGTGAAGAGAAGCTGAAGGTATGAAGCCGACAGGGTTAGCATAACTTGCCCTACCCACTTACACGTGATAAGATATCTTGCACTCCACGCAATAGAGAGTGGTTCCGGTAAGGGAAAGACTTCGTAAGGAACACGCAATGGAGAGTGGTTCCGGTAAGGCTCCGTAAAAAACACGTAATAGGGAGTGGCTCCGATAAGGAACTATCTTCTTAGACACGCCACAGACGTCGACTTTACGCTATTATAATACCCCCAAGCCCTCATGAACGAAGGTACGCATAATTTTTCCCAACTCTGGTACTCTAGGGTTGTGAGCATTCACTAACTTAACCTTTAGAGGGTCGTTGGTCGATTCCACGCCGGTACCCCGCTTGAGGTTCTTTTGAGTTGTGCAAGTTGACTCAAGTCCGTGAAAATCCTGTACGTGAAAATCCTGTAGCTTACTGAGGTGATTTTGACATCATCAATACGTAATAGAAGAAGTTAAGGTGATATTTGGTTTAGGTGTTTTCGTAACTCAATACTCAGTTTTCATCACTCAATACTCAGTTTTCATCACTCAATTGCAAGATGTTTTGTTTGGATGAGTTTTGAGTTATGGTTTTCATCACTCAGTTCTCTGATTTTTGAGTAATGAGTTATGAAAACTGAAAACACATTTTATCTGTTTTCAGTTTTCATAACTCATAACTCAATGGCATTTTTGTAATTAAACATAAAACTTTATACTGTGCAAGCCATCATTGTTGACTTTTGGGGTTTTTTTTTTTTTTTTTTTTTCTTCTTTGTTCGGTGATTGGTTTCTTTTTTTTCTTTTTTCTTTTTTCTTTTTCTTTTCTTCTTCGGCGTGTGATCTGGTTCCTTTTTTTTTTTTTTTTTTTCCTTTTTCTTTTCTTCTTCTTCGTGTGATCTGGTTTCTTTTTTTTTTTTTTTTTTTTCATCCAGTTCGTCTTCTTCCTCTTTTTTTTTTTTTTCCACTAGTTCGGGTGATCTGGGTATTGGGTAAAAAAAAAAAAAAACTAAACTGTACCAATGACAGATATGGGACCCACAAATAGTGTGAAAATATTGAGTGATGGTAACTGAGTGATGATGTTGTTTGGATGTGATATTTTAGAGTGATGAGTAATGAGTAATGAGTAATGAGTGATGAGTGATGGATGATGGATGATGAGTGATGAAAATTGAGTGATGAGTGATGAGTGACCATTTTTTAAACCAAACAAGGCCTAAAGCAACCAAGGGTTTTAGTAATTAATAGCTCTTTTCTCAGATTATATTTTCTTGGCAAAGTCCCTTTTCTTTCCCAATAAAATGGAGAAGCTAAGATGCTTCAGCAACTTCCTAGAAACTTCAAAACCTCACTTTGCAATGATATCATTACAATTCGGCTATGCCGGAATGAATATTATCACCAAGGTTTCTCTCAACAGAGGGATGAGCCACTACGTGCTTGTGGTTTATCGCCATGCCTTTGCAACCGCAGTCATTGCCCCTTTGCTTTATATTTTGAGAGGTCCAGACAGAATCTGCGTACAAGCTTTTTTAGTGTTTAATTTCCACTCTGCATGAAATAATAATCAGCTTTACAAATTCTGATATCTATACATGAATGTTTGGTCTAATATTTCAGGAAAGCGCAACCCAGAATCACATTTAAACTTTTCATGCAGATATTTGTGTTAGGTCTTCTTGGGTTAGTCCTTTCTAAACCATCTATAAGCATCATGCATATGCCATGATCTCTCTCTATTTTAAATAGATTTATTTTATGGTCAAGATTATCTATTACAAATCTAAAGTGTATTTGGTTTCACGTTAATATTTTAAGCAACGTGACACTACATACACTGATATAAATTCTTAACAGTAAAATAGACACTTTCAAGAGGATCATGTTCCATGTTTATACATCAAGTTCATCATATATATCTAATTCTCTGGCTTTATATAATAATTCTGATAATGAATTTGTGTGTGTGTGATATATAGCCCTGTGATTGATCAGAACTTCTATTATGCGGGGCTGAAATATACATCACCAACTTTCTCATGTGCACTAAGCAACATGCTCCCTGCCTTTACATTTGTAATGGCTGTCATATTCAGGTATGCAAAAGCAAATTAACCAAAATCATCATCTCATAATTAATATTCTTTTTGTCCTTATGAATATTGGCCAAGTGGTTTCAATATATTTCTGGTGCAATGAAAAGGATGGAGAAATTAGACCTGAAAAAATTAAGGTGCCAAGCGAAGCTACTGGAAACTATAGTGACAGTGGCTGGAGCTATATTAATCAGCTTGTACCAGGGCCCCATGTTGGGGTCGAAGCACAACCAGACTCATGAACCTTATACCAAAGATACTACTAGAACTTCTGGCAAGAACTATTTCAAGGGCTCTATTCTTGCTATCATTGCTACTCTTTCCTGGTCTGGTCTTTTTGTTTTACAAGTAAGTCCTGCAACAAAATTAGTAGGGATATTACTTTTTCTTTTTATTTTTTTAACTTTTAAATGAAAAATGAAAAATGAAAAATGAAAAATGAAAATTGAAAAATTTGTTTTTATGTGACTTTTTTTGGGCCAGGCCCATGCTTTGAAGACATACAAGAATCATCAACTCTCTCTTACATCTCTGATCTGCTTTGTGGGCACTCTACAAGCCATTGCTGTCACCTTTGTTGTAGAACACAAACCATCTGTTTGGAAAATTGGCTTTGACATGAATCTCCTTGCTGCCGACTATGCTGTAAGTCTCCTTGTGTTTTTAGAATAATGATTCAATTCATTATTTTGTAATAAAACTTTTGGAATAGTGGGTGTAAGGGCGCGGTTTGGTTCCTAAGCTCAAAGAGTGAAAGGATTTAGGCCCAAAGAGCCTAGTATAATAAATTTGTAGATAATGAGTTGAAAAACTAGGCTCTAATGAGTTGGACAACAATTATAGTGGGTCCAAATGACAATAAAGTAAATATGAACTGGTTTTATCTAAAGAAAATCATCCTCGGCATAATTCGAAGAGCGTTGGTTCTTGTATATATTACTTTTAAATTTGATTACAAGTTCAGTTTTTGTTGATACAGTGTTTCTCTCTCAATTCTCCAATCCCTCTTGCAAGGGGCTTCTCTCTCTATTATATACCCCTCTCTTCTTCATCTCTCCCGTCCACATGTAGGTCAAGTTGTTGGCTTTGATTCTTGTCTCATCAGGTTCTTCTTGAAGTCTTTGGGAGTAGCTGTAAGGCTGCTGACCACTATTCAAGTATCACATTCACATTAATGTGGCCAGAGGGTTAACTGTAAAGCATTTAATGCAGCAGTAGTATATTTTTCCAATATTTCTTCGCTTCCTTTTGTCCTATGTTTCCTGATGTTTGTCCTTATCAGTAGGGCCTCACGAAACATTGCCCTTAAGGGCAAACCAATCCTTCTAACATCTGCTTTGCTTAGTTGAAGAGGCATTCCTCTTCAGACTACCTTTCCAAACCTTCTCAGTTGTAGTTTGCTCGTGGAGTTCTGACTTTCACGTCTTCACTATCATTTATCTGTTCTCGGACCACTAAACGCTATCTAACAAGGCCCACGACCCAATATATACTCTTAGGCCCTTTATCCCTACAATGGGTAATTTACCAAAGTGCATGTGTGCGTGAGGACTATTAGATCGTGTGAATAGCTTGTTAATCTTTTAAAAATATGTGCAGGGAATCGTAACATCAAGCATTTCATATTATGTCCAAGGGCTAGTGATAAAGAAAAAAGGCCCGGTCTTTGCAAGTGCTTTTAGCCCCTTGATGATGATAATTGTAGCCTTTATGGGCTCGTTCATCCTGAAAGAAATTTTTTTCGTTGGAGGGTAATTCCTCTTCACTTGATTTATTTGCATGCATGCATGCATACATGTACACACACACACAAAGAGAATAGTACAAAAGTAAATGGAGATGCAATTTCAAAAAATGAAGATATTGAAGCTGATGAAATAGAAATGGGAAAGGGAAAAGGAGACAAACTCTCTTCTATGGCCATTACCATGCCCATGAAGGCAACCAAGACACGGAGCCATAATTATCAAAATGGATGCATGGGATGGGCTTTTTTGTCTTTACATACCCCATTTTGTTATCCTTTTTTTTCTTCTTAAAAGTTATATAATATGAGAGTTTGTGGTGTTGTATCTTAGCTAATAATGATAGTTCAAAAAGACTGATATAAATCTACAATGGAATTATATATGAGAATCCTAGAGTTTCCCTTTATCTCAATTTGGGTGCGCCTGGTGTCTTCATTATATAACTTTATAGAAATTTTGATTCTATTTTTTAGAATCAGATGCCACTGGTGCCATGGTGGTGGTTGACATATTTATATGTATTGCACCAATTGAATCCTTACTTGGTAATGTTGTCAGAATCTTATAGTGCATCTATGTATTTTTGCATCTGATGCCACCATTCCTCTCTAGCTATAGTTCCACAAGTGACCAAGCATGCACATGACTTAGCTATTCCTATATGCATCACTGCTTGATTTTAACAAGTATCACATACTATGGTATAATACAATTGGGAAACCATTATCAATGAAAGGTCAATCCTAGCTAGCAACTATATCTTCTTCTTCTTCTTCTTCTTTCCCTTTCTTTCATTATTTTTTTGAAGTTCAAAATCCTAGGTTTATAGTATTTATTGAAGTGGTGGAATTAAGCGAAATCACCCTCATTGATTCTACTCTGCGGCATAAAGAGTTCTTGAGAAGGGTACCTTAGTTAGCTAGGGTATAATATTTGACATTACTTAATTACATGCATGTTTGGTTGAAAGATCTTATCAACATGATATTGGAGGTGTTGGTTTGAAACTATCTTTATAATATACATATTCTAGCAACTATCTTATTATAATGTTTGTGTATTTGAGAAAGATTTTAATTAAGGTTCACATATCCAAAGGCTAATTGCTATTTGTAAATTAGAATAAGGTGAATGGGAGAGCATAACACCTTATCTAATTTAAAAAATATCCATTGCTTGACTTCCTTGACCATTTAGTAAAGCCAAGGGAGATGTGGATTGATGTAACCTTTTGCATGTGATGCATGCATGATATGCTCAATGACATTTTTCATAATCATTTACGTGATATACAATGATTAGTATATAATAAAAATAGTGTAAGTAATGTTGTTTGAGTCACAACAAATTATATTAACAATTATTTAAAAAAAAGCTGAGTGCTTAACATAACTTAATTTATTAACCAAGTTTAAGCTCTATGCCATATATATAGTACTTATTGGAACTAAATCCAATCCCCACATATATAGTAATTTGAGGTTGTCAGTCACTCAATCTAGTGAATCAATTCCACAAATAGCTAAATTATTCATCCAATACTCACCTAATTTGTCTGAAGCTAGTCTACAAGAACCATTAGGGGACGAGGAAAGATAAAGGGGCAAGAAGCCATGAACTTACATATGTTCCTTGAAACATTTTGGGAGAAATTACGTTTTACCATCTTAAACTATATATCTCTGATTATACTTTGCATCCTAAACTTTTCAAATGCACGTTTTACACCATAAACTATGAAATTTGTTACACTTTGTACTCTAACGTAAAAAAAAAAAAAAAAAATTACATTTTATCACCCTAAACTATATTTCTTATTACACTTTGCACCGTAAACTTTGAATTTCCATCCAAGTTAACATTAAACTTGATGTTGGAGTGCAAAGTGTAACAAATATCATAGTTTATAGTGCAAAACGTGAATTTAAAAATTTAAGATGCAAAATGTAATTTAAGGTATAGTTTAAGGGGGCAAAGTGTAATTTTTCCAACATTTTGCTTTTTGTCTCATATTTTATCAAATAAGCTATATAACTAGTTTTTTCTTCTTCTTCTTTGTATAAATAAAAATTAAACCTTTCTCTTTTTGTCTTAGTACGTTTAACAAATTAGCTATCAAAAACAAACTTGTCTTGGTACGTTTAACAAATAAGCTATTAGAAACTACAGAAGATCAAACTTAGTAAGCAACAAATTTTAGAACCGGAAATAAACCCTAAAAGTACCCCTACAACCCCACCAACCCAAAAAGGAAAAAAATATATATATTTATATATATTGGTACCACATCATATGATAACGCAAATATATGATTGAGCAGTTTTGAAAAGTGTTACCAGGATATCAAATTACGGTAGCAATATGGGGAACAACTTCCTGAGAACTTCCTATTCTTTTAGGTGTTGCATAGAATATCACATTAGTCATTTCTATTAGATAAGTACAACTACAACCCAGTAATTAAATAGTAAAAAAAAAAAGTACTCACTAATATATAAAGTCAATACTTACTGCCCAGCTGTTGTGGCTTGAATGATTGCACGAATTGCATATGAAATAGCTCCATTTGGGATTTTACTACCCCACTTTTAATGATAAAAAATAATAATCCTTTGTTCTTTATGAGAGAAATACTATGGTCTTTGTTTTATGCGCGTGGTTAGGTATTGTCCTTTCTTAACCGACATTTATTTTGTTTCCAATGGAAGCTCTCTAATCTCTCCTATCCATAAAAATTGAAACTGGAAGCTCTCATATTCTTTCCGGTTTTGGAGTTCTTCATCCCAAAAAGGATTGCTTGCCGACCATTAAAGTTAAACATATAGATAATGTTGCCTCCCCATGGTTTTTATTTGCCTCATGTGAGACTGCCGCCACTCTAGAAATAAAATTTCTCTATTCTTTATCATTCGTGAGATTTAATTTTTTTTTTTTTTAGGTATGTTCAATATTTGGATTTTATGAAAATACTTCTATACTACTTATGTAATTTTCACATTTTTTTTTTCCTATTTGTGAGTGAAAATTTTCACTCGTATCTCATTGTTGTGGACGTAGACCTAAAGTTGAACCTTGTAAATCTTTGATTATCTTCTCTTGTGTGTGATTGTGTCCATTTTACTTTCTACTCTCTATTTATTTTCTTTATTTCTATTATTTGTTTGTGAGATCTTTCTCAAAATTTATAATAGTTTTAATAATCAATGTTGCATAGGATGCTTCCGAAAGCCGTATCTCTTACAACAAACTAGTATTAAAGCCAAATTCGATACCTATGGATTTGGAGTTGTTCTATTTGAAGAATTTATTGATTCGTTCCTGGATTCGAGTATTAGAGAGAAAGATATAAGATGAATCCTCATCAAAAGTTTCGGTAGCTAGTAATGATCACACTCTTTAATGCCAAATTTGATGTAGAGGAAATTGATAGAAAAAACACCTCAACATGTGATAATGAGATGTTATAGATATCATGATCCAACAAGAGCATATTGCTTTGGAAAGCAACAAACCTAAAAGATTTCAAATAAAGATTAGAAACAACTTCAACATGTGATAATGAGATGTTATGGATATTATGATCCAACAAGAGTATATTGCTTTGGAAAGCAACAAACCTAAAATAGTTCAAATAAAGATTGGAAGAAGATATAGGCTTGCATCACCATCATTTTGTGTTTGGCCAAGAATTAAAAAAAAAAAAAAAAAAATTTACGAGGGAGAAGAGTGTTAAGGAGTTGAGGAAAAATTGGAGTACATGACTAAGAGTGTGGAGAACTTACTTTATTCGTAGGAAAAAAATCTTTTGTTTCTAGTATCGAAGGTATTTCTACATTTGAGCATATAAATGATTATAAAAAAAAGCTAGTTGATTTGAAAATTTTTAAAGTTTAGATTAGTGTGGATGAAACTTTTTTTTTATTAAACTGACCACCTAATACTTATCATCATTTGATTACTACACTCTTGTATAGAAATGAAGAGATTTAAATTTTATGTACAATACTTAAACAATAACAAGTAGCATAAGGAGACTGCTTATAGAGACACAGTGAGTTTTTGACAGATAGGGACAGGTCCAATAATTAGAAGTCTAGTAGGAGAGGTAGATCCCGATTTAAAACAAAACACCAAATTAAATTTTTGACTTTAAAGTCTAGCTATATTTTCATTTGGTTCCCTGAAATTTGTGATTTTTTATTTTAATTTGGTCTGCCAAATTTTATTTTTTGTTTTTGTTTTTGTTTTTTTTTTTAAATAGTTCTTTCTTTATGATTGATATAGCTATTAAGTTTCAACAAAATAACATCATTTAGTGTTATATATAAATTATAATGTTGTGACCTTGGTTATTTGTTTTCCTGTGAGAGTATTGCAAACTAGAGAAAATTAAATTTCTCTTGAACAAAATGTTTTGGGTACATTTGGGGTTTGGGTTTTAAGAAAGTGACAATATATGCTACGTTTATGGCCTGTTTGGATGGAGGAGGAAAGGAGGGAGAGTGGAGGGGAGTAGAGTAAAGTTGGCTAAAAATAAGCTAATTTTGTGCTAAATCTACTCTACTTTACTCCCCCTCCCTTCCCCTCAATCCAAACGGACCATTAACCTGTTTTATTTTTATGTGAAATATTTTTTGGAAAAAATATTTTATATATGTAGCATAGAGAGTGACTCTATGCTCCTCCGCACCGTCCAAGATCTATTAGATTTAGAACACCGGTGCCTGAATCTATGTTTTTTCAATTTTTTTTTTAATATTTTCAAAAATTTAATCTCCTAGATCTTGAACTTCTATTGTATCTTGCTTGTAATATTTTCAAATTGGTTCAGATTTTCCGAGATTATGCCATGTTAAATTTTATTGTTGATTTTTGTCTTGCAAGTTTTATATATATATATATATATATATATATTATTTTTAGGAATTTTTTACCTATACAAACTAAATGCCTTAAAATGTTTTCCAAAGTATTTTTAGGAATGTAATAAAATACCCAAAAACAAATTGTTTTCTGAAAATGTTTTCAGCTGAAAATATTTTACAGTTGAAAAATATTTTTCATCAAACAAATGTACCCTTAATCTCCATATTTGTTAGTGCAATTTTCTCTTTATCGTTATCCTTGGACATAGGCTTTAAAGCCAGGCAGCGTAAATCCATAGTGTTATTTTCTTGTTTTT
This sequence comes from Lithocarpus polystachyus, assembly GCA_033629205.1. Classification (NCBI taxonomy): domain Eukaryota; kingdom Viridiplantae; phylum Streptophyta; class Magnoliopsida; order Fagales; family Fagaceae; genus Lithocarpus; species Lithocarpus polystachyus. Next base: position 88,853,954 of record CM066166.1, read on the forward strand.
GATTGTGTCTGTTTTTCTTTACATTTTCTTGGTTCCTATTATTATTATTATTATTATTATTATTATTATTATTATTATTTAGATCTAACTTTAAGTACATAATAGTTTTCACGGTTAATCTTGTGTGACAGTATTTTCAAAAGCCTTAATCGTACAACGCCACCCTCTACGAGTACCTTAACTCCATATATTACTTGTTTTTCTTCAAATTAGGAATAGACTCCATTTTCCTAGCTGTGTGTCACAGGAAACCCATTTGCTTAATTTGAGCTTTTAACTTCAATTAATTATGCCAGGATCCTCAAAATCCGATATGATATCAAAAACCAAATAAAAGGCATATATATAATAATTAATTTGGGCAATGTCTATCACACACTGCATGTAAGTTTCAAATGATTACTTTAACTTAAATCCATTACTTTTTCTCTATTATTTACAATCGAGCACTTCAAAGTTATGACAAAAATTATAACACAAAAGTTACGATACTAAGATTTTTGACTTGGTGTCATCAATTATAAATTGTAAATGATCACTTTAACATAGACGTGTTAATTTTTCTCTATTATTTACTGTTGACCGCATCAAAGTTATGACAAAATTATTACACAAAAATTATGATATTTTAAGATTTTTAACTTGGTGTGTATGAAAAAGCCGTAGCACATGCTTTAACATAAACCCGTCACTTTTTCTCTATTATTTATAGTCAAGCACAGGGACAGAACCATGTACAAGCTGAGGGGGGCTGTGGCCCCCCCCTCCCGCCCCAATTTTTTAAAAAATATTAAATAGTAAGTATATATTTAAGATATCAGAAAATAAGTCCAAGAAAAATTATATTTGCCCCCTTCTACTTCGAATCATAATTCCGTCCCTGGTCGAGCACTTCAAAGTTATGATAAAAATTATAATACAAAAGTTACGATATTAAGATTTTTAACTTGGTATCATCAACTGTAAATTGTAAATGATTACTTTAACATAAACGTGTTCATTTTTCTTTATTATTTACTATTGACCGACTCAAATTACGGCAAAAATTATTACACAAAAGTTATGATATTTTAAGTTTTTCGACTTGGTGTGTGTATGAAAAAGCCGTAGCACATGCTTTTGGAGATGTTGACCTCTTAGAGATGTATATTTGCAACTGCATGACATGAAATATAAAGAAAGCAATCAGTTTGTAGTAATAATACATATAGGCCAATAGCTACGTCGTGTACGTGAGGGAGCCAAGACAATGACTCAAAAATTTTGAACTTAGAAAATTATGAATACAGAATGGGTCAGCCAATGGAATTAACCCCCAAAAAACATAAAATGAAATGGTCAGCTAACAGGCTGGGTCAAGCCAGTCAAGACCATTCAAATTCAACATTTTCCCGCATATGACCCAGTGTTATAATTCTGCTTCCAACAATATAAATAAGACCCAATGTGCCTCTCAAATACAACACAAATACACAAGATCCAAAAATATTCTTTCTGCAACACAAATACACAATAACCAAAGAAAAAAAAAGAAAACCTCTCAATCAAATGGCTTCAGCTCTCCTTTTACCTTCTGCATCTTCTTCTTCTTGTTGTTCAAGGAAAATCCATGCTGCTATTCAAGTCCCAAAACTTCCAAGACTCTCTTTCTCAGTTCCAAAAATACCAAAGAGAAATCTAGGTGAGGAACTGAATATAAGAGACGGGTTCATAAACACAACCCCAGTAGAAAACTTCAATGTCATCGATGATAGATCACACAGCTCTAGTACTAATGTGACCATTCAACTCTATGCCATCTTAGAGGCCGTAGCTGATAGAGTAGAGATGCACGCCAACATTGGAGAGCAACGTGAAAACTGGAACACCCTTCTTCTAAACTCCATCAACATGATAATTCTCACAGCTGCAACAATGGCTGGTGTTGCTGCAACTGGTGGCATTGGAATGCCTCTTTTGGCTTTGAAATTATCGTCTACTCTTTTGTATTCCGCAGCCACGGGAATGTTGCTTATAATGAACAAAATTCAACCTTCACAACTTGCCGAGGAGCAACGCAATGCTACAAGATTGTTCAAGCAGTTACAAAGCCAAATCCAAACCATGCTCGCCATTGGAACTCCAACTCAAGAAGATGTGAAGGAGGTGATGGAAAAGGTTTTGGCTCTTGACAAAGCCTACCCACTTCCCTTGCTTGGTGCAATGCTTGAAAAATTCCCAGCAAAGTTTGAGCCAGCTGTTTGGTGGCCTAAAAATCAAGTACTACAAAAGAAAAACTTTTCACATGAAGGAAAACAATGTAACAATGGATGGAGTGAGGAACTTGAAATGGAAATGCTAGAGATCATTAAGGTGGTGGAGAGAAAAGACATAGAGGACTATGTAAGACTGGGCAACTTGTTGTTGAAAATCAACAAGACTTTAGCTATCTCAGGTCCATTACTCACGGGCATAGCAGCCTTTGGCTCAGCTTTTATAGGTAATGGATCATGGGCACCAATAGTAGCAGTGGCTGCTGGGGCTTTAGCTAGCACAGTTAATGCTTTTGAGCACGGTGCACAAGTTGGGATGATAATTGAGATGTACAGAAACTGTGGTGGCTTTTTCCAGCTATTGCAAGAATCAATTGAAGCCACACTAGAGGAAAAAGATTTGGAGAAAAGAGAAAATGGGGAACTGTTTGAAATGAAGGTGGCTATGAAACTTGGAAGAAGCTTATCACAACTCAGAGAACTTGCTAGAAAGTCAGCTTCTTCCCGGGTAAACGAATTTGCAAGCAAGCTTTTCTAGTTCTGGATTTTGTAATTAATCAAATTCTTTGATCTGATGATTGTTTATATAACAACTTGATTAATTCATTGTACAATCTTCTAACATAGAAAAAAATGTTAATTCTCCAATTATATATATATCAGCTACTTGTGCAAATAGAGTTCGTAAAATAAAATGCATGTATTTCTTAGTTTCTCGATCACTTAATTGAATTCTTTGATTTGTCAATTGTTTGTAACTTATTTAACTCTTTGTACAATGTATTAACATTGAAAAAAATGCTAATTCTAAAATTTTATATTAGCTACTTGTGCAAAAAGGTTTTGTAAAAGAATTTTTTTTGGTTTCTTGCATATAATAACTTGAATTTCCTATTACAAGGTGTTGAAAATCTAAGTTGCACAAACAAATAACTTTACGACAGTACCACAAGAGAGTTCAAAAATATGTTGTTGACGAAGTAATTCTGAGTAGATTAGTTGAATATTTAGTAGACTATTCAAGACAGGTGGTCAAAAAATTGCACGGGCTTAGATTATTTGAAATGTCTTAGTTTATTGTTTATTATGTTGAATAGTTGGATTTGGTCGCGAAATTGGAGATGGTTCAACTAAAACTTCCGGTCACCACCTCCACTTTCCTTTTTTGCATCTCAAGCTAAAAAGCGAATAAAACCAAAAATTCAGTGAAAACTTATATACGGAGGTAATTATTGAATACTTCCGGAGTACTATAAATACTTATTCTCCTTTTCACATAATTGTAGGTTTCACTAATTAAATTTATGGTGAAATTCACAATTCATATGAGAAGAAGGAGTACGCATTTATGGTACTCCTACTCTCGAAATATTCAATAATTTTTCATATATGGGTTGGATCAAAAACTTATATAATTAATGCCTTGGTCATTTTCCCTCATGAATTCATAACAACTGAGAGGGAATATATGGAGAGGCAAATAGTATTGTGACGTTCAAAACTAGGGACGGACCCAGTTGGGGCTCAGGCCCCCAGGCCCAAAAAAAAATTAGTAGCATAATTTTCAGATTAAAAAAATAATAATAAAACTTGGGCTCCCCTTACTTTGTAGCTTGGACCCTCTCCAAAATCATGAATCATTAACCCAGCCCATATAAATTTTTTTTTTAAATGCTAATCCAAAAAAATGTAAACCCAATAGTCCAAACGGAAAAACGAATGAAAAAAGAAAAAAAAAATTTGAGAGGCGAGACAGTGAGAAAGAGGCAAGAGAGATGGAGTAGAGGGTAGACCAACAGAAGTTTTTGCCATGTAAATAGAGGTTAGTATTGTGATGTTAAAAAGAAATTGGTAATAGAGCATGCTTTTCTTCTTTGGTTTTTCTTTTTTGGGAGATATAGTTATACTGAATTTTATATGTGCAATTAAGATGTCAATTGTGTGAATCAATATATATATATATATATATATATATATGTGTATGTATAATTATTTAATTATATATACATATTTTGAATCAAAATAATTTGTCTTACTATAATTATTTTATTTTATGTTCTATTAATCACAATATGCTACACATTCCTTTTCTTTTTCTTATAAAGCCACAAAAATATTCATAAAAAAAAAAAATCAAATGCATGACATAGTGCAGTATGTCAGTTATTAAAGCATAAAAGAAAACACAAAGAATGGTTTTTATTCCAAATGTAGTGTGTGTTTTATACATGTGTGTGTGTTTTTGTTAATTATTAGATGCATGAATTTGAGCATATTCCACTTTATATTTTACTAACTATAGCTTGCCATGCATCCTTTTTGTTTTCTTATAAACAAATCAAAATTTTTTTTTATAAACTAATCAAATTTTACAATGAAAAAAAATTAGAAACATATATATATAGTACAGTATTGTAGTTGGTTGGTTTGGCCGCATGTAAAATGAAACACTAAGGATGAAAATAGAAGTTTTATTTCATATTGTGCATAAATATATATATATATATATATATATATTTTTTTTTTTTTTTTGTGTGTGCTTTTTACTATAATTAGATATTTATGTATATATTTATTTTAATTCGCTTATTTAGAGTGGGTCAAATTTGTTGATCTCGTGACCTTTATAATAAATTGTTTCTTTCTTTTTTGATATACTTTTTGTGATTCCCATTATCTTTTTCAATTCCACCTAATACTCTGATGCTTAATATACTCTGAAATCTTCAACCACTATCTTGCTAAAGCCTAGCTCCATTGCAAAACTATGGTGGACAAGGCAACCAGCCTCTCAGCCGTTAGTCATCATATACTGAGGTATCAAGCATGCTTGATACCTCAGTATATAATATATTCCCTAACTTTCAAAGATTTCCTTCAACTGGGTATATAGGGAAGCTCACCATGTTGTTCATACTCTAGCTAAGTTGTCCTCGCATAGATCTTTTTTTATTTATTTTTAGGCTCTTTTGACCTGGGGTTCAGCCCACCTAATTTTGCTAATCTCCTCTTGGTGGAAGCTGCCTAGATTGTGTTGTTGTCGTCTCTTTTTTTGGTAATAAAGTTTTCTTTTCCGCAAAAAAAAAAAAAAAAAAAAAAAATGACATTAAATTTTTTGTCATACTCGTAAACCAGGTAACTTAGTAACACATTTTTCATTCTCACCAGATCTCCTAAAAATGTCCCTCCTGATCTCCTAAATGCTTATCATGGTCATGATACACATTTAGGATACACATTTAGGAGATCATGATGATCATGAGATTTCGCCTTTGCGTAATTTAGTCAAGCTATGCTTTTTATTCTCACCCAAAAAAAAAAAAAAAACCCTTCGAAATTGTTAAATATACTTTGATAGTTTAATTTAACCCTTAGAACTTTCTTTCTTATGTTAACAATGTTACTACAAAGCTCACTGACTTAATCAGTTAAAACTGTTAATATAAAAGGAACAATTTTGTTCTCTTTAATTAATTAACTCACAAGTGATGAACTCACAAAAATATTTACTATTTTATTGCACAATTTAAAAAATAAATAAATAAAGATCGATGTTTAAATTAATAAAAATGAGGGATTATTCCAATTTTATTCCTAGATTTTGAATTATTTTTTAATTTTATAAAATCCCTAGACTACGATTGAGAGTTAGTTTAGTCCTTGCACTTTTTAGAATAATTAACCTTTGAACATTAAGTTAATTTATGACATTCTTCTAAAAAAATTAATTTATGACAAATCAAACCTTTTGTTATTATTTTCTATTAAAGTTTAACAGATATAATTACATATATAATAAACATAGGGAAATCATGTGTATATCACGTAATTAAATATTTTAGATTTAATGGAAAATATTATCACATAAGCTTTCCTTTTTCTTTCTTTTTTTTCTTTAAAAAGATAGAATTAACAGAAAAGCTTGATTTGTCACGAACATAAACATAATGTCCATGGCCTTAATTATTTAATGACAAAGTTTGACTCTAACCACCAATAGAAATATGTTATTTATTATTATCATGTGCAATATACTTGACTCACTTAACCCAATTAACAAAGTAGGTCATGTGAATTACACAAGACAAGACACATATTATCTTAATTTCTATTGGTGGTTGAGCCAAACATTTTCTATTATTTAAATTGAAAATCGAAGATGCTTACATCAAATTTTAAAAGTAATATGAGTAAAAAAATACTAAAAACAAAGAGAATAAATTTTGACTACAAAATTAGTTAGAGTGTTAGACTTTAATGATTTATAAAAAATAACATGTGTCGTTGTTACTCACAATGCGCATAACTCACTTAACTCACAATGCGCATAACTCACTTAAAATGATTATATACAATTACTTAAGTGTGGTTTAGTAAGTTATGTGCAATGCATATGACAGCGACACATATCATCATCCTATTACTCTAACCAAATTTTTAGACAAACTTTGTCCTAAAAATGAAAAAGAAATTTCCTTCCAACGTAGTTTAAAAGAGATTCTTCTAATTTCTTCAATATATTACGTGGGTATTTATATGCATTCAAAGGTATTTTAATCACATAACATATTAAATTAATTATTTAAACAAGTGACGTGGAAGGATATATTTTTATCACATAATTTATTAAATTAATTATGTAATGGATCATGAGATTAAAAGTATATATGGATATATTTTTATTTATACAAGTTTTATTTATTCAAGTTTTCACTGTCATGTTTTTTTGGATAACTTAGTTAATATCACTTTTTAATGTTATTTATATTAAGTACACCTTTAGACATTATTTTAAGATATTTGTTTCATACATTTTTCACATAATAGTGTCAGTTTTTGTTTACAATAAGCGGGAGAAAAACAAAGATTTGAATAGAAGTTATATTATAAGAGAAACCTAGCTCTAACATTGTCATTGAGCTCTCAAGTGAATAGAGTGATCAAACAATTGAACTACTTTTCTATTATATAGGTCCTTTAAAGATCCCAAAAAATATAAATATAAATATATATATATATATATATATATATATATATATATCTTAAAAGGGACAGCATCTCTTTTATATTCTCTCCATTTTCTCAGCCAATACAGAGAGAAAAATCGACTTTTGTATATTACCAACTTTTTAAGTACTATTTCCAATTCTATTTATTCTTTCATTATTTTATTTAAATATTATTTCTTTATTTTTTTAATAATATTTTTGAAATCTAATACCATTTTTCTTAGATTTTTATTAGTACAGAGAGAGAGAGAGAGAGAGAGAGAGAGATGGGCAACCGAAGAACGACATTCATCGTGACACCGAGCCTATCCCCTCCACTGCTGTGCTCTTCCCTAAACCATCCTAATTGCAACAATGTCTCCATTATTGGATTGGAAGATGGCTAGGTAGTCTGTGTTCACCATGACTGCAACAAATGTCAAAGTTGTTTTTGTCAATGTTGGTGTTGGTGCTATTTAATCGGATAGAAGGTGAGAGATAGAGATAGAGAATTGAATATTAAAATGTGCTATTCAATATTTTAATCTCAAATATTTGTTTAATATTTGAAGTGTTGTTTTGTGAATATACTCCCCAAAACAGAAAGTAAAATAAAACCACTACTCATAGTCTCATAATAAGATTTGCTCAAATTATTTGTTACAAACTTAATGATTCCGAACGGGGATAGATGAAAATTGTAGGATAATATATGAGAATTATAAGAAAACTGACTTAATTCAATAAATATTATAAGAGAAAATGCATTAAGCAATCAATTGATTTATCCTTCAATGAATGGAAATGTGATTACAAATAGCATGTGGGCCATAAAACTATTCTATTAGGCCACATGCTATTATTCCTTTTATAAATTAATAATTTTAACATGTGTTAAATACTATTAATATGCTTAGAATCGTAACTAACTAACTAACTAACTAATTAACTAAATATCTAACTTTTTTTATTGCTGCAAAAAATAAATGCCTAACTAACTAAATACAACCTTACAACAATTATTATTAATACGGTTAACTAGAGGATCCTTCACCGCTATTCAATAAAACTCTCGCTCTTGCATAAAATAAATAACTAAATAAATAAAACTCTTTTTTTATAATAAATAAATAAAACTCTTGCTACAAACTACAGTCTTCTTTTTATTCTTGTTGGATTAATAATAAAAACGGACAATAATTCAATAAAGCAAAGCAAAGCAAAAAAGTGAACATATATAACAGGCCAAAGCAATTTTCGTCGGCTCTCTTTAAAGGTCTCTCCTCCGCAAAATAATCAACAAAAGCAGCCAAAGCCAAAGCCGGCGAAACCTCTCATTTTCACTGTCCAGAACCACCAGGTCCTCTCTCTCTCTCTCTAGATCCGTAATCAAAAGTTATTGATTGTAGATATGTAATTTATTTGTTTATAAATTAGTAACGAATGTGTGTTAGGCAAATCTATTGGAGCAACCATGTCTATGTGGTCAATTCTACGGCGAAAACTCGCTACCCAACCCCCCTCCTCCTCTGTTTTTGTATGTTCAAAATTTTCATTTCTGATTTTTTTTTTTTTTTTTTACTCAAATTTCAAAACTTTTCCTTAAATTTGTTGTGCGCTTATTTATTTATTTATTTATTATTTATTTATAGGTTTTTGGACGCTCAACCTCAACGCGTGGCTATTCCACTACCAAAGTGAAAGAGGTTCGTTGAATCAATATTTTCAATGTGTGTTTCTGTATTTACTTTTTGTGAATTATTATTTTATAGTCGAGATTTGCTGAAAATTTTAAGATCATATTTTTTGTGAAATGTGAATATATTGATGCGAAAATCGGTGACTTGCTTGCTTGCGCTTTAAGCTTTAGCTCTTTGTTATTATCATATATCGTGTTATGCTATAAAGTAAACTGCACAAGAGTTAGGGCCTTCAGCTGATCATTTTGACTTACTATGTGTCCCCCCTTCTTTATGAGAAATTATACTGTACTTTGGTGGATCACGTCATCTGTCCATCATTCCACTAAAAAACTCCCATTTGTTTAAAATTGCTGAGTTAATATTTTAAAAAAACTTTCAACTCAGCAATTTTAAATAGGTGTGAATCTTTTAATGGAATGGTAGACTATGTTACTTGTCCACCATATAGACCTTATAATTTCTCCTTCTTTACCAAGAGTGATGGATTCAGTCGGAGCAATTGGGGAAGAAGCAGCTGAAGTTATGACATAGTTGTTAGAGTTGTTTGCGAGAATAATTAGCAGTAGCAAGTTGCAGCTATCCACTCTAAATTATAATATAGGGTCATTTGCAATGTCCACTTAAAATATACTACTTCCGTTTCACTTTTTTTGTCCTATTTGAAAAGTCAAATTTTTTAAGGAAATATCATTTATTGTCTTATCTACCTTTTAAAAATGTATAAGTTTCCAAAACTACCCTTAAAAAAATTTGTCAAAAAATTGAATTAGTAAATTAATAGGGGTATAATAGGAACATTAGTAAATTATTGCCTTTTTTTTTTTTAAACAGGACAATATTTTGGGACATCTCAAAAAGGAATAGAGAACAAAAAAAAAGTAGGACGAAGGGAGTAATATTTTGCATAATTTGAGATTAATATATATGTGATTTCCATGCTGCCAGTTGGAATCAAATAGTAAAATTGTCATTAAAAACAATAGGGTCAATGGCTCCTCTTGATGTTTCTAAGAAAGACATCCAGAGTTCAAATCTCCCCCTCCCTCGTTGTAACTATTGAATTTTAAATTTTTTTAAAAAAAATTAATAAATTAGTGAGCTAGTTGAGGTGGACTTTGCAAATTAATGAGGTCCAGTTTGTTAATTTCGACACATTAGTGTACTCCACCACCCAACAAGCTACTAATATGTTAGTGTAAGGACACAAATTTGGTTCTCAAGCCCAAACAGTGGATGGACCAGCCCAAAAGGTCCAAAAACAATAAATTTGTAGAGAGTAGGTAAAGAAAACTGGGTTAACTTGAATTAGACAATCAGTAGGACGGGTTTAGATGATAAGAAGAATGAAATAGACAAATTTAACTTCATAAAGTAGTTCTCGGCCAAGATCTGAGGTGATCAGTTCTGGTATATAATGTTCTAATTTGGTTAAACGTTTGGTTCTTAGTAGCTACAGTGTTTCTTTCTTGATTTTCCGATCCTTCTCTCTCATTGACTCCCCCTCCTTTTATACTCCTTTCTCCTTCCTCTTCTTATCCTTCCACGTGCAGATTTGGTAGTTGGTGTTGATACTTGTCACATCTCCTCTTTTCCAGAAGTCTCTGCGTAGGAGCTGTAAGGTTGAAAATTACTATTCAGATATCACCTCCACATTAATGTGGCCAAAGGGTTAGTTACAGAGCATTCAATGCGATGGTGGCAGCCTACTCCTTTGATATTTTACTATCTCTCCTTGCTATAGGTATCTACTGCATCTACCCATTCCGCTAGAACTACCTGGAGTATTTCTCTAGATGACAGACTACCAAAATGGACCACGGCTCTAGTTATTCGAGATGATACTCATCCTCGACACCATCTCCTGGGTTATTACACTCACAACTAATTTCATCATCTTTCAATATAGGCTTTCTTAATATGGTTTAACTATATTCGGACAAATCTTGGTCCTCAGCTCGGACTCTAGGCCCAACATGTATATGAATAAAAGATTCCTAGCCCAATGCTTCTACAGTTAGTTTTTGGCAGATGGTTGGGCGGGTGGGTGTTATGAATTGTATTTAAATTAGGGTGTTGATGGTAAAAAATTGTACTTTAGGGCGAACATCGCAAATTATTCTTTAGTTTAGGGTGGACATCTATATTTAGCTGTAAATATTAACTATTTTTTTATAGCAAGTTTGATTTTTTTTTTTTTTTCTCGGTCAAAAAAATAAGAAGAAAGCAATGTAGAAGCTTGCTTGTTCTCGTTATATTCGTTTCTTGAAATCATGCTTTGCCATCGTTCACAATCATAACTTCTTACTGGTTTACTTTACAAACTTCTTCACAGTCATTGCTTCTTGGTAGAGGCTCAAAAATTGTGGGCAATGTTGGTCGGAATAGTTTTCTCGGTAATCAAACTATAAACAACTGCTTAGGCATGTCAAGTTGGGATGAAAGATTATTTGGATAACTGAGTGCCTCTTTCATATTAGCATCTACTACAAATATTTGCCAAGATTTTAGCATTACTAACAACAAAGAGCATCTTCTGAATTCTGATTATTCTAAAGACGATAAATGGTACCCTACTTAATGCCGCAACTAATGTTGCAGAGTATCATATCAACAAACCAACTGAAATCATACTCACTAAAGCCACTACTTACTGTCCTCCCATCTTCTACATTCACTTCATTATTTTTTTATGTTCAAATGTGGAACAGACTCACTCTCCCGGCGTCAAAACACAGAGCACCAACGGGTTTAGTTTGAGATTTTAGCATCAATTTAGGCCAAAGAGTCCTCAAAATCCAATATCAAAAACTTTATAAATAAATAAATAAAATGCATACGTGCACATGTACGACAAGCTTTATACTATACAATATAACTATCTTCAATTGAAATGACAACATAAGTAATTTTGCTATAAATTGAATTGAGAAAGAGCTTTACCACTTTGAGAACAAGCCTTCTCAGTTGAATCTTCTGTATCCCAGTGAGCTTCTGCGAAACCAAGTCACTGATCCCCGACAACGCCCCTGCTGTAATTGCCTGATTTAAATAACAAATTGCACACTGATTAATCGCAGAGAAAAAGTAAAACTCAATTTGTAGCCGTTATAAATACATATGTATAATTCACTTTCAGCACGGAAATAATAAAAGAAAATTAAATTTGACTACTTTTTTCTGATTCAGTTGAATGTTCCTGTCATATGATTCCAAATCCAGAAAAGAAAAACAATGGGGAAAAAAAATAAATAAAAAAGGGAACAAAAATTCGTGTTGTTTTGTTGAGTGAGACCTTGGTTCTCAGTGGATGATGCTGAAGCTGCAACAAGTACTGGTTCAACAAACCCTTCTTTGCCATTGACCCAGAGCTCAATTTTTGCTTCCAACTCCTTGAGATTTTGCGAGTGAATTATTATTAACAAACTGCTCTCTCGCTTCTGTGCTATTATTGGTCCAAGTAGTCTAGTACTAAATAATGCTGTACTGTCATTGACTGACAGACCATGAGCTCAATTTATAATGCCTCACTGTTCCAAAATATCTTTTGTTTGGACAAGGTTTTGAGTGTTGGGCCGACAGGCCCAGCCAGCATTGGTATTTTCGTCCAAAACTATTGGCAATCATCCTTTAAATCAGAATTGTGCTAGCATGTCCTTGCGTTTCCTTTTGTTTTTTACTAAAAATAAGTTAACCGATGTTGTTTTAAGTGTTAAACTACCGATTGTCATAAAAATTTAAATTATTAGAAAATGATAAATTTAATTATTTAATCACATCATTTTAATATTCGCCTTTACATGTGAACTAAAACTTCTCATTTAGTTTGATACTGTGTTAAATTATTAATTGTTCTAAAAGCTTATGATATTAAAATATGGTAAATTTAATCATTTTATTACTTAATTCTAATGTTAAGGTTTTTTGAAATATTTTTAGAAACCTTTTATAATTAAAAAAATGAATTTTTTTGACAGTTTTATCTATTTATATTTATACTACTATTTAAGGTGCTTCCCCTATTTGTGATCCTCTTTTTTTGGTTTAAAAATGTTCCAACACTCCTATGTTTAAGTAGAGACAAAACTAAAGGACAATCTAGTAAAAATACAACTTTAAATCTCACTAAAACATTGCCTAAAAAATAAGGTTACTCGATCTCCTGTTGATTTTCAAATTGCATTATCCACTTATAAACTATATTCTCAAAATAAAAATTATATATAAAAAATAAAAAAACAATATTTTTTTTTTTTGCTACAAAATAAACGTGTAATATTTGTTCATTTTTTGAAACTAAACTCATGACACTACGAGTTGCATTAATAGTTCTAAATGTGTAATATAATGAGAAAATGTGTAAACCTCTAATAATAATAAATGAAAAATTATGACACTATAAAAAATAAATAAATAAAAGCCTTACCACACACACAAAGCGCATGTGATGAAGTTAGTTTTTCGTTAAAGTGATATCAAAATTTTTTTAAAATAATTTATTAATAAATGCTCTAAAAACACGTTTACTTTGTTCTTTTTCTTTTTTGGATAGAACTCTTTTACTAATTCTAGTGCTTAATAAAATGGGGTTGGGGTTTGGGGTTTGAGGACTGAGTTGCAGTGGACTTTGTTGAATGGGTTTGGCCGTTGGCGAGACATTTGAAAGTCAAACCCAACCTATTTGTAGTTTGTAAGATGGCCCTCAAATCGTAATACCTTTCCAAGTCTATTTTGAAAGCCCATTTTGGTTGAAGCGAAAAATTCAAAAGAAACTAGTTAGTGCAATTTTCACTTTCTACGTACTACGCGCATACAAATTTTCTGATTTTTTTTCATAACTATTTACATATTATGTTAATGTTGGCGTCATTCAAAATTTCAAATAGTGTCATCAATGATGTCGTGAAAATAATTCTAACTCGTTAACCTCTTTTAAACTCATTATGTGATGACTCATAAAAATATCTGCACTTATCATTTAAATAAGTTATATGACTTGTTAAATAGGTTATGTAAAACTAAAAATATAGTGTAGAAGCTAGGCCCAAGAGAGAGGATTTAAACCTAGATAGTTCCGATGGAAATACTAGGAGGTATCAACTTAATTATATGTCCAAATCTAAAAGAAAAAAAAAATATTAGAATGGGTAGGGATTTTTTTGAATCTATGAAAAAAAAGTGTTGACTTGAACTCGATCCATTAAAATGTTGACTTGATCAGTCGACCTACTAGTCACACAAGTTGAATCCTTTTCTTTTCAAAGATAAATTTTTTATCATTTCTTTTTACCATTTTTTGGCTTTCTAACTTAGTGTAACATTCACGTATTGCTCTTGTTTATTCCCTTTCTTTCTCAGTTGTTTTCTTCTCACAAATATTCATAGATTATTTCTTAATAAGGTCGAGGATTGAAGGCTTCAATTTAGTGAACTTTAGATGGTATAAACTTAAGAATTTATGTATTATTTAACTTTTATTTATGATTTTTTTTTTTTTTTTTTTTTGGTTCTCTTAGTTGTATTGAAAAGAAGATAAATGATAATATATTATATATATATATATATATATATATATATCCAAAAAAAAATTGCATGTAAAAAAATATGGGTCATATTAAGTTGATCCGATCTTCCAAAAGATCATATTGGAGTCATAGGTTTTACCATCCATTTAGGACGGCGTTCCATTTTTTATCTGAATTTAATTGGATTGAACCCAAATCCTACGATATGTCCTGTTTTTCAAGTCTAGAGAAGGTGTGGTGGACTTCTAAGTTCTAAAATATGGCAGAAACACAAACGTTAAGAGTCCTTTCACAATTTTTCTATTGTGACCATAATTAATATACTTATGCAAGGAAAGACTGTCAAGAATTATAAAACTAGGACTTAGCAAAAAACATATATAAAACTTGGATCAAACCAGTCTCCTATAGAAATGGGGACTCAACTCTTAACTGATTAAATTCAATTAAAAGTAATGTTGTAGTCAATGGCAGTTCCCATGAAATCATCAATACTTGGCAAGAAATTAATCTGAAGGCGAAGGGTATTATCTATGATATTTGGAATGCAAGTTATCTATGATTTGGCTGAGTGGAAATGTAGTATGAAAAAGCCGTATATAGCAGTAAGACATTCTTTCGACTTGGAGATGTTGACCCCTTAGAGTAGACTCAGTAGAGCCAGATTGCATTATACGTAATAGAAGAAGTTAAGCAACCAATAAGGGTTTTAGTAATAGCTTACACAAGTTTTACTACGTCGCATGAGACCCAAGACAAGGGGGGAAGATTTTGAATTTGAATGTTATGAATTAAGGAATGGGTCAGCCAATGGACCTAAGCCAAAGAGAAAGAAAGGAAAAAAATATAGTCAGCCAATAGGTTGGGAGTCATCCACCTCAAAAGTCATAACTGGGTTTTATTATGATAGACTATTCTTCAGACTACATGCATGCCCAAACACTGAAACCCTGCCTGAGGGATTGATCTTCAGGCAGGTCATTTAAAAGAACCAAATGCATGTGTGCCATGCCATATATATAGTACTTATTGGAACTGAATCCAATTCCCACATATATAGTAACTTGATCGAGGTTGTCAGTCACTCAATCCAGTGAATCAATTCCACAAATAGCTTCATTTATCCAATACTAACCTAATTAATCTGAAGCTAGTCTGCAAGAACCAATAGGGGACGGGGAAAGATAAAGGGGCAAGCAGCCATGAACTTACATATGTTCCTTGAAACATTTTGGGAGAAATTACGTTTTACTGTCTTAAACTATATATCTTTGATTATACTTTGCATCTTAAATTTTTCAAATGCATATTTTACACCATAAACTATGGCATTTGTTACACTTTGTACTCTAACGTCAAAATAAAAGAAAAATTATATTTTATCACCCTAAATTATATTTCTTATTACACTTTGCACTATAAACTTTGAATTATAATCCAAGTTAACATTAAACTTGAAATTGGAGTGCAAAGTATAACAAATATTATAATTTATGGTGCACAACATGAATTCAAAAGTTTAGGGTGCAAAGTGTAATTTAAGATATAATTTAAGGGGGTAAAATGTAATTTTTCTAACATTTTGCTTTTTGTCTCATATTTTATCAAATAAGCTATAAAACTAATTTTTCCTTCTTCTTCTTCTTCTTCTTTTATAAATAAAAATTAAACATTTCTCTTTTTGTCTTAGTACGTTTAACAAATAAGCTATCAAAAACTTGTCTTGATACGTTAAACAAATAAGCTATTAGAAACTATGGAGGTCAAACTTTAATATGCACCAAATTTTAGAACAGGAAATAAACCCTAAAAGTACCCCTACAACCCCACCAACCCAAAAAGAAAAAAAAATTATATATATATATATATATATTTGTACCACAAGTGTTACCAGGATATCAAATTATGGTTAGCAATATGGGGAACAACAACTTCCTGAGAACTTCCTCTTCTTTTAGGTGTTGCATAGAATAGAATATCACATCAGTCATTTCTATTAGATAAGTACAACTACAACCCAGTAATTAAATATATAAAAAAAAAAAAAAAAAAAAAAAAACGTACTCACTAATATAAAAAGTCAATACTTACTGCATCCCGGCCAGCTGTTGTGGCTTGAATGATTGCACAAATTCATATGAAATAGCTCCATGTGGGATTCTACTACCCTACTTTTAATGATAAAATAAAAATAATCCTTTGTTCTTTTATGAGAGAGAAATATTATGGTTTTTGTTTTATGTGGTTAGGTATTGTCCTTTCTTAACCGACATTTATTTTGTTTCCAGTTGAAGCTCTCTAGTCTCTCATATCCATAAAAATTGAAACTGGAAGCTCTCATATTCTTTCCGGTTTTCGAGTTCTTCATCTCAAAAAGGATAGCTTGCCGACCATTAAAGTTAAACATATAGATAATGTTGCCTCCCCACGGTTTTTATTTGCCTCATGTGAGACTGCCGCCACTCTAGAAATAAAATTTCTCTATTCTTTATCATTCGTGAGTTTTTTTTTTTTTTTTTTTTTTGTATATTCAATATTTGGATTTTATGAAAATACTTCTATACTACTTATGTAATTTTCCTTTTTTTTTTTCCTATTTGTGAGTGAGAATTTTCAATCGTATTTCATTGTCATGGACATAGACCTAAAGTTGAACCTTATAAATCTTTGATTACCTTCTCTTGTGCGTGGTTGTGTCCATTTTACTTTCTACTCTCTAGCTATTTTCTTTATTTCTATTATTTGTTTGTGAGATCTTCCTCAAATCTATAATAGTTTTAATAATCAATGTTGTATGGGAATGCTTCCAAAAGGCATATCTCTTACAAAAAAAACTAGTATTAAAGCCAAATTCGATACCTATGGATTTGGAGTTGTTCTATTTGAAGAATTTATTGATTCGTTCATGGATTCGAGTATTAGAGAGAAAGATATAAGATGAATCCTCATCAAAACTTTCGGTATCTAGTAATGATCACACTCTTTAATGCCAAATTTAATGTAGGGGAAATTGATAGAAAAAACACCTCAACATGTGATAATGAGATGTTATAGATATCATTATCCAACAAGAATATATTGCTTTGGAAAGCAACAAACCTAAAAGATTTCAATTAAAGATTGGAAACAACTTCATCATGTGATAATGAGATGTTATGGATATTATGATCCAACAAGAGTATATTGCTTTGCAAAGCAACAAACCTAAAAGAGTTCGAATAAAGATTGGAAGAAGATATAGGCTTGCATCACCATCATTTTGTGTTTGGCCAAGAATTATAAAAAGGAAAATTTTTATGAGGGAGAAGAAGGTTAAGGAGTTGAGGAAAAAATTGAAGGACGAGTACATGACCAAGAGTGTGGAGAACTTACTTTATTCGTAGGAAAAAAATATTTTGTTTCCAGTACCGAAGGTATTTCTACATTTGAGCATATAAATGATTATAAAAAAAAATACTAGTTGATTTGAAAATTTGTAAAGTTTAGATTAGTGAGGATGAAACCTTTTTTTTTTTTTTTATTAAACTCACCACCTAATACTCATGATCATTTGATTACTACACTCTTGTATGTATAGAAATGATGAGATTTAAGTTTTATGTACAATACTTAAACAATAACGAGTACCATAAGGAGACTACAAACGCTTATAGAGACATAGTGAGTTTTTGAGAGTTAGGAGCAGGTCCAATAATTAAAAGTCTAGTAGGAGAGGTAGATCCTGATTTAAATCAAAACACCAAATTAAATTTTTGACATTAAAGGCCAGTGTTATTTTCATTTTGTTCCCTGAAGTTTGAGATTTTTTTTATTTTGGTCTACTAAATTTTATTTTTTGTTTTTTTTTTAAATAGTTCTTTCTTCATGATTGATATAGCTATTCAGTTTCAACAAAATAACATCATTTAGTGTTATATATAAATTATAATGTTGTGACCTTGGTTATTTGTTTTCTTGTGAGAGCATCGCAAACTAGAGAAAATTAAATTTTTTTTGAACAAAATGTTTTGGGTGTATTTGGGGTTTGGGTTTTAAGAAAGTGACAATATATGCTACTTTTAACCTGTTTTATTTTTACGTTAAATATTTTTTGGAAAAAATATTTTATACATGTAGCATAGAGATGACTCTATTCTCCTCCCCACCGTCCAAGATTTATTAGATCTAGAACACCTATGCCTAAATCTATGTTTTTTAAAAAAATTTCAAAAATTTAATCTCCTAGATCTTGAACATCTACTGTATCTTGCTTGTAAATTTTTCAAATTGGCTCAGATTTTGTGAGTTTATGCCATGTTAAATTTTATTATTGTGGATTTGTGCATTGTGAGATTATATTATTTTTAGGATTTTTTTTACCTATACAAATTAAATGCCTTTAAATGTCTTCCAAAGCATTTTTAGGAATGTAATAAAATACCCAAAAACAAATTGTTTTCTGAAAATATTTTATAGTTGAAAAATATTTTTCACTGAAACAAATGCACCCTTATTAATAAAATTGCACTAACAAATACGGAGAATATTCTCCGTATTTGTTAGTGCAATTTTCTTTTTATAGTTATCCTTGGGCATAGGCTTTAAAGCCAAGCAGCGTAACCCATAGTGTTATTTTCTTGTTTTTGATTGTATCTAGCTATTTTTCTTTATATTTTCTTGGTTCCTATTATTTTTATTTTATTTTTTTAGATATTTCTTTAAGTACATAATAGTTTTCACGGTTAATCTTGTGTGAGAGTATTTTCAAAAGCCTTTTCGTGCAACGCCACCCTCTACGAGTACCTTAACTTCATATATTACTTGTTTTTCACTTTTTCTTCAAATTAGGAATAGACTCCATTTTCCTAGCTGTGTGTCACAGGAAACCCATTTGCTTAATTTAAGCTTTTAACTTCAACTAGTGTGTAATTCCGTGTATATGCACGGGTACATTTAAAAACAATCATAATTACATATTATATATATGATTATGTTTTTTATGGTTTATTATATTAGACTTCTTGTTTTTTACATTAAATTAACTAATTTGGCACAAAAATTTAAAAATTTAGATTAGATGGGACACGTGGCTCAAAATTAAACCCTAATTGAAATTCAATTTTTACCTAAATTAACTCACTTGGCACAAAATTCTAAAATTTAGATTAGATGAGACACGTGGCGTAAAATTAGACACTAATTGAATTCCAATTGAAAATTTAATTGGATTTTCTCTCTACTTGACCTATTGTTATATATATATATATATATATATATAGATTAATTATGCCAAGATCCTCAAAATCCGATATCAAAAGCCAAATAAAAGACACACACACATAATAATAATAATAATAATAATAATAATAATTTGAGCAATATCTATTACACACGACATGTAAGTTGTAAATGATCATTTTAACATAAATTCGTCACCTTTTTACTATTATTTATAGTTGAACACTTTAAAATTATGACAAAAATTATAACACAAAAATTTCGATACTAAGATTTTTGACTTAGTGTCATCAATTGTAAATTGTAAATGATCACTTAAACATAAGCCCGTCAATTTTTCTCTGTTATTTACTGTCCAACGTCTCAAAGTTATAACAAAATTTATTACCCAAAAGTTATGATATTCTAAGATTTTCGGGTTGGTGCGTGTATGAAAAAGCCGGCACATGCTTTTGGAGATTTTGACCTCTTAGGGCTGTCTATTTGCAACTGCATGACATGAAATATAAAGAAAGCAATCAGTTTGTAGTAATAATACAAATAGGCCAATAGCTACGTCGTGTACATGAGGGACCCAAGACAATGACT
Organism: Lithocarpus polystachyus; assembly: GCA_033629205.1. Taxonomy (NCBI): domain Eukaryota; kingdom Viridiplantae; phylum Streptophyta; class Magnoliopsida; order Fagales; family Fagaceae; genus Lithocarpus; species Lithocarpus polystachyus. The sequence continues at coordinate 88,874,224 of CM066166.1, forward strand.
CAAAAATTTTGAACTTAGAAAATTATGAATACAGAATGGGTCAGCCAATGGAATTAACCCCCAAAAAACATAAAATGAAATGGTCAGCTAACAGGCTGGGTCAAGCCAGTCAAGACCATTCAAATTCAACATTTTCCCGTATATGACCCAGTGTTATAGTTCTGCTTCCAACAATATAAATAAGACCCAATGTGCCTCTCAAATACAACACAAATACACAAGATCCAAAAATATTCTTTCTGCAACACAAATACACAATAACCAAAGAAAAAAAAAAAGAAAACCTCTCAATCAAATGGCTTCAGCTCTCCTTTTACCTTCTGCATCTTCTTCTTCTTGTTGTTCAAGGAAAATCCATGCTGCTATTCAAGTCCCAAAACTTCCAAGACTCTCTTTCTCAGTTCCAAAAATACCAAAGAGAAATCTAGGTGAGGAACTGAATATAAGAGACGGGTTCATAAACACAACCCCAGTAGAAAACTTCAATGTCATCGATGATAGATCACACAGCTCTAGTACTAATGTTACCATTCAACTCTATGCCATCTTAGAGGCCGTAGCTGATAGAGTAGAGATGCACGCCAACATTGGAGAGCAACGTGACAACTGGAACACCCTTCTTCTAAACTCCATCAACATGATAATTCTCACAGCTGCAACAATGGCTGGTATTGCTGCAACTGGTGGCATTGGAATGCCTCTTTTGGCTTTGAAATTATCGTCTACTCTTTTGTATTCCGCAGCCACGGGAATGTTGCTTATAATGAACAAAATTCAACCTTCCCAACTTGCCGAGGAGCAACGCAATGCTACAAGATTGTTCAAGCAGTTACAAAGCCAAATCCAAACCATGCTCGCCATTGGAACTCCAACTCAAGAAGATGTGAAGGAGGTGATGGAAAAGGTTTTGGCTCTTGACAAAGCCTACCCACTTCCCTTGCTTGGTGCAATGCTTGAAAAATTCCCAGCAAAGTTTGAGCCAGCTGTTTGGTGGCATAAAAATCAAGTACTACAAAAGAAAAACTTTTCACATGAAGGAAAACAATGTAACAATGGATGGAGTGAGGAACTTGAAATGGAAATGCGAGAGATCATTAAGGTGGTGGAGAGAAAAGACATAGAGGACTATGTAAGACTGGGCAACTTGTTGTTGAAAATCAACAAGACTTTAGCTATCTCAGGTCCATTACTCACGGGCATAGCAGCCTTTGGCTCAGCTTTTATAGGTAATGGATCATGGGCACCAATAGTAGCAGTGGCTGCTGGGGCTTTAGCTAGCACAGTTAATGCTTTTGAGCACGGTGCACAAGTTGGGATGATAATTGAGATGTACAGAAACTGTGGTGGCTTTTTCCAGCTATTGCAAGAATCAATTGAAGCCACACTAGAGGAAAAAGATTTGGAGAAAAGAGAAAATGGGGAACTGTTTGAAATGAAGGTGGCTATGAAACTTGGAAGAAGCTTATCACAACTCAGAGAACTTGCTAGAAAGTCAGCTTCTTCCCGTGTAGACGAATTTGCAAGCAAGCTTTTCTAGTTCTGGATTTTGTAATTAATCAAATTCTTTGATCTGATAATTGTTTATATAACAACTTGATTAATTCATTATACAATCTTCTAACATAGAAAAAAATGTTAATTCCCCAATTTTATATATATCAGCTACTTGTGCAAAAAGAGTTTGTAAAATAAAATGCATGTATTTCTTAGTTTCTCGATCACTTAATTGAATTCTTTGATTTGTCAATTGTTTATAACTTATTTAACTCTTTGTACAATGTTCTAACATTGAAAAAAATGCTAATTCTAAAATTTTATATTAGCTACTTGTGTAAAAAGATTTTGTAAAAGAATTTTTTTCTGGTTTCTTGCATATAATAACTTGAATTTCCTATTACAAGGTGTTGAAAACCTAAGTTGCACAAACAAATAACTTTACGACAGTACCACAAGAGAGTTCAAAAATATGTTGTTGACGACGTAATAATATGTAGATTAGTTGAATATTTAGTAGACTATTCAAGACTGGTGGTCAAAAAATTGCACGGGCTTAGATTATTTGAAATGTCTTAGTTTATTGTTTATTATGTTGAATAGTTGGATTTGTTCACAAAATCGGAGATGGTTCAACTGAAACTTCCGGTCACTACTGCCACTTTCCTTTTTTGCATCTCCGGCCAAAGAGTGAATAAAACCAAAAATTTAATGAAAAACTGTAGATAAAACTTAGGTATAATACTTTAAATACTACTCCTTAGGTTCCCCTCTTAAGATTTAAACATGTAACTACTTAACTAAAAAATACACTTTCTTCCTATGAGAAAAAATCCACATGGTGAGATCTTAAGAGGGAAACCTAATGAACAGCACCTAAATACTGTACTTAAGCCTTGCTCAAAACCTATATATGGGGAATAATTATTAAGTACTCCCGGAGTTCCATAAAGGCTTACTCTCTCCTCTCACATAACTGTGGATCCCACTAATTAAATTTATGGTAGGACTCACAGTTCATATAAGAGGAGGGAGTACGCATTTATGATACTCTCAGAATATTCAATAATTTTTCATATATGGGTTGGATAAAAAACTTATATAATTAATGTCTTGGTCATTTTGCCTCATGAATTCATAACAACTGAGAGGGAATATATGGAGAGGCAAATAGTTTTGTAACATTCAAAACCAGGGACGGCCCCAAGTGGGGGCCTACGCCCCCACCCCCCCCCCCCCCCAGCCCAAAAAAAAATTAGTAGCTTAATTTTCAAATAAAAAAAAAATTAGACTTGGGCCCCCTTTACTTTATAGCTTGGGCCCCCTCCAAAATCATGAATCATTAACCCAATCCATATAAATATTTATAAAAAAAATGCAAATCCAAAAAAATGTAAACCCAGTAGTCCAAACAGAAAAACGAATAAAAAAAAAAGAAAAATTAAGAGGCGAGATAGAGAGAAAGAGGCGAGGGAGACCTATAGAGTAGAGAGTAGGCGATACAGAGAGAAACTGAGAGGCGAGAGAGAATGAGAGTCCGAGACTGCAAGACCCATCTTGCCACTGCCCACTCCACCACCACGCAAGACCGAAGACCCATCTTGCTACCCACACCGCCACCACACGAAACCCATCTTGCTGCCCTGACGCAGACCCAAACAGCTGCACCAACGCTGCCATGCGATACCCATCTGGCTACTGGTTGATCAATCTGCCCAGCCCAACTTCGTTGCTCCATCCTTCACAATTCACACCTCACACTCAGTTAAGTATTTAATCTATCCTTCAAAACCTAATATAATGTTTGTGAATCTCAGAATCTGTACTTGTGGTGTTTGTGTTTTTACTGATGAGTGATGATGGTGATTGTGAATTGAATATATGCATTTGTGCTTGTGGTGAGTTTTTTTTTTTTTTAACTTTTTGGCTTTGTGAGTCTTTGACTATTAGGTAGTTGGGCAATAATAAGGACAAGTGACAAAAAGAGGAACAGTAATTCAACATGATTAAAAACGGTAAAGTTAGAAAAAGTGTTTATTGGTAATGAATAATATATTCATAGTATCGGTAGTGAGACTGGGTGAGTGACAGAAACAATAGTGTTTTGTGTATTAAGAAATAATAGTGTTTTATGTCTTTTGTTTTTATTGGTAGATGATTGAATCTTAATATATTAAAAAACAATGATTTTTGTATATTTATCTTGGTTAAAAGTTTCTTAATACTATATGGATGTGTATTTGATTTTTTTTTTTTTTCGCTTATCTCCGACCCCCCTAACTTGAAATCCTAGGTCCGTCCACATATAAATTAAACAACAGAAGTTTTTGCCATGTAATCAGAGGTTAGTATTGTGATGTTAAAAAGAAATTGGTAATAGAGCATGCTTTTCTTGTTTGGTTTTTCTTTTTTGGGAGATATAGTTATACTGAATTTTATATGTGCAATTAACATGTCAATTGGGTGAATCAATATACATGTGTATGTATAATTATTTAATTATACATATTTTGAATCAAAATAATTTGTCTCACTATAATTATTTCATTTTATGTTCTATTAATCACAATATGCTACACATTCTTTTTCTTTTTCTTATAAAGCCACAAAAATATTTTAAAAAAAAAAATTCAAATGCATGACATACTGCAGTATGTCAGTTATTAAAGCATAAAAGAAAACACAAAGAATGATTTTTATTCCACGTGTAGTGTGTGTTTTTGTTAATTATTAGATGCATGAATTTGAGCATATATATTGCACTTTATATTTTACTAACAATAGCTTGCCATGCGTCCTTTTTTTTTTTTTCCCTTATAAACTAATCAAATTTTACAATGAAAAAAAATTAGAAACATATATATATATATATATATATATATTTATAGTATAGTATTGTAGTTGGTTGGTTTGGCCGCATGTAAATTAAAATGAAACACTAAGGATGAAAATAGAAGTTTTATTTCAAATTGTGCATAAATATATATATATATATATATATATATATATATTGTGTGTGCTTTTTACTATAATTAGATATTTATGTATATATTTATTTTAATTCGCTTATTTAGAGTGGGTCAAGTTTGTTGATCTCGTGACCTTTATAATAAATTGTTTCTTTCTTTTTTGATATACTTTTTGTGATTCCCATTATCTTTTTCAATTCCACCTAATACCTTGATGCTTAATATACTCTGAAATCTTCAGCCACTATCTTGCTAAAGCCTAGCTCCATTGCAAAACTATGGTGGACAAGGCAACCAGCCTCTCAGCCGTTGGTCATCATATACTGAGGTATCAAGCATGCTTGATACCTCAGTATATAATATATTTCCTAACTTTCAAAGACTTCCTTCAACTGGGTATATAGAGAAGCTCACCATGTTGTTCATACTCTAGCTAAGTGGTCCTTGCATAGATCTTGTTTTATTTATTTTTAGGCTCTTTTGACCTTGGGTTCTGCCCACCTAATTTTGCTAATCTCCTCCTGGTGGAAGCTGCCTAGACTGTGTTGTAGTTGTTTCTTTTTTTGGTAATAACGTTTTCTTTCCCGCCAAAAAAAAAATGACATTAAAAGTTTTTTCATACTCATAAACAAGGTTACTTAGTAACACATTTTTCATACTCACCAGATCTCCTAAAAATGTCCCTCCTAATCTCCTAAATGTTTATCATGATCATGATATACATTTAGGAGATCATGATGATCACACTACAAAAAACGGGGCCTTTAGGCCCCGTTTTTTTGGGCCGCGTTTGCAAAAATGCGGCCCAAAACGGACTGAAGCCGCGTTTTTGCAAACGCGGCTTCAGTCCTAACAATGGGCCGCGTTTTGCGAACGCGGCCCAAGTCTGTACGTTGAGGCCGCGTTTTTACACGCGGCCTCACGTGTTTTTTGAAGCCGCGTTTATAAAACGCAGCCTCAGTTGGGCTGGGGCCGCGTTTTATTAAACGCGGCTTAATCTTTTAGCTTAAGGCCGCGTCTAAAACGCGGCCTCAAGCATTTTTTTTTTTGCTTTTATTCTCATTTTGACCGGGTTGAGCAAAAAACCCTACTCTCATCATTCTCCCTCATCATTCTTCTCCCTCATTCTTCTCCCTCATCATGTCCAGACTCCAAGCCTCATCAGATGTCCATCTCCGTGTCTCCCACACACATCGGAGATGGAGGCTTGGATCTCCAAGCCTGGTTCTCCGAACCGATCGGAGATCGGAGATGGAGGCTTGGAGCTCCAAGCCTCCATCTCCGATCTCCGAACCGATCGGAGATCGAGGCTTGGAGATCCAAGCCTCGTTCTCCGAACCGATCGGAGAGATCGAGGCTTGGAGATCCAAGCCTGGATCTCCGATCGGATCGGAGAGATCGAGGCTTGGAGATCCAAGCCTCGATCTCCGATCCGTCCAAGCCTCGTTCTCGATCCGAACCGATCGGAGATCCAGGCTTGGATCTCCAAGCCTCGATCTCCGATCCGATCGGAGATCGGCTTGGATCTCCAAGCCTCGATCTCCGATCCGATCGGAGATCGGCTTGGATCTCCAAGCCTCGATCTCTCCGATCCGATCGGAGATCCAGGCTTGGATCTCCAAGCCTCGATTTCTCCGATCCGATCGGAGATCGGCTTGGATCTCCGAGCCTCGATCTCGGATCGAAGATCGGAGATGGAGGCTTGGAGAGCTCCACCTCCGAGCCTCGATTCGACGGCGACTGGGTTTTTGCTGGGTTTGTGTTTTTGCTGTGTTAATTTGTATTTAAATTTTTGCTGGGTTAATTTGTATTTAATTTTTGCTGGGTTTGTGTTTTTGCTGTGTTAATTTGTATTTAATTTTTTGCTGGATTTGTGTTCAACTAGTTGTGTTCTTGTATATAGTTGCTGGGTTTGTGCTTAATTTTTAGCTGGGTTTGTGTTTAAATATTTGTGTTCTTGCTGGGTTTGTGTTTAATTTTCCGCTGGGTTTGTGTTCAAATCTTGCTGGGTTTGGGTTCAATTATTTTTTCTTGAATATTAATTCTGAAAATTGAGAAAATTAATTCTGAAAATATTCAAAAATATTTTTGAATATTTTCAGAATTATTTTTTTGGAATAGTCCTTGGTCTTAGGCCGCGTTTTAAACGCGGCCATAGCCTTCGGTTTTAGGCCGCGGTTTTAAAAAGTGCGGCCAGAGACCCCGGAGGCCTATAGTCGCGGGGTTTAGGCCACGTTTAAAAACGCGGCCTAAAAAACCGCGGCCATAGCCTTAGGCCGCGTTTTTTGGACCTGAGGCCGCGTTTTTTAAACGCGGCCTAAAGCCTTTTTTTTTGTAGTGTCATGAGATTTCGCCTCTGCTTAATGTAGTCAAGCTATGTTTTTTATTCTCACTCCCCCCCCCCCCCCCCCAAAAAAAAAAAAACCCTTTGAAATTGTTAAATATATTTTGATAGTTTAATTTAACCCTTAGAACTTTCTTTTTTATGTTAACTATGTTACTACAAAGCTCACTGACTTAATCAGTTAAAACCGTAAAAATAAAAGGAACAATTTTGATCTCTTTAATTAATTAACTCACAAGTGATGAACTCACAAAAATATTTACTATTTTATTGCACAATTAAAAAAAAAATTAAGATCGATGTTTAAATTAATAAAAATGAGGGATTATTCCAATTTTATTCCTAGATTTTGAATTATTTTTTAATTTTATAAAATCCCTAGACTTTGATTGAGAGTTAGTTTGGTCCTTGCACTTTTTAGAATAATTAACCTTTGAACATTATGTTAATTTATGAAATTCTTCTAAAAAAATTAATTTATGACAAATCAAACCTTTTGTTATTATTTTCTATTGAAGTTTAACGGATTTAATTACATATATAATAAACAAAGGGAAATCATGTGTATATCACCTAATTAAATATTTTAGGTTTTAATGGAAAATATTAGCACAAAAGCTTTCCTTCTTTTTTTTTTTTTTCTTTCTTTAAAGATAGAATTAACACAAAAGCTTGATTTATCATGAACATAAACATAAACATAATGTTCATGGCCTTAATTATTTAATGACAAAGTTTGACTCTAACCACCAATAAAAAGATGATATTTGTTTTTATCATGTACAATATATATACTTGACTCACTTAACCCAATTAACAAAGTGGGTCATGTGAATTACACATGGCAAGACACATATTATCTTAATTTCTATTGGTGGTTGAGCCAAACATTTTCCATTATCTAAATTGAAAATTGAAGATGCTTACATCAAATTTTAAAAATAACATGAGTAAAAAACTACTAAAAATAAAGAGAATAAATTTTGACTACAAAATTACTTAGAGTGTTAGACTTTAATGCATTATAAGAAATAACGTATCGTTGTTACTCACAATGTGCATAACTCACTTACAATGATTATATACAATTACTTAAGTATGATATAGTAAGTTATGTGCAATGCATATGACAACGACACATATCATCATCCTATTACTCCAACCAAATTTTTAGACAAACTTTGTCCTAAAAATGAAAAAGAAATTTCCTTCCACATCAGTTTAAAAGAGATTCTTCTAATTTCTTCAATATATTACGTGGGTATTCATATGCATTCAAAGATATTTTAATCACATAACTTATTAAATTAATTATTTAAACAAGTGACGTCGAAGGATATATTTTAATCACATAATTTATTAAATTAATTATTTAATGGATCATGAGATTAAAAGTATATATGGATATATTTTTATTTATACAAGTTTTACTTATTCAAGTTTTCACTGTCATGTTTTTTTGGATAACTTAGTTAATGTCACTTTTTAATATTATTTATATTAAGTGTACACCTTTAGACATTATTTTAAGATATTTGTTTCATTACATTTTTCACATAATAGTGTCAGTTTTTATTTACAATAAGCCGGAGAAAAACAAAGATTTGAATAGAAGTTATATTATGAGAGAAACCTAGCTCTAACATTGTCATTGAGCTCTCAAGTGAATAGAGTGATCAAACAATTGAACTACTTTTTTATTATATAAGTCCTTTAAAGACCAAAAAAAAAAAAAAATCTTAAAGGGGACAGCATCACTTTTTTATTCTCTCCATTTTCTCACCCAATATAGAGAGAAAAATCCACTTTTGTATTTTACCAACTTTTCTAACTACTATTTCCAATTCTATTTATTCTTTCTTTATTTTATTTAAATATTATTTATTTATTTTTATAATAATTAATATTTTTGAAATCTAATACTATTTTTCTTAGATTTTTATTAGTACATAGAGAGAGAGAGAGAGAGAGAGAGAGAGAGAGATGGGCAACCAAAGAACGACATTCATCGTGACACCGAGCCTATTCCCTCCACTACTGTGCTCTTCCCTAAACCATCCTAATTGCAACAATGTCTCCATTATTGGATTGGAAGATGGCTAGGTAGTCGGTGTTCACCATGACTGCAACAAATGTCAAAGTTGTTTTTGTTAGTGTTGGTGTTGGTGCTATTTAATCGAATAGATGGTGAGAGACAGAGAGAGAGTGTTGAATATTAAAATGTGCTAATTCAATATTTTAATCTCAAATATTTGTTTAATATTTGAAGTGTTGTTTTGTGAATTTACTCCCCATAAAGTAAAATAAAACCACTACTCATAGTCTCATACTAATTAACTCAAGAACAATACTTAAGATTTGCTCAAATTATTTGTTATGAAGATAATGGTTCCTAACAAGAATAGATAAGAATTGTAAAAGAATATATGAGAATTATAGAAAATCGACTTAATTCGAGATATATTGAGAGCAGAAATGCACTAAGCAATCAATTGTAACTAACTTATATATAAAACCATAAAACTATTCTATTTGCCCACATGCTATTATTCCTTAGATAAATTAATAATTAATTTCAACATGTGTTAAATGCGATTAACATACTTAGAATCCTAACTAACTAATTAACTAAATACCTGACTTTTTTTATTGCTAAAAAAATAAATCCCTAACTAAATACAACCTTATAACAATTATTATCAATACGGTTCCTTCACCACTATTCAATAAAACTCTTGCTCTTGCATAAAAAATAAAATAAATAAATAAAACTCTTGCTCCAAACTACATTCTTCTTTTTATTCTTGCAGGATTAATAATACAAACGGACAGTAATTCAATAAAAAGCAAAGCAAAGCAAAAAAGTGAACCTATATAACGGGCCAAAGCAATTTTCATCGGCTCTCTTCAAAGTTCTCTCCTCCGCAAAATAATCAACAAAAGTAGCCAAAGCCAAAGCCGCCGAAACATCTCATTTTCACCAGGTCCTCTCTCTCTCTCTAGATCCGTAAGCGAAAGTTACTGATTGTATATATGTAATTTATTTGTTTAATTAGTAACGAAAATGTGTGTTAGGCAAATCGATTGGAGCAACCATGTCTATGTGGTCAATTCTACGGCGAAAACTCGCTACCCAACCCTCCTCCTCCTCCTCCTCTGCTTTTGTATGTTCAAAATTTTCATTTCTGATTCTTTTTTTTTTTTTTTTTAACTCAAATTTCAAAGCTTTTCCTTAAATTTGTTGTGCGCTTTTTTTTTTTTTTTTAATTTATTTATAGGTTTTTGGACGCTCGACCTCAACGCGTGGCTATTCCACTACCAAAGTGAAAGAGGTTCGTTGAATCAATATTTTTACTTTTTGTGAATTATTATCTGATAGTTAAGATTTGCTGAAAATTTTAAGATCTTTTTTTTTTTTTTTTTTTTTTTGGTGAAATGTGAATATATTGATGCGAAAATCGGTGACTTTTGCTTGCTTGTTTGCGCTTTAAGCTTTGGCTCTTTGTTATTATCATAAATTGTGTTATGCTATAAACTGCACAAGAGTTAGGGCCTTTAGCTGATCATTTTGACTTACTATGTGTCCTCCCTTCTTTACCAAGAGTGGTGGATTCAGTCAGAGCGATTGGGTAAGAAGCAGGTGAAGTTATGACATAGTTGTCAGAGTTGTTGGCGAGAATAATTAGCAGTAGCTAGTTGCAGCTATCCACTCTAAATTATAATATAAGGTCATTTGCAATGTCCACTTGAAATATAATATTTTGCATAATTTGAGATTAATATATATGTGATTTCCATGCTGCCAGTTGGAATCAAATAGTAAAATCGCCATTAAAAACTATAGGGTCATTGGCTCCTCTCGATGTTTCCAAGAAAGAAATCCAGAGTTCAAATCCCCCCCCCCCCTCCCTCGTTGTAACTATTGAATTTTAAAATTAAAAAAAAAAAATTGATAAATTAGTGAGCTAGTTGAGGTGGACGTTGCAAATTAATGAGGTCCAATTTGTTAATTTCGACACATTAGTGCACTCCACCACCCAACAAGCTACTAATCTGTTAGTTTTTGGCAGATGGTTGGGTTGGAATTGTTTTTAAATTAGGGTGTTGATGGTAAAAAATTGTACTTAAGGGCGAACATCGAAAATTATTCTTTAGTTTAGGGTGGACATCTATATTTAGCTGTAAATATTAACTATTTTTTGATAGCAAGTTTAATTTTTTTTTTTTTTTTTTGGTCAAAAAAATAAGAAGAAAGCAATGTAGAAGCTTGCTTGTTCTCGTTATATTCGTTTCTTGAAATCATGCTTTGCCATCGTTCACAATCATAACTTCTTACTGGTTTACTTTACACATCTTCACAGGCATTGCTTCTTGGTAGAGGCTCAAAAATTGTGGGCAATGTTGGTCGGAATAGTTTTCTCGGTAATCAAACTATAAACAACTGCTTAGGCATGTCAAGTTGGGATGAAAGATTATTTGGATAACTGAGTGCCTCTTTGGTTAATTCTTTTGCACTACATGTGATTACAGGTTGTCCAGTTGGCTCAAAGCCAGTAAGGTCAGCTACATCTTCCTTGCTTAGAATTTTGCCTAATTCCCCACCCCCCTAGGAATATGTTAAAATGTTAAGAATGTGGGAAAGAAGGAAATGATATGTGCTATGGTTGAAGCTAGTCTGATTTCGTCCTTTGAAATAACTTTATACTTTCTAATTTCTTTAAAATCTTGGTCTACAGGGCAGCTGTGTCATTTTTTCAAAGAGATTCTCCTATTTATGTACAGAATAGGTCATTTTCTTCTGATAATGGTACAATAACCCTCATGATCTTCTAGAGCCTTTTCTTGATTTTGATGCATGTTATATATCTTATTGAACATTCATTAACTCAAGTAATTCTACGTATGTCTCAAGGTGATCTGGTTGATGCTGTTGTACCCTTCATGGGTGAATCCATTACCGATGGCACTCTAGCAACATTTTTAAAGAGTATGTCATTCCAGTTTGACCGTGTTTGAATGCTCTTGTTTTAAACCTTATGTTGTGTTCATGTATGTGAATAGATTTTGTGTACATAGATACTTTGAATCTCTCATGTGACCCATTGTTGATAAATTGGGAGCAGAACCTGGTGATCGTGTAGAAATTGATGAACCTATTGCTCAAATAGAAACTGATAAGGTTTACCTTCTACGAAGTTATTCTAATATAATTTTTCCATACTCTGCACAACCATTTTCAAGGCTTCTGATCCATTCTAATTATTTTATATATCTATAAAAATAGGTGACAATTGATGTGGCTAGTCCTGAGGCCGGTGTTATCCAAGAGGTAATCAGATGGAATTCAGTATGCAATGGTTGAAACCTATAATATACTATTAATTTGAATCTCCTTCTTGGATTCATAGGTATTTTGTATTTGTAATGTTGGTCTTTGTAATTCTTACTGTAGCTTGTTGCCAAAGAAGGTGAAACAGTGGAGCCAGGTACCAAGATAGCTGTTATCTCAAAATCTGGTGAAGGTGTATCAGAATCACACGTTGCTCCATCAGAGGATGTGCCTAGCCGGGCTGCTTCTAAGCCATCTGCAGGAAAGAAAACAGAAGACAAGGAAAAGCCTAAAGAAGAAAAATCTCTTCCTAAGCCTAAAGCTGAGACTTCTCCTCCTAAGCCTAAAGCTCCTTCTCCACCACCCCCTAAGGCCTCAGCAACAGAACCTCAGCTTCCTCCAAAGGAAAGGGAAAGAAGAGTAAGTCTTGGGATCTTTTATTATCCTTCTGTTTAGCTTCGAGTTTAGCAGTTCCTTTAAAAGCTTAGAATAGTCTATTTTTGTTGGTCTTCCTTATTCAATTTGTTCCTTTGGTACATTGTAACTAAAATGATATCAGGTTCCAATGACAAGACTGAGGAAACGTGTTGCAACACGTTTGAAAGACTCTCAGAACACATTTGCTATGCTGACTACATTCAATGAAGTTGATATGTAAGCCTTTGCCCCTAGCTTTTAATCAATATGGCTGATTTTGGCACTTCATGGACCCAATTACCTGTTCTTTCTACTGAATTAGTCCTTGTAACTAAATTGTCTGTTTTATGGTCAATGCAACTATAAATTTCTTATCAACATAATGCGCTGATATGAAATGCATAACTTGATTTTTATTATTCTACCTAAAATGCATCCTTTCCCATATGATATTCGAAATATTATGACATATTGCCTTATGCATTCCCCCTCAACAATGGTGCTATGTGTTTCAGGACTAATCTGATGAAGCTCCGTTCCGAATATAAAGATGCTTTTGTTGAGAAGCACGGGGTGAAGTTAGGTCTTATGTCAGGATTTATTAAAGTATGTATTACTTATAAAAAAAGGGATTTATTAAAGTATGTCTTTGTCATATGTGATTATTCAGTACCTTGAACCTTCTCATGTACAGACACAAACATGTCTCCATGCATGTTCATAACAATGATCTCCAATGTTGCTTGTCTTGTTCCAGGGTGCAGTAAGTGGGCTCCAGAATCAGCCAATCGTCAATGCTGTCATTGATGGGGATGACATCATCTATAGAGATTATATTGACATCAGTATTGCTGTTGGTACTCCAAAGGTCTGTTACTATTCCAATTATTTCAAGTAGGTAGCATTTTGAGAATGGAGTGTATGGACATGTTTTGGTAATTGAGACAATCCATTGACAGTCTTGGACCTATTTAGGAGGGCTGAGGCTTCAAACTAGAATTTCGTTTTTTTTTTTTTTTTTTTTTTTTTTTTGGGTTGAGATATGGCCAACATTAACTCGTAACTTAAGGTTATGATGTTCATATATAAAGGCTTATGTATAAATTTTTTTTTTCCATGATAGAACTATAGGAAAATTATATTTTAAACCCTATAATTTAAGGGTGTTAGAAATTAAACCCTAGAGTTTCAAAAAGTAACAAATTAAGGCCAAAAAAAAAAAAGCAAGGTTTTTTCAAATTGAGATTACCCAAAAACCATTTAGTCCACAAAAAGGGTGGGGAAGGCTAATTTAGTAATTAAGAAATCATATCAACTAGTGGGAAAGACTAATTTAGTAATTAATATCATTGCCCAATTTTGAAAAAACCTTGCTTGTTCCACTTAAATCCAGAGGTTTGACTTGTCATTTTTTGATACCTTAGGGTTTAATTTGTTACTTTTGAAATTATACTGTTATAATTTAGTACTTTTTAAAATCTCATGATTTGATTTGTTACTTTTGAAACTATAGGGCTTAAAAGTAACATTTCCCCAAAATTATTGTGTAACAAAAGAATATTTTGATCCATGTTCATGATACAAAAGAAATATTTTATTGCATATTAGTTGTATAGAAAAGACATTTATCTTTATTTTGAGATACATTTTCGTAAAAAATTGACAAAAATTTAGGGATTTACAAAATATTTTATCTCAACCCTAATTTTGGCTGGTACAGAAAGAAAGAAAAAACAAAATCAAGAATCTCCTTCTCATTATAAAATCTTTCAATGCTATTTTGAGTAACTTCCAATTTGAACTTCCATTCTTCAAAATTTTAATTGCTATAACTACCATCCTAATTTTAGCTTTTTAGAATTGAGTGGGAGGGGCTTTTTTTTTTTTTTTTTTTTTTTTTGGAGGGGGAGGAGTCCATAATGGTGCTGAGCCATAGATTAAGTTTGCATCTTAGCACAATGGTTGGTGTGATGTGGAGACAAAATGGTAATAAAAAAGATGAAATAGTAATGAGATCATGTGTGCCTACTTTTTAAAATTAGACAGAAAAAATGAAGCTCATTGCAGTGATTTAGATTGCATCTTAGCATAACTCTTTATTAGTTGGTTATATGTTTCTTTTCATTTTATTTTTTAAATCTTGGATTAATGGTATCTGTACAAAATTACAAATATTCAATCTGCCCTCACTGCCACATCAAGTTGCATTATGCTGGTTATATCTAAATTGGTTGCTTCCACTGAGTTTTTGTAGGGCCTTGTTGTTCCGGTTCTCCGCAATGCCGATAAAATGAACTTTGCTGAGATTGAGAAGGCGATCAACACCCTTGCAAAGAAGGCAAATGATGGCTCTATATCAATTGATGAGATGGCTGGAGGCTCATTCACGATATCTAATGGTGGTGTCTATGGAAGCCTTTTAAGTACCCCAATCATCAATCCCCCTCAGGTATGATGCTGCATTAACCCCTTCTCCATACATTTTGTTCTGATAATAAGAGGATTTCTCCTTGTGTATCTCTATGCCTGAACAAATTAACTTTCTTATAGACAACCTCGTAAACTCAGCTGAATGTAAGCTTGGCCATCTCACACACTCTTTTTTAAGAACTTGTCCACTCTTTCCTGTAATTTCCATATGGAAAAATTTAGGAATGAAGAATCTATATCAAAATATAAGAAAAACTACTCTTGGAATAATGGTAGCCAATGTTATTCGCTTTGATACATTGCTGTCAATAAGATTGGTGGATCGGTTGAGAGGTATGAAGAGAGAGGGATTTAAACCCTTGGTAAACAATAGCCTACAGGGGACAACAGATATATCAGATCTAGGTCCTAAATATTGTGTGCTAGTCATTTTTGAAGTATAAAATTGATGCATGCTTTATAGCAGTTCCTTGGTGACTTTAATTACTCATGAATCTAACTCTTAAGTCTTATTCATTCTGTGGTTTATTTATTTATTTGCTTTATTGGCAGTCGGCCATCCTGGGCATGCACTCAATTGTGAACCGTCCAATGGTTGTTGGTGGGGAAATTGTTTCAAGGCCAATGATGTACATCGCTCTAACATATGACCATCGACTAATTGATGGAAGAGAGGCCGTCTTCTTCTTACGTCGAATTAAAGATGTCGTGGAGGACCCTCGGAGGTTGCTTCTTGATATTTGAGGATGCCACAGGCAACTTTCTGATACCCCTTTCCTATGATGTTGTAGTAAGTTTTGGGGAAGCATTAGAGAATAAGGATTTAACATCCTTAAATTGACTTTAGTGGGGGATTTTTCAGTTGTGACCCGTCAGCATTCAATACCGGCGTGGCGTATATGAGACTTGTTATTTTGTATTCCTTGTTTGAGTTTAAGCTTCTTGATTAGAGCCTGGCATCTTTCTTCTCTCTTGCATTGTAGTATTTTACTACAACATTGGTTGTAACCTCCTTTCCCCACACCCTCCTTTTTTCTTTTTCTTTTTTACTTTTAAAATCTAAACTACAAAAAAATAGTATGAACGAGTAAATTCAAGTAGTCAACTTGAAAGATGGCTTACAATTATCTTGATTATGCTTGCTATTGCCTTAATTTCTGGCTGCATAAATGTCTTTATACACTTACATTTCAGACATTTCATAGGTGAGTGCCACATAGCTCGATTCAACTACAAAAGTATTGGAATCAACTGCACTAATCTGAGCGTCAACCTAACTGAAAAATTTTGTTGAATACATCCGTACTTTTCAAACTCTTTGTTCTTTGTGACTGATATTTTTTGACAAATGTTTATGTGGAAGGTTAATGAACTGCGGTAATAAGATTGGCTTTAAATTTTGAATCTCCTAGGACACTGTGAGCCAGTGAATGCATTAAGAGTTAAATCTGACCAAGAATTCACATTTCATAGGACCTAAGGATGGGAGTCTAGTGGTTAAGCACCTCGTCTGTTGCCTTAGCACTCGAGGTTGAGTTGTATCAGCACTCGAGTTTGAGTTGTGGGATACGGTGGAAAGTGACTTGCTACGGTGGGAGTCTAGTGGTTTAACTTGTTCCGGTGGAAAGTGACTTGTTCCCAAAATCACACATTTCATATTTTTCAGCCTAAAAAAAAAAAAAAAAACATTTCACAGGCTTGACTTGGCTTTGAACAAATTTGGTAAATCTGCTAACCAAGGAATGGGAGACTAAGAGGCTGTTGCCTTGGTGGCCATATATAGCATACGAGATGTGGCACCTGTTACATGCAAATAATTTTCCCCAAAAGAACTATGGAGCAACGAGAATCGATTGGAATAGCGGATGAGGTCCAAAACTTCAATCCATCAGAACAAGAACTTCACAATTTTTTTAACAAATTGTAAATGGAGCAAATAATAAGTAGGGTGCCGTCACTATCTTTCTTTGGTGTAACTGTGGTAAATCTGATAAAAATATAACGTCTTCAAGGTAGAATCATCATAGCTGTCCACCCAAATTGTAGCACCAATCTGCAGGTGAAAATTTTATAATAGAAGCGAGAAAATCACTTGAGACTTTCGCTGGTAACCACTTATGGGTCACTTTTTTTATTAAAATGAGCAGCTATTTTCTCCCAGATTGTGATTGTTTTAAACAATTGTGACAGAACTCTTCCTGGATTAGCTCATATACTTAGAAAACAAAGGATTCATTTTGTATCTTTCAAACATCATTATCCGGCATCATCTTGCATTCATTTTCACCAGTTGTATATTCAGTAACACGCAAATAATAATATGTGAAACTTCAGAAAGCAATGACAAAAACAAAACATTGTATTTCATCTCAGATTTCATGCAAATAGAAAGCGGAAATTATGAAAGACTGGAAGTGAACCGATTAGGAAATCCTGGAGTTGATGTACCAAGCATGAATTATGATGGCTTGTAGTATTTTGTTGGTACAAATGGCATTTTTGTGACAACCCCATCATAGGCCTTTCCTCGAATAACTATCTTAACTTTGGTGCCAGCCTTGTGTGATCCCGATTTCACATACCCCATAGCTATATTCTTCTTAAGGCAGGGGCTAAATCCTCCACTGGTGACTTCCCCAATGCCTTTTCCTTTGTCATCCTGAATCTCACTGTGGCTTCTGGGAGGTGGTCCTGAAGAGAAAAACCCAACACGCCTGACAGGTGGACCTGATTCAAGTTGCTTAAGTATCACCTCAGCACCTAGAAAACCACCTTCAGCCCTTCTTCTCTTCCCAATAGCCCATGTGAGTCCCGCCTCTACAGGAGTTACATGTTGTTCCATGTCGTTACCATATAAGCAGAGCCCAGCTTCAAGTCGGAGACTGTCTCTAGCACCCAGACCAGTCAACCTTATCTTTCCTTCAGATTTCTCCAAGATTGCTTTGGCAAGATCCAAGGTATTCTCTGAAGGCACTGAGATTTCAAAACCATCTTCACCAGTGTACCTGAAAATCTCGGAAACGAGACAAGGATAATCAACTGTCCTTCACAGCCCTCTCCTACAGATGAGAAAAAACTAAGGTGTATTCATTTATGGGGGAAGATAAGAGCATCAGAGATTTAGACCCTATGCTCTTGATAAAAATTCTTTGTTGTGATGTCAAGATGGATGGGTACAAAACAGAACTTAATCATGCTTCACTCATCTTCTCATTCAACAGAGAAATACATACAAGCCCTGTAATCAATACAGGACTAAACTGAATATAGACAAATTGTCACTATAGAAAAGAAACTGAAAAGAAGCATACCCTGTCCTAGTTAGAAAGCAGTGCACTCCATTGATATCCAACATTCGGAACTCTCCAAAGTAAAACTTGCTCAAGTCTTCTTTTGTCAGGTGCTGAAGAGTTGGAGCAGCCAAAGGACCCTGCAACATAGAAATCAAAGAAGCAATATCTCTCAATCAGTATACATCCATAAGCTCACTTCTTTCCCAAATCATAGCTATATGGTTTGCATGGCTCATACAAATATAAACCAAGTTTCAATTAAACATGAAACCCAGTATCTCTCAGCTGTTGCAATTATAACAACTTTCCAGGACAATTTCATATTTTGATGTCAATTCAACATGAAAGATCAAACCCACTACCTTTCAGCTATAGTATTTATGATATCTTGTAGGAGAATTTAATTTTCCGATATAAATAAGGAGACACGAAGAGAGGAAGAGAACAAGAAGGAACAAAGAAAAAACAGTGAATAGAGTACTTTTCTGGTTGATAATATGCTACACATTTGAGCTGGGCCAATCATAAAAGTCAAACCATGTAATACGAATAAATACAATATAAACCAGAAGGAAATAAGTCCTTGCAGTTTCCTTGGACACTGTATCTAGACATACATAAGAACAACCCTGAGTAGCTGAAGGGGAAAAAAAGAGCATGAAAATTGCAGCAGCTGACATTCATATTCCAAGGTATATAAAAATAAATAAAAACCAAGGCAAAAACGTAAGACATAGGAGAACATGGAAAGAGGAATCTAGGATTCACCTGGAGAGCAAGAAGAGACCTCTCATCATGTATGTGCCATGAGACATCCCCACCTTTGGCCTTAAATGCCTTCATATGCTCCTCAATGTGAGCCAGATCCTTATCTCTACACCCTGCATTGACGACCAGGTATATGTGATCATCCTTCACTTTTGTAATCACTGAATCATCAATTGCTCCTCCCTTTTCATTTGTAAAGACGGTTAGTGTCCCAGCTCCAGGGGCTAACCCAGCAACATCAGCAATGACAAGCTTTTCAAGGAAAGGTATGCAGTCCTTCCCCTTGAGGCTCAACCCACACATATGGGAGACATCAAAAAGGCTACCATTCTGCCTACAATTCAAGGTAGAATCCATGATTGAGTCCTTGTATTGGATGGGCATGCCCCATCCAGCAAATGGCACCATCTTCCCACCATTAGCAACATGGAAGTCATAAAGAACTGTCTTTTTGAGCTCTGCTTCAGCAGAAAAGTATCGAAGAGCTACTGTCTTCTTATCAGCCTGAGCAAGACGACGGGTCATTGATTGCCCAAGTTGCCACAAACCCCCTCTCATCTTTACAGAAAATACCTGATAGGTGGAATTTGAGGAACTTTCAAATACAGCCCCTCCCCCCCCAAAAAAATAAAGAATCTAAATAGTCTCTAATAAAACGCCAAAGGCTTCTCAACAGAAACAAAACAATCACAAATAATTTTCATTGTCAGCATAACCCATGGTAGCAACATCCATTTCAAAAAATTGCGTGAAATGTTATACTAACTAAATAAAGAGATTATCCTCATATGTCAAGAAAAACAATAAGCCACCATTGAGTACTGGATATAAAAACAAAATAAAAATAAAAATGCCAAAAATTCCAAAAGGGTATTTGGTGGAAACTAATCAATCCACTGCCATCTATACAGCAATTGTACCAGCCAGTTGGTAGCATTGCATTAAGACATGACAATATTCACCAAAATCGTAAATAAATGAGGCTTGTTTTTAAAATCACATAAGCCAATTTGTCTTATAGTTATCGTTATCCCACTCCTATTTAAATGCAATGTCCTCATTTCAAACATTATCAATGCATCATTTTTATCGATTTAACTCAGATATTATTCAGACACTATGTACATGAAAAACATCAGGATCTCCTCTTAGCTCAATACAATCCCACATAATTGCCATTGGGAAGTTCACAAACCACCAAAAGTGCCATTGAAATCATGAAATCCGACAAAGAGATAATACCCAATATAAACAATGAGATTCTTTTAAACAATTCAACCTGAACCAGTCACATAGATCTCAAAGACTGTTTCTTTACAAGCTTATAAGAGTAAGCAACCAATGAACGTAATAAAATTGGCATAACATTAAAGCAGAGATGGCCAATAAAAAAAACCCACATGAAAAATAAGATTTGCAAATAAAGAATGAGAAAAAGAGAGTGAGAGAGCACTCACAGTCACAGATGTGAATGTTCTTTGTCCTCTGTTGTTCTGAGAAGAAGCAAATCTGGGAGCCCAAAAGAGTATCCCTGCACAAAATAAAAAGAATGCCTTTTTTTATATATATCATATATGTCTATTTATGTTATATACATATAATATTGGTAAAATTAAATAAAAAATGGAAAATGTAAAAAGGGTTGGTGGGTTATGTTCTATGTAGCATGTAGTGGGTGGGTGGAGGAAAGGGTTTTCTCTTCCGAATAGAGACAGCCAAGAAAACCACATCGTTAGTCAGTGGTAATGGGACTACCAGACGAGTACACCTCATCTCACTCTTTCCTTGTTTGTGTTCACATATTGACTTGCATTTACATGTACCATGTTTCATGTGTACTTCATATGTATCTGACGGCTGTTACAACGCAGAATCTAACACAGCCGCTTTAAACCACTTTGACAAAAGTACACCTCCAAATTTGTAGGAAAAATGTTACCCAAGTTTGGAATCCAAATTCCAAACTCCCCTGATTGAGGAATAAGGTATTCCTAATGTACCATCTTTTTTATTTACAAATACATACTTGGCCAACGAAATATTTCATGCAAATTAAGATAAATGACATATTATTTGATAATTTGATAGTTGTGATAAAAGAATTAAACTCTGAATGTTTTCATTAGAAGTACCAAAACGTATTAATTGAGTTACAAGCCTCTTAATACAAAATTTAATTTATAACATTTTTTAAAATATAAGATTTAAAATGTAAATTCCCACCATTAATTTTGTTGAGATGGGCATAATTTCAAGAGTTCAAATGGGGATTATCTGTACTAATGGTGGAGACGAGTTCAGGAGATCAGAGTCACTGACTAATGACCTATAACTGTGTTGTGAGATCGCTGTGGGGGCAGAGAGGGAAATAATTGAGTTTTTTTTATTTATTTGGGAGATCCTGCTTAAGTTGGTGAAGTGCTTTTGGCATGTTAATATTGACCACAATGTCATGTTTGGAGCAACATTTGGCAAGTGAGGATCCGAGTTTGTAGTTGGTGGCTCTGTAAATAGTCAAAACAAAGCTATCTAAATAGCTTCAAGTGTATTTCTTTTAAGATCTTTAGAGCATTACCATAAGTTGTTCTATAAAAAATGTTATTTTAACACATCAAAAGCCTACTTTTTCATCTTACCACATCATTTTACAATATCTCATTTATCAGATGTCTTATTCTCCAATTCTATACATTATAATAATATTTCCAACACATTAAAATAATATATTTACCCACCCCCAGCAAATACACAAATGCACAGCCCGGTGGCAGTCGCCCTCATAGATCAATCAACAACCACCGCTACAACCACTGCCACAACAACAACCACCGCCACAAACTACAACTACAATCACCGGTGCCTCCAACAAATTCCAAATCCAAAAACCTCAACAACAAAAAAAAAACAAAAAAAAAAAAAACTCAAAATCTTCAACAAAACCCCAACCTAACAGATCAATCAACGACCGAACTCAACCAACCATCGGCGGCGAGAGCTATGGAGGACGATGCATCTTCAGATCGGAGAGGTGTGGCTGAGATGTGCATCAAAAATTTGAATAAAACCAAAGGCGAGCTTGCGACGGCGATGGCAGCTTCATATCGGGGCGATGGAGTCTTCAGATCGGTGGCAATGGCGGCGGCTTGATCTGTGAGGGATCGGTGAGGGTGAAGGAGGGTGAGGGGATTGGTGAGGATCGATGAGGATCAGTGAGGGTGAGGGAGGATGAGGGAATCGGTGAGTATCGGTAAGGGAGGCTGCGGGAATTTGATCTGAAGAAGAAAGAGAGAGAGGGTTGAATCTGTGAGAAGAGAGAGAAATAGTTGAATAAAATATAGAGAGGGGAGAGAAAAAGTAGAGTAAACAAATATATTTTTTTTAACACATATGTCCGTACCGTGATAAATTTATCACGGTACTGTAGCATGTCTTATATTTTTGGCTCATTTAACACACCTCATGAAGGTGTGTTTTTGGTGTTTGGTGTGTCAAATGCCAAATATTTGGCATTTGACACACCTGATGGTAATGCTCTTACCAAGTGCATTTTATCAATGATTCTAGAGTCACAAATTTTTTTACAAAATATTTCACAATAGCCAATGTAATAATTTATTAATGGTAGATGATAAAGTAATATAAGTAGCAATGAATTCAGATAAATATCAATAAGAGTCTACCAACTCAATTGTTGTGAAAATTATTGTGTTTATAATGTTGCTCTCATTATTATAAAGTAACTGCACATAATTGTGCACATAATTGATAGGCAAATAGCATAAAATATTGTCTAATTGTCTTTTTTTTACCAATTTAGGAAATAGAAATATAAAAGGAGTTTGAAATTTCCTAATATGTTAACTAGAATGAGATGATTTAAAGGTGATGTCGACAAATGTAGTTTACTTATGATAACATGATTAAACTCAACAAATTTGTATCTAATCACTCTCCTCTTGTAGGAGCTCTCTCTCTCATGAAAACGAGCTTTTCCTACCTTGGTGATTCTAAGGGCCTCTTCCTACTCAATTTTCTTTACTTTCTCAACTCTCCCTATGCCGTTCCTATAACCTTACATACCTCTGTGGTCTTAATTTATTAAAGGTGAAACTATGGCTGAGGACGTGATTGAAAGTATGGTCAGTTTGAAGTTAACGTCAAAAGAGGAAGAAGATATACAGGTGTCCGATGAGGGAAGATTGGAGGAGATTGATGGTTGTGCACTGAGCTTGATAGGGGAGATTTTAACGTGCAAACCGTTCGATAGAAAGGCAACAAAAAATACGTTACGGCGTGTGTGGGGCCTCAATAAGGATTTGCAGATTTCTGAGGTGGGCATTAACCTATTTCAATTTAAATTTCAGATGGAGTTTGAACTTTAACGAATCTTACAGGGTGGCCCGTGGACATTCGACAATCAACTATTGATGCTCACTCAGTGGAGGTCAGGCATGAGTGCAAATAATGTGGTTTTGGAGCACGCTTTACTATGGGTCCAAATCTGGGGGATGCCTTTCGATATGACGTCCCCAAACGTGGCGACGGAGGTGGGGAATAAGATGGGGGTGGTAGAGGACCTGGAGCGCAGACGGCGTACAGATGATCAGAATTTCTTCCTGAGGGTTAAGGTTGCCCTTCCCATCTCCAAACCACTCCGGAGAGGCGGCTTCCTAATGAGATCGGATGGAAAACGCCACTGGGTTACATATAAGTATGAGAGGCTTCCTTTATTTTGTCATTACTGTGGGGTCCTTGGTTATGATCTCCGCCACTACCCTACGCATTTTACAGCATCAAAGAAGACTACGCCAGTTGAATACCAATACAGGGATTGGTTGAAAGCTGATAATGGATGGAGCAGATCTCCACCACAACGGGGTAAGGATAATACAAGGGGGGCCGAGTCAATGGATAGAACTGATGTCCGTGCAACGGAGAGTAGTGAGGTGCAAGAAACGACGGCGGCAATGGCTAGGGTACCAAACTCCAGGGAAAGTCGAACAACCCAAATTGGAAAGCACGGTTTGAAAGGAATTTCCCTGGAATTCAGGAGAAAATCGTGGAGGATAATGCAGCCCCATATTCAAACGTGGATAAATCCGTGCCAAGGTTAGCGCCAGGTGGAGATTTGAAACCAAATTTGAATAATGAGTCAACTGTTGTAAACACAACCAACTCAGTCTTGGGCCATTTGGAGTCAAAGCCCAACAAGCCATTAGCTATGTGGACTAGATTCAACAGAATGGAGGTTGGGCCATCAAATTCGGCTAGCATTATTATTAAGCCCACAATGGGTAAACATGGAATGGAAGATGTCCTAGATGAAGAATGTAACAGAGATACTGAGTATACGTCCCAAAAACGTTCCAAGGTAGATGAGAAAGTTGGCAATGCAAAATTCTTATCGGCGGGGGTGGTGGACCACCCTTGCCGGGAGCAATGAAACTTCTGAGTTGGAACTGCCCAGGGCTTGGGAACCCTTGGACAGTTTGTAGTCTTCACAAAATAGTGAAAGACCAAGCTCCTGAAATTTTTTTCTTCATGGAAACTTGGCTCGATATCGAAGGTATAAAACAATGGTATGGTGAACTACCATACTAGAATCGCTTTGCTGTCAAAAAACCGGGGTCAGGGGGCAGACTTGCTATGTTATGGAAGGAAGATATAAGGTTGGAAGTCTTTAAGTTTTCAGAAAACCAAATTTCTGCTTGGGTGACTGAGAGTGATGGCTTTAGATGGTTACTTACCGGTTTCTATGGTTGGCCAAAGACAAAAGATCGATTCAAATCTTGGACTCTTCTATCCCATATCCATTCATACGTTGATGGTGCTTGGATGTGTATTGGGGACTTTAATGAGATGTTGAGTTCGACGGAAAAGTTAAGTTGTAGACCCACTCCATCTCGGCAACTTGACGCATCCCGAGAAGCTCTGGAACTATGTAATTTTGTTGATCTGGGGTTCATTGGTTACCCTTATACATGGAATAATAGGAGACTAAGGGCAGCCAATACTAGGGAACGTTTGGACAGGGTTATGGCTAATGAAGAATGGAAGTCAAAATTTCTCGAAACTACTGTCATACACATTATTTCGCATGCCTCGGACCACCTTCCATTGATCCTCCAGAATCATGTAGCTCCGAAACGGAATGATAGTTGGAAATGTGGGTTCAAGTTTGAAGAGGCGTGGCTGTTGTGGGATGATTGCACTAAGGTGGTTCAAGATGCATGGGAAAATTGTGAGGGTGATGAGACGGCTTTGGAAACTATCAGGTTGAAGATAAATGGATGTAGTTTGGAGTTGAGGGCCTAGGGAGCTTCTAAATCTCATCCTGGAACGGAAGAGATAAAAGGCTTACAAAAGCAGATTGAATGGCTGACTTGTGCCCCACCTTCTAAACAGCACTGTAGTGAGTTTCTTCAAGCAAGCAAGGAGTTGGATGAATGGTTGAGAAAGTAGGAAGTTTATTGGGCTCAAAGGTCTTGGGTAAATTGGATCAAACATGGTGATAAAAATACAAGCTTCTTTAACTCAAAGGCATCTCAAAGAAGGCAGAGAAACTTTATTAAAGGAATCGTGAACCAACAGGGGAGTTGGTGTGAGGAAATAGAAGAAGTGGCAGGAGTGGCTATGGATTACTTTCATAATATGTTTTCCACAGGTTCATGCAACCGAATTGAGGAGTGCTTAGAGGCAGTACAACCAAAGCTGTCCATTGAAATGCAACAAACACTATCCTGTGAATTTAGTGCAGATAAGTTTAAAGCAACTTTGTTCTAAATGGGACCTACAAAGGCTCCTGGACCAGATGGTATGAATGCCCTCTTTTATCAAAAGTTTTGGCATATTGTTGGTGATAATGTTATGTCTGCTGTTCTTGAATTCCTTAATACTGGTTATATGATACCTGCTCTTAATCATACTTATATTGTTCTCATTCTAAAAATCAAAAATCCTGTTAAAGTCTCTGATTATAGGCCTATAAGCCTTTATAATGTCATTTACAAAATTATTGCAAAGGTACTGGCTAACAGGTTGAAGCAAATTCTGCCTCAAATTATTTCACCAACTCAGAGCACTTTTGTGCCAGGACGATTAATTACTGATAATGTACTAGTTGCCTATGAAGCTCTACATACAATGCATGGAAGGAGAAAAGGCAAAACAGGACACTTGCTTTGAAACTAGATATTAGCAAAGCTTATGATAAGGTAGAAAGGGATTTTTTAAAAAGGATCATGCTTAAGTTGGGATTTCCTGATGTTTGGGTGGATAGGGTTATGAGTTGTGTCATATCACCTTCCTTTTCTGTCTTAATTAATGGAAAGCCATATGGTATGATTCATCCTACTAGAGGAATCCAGCAAGGAGATCCTCTATCACCTTATCTCTTTCTTTTATGTATAGAAGGTTTTACATCTCTGTTACAGAAAGCAGAACTAGAAGGGAATATTCATGGTGTATCGATCTGCAGGCGAGCCCCCCGTATCTCACATCTATTATTTTCGGATGATTCCCTTTTATTTTGCCAAGCCATAGAAAAGGAGACAAAGGTAGTGATGGAGATCTTGCAACTGTATGCAGAAGCCTTTGGCCAATGTATAAACATGCATAAGTCCTCAATCTATTTCAGCAGTAATACTGATCGCAGCATCGAGACTTAACCAAGGCTTTGTTGGGGGTAAGTGAAGTGGATAGATTTGAATCTTACTTGGGGCTACTGACATTGGTGGGACGGAAAAAATACCATTCTTTCTCTTTTATAAAAGATAGAGTGTGGAAAAAACTCTAAGGGTGGAAAGGAAAAACTCTTTCGAGAGCAGGAAAGGAAATACTAATCAAAGCAGTGGCTCAATCAATCCCAACTTATACTATGGGTGTATTTCAATTGCCAGCTAAGCTATGTGAAGAACTCCAAGCTATGTGTGCTCAGTTTTGGTAGGGGCAAATTGGAAACAAGAGGAAGATTCATTGGCTGAGTTGGGAAAACTTATCTAGACCAAAATTGGTAGGTGGAATGGGATTTAAGGTCTTGCGACAATTCAACTTGGCCATGCTTGCCAAACAGGGATGAAGATTGATGCAAGATCAAGAGTCATTGCTGTCTCGGTGCCTTAAAGCACGGTATTTTCCTAGATGCAATTTTTTGGAAGCCACAGACTCTCCCACTAGCTCTTTTACATGGAAGAGTATTTTGGCAGTCAAGCCAATAATTCAGCAGGGGTCTTGTTGGAGGGTAGGCAACGGAGCTTCAATCTGGGTTTTAGGTGATATGTGGATTCCCAATCATCCCACCAATAAAGTGCTACATCCAACCCATAGTATCGAAGAAGATTTGAAAGTTGCTGAGCTTATAGACCCAGTTACAAGATGGTGGGACAGAGAGTTTATCATGTAGAATTTTAATCATGAGGATGCGGAAGCTATCCTATGAGTGCTTCTAAGCAGAAGGTATATATCAGATTCTCTATTTTGGCCATTCGCTAAATCAAGGGAATAAACAGTAAAGTCTGGATATCTGGTGGCTCGGCAATTGTAAAAGGAGGTGGGCTGGGCAGAAATTTCTAATGGAGGTGTAGGAGATACAGTATGGAGGACTCTGTGGAAACTGAAAGTGCCTAACAAAATCAAAGTGTTTGGTTGGCGAGCATGTCACAATATTCTACCCACTCGAGTGAACTTGTTCAAAGGAGGGTAATCCAAGATAACAGGTGTGAGGCGTGTAAGATTGAAGCTGAAACGGGAATCCATGCTTTGTGGGACTATGGTGTGGCTCGAGATGTATGGGCAAGATGCTCGGCACGAGTGTAAAAATGCGCTGGAGGTCAAGCTGATGTGTTTCAGCTTATGGAGGTGTTGATTAATCGTTTATCTACTGATGAACTAGAGCACTTCTTAGTCCAGGCCTGGATTATATGGAATCAACGAAATGACATAATTCATGGGAAGCAATTGCAAGCACCTGAGGTATTGATCAAACGTGCACAAGACTTTACAGCGGAGTTTCGGCAAGCGAGCACTTAGCTCTCCGCACCACCTACAATACCCAACCCGACAAGATGGACACCACCTCCTCTAGCTCGTTTCAAACTTAACTTTGATGCTTCGATCTTCTAGGAAGGTGAGGCGTCTGATATTAGAGCCATTATCCGCAACGATAGAGGGGAAGTCATGGTGTCTTTATCGGCAAAGAGGCCCCTTGTGGCATGCAGCGAGGAGGCAGAGATATTGGCTTGTCGCCGGGTGGTGGAATTTGCATTGGAGTGTGGATTTACTGAGTTGGTTCTTGAAGGAGATAACCAAGCTATCATGTTCGCCTTGACCTTGAGGAAACGGTTGTTGTCTCGGCTGGGACATATTCTCCAGGACATTATTTGCATGCTTAACAGTGTCAGATGGTCGCAGGTTCTTTTTGCAAAACGGAGTGCTAACACTGCTGCCCACGCTCTAGCTAGATATGCTAAGGATATCATAGAGGATGTTGTATGGATTGAAGATTCCCTACCCCCAGCTGTGAAGGCTCTGTACATGGACTCAACTTCTATTTAATGAAATATGAGAATGTTTTCCTTTAAAAAAAAAAAAAAAACTCAATAAATTTGTGATCATATCGTTAACAAAAGACAAATGAAGTTTTTAAAAAAATCACTAATTAGAGGGAGAAAAACTAATTAAATCAATTATCTAATATCTTCCCATAAAAAAAATACAATCTTTTAATAAATTTTAAAAAAAACTAATTAAAACTAATTAGAGTTTATTTTATTTTACACTTTTGATTGGACTCATAGCGGTCTGGGCCTGATCCATGTTTGTATAACCGCAGTCTGGGTCGGGAAAGGCCCATGACACATACGACAACAAAAACTCGTATGCCTCTAAGCAATAAATGGAAATCATTGAGAAACTTGAAGCAACGACGTTGTAAAATAGAACAGCCAGAAATAATTTTCGCAAACCAGTGAGATTTTAGGTTCAAAAGCAAGAATCTTTGGAGCCATTCAAAAAATTGGTGGCTTCAGTAAGTGCCATACCCTTACAAGATTCTCTTTCATTCTCTATTACTCTATTCTTGATACTGCTCTTTCTTCTCTCTCTCTCTCTCTCTATAAACCTCGTCTTGCGTGCTTATCTATCCATATGAGATTATCTAAACCCTGAAAAGGCAAGTCATATTTACCTTTGTTTTCAGGTTTTATTTATATATATAGTTCTGTGCTTTATTTTGGGAGATGGGTTATGAACAATTATTTGATTTGAGTTTGGTGTTAAGAATGATGGATCAAAACTATGAGCTAAAAAATGGGCTCTTGTTAATCTTACGTGTTATGGTATGGACATTTTGTATTTGTCAAGTCTTGTAAAAACAGGTCAATAAGATAGAACATTTTGTCTGTGTGTTGGTGCTGCTCTGAATGACAAATTGACAATTAAGCTGTGTGTGTTCTGGGATCATTTGTTTTGAATTGGGAATTTAGAATCATAAGAATATGATGACTTTTGGCTGCGTACTTTTAGTTTTACTGTGTCTATTTGCCAACTAAGTTGAGGAATTAATAAGGGAAAGGAATTGCAGTATTATCAAAGCAAACAATAACAATAAATAAATTAACTTTTATTGGACATTAATTTAATTGCATAAGATGTAATCAAGTGGATTAGTTCGAATTTCATGAACTGGGTCTGCAGAAGCCTTTGTTCATTTTTTCCTCCACTTGTATTTGAAGATCAAATAGTTCAATTTAAGTTCGAGAGTCCAAAAGGAGTTGAATGCCACACTTGGATCACTAGTGTAGGATATTTGTAGCCATTTTTCTCATGCCAGAATTCTGTACTTTTGGAGACTTTGATATAGTCCTTGTACTCATTTTGGTGTTTTCTTTTGTCTATTCTTTTTTTAAAGGTGATATTATCATGGTTCAATCATGCTGATGGTGTATGCTCCAGGAGCTATAACGAAGTGCCAGATATATCTGGACTCCAATACATTGCCTGTAGCATCTTCATGCAAGATTACACATGTGAATTCCTTAATTAATACTTCAATCTGTCCCAGCCTGTTAAGGAACCCTTATAGTAATATACATATGCTGCATAATTCCTCATTTTCTTGGAAAGGCCATAATCAACTTACAAGTCATCATGTATTGCATCACGTTGCTTCAAAGAGATGGCTGGTAAGCGGTGTTGCAACTGCTCGCTGAACTGATGCATTTTTACTAAATTTTTGGGGTTCTGATTCAGTGCTTAATATATTTACTGTCTTATGCATTATAGTGCCGGTTGGATGATTCCATTCCTGCAGATGATGAATACCGTTCATCACGCAACATAGCAATCAGTTTGTTTAAGCGATTCAAGAATGCTGTTGAGCGGGGAGGAGGTGACAACCTAAAAGTAAATTTATTGGGTTGCTTGAACTGTTATTTATTAGGTCAGTATATAATATAGTTCAAATAATACGTTTAGTTACTTGTGCAGGAGTTCATAAGTGCTGGGGTGAATGCTTATGCACTGGGCTGTACTGATGAAGGATTAAGAAAAGAACTTAATGATCTGAGGGAATCTGGTGTTGAAATTGAAGCAATGCAAAGTTATGGTGGAACCACCAGTTTGAAATCCAAGATTTTTTCAGAGGAGGTAAGTCACTTCTTTCTTGTTGAACTTGAACTATTTGTCAAGGCACGAGTCTTGAGCTTAATTACTTTCACAGGATATGTTATTGCCCAAAAAATTATTGCTGTGAAGTTTTTGACAGCTTTATTCACTATCGTTTGAAGCAAAGAGTTTCATCTTTGTAGACTGTGGGTTATAGAAGCATGTCATTGGTAAATTTAATCATGAGATAGTATTCTAGATGCAAAATATACCCTTTGTGGGGGGAAAAGGCAACATTTGTTATGATTTTAGGTGGTCACTAAATGTGATGAATGGTTTTGGAATTGGAATCTCATTTATATATTTCACAATGCAGGTTGATGAGTGCATTTTCTGGTTGAGCATTATATTCATCACCATCATGTGTACACCACAGCCTACTATTGTTAGATGGTCGTCTACACCACCTGTGTCAGATGAAGTGAGGCTTCAGTGGAAAGGCTTTTGTGCTATAATAGCAAATGCATACTTTATGAGGGGAATGGCATGGTGTGTTACTTTTTGGCATATTTCATTTCCTCTTTTAGTTGCACAAATATTATCAAGCATTCTTGTATTGTTGTACTTAGGCAGGGAGCTTCCTAAAATGGATGAAGCACTGGCATCTGTCAATGAAATTTTATAGTACTATTTTTCTCGGATATGATAAAGCTACTTACCAGCCAATGATTTTACATTGTTATTACTCTTGCACTTAAACCAGCATCTTTAATATTTTGTGCATGCGTGCATGTAAATTGTAACTTTGCTCATAACCTAACTGCCTGAGCTATTAATTAATATACCATCATTACTTCATTCTGTGACAATACTTAATTAATTCCTCTTGGCATTTTTAATCTGCTTTCAAACAATATTGGCTGATGCATAATGTTAAAACCCTTGGTGGAGGCACACCATTTAGTTAATTCTTTCATATGTTCAATGAAGGCTTCCAGTAAAGACTCTTCAACTAGAGCAAATGGCAGTGGTGGGAAGAGCTGAGGAGCCATCTGTTGTTGCTAGCCGAATGAGATTAGTGTTTAGCACACTTGAGGTTAGCTATCTATATCTGATTTTTCTAATAACTGGAGAAGATCAATGATGACATAAGGTATACTTTCTTTGAAGATTTAGCTTAAGAAAAACATTGAGGCATTAAGCTCTGTACTGATCTATCCTCTGTCAAGTAATTTGTTTACATTAAAAGTTACTTTGTGGATGTGATAATTAGGTTCTCTACTCATATGTGATAATAAATCAACTGCACAAGTGAAAGAACATTTCTCTTTGGTGTTTTTTAATGGATATATTGAATGTTCTTTTGATAAATTGATTGGTTTGTGCAGGTGGTGAGTCCACAATGGCCTAAAGTGTAGTGCTCCGGTACTGAGAAACTCCATTGTCCTAAAATCTGATGTTGGGCTTCTAGTTCCATTTGAAGTTGTAAATTAGTCTATAAGAATCATGTGGAAATTTTATTTTAGAATTAGTAGTAGTAGTAGTTGCTGCTGCCTGCTGTTGTTGTTGTTTTTATTATTATTATTATTATTATTATTATTATTATTATTTAAAAAAATTATTTATTGAATTGTAGACTTAGTACATACTGCAATACTTACGAATATATTGCTTGATTTTCTTATGATTTATAAATGCAAAGCTCCCTCTCTCTCTCAGCCTAAGATTTTGGTTCAATTAATTGGGTCTGTCTGTAATCACCATTTCTTTGAGGGTGAACCTCCTGTGATTTTTGTAAGATTGTTCTTGAACATATCCAACCTCCCACTTACTCCATAGCTGAAACCACTTAGCTTATACGAATTCCATCCTATCTAGAATATCTTTTGGGTCTTAGAAATTAATTTATAAAAAAAAAAGAATAAGTCTAAGAAAATTAAGTAGTGTATATTTAAGGGTTTATATACTTATTATTTCACTAATGTAGTGTACACATTTTTATGATTACTTGGTTATTCCCAACATGTGCACTGCCTTATCTCACAGATATCTGTAAATATTTAAGAACGGTCCCAAAGACAACTTTGGTAGATGAGAGTTTGAGTCAAGCCTAAGATATTATGTTGAGAAATTATGAGTTTATGAAATCATTAGACCAAGCTTGTTATCATGAACTCTTATTTACAAAAAAAGGTTTGCAAATCCAATTTTTAATCCTAATTTCAAAATTCAATATCATATAGTAGTGTACAAAAAACTACTCCTATTGAACGACCGCACTTAAATAAACCCAAATTAACTGTCACATACTATGATTGAACCGTCAATTATAGCAGAAATAGAAAAATTGACACTTACAGTGGTGCAATTACGTTTTTAGAAAACTGCACCACAACTTTTAATCATACCTAATATTATATATATTACAAATAATCACACTGTTTTATTAATGAAATTAATTTAAAATTTTGACACAAATGGTGTCATTTAGAAACATATATAAATACAAAATATTCTTTATCACAAGTCTCCACCCCTACCTAGGAGGTGAAATTAGAGACCAACATGGTCATAGGTGCGTTGTTTAGCCTAATAGACTATAATTGAATTGGGAACAAAAGTAATTTTGTTGGTAATTAAATCATATTCTCTAATTGGAAACCAAGATATGAAAATACTAGCATTTTCGTTTGGGCTATAAAAGAGTCATTGAACAAATAAAAGAAGAGTAGGCAATAAAAAAAAAAAAAAAAAAAAAAAAAAGCCGCTAAAAGCTGTGTGTAGCAACTAAAACTGAAAAAAGGCCTGAGCCCAATCAAACGCTGTTGGGTTTGAACATTCAACCCCAATCCAATGCAACTGTGAACAATACTGTTCGTTCAGTCTTCTCTCTCCCTAATTCCACAAATGACAGACATCCTCAATATTTTGCTCTCTCATTCTTAACTCTCATCAGCAGTTGCACACCGACCACCTCAGTTCCTCTCCTCACCAAGGTTCTCTCTCTCTCTCTCTCTCTCTCTCTGTTAAAGTTTGTTTACTTAGTAGAACTGTAAATGCAAAATAGTTTTTTTTTTTTTTTTTTTTTTTTAATTTTTTTATGAATAGCAACCCCATTGTCCATGAGCAGTGGAGAGAGAAGCCAAGCTTCATGCTTAAAAAAAAAAAAAAATAAAAATAATTGCAGCATTTCAAAATTTGCTCTTCGTTTTCTTCTTTCCCTCTTTTGTGATTTGATTTGATTGATTGTGGACCATTCCATTTTTATTTTTAAATATTTATGTGAAGACTTGTATAGAAATACAACCAGGCATACAATAAATTGTCCCATTTTTCTAATTTACGAAATTTTCATTCCTTCCATTGCTGCTCTAATTTTCTCATTTGGGTCTTTCTGCTTTTTCTTTTTTAGTTACATAATTTTTTTTTTAATTTAATGGAATATGTGATCTTTTGGTTAAGAATGATTTTAGTGTGGGATGATTTGTATGTGTGTTTTATTAGTTAGTACTTGATACATCAATTTCCTAGGTAACAAACCTTATTCTTTGAAATTTGGCAATTTGCTCATTTGCTTGTGACTTTATTGTGAATTATTTATTTTTTTGAGATGATCCTATTGAAGGGGCTGATGATGGTGGTGGTGGATTTTATTTATCTTTGTAATTTTAAAATAAATAATTAAATTATTTATGGCGTCACTGGTCCAACTATGGTCGGACTTGAGAACTGGGAACCGCTCCCCTTTCTGTTCTTTAACTGGTCTGGTTTTTAGAAACATGGTTATTCCATCTCTCACGTTCTCAATCTTTTCTTCTCCCCATTATTGTTCTCTTTCCTGATTGACTATAAGAATGACCCCTTTATTCGTTTCTCTCTTTGTGTGTATAGATATATTTCTTTAGGAAATGAAAATTGTTCGCTTTGCCTTTCGTTCCTGTCACGATGGCTTATTGCGCAGATTTCAGCGACCACCTATAGTTCGAACTCTCTCTACAAATGCAACTTCAGGTATTTTCTTTGTACCTTTCATTTGTATTTGAATATTGCTTGCTGTTTGAGACTAAGCACTTGTGGTCAATGTGTATATATTAAGGAGAAATTTTGTGGAGTTTTTCATGGTGGGCTATCTTGTTCTAATCTAGGCCATGGTTTTGGTTTTGTTTTTTCAAAGTTTTTTTTTGGGGTACAACTTTTTAAGCTTAATTTTTTTGATTTTCGTGCATCTGTCTTTAAACAGGTAGTGGTGTTGGGGATAAACAAACTAACTCATTTGAGTCGGCTGACGATTTTGAGCGTCGGATATTTAGTGGCTTCTCTGGGGGTAATTCGAAGTCTGATGCCTTTTTCGAAAAGCTTGATAGATTTAGGAAGGCTCACGAAAAGTTGGGTTCTAGAATGGGTGAAGGAAGTAATTCCCAGATTTTGGATGGCCTAGATGAAAGTTTTAATACATTATCGGATGGAATGGATGGGAAGTTGAAGAAAGCAGCCACATATTTTGAATTTAATGAGGAAGAAATAGAGAAAGAAGATTATTCGTTTAGACCAGATATGACTTTTAGGGTCGGAATGACTTATGAGACAAAGGTATGTAGTATATCCGCTAAGTTTTTGTCTTAAGCTATTACAGTTTCTTAATAATCATGGTTTTAAGGTTAGTTTGAAATATTAAAGCTTACCTTTGAGCTACCTGGTTTGTTCAGGGTGTCTAATATATTCTCTCAAGGAATTAACTTCAATCAGGGAAGTCATAGAATGTGAGATTTATATGTGACACATATTTTTGGTTCACTTGTTTTCTATTTTACTTTTGCCTAAAAATCTCATGAACCAACCTGTTGTGCATTTGTACATATGAACATGCATTTGTGTGTGTGGAATTTGGACAATTTCTTTTTCCTCAAATTGATTGAAATGAATGGATGCATCCATTCTTGAGGGATGAGATGCTTTTTATAAAAAATCTCATGTTTATTTTCTTTGTAAAGTTAACAGTTCTTAACTTTTTGATTGGGAGGGAAAACAATGAAGTCCACTGGTTTTTTATTTAAGTTGTTTATCTGAAATTGTACAATTTCTTTTTCCTCAAATTGATTGAAATGAATGGATGCATCCATTCTTGAGGGATGAGATGCTTTTTATAAAAAATCTCATGTTTATTTTCTTTGTAAAGTTAACAGTTCTTAACTTTTTGATTGGGAGGGAAAACAATGAAGTCCACTGGTTTTTTTATTTAAGTTGTTTATCTGAAATTGTAATTCTTTCTTTGAAAATATATACAATTGGTTCAATGATGTCATTAGTTAAGGGTGTCAATAGGCTGTTATTCACATTTTGTTATATTCTACTAAATATGACACTTGTATTCATTTTATATGTTTTTGTTTCAGTTTGTTGTATAATTTTTATTATTGCTGCTATGACAATGTTCTCCTTTTGCCATCATTCATCCTGAATTGTCTTGTTTAAACAGTCCCTGGCTTTATGCAGGATCTTGATCTTAGGAAGCCAGGAGTACGGAAACCCTTCAAAAGGACTGAATTTGAAGTTACTACGGAGGAGGTTTTGAGAAAGGCTGACTTTAGGGTGAGTTTGGTTTAGTACATTCTCATATGATGACTGTAAAATTACATTAATTTTAAATGCAATCAAGGAAGTATGATTGCTATCGCTGTACAGTGGTAGGTCGAATCACACATCCCATGCTTATTACTGATATTGATCAAGATCTAAACTAGTGTGATAAAATCCTAATGATTGAGATTTTCAACTATTGATCATGTAAGAGCTGGCCTATCAGTAGCCGTGGCCACTGGATTGGAGGAATAGTGCATTTCACTGTTGTAAATCTTTAAAGCTGAGCGTTTTTTCCTATATCTTTCTTATTACAATTGTAATTGATTGCCAATGGTCTTTGGGTCTAATTCTTTCCCTTCCTCATATGCAAAGGTGAAAGAGTGAGGTCATGAGTTCAAGTCCATATGGGTGTGAGTTGTTTACCTTAAAAAAATTGTTATTAATTCAGTTTACTCTTTTCTTAGGAAAATCATATATTTGAACAGGGAAAAGGTAGATGGAGGTGGTTGAAAAAAAATAGTATCAAGGTTATGTTGATTCTGATTTTATGATTTTTCTTGTCTGCTACCAAAATCTGTCACATGTAGTTTTTGGCCTTTTCTTGTTTTGTCTGATGGCTGTTGAGATCTTCCTTTACTGACCTCTGAAGTGAGCCTATATTTATAATATCTAATAGTTGGCAACCCATTACACAGATAAGTTTTAACATAATATTTTTTTTTCTCTCTATTATTTATTTATTTATTTTTGGTCTAAATATGAAATTTGATAATTATGGTAGATATTAATATACATTTATTATGATTGTGTATGGAATTATATATTCTACTATTTAAAGAAAATATAATGTATTAAGATTCAAATGGAGGATTTAAATATAGTTTAGAATTTAAATTCAATAAAAAAAATATACATTAGAATAATGGTATGTAAAATTGTGTTAAGATTCTAATGGAGGGTTTTAATATTGAATTTAATTTAATTTTAATTTTAAAAAAATTAGATTAATGTCATATAAAATTGTAAGGCTTCATAAGTTTATACATATAGACTACTGCAGTTATTTTAAGTTCAAATTAGGCTATATCTGCCTTCTTGATCTTCATTACTTGTTCTATGCAGAATGTCAGATTCCTTGCAAACTTTATAAC
This sequence comes from Lithocarpus polystachyus, assembly GCA_033629205.1. Classification (NCBI taxonomy): domain Eukaryota; kingdom Viridiplantae; phylum Streptophyta; class Magnoliopsida; order Fagales; family Fagaceae; genus Lithocarpus; species Lithocarpus polystachyus. The sequence continues at coordinate 88,911,600 of CM066166.1, forward strand.
AGAGGCTGGAATCATTATCAAGAGGAGCAAGGTAAAAAGGAAAGAAAATACGAAGGAATGATGTGTGTGTCTTTGCCAAATTCATAAAGCTTCTAGGGATTGAATTTGATTGAACTTCTGTTGACAATGGCATGTGAATCTTCCTGTTATTTCATTGTGCAGACTCGCATTAGTGCCAAGGCCCAGAGGAAGGTTGCTAGGGAGATCAAAACAGCCCGAGCTTTTGGTTTAATGCCTTTCACAACAATGGGGACAAAATCGTTCGTTTTTGGAAAAACAATGGAAGCTCGTGATGAGGATTTTGAATATGAAACTTATGATAGTCGTATCAGTGCTGATGTGGATGCTAAAGAGGCCCTCTGAGAGCCTAGGTTACGAGGTGAATGTTAACTCTCTACGCTCTTTTTGCCAATGACACAATTGAACACCTTTTTTTTGGGGGAAAAAATAGAAGAAAGTAATGGAAAATATATGTTGACAATTAGTTGCGTTGAACTTCTAGTGTATCCTGGAACTCAATGATCTAGTTGGTGTTTTGTGTATCAATAATTTTGTTGGTATAGACAAACTACAATAATAACATAATCATTATCCTGGTTAATACATGCCTGTAAGGATTCATCATTTTTAGAAAACGAACCTCATTGATGCCTATAGCTCAGATGTCCAATCTGACATGCGGTATATTCACTGCAGTAGCAATTATTATCATTCGCTCAACTGGTTGAAGAGATTTGTCTTTTTGACGTATTGTCATTGTAGCAATAGCTATCTTCTATTAATTATATATGTTCTCTTTAAATACTGTAAGACCTGGTAGAATCAATGGGTGCTATCATAGTTACCATGATTCATTGTTATCCTAGCGAGCCGTGATCTGGATTGCTTGATCCAAAACGTGGTACATTTTCATTCCAATATGCTAATTTTGTGTTCGTTTGTTTGTTCTTCTTTTTCTTTTTCTTTTTTTCTTTTTTCTCGGTGGTCACTTATTTATTTTATTTAAAAATAAGTTTTGACCCCAATGGGGAAGGGGACACTTGAACCAACGATCTCCATTCATGAGCTGTGTCCTCAGCCAATTGTCCTACTCCTTGGGCTCCTTATTTTGGAAAACCAAACTACAATCTCCTAGTTAAAGTGTTGATTGGTAACTATGTAAAGGTTGCTCTTTGTCATTATCCCTTAAGCATTGTGAATGCTATTAGGGGAATATTTAATTCTTTTGCCAACTTTTGCTCCTCTTTGTCAATATCCCTTCAGGTATTTGAATGCCATTAATATGAATTATTTGTTTTAAGTATTTTGTTTGTTTACTGAGTTCTCTGGTTGAATAATTTTCAAAGTAAATGCTGTTAATTGGTTGACTTTCTAACCATAACAATACTTAAATATCTGATCTATGAGAAAATACATACTCCCCTCTTTATGCTTTAGTATTGTTGCAAAGTATTTCTGGGTTATTTTTGTCAATGCTGAGTTGTTCTTTTGATTTTGCACTTGTTTAAATCCTAAGTAGTTGGGCCCAGTGGATCAAAATGACTTTAGAGGCATGTGATGTTGCCTCAAAGAAATTTGGGTATTTTTGTCACAAAAAATGATTTCATGTTAAATTGAAGTTGATTATTTCAATGAGACAGTGAGAATGGTGAAAACTATTGCTTGTAATTGGATGAACAATTGTAGTATTCTCTCTCTCTCTCTCTCTCTCTCTCTCTCTTTATATATATATATATATATATATATATATTTGGTCTGTTTCCTGTACTCTAAATATGGGCAATTTGTAAGTGCATTATTAACAATGAGTCAATGAGCTTAACTGAGTTCTAATTAAATTCTTTTTGCTGGAAAGTCATTTTCCTATTTTGGCTACCTACCTTTTTGAACATACCCTCCAACAAACTCTATTGTTCTCTATTCTATTGAAATATTCTTATTTTTATTCGTTCTTTATTGTTTACCAAACAGCCCTATTATTGCAATCTGCACAAATCCTCAAACTCACCCAAAATCAGCAAACAAACCCGTTGAAATAACCCTAAATCACATGCAAAATTAGCAAACAAAAAGAAACTTAAAAAACCCAGCAGCAGGCAGCAGCTCAATCTGTTGGTCCCGATGGAGTGCCGCTTTGGTCCAATGGCATCGAGTCTTAAATGGAGGCAGCGGCAATCTTGGACCAAATAGGTGGGAGAGGGAGAGACGTTGGGTAAATAAAATATGGGACTACCGCTATCAACACTTTATTGCACATAAATCACAAATTGCCATTTTAATCGATGTGAAATTTCTTGTGTTTCTTGCATTGCTCATTTTAAAAATTCTTGAATAGCATTGTTTGAGTCAAACTATTATAATGCTATATAAAGTCGCACCAATAATCAATAAAGAATCGTGTTGGAGTTTATTATAAAAATGTGGCTAGCCAGGAAAAAAAAAATTCGAGTTTTTTATTCAAATTGGCTAAAGATTTTTTTTTTTTGTATGTAGACTTCATATATATATATATATATATATATATATATAGAATCTCAAAATTTGTACTAAACTTGTTGAGGAACTATATAGAAAGAAGGTGCTATTAGCCTAATACTGAGAAAGTCAAAGATTGCCTAGTCAAGGAATGTCATGAGCTGATGCCAAGAAATATTGTCAATTTCTTGTGCCATTCAATCCTATACCTTATGATGTCTGTACTTCAAATATTACTGTATATGCTTTCTTAAAATAAAAAAATAAAAAAAATAAAAACCTATTGCTATAGGATTTTAATTAATAAAATTGCAGTTTATCCAAAAAAAAAAAAAAGAAAACAATTGCTGTATATGTGTATGGTTTTTCTAACACACTAGTTAAAGTTTTTCCTCTACAGTGCATTATTGGTATGATAGTTACTCAAAAGTATGAGTATTTGTAAGATATAAAGGGCAATAATTTGATTAAAGTAGAATTCTATCTCAAATGATAAAAAAAAAAAAGGTTAAAATCTTTTCAATTATGTTTAAAAAATTTCGGGTAAGGTTGAAGATCAGTGTTACCTACGTGTTAAAAACTAATTATCATTTATCGATCTGTAACTAATGAGTCAATACCAGATCCCATCTAATAAAGTTAATGCGTAGCTTCTAAAAAAAATTAATAACGTTAAGGTATAATGTATTACTATTATGTTAGAAATATCATGAAAATACCTAATCAAAGTCAACATCTATACAGAATGATTAGATTTAGAAATTTCCCAGTGATTGCACAGGTATCCCAAAAATTGTTGATCTAAAAGAAAATGGTATACGTTTCAAAAACGCTATTTATGTATCATTTTAGATATCAGATATCTAAACCTTTAAAGTTTAAATATTTCTAAGGTAAAAATTCAATAATATTCATGCCATACAGAAATCGAGTCTTAAAAAAATTATTTCAGTTCTACATATTAGTTTAGATATCTCTATCACAAAAATGAAAAATTCAATAGAATTTATGTTATATAGAAATTGGGTCTTATTAACACTATTTCAGTTCTACTTGGATATCAAACATTCAAACCTATATCTCTAAGGCAAAATTTCAAATAGTATTCATTTTATATTTGTAAGGACACAAAATTTACGGTGGTTGGGCTGGCTAACAGGATGGCTGGAGGCCCAGAATATATTTAATACCCCAACAATGCATTTGTAAAGAGAGTGGGTTGAAGATTATTGGATTGGACACGCATGGGTTGAAAGCCCAAATAGGGTAGTGAACAGATGTGTATTAATAAGATAGTCAAGGGTTACAATGCTCTTTTCAACACTGTCCGAGGAGAATATCAGTACAAGTATTGTTAGAACTTCTTCTCTCTCTTTATTTCTTTTTCTTTTTTTCTCCCCCCCTCTCTAGTTCTCTTTTTTTCTATTTATATGCCCTCTCCCTTGCATGGGCCCTTTTTTCTTTAATCTTATCCCATCTGCCCCTTTCTCGAGCCTTCCTGGGGCAGCTGTAAAGGAGGAGGTCACTGTTCAGGAGTCTTTTCTCATTAATGCGGCCATGATGTTAGCTGCAGGGTCATAAATGCGGTGGCAGCAGCCTTTTTGCTTACATCTGATTTCCGCCATCTGTCTTTACGGTTAACGCAGAGCGAGGGGTTCTCTGGAAGAGATAAGATTGAGACTGGTGCACTGATCTGGGACGCCTTTTTAATAGTCCGAGCAGAGGGCCTCCTCGGACAAGGCTTTCTCCTACGGGATTCACACCTCGGAATCAGGTTAGGCCGGGCAAATGCTTCATGAGGTGTAGTCTTCAAAGGTGTAGGCCTCCTCGGACAGGCCCACGGCCTAGGATCTGATGTTGGGCCCTTTGCCCCCACAATATTGAAATAGCGTTTTCGAAATAATATTTCAGTTCAGATATGAGCTTGGATATCAAACATCCACCTTTTAAGAAAAAATTCAATCTTATTTATGTTATTTAGAAATTATGTCTTAGATACACAATATCGGTTCTACATATTTTTTTGGATATCTCTAAGGTAAAAATTTAATAGTTCATATTATACAATTTGTGTTTTAGAAACACTATTTTAGTTCTATATATCAATTTGAATATTAGATATCCAATTTTTTAAGGTTTGGATATCTCTTAGGCAAGAATCAAATATTATTCATGCTATACAATAATTGTGTCTTAAAAATACTATTTTAGTTCTACATATTAGTTTGGATATAAGACATTCAAACCTTTAAGGTTTGGATATTTTAAGACAAAAATTCATATGGTATTCATTTTATACTGAAATCATGTCTTAACTATTTTAGTACTCGTAGGAGTTTGGATATCAAGCATCCACCTTTAAGGCAAAAATTCAATAAAATTTCTAGTTTTACATATTGATTTGGATATCTGCAAAAATTCAATAAAATTCATGCAATATAGTGAATACTCTGTAGCTATGTTAAAAAAAAAAAAAAGGTTTGGGGGTGGGCACGGGGGGGGGGGGGTGTTGGTGTTAGGGGGCGGTTGAAGATTGGAAACTCAATGTACCCTTCCAAACGAGAAGTTATATGCTGTACCTGGCATATATGCCGGGTACCTCACAGAGTGATGGGTCCCACACACTGTGGGGCCCACCAGCATGTGAGGTACCCGGCATATATGCCGGGTACAGCATATTATTTTGCCTTCCAAACAGCTTATCTTAATAGTTCAAACTTCAACGGAGTCCAGCTTTGAGCCTTTGCTGCAATGGCATAACCTTAAAATTTTCAAGTTTTTCAACCCAATTTTTTATCCAATTCGAACTAGATTGGTTTCCACTTTCTAGTAACAACAAGGAGGATCCTTTTCCCAATATTTACTATATTTATCATGCTGTGACTTCATAGCCCACTCTGGGACTGCATTGACAATTACGCCGTTTAAACTCCTAGATACATAAAATAAAATTTAAAACAGCCACTTGTTACATCACCGATTTCACGGAATCACTGTGCTTATTTTCAGTCTTTGTTCGTTATATAATCTAATAATAAAAAGACAAATTCATGTGTTGCTAACAACAATAATAAAAAAATATATAAAATATATAAAGTTTATAATGATGCGTTTTTATATTTTAAAATGATTATATGATAGTCTCATTATTAATACTACAAAATACATTTTTTTTAATGTACGCAACCAAACAATTATACATTCACTAAATATAGAACAAAATTTAATTTTATTGACATAAAACAAAACCGAAGAGTGTTCCCAAATTTTATTTGAAGGATAAACAAATAAATTTTTTTAAATTATTATATATATATAAAAAATAATTCAGGCCACGGTGGTCCTGGGACCACCCTGGCCTTAAGGACCACCCAGCCCTTAAGTAGCGCCGCCCCTGAGAATCCTATTCTTTCTTCTTCTTCTTCACTTCAACTCTGTCTCTGTCTCTGTCTCTTACTCTTCCTCTTCTATCAATGAAGAAGAAAAAACCACCAGTGTCACAATCTTTCCAATGAAAATCTCATCACCCTTTTCCCTCACTATCACCATCAACCTTATAGTTATCACCTTGATATCTTTTTCGCTGCACAGTTCAGTTGTTTATTGCCTTGGCTCAGCCTCCACCATCGCCATTACCTATGGCACAGACACTGTCTGTGGTATCATTGCTGCTGAGCCTACTCAGAGAATCCAATGCTACCAAAAAGGTCAGATCATTTCGGTTCAACCCAATATCTCCTTTGAAGCCATCTCAGGTGGCTGCGGCTTCTTCTGCGGCCTCAGGTCTGATGGCTTCAGCATCCTATGCTGGGACACTACTACCTCATCAAACTCAACCTTTAAACCAAAACGTATATATTACAGTGAAACGATTAAAATGACTGATCTAACTGTTGGTGATGCTCAAGTTTGTGCCAGAGAGGTCAACTCTGGTATAGCCAAGTGCTGGAGAGGAAGTAATGAAGCTGGGTCTAAATCTACAACACCTGGAGACGCATTGAGGTTTCGTGCAATCACATCCGGGAGTGGTTTTTCATGTGGGATTTTGAAGAACAATAGAACAGTTTTATGTTGGGGTAATGGTAGTATTGGAGCTGAGATTCAGAGACAGTTTGGGAATTTGTCAATGTCAACCTTAGTTGCTGGAGAGTCTCATGCCTGTGGTTTGACATTGACAGGGATTTTGGTTTGCAAAGGGAACAATGGTTCTGGCCAACTGGATGTTCCTTCTAGTTCTGCCTATGAGTTTTCTGGTTTGGCATTGGGAGCAAATTTTACTTGTGCTATTAAAGCAAGAAATGGATTGGTGGCATGTTGGGGAGGAAAAAACAGATTTAAATTTGATAGCAGTGTTATTGACAACGTTTCCTTTGAGTCTATTGTTGCAGGTTTGGATTTTGCTTGTGGGTTAACATCAAAAAATTTATATATGATTTGTTGGGGACCTGGTAGGTCTAACATGCCAAGTGAGCTTCCATTAGGAATGATTATTCCAGGACCATGTGTTCAAGCTTCATGTAATACATGTGGTACATATCCAAATTCTGAGGCTCTCTGTGATGGGTCTGGAAATATATGCAAGTCTTGCCAGATTCAGTTTCCAGTTGCAGTGTCATTGCCACCTACAACAACATCACCATCACAGCCAGTTCCTCCATCAACCAAAGCCCCCAACAAGGTTTCATTAGCGTTTGTGATTGTTGGATTGGTGGGGGCTTTTGTGGGCATTTGCTCAATTGTCTTTTGCATATGGACTGGAGTATGTGGTTTCTTGCGGAAGAATACTCATACTTCTGTTCAATCCACAACTACTGACGGCAATGTGCATACTGCTGCTGTGCCTCACATTGGTTCTAATTTCCCAACTTCAAGATCATATTCCAGCAAGCATCAAAGCCCCAGGATAATGGGGAGGCAGAGAAGTGGGTCATCAACATCATCCAGGCATGTGGACAAGACTCGGATATTTTCTTTCTCAGAGCTTTCCACTGCCACCAATAACTTCGCTTTGGAGAACAAGATTGGTGCTGGGAGCTTTGGTACTGTTTACAAAGGCAAGCTTGCAGATTGCCGTGAAGTGGCCATTAAGAGGGGAGAAACTTCTATCAAAATGAAGAAATTCCAGGAAAAAGAAATTGCTTTTGATTCTGAATTGGCATTGTTATCTCGGCTTCACCATAAGCACTTAGTGGGGTTAATTGGATTCTGCAAAGAAAAGGATGAGAGGCTTTTGGTTTATGAGTACATGAGCAATGGTTCACTCCATGATCACTTGCATAACAAGAACAACATTGATAGAAGTGGTAGCATTTGGAATTCTTGGAAAATGAGGATAAAAATTGCATTAGACGCTGCAAGAGGAATTGAGTATCTGCACAACTATGCGGTGCCACCCATTATTCATAGAGACATTAAGTCCTCAAATATACTTTTAGATGCAAATTGGACTGCAAGAGTGTCTGACTTAGGATTGTCACTAATGGGGCCAGAATCTGAATATGAATCCATGTCAATCAAGGCTGTTGGAACAGTTGGCTACATAGATCCTGAGTACTATGTATTAAACGTTTTGACAACTAAGAGTGATGTCTATGGCTTAGGGGTGGTCTTATTAGAGCTTTTGACAGGGAAGAGAGCAGTGTTCAAGAATGAAGAGGATGGAACAGGACCTATGGGCGTGGTGGAGTATGCAGGGCCACTAATATTGGCGGGGCAGCTAAAAACGGTATTGGATAAAATAGTTGGGCCGCTGGAGATGAATGAGGCTGAGGCAGTTAGGCTGGTGGCTTACACTGCTATGCATTGTGTGCACTTGGAGGGAAAGGAGAGGCCTAACATGAGTGACATTGTTGCCAATTTGGAGAGAGCCCTGGCTCTTTGTGAGGGCAACCCTGGTAGCCTCTCTCCTGCTACATTGTCCATTCATTCAGAATGAAACCCCCCAAATGGCAATGGTTGTTATTTTTTCATTTTTTCTTATAAGGGTAATTGTTTTCTAAATGATATTCTATTGTGGTTTTAATCACATTTTCGATCTCCTATACTACTTTTCTGTAATATAGTGCAATAACAAAGCAAATTATCTTTCTTTTCATAGGTGTTTTTTTTAGGCTGAGGTTTGTAGGGAAAAGGAAGATGACAAAAAGGGAATTTTGGGTTTAATATGATTTTCCCTTTAGAATGTAAATTTGATTGAGCATTGATGATGTTACAAAAGATGAACTCGTTGAATTACCTCCAACTGACCCTGTGCTTGGGTTAGGCTCTTCTTCCAAAAAAAAAAAGTAGATGTATGGTCTACCCTTCTCTTTCTGTTTGGAATTTCTGAATGTTGAATCATTTTTCTAGTAGATCCACTCGTGAAAACGTTTTTCAGTCTCTTTTACGCATAATATGCTGATATGGTAAATTTTTTATTTGTTTCCTGGTTCTAAATGGTGAAATATTATAGCCCAGTAATAAAATTTATGTTCTGTTTGATAGGAGGAATTAATGGCTTTAAGTTTGATTGACATATTGTGCCAATCTTTATTCATCTTGTAGTGCTTTGGTTTTAATGGAGTATAACTGAGCCTCTATCCAAGCTGTGTCATATAACAAGATTTCATTTGGAATAGATTTTCACAGCACTTCATGTTGGTGAACTTAATTGATTCCTTATATATATATATATATATATATATATATATATATATCAGATTTTGTACTTTGATTATGTAGTTAAAAGTAAGTTTTTTCATCAAGTGTGTGCCTTAATTAGTTTTAGAAAAATAAGCATGATTTGCTTTTGATCTAATTTAACATAGTCTGGCATCATTCTCTCTCTTTAGAAATTGAATCTTTTGCTTCTGTCATTCTGTTGCTACCACTTTCTTTCTATCATTACTTAATAGAGGAAGCACTTCATTGGTAAAAACTTGCAACTTCATTCCCATGGAGTATCCGGAATTGACCTTTAGGATTTTCTCAAATGATTTATGTTTTAACCATCGCTCTGATTGCCACATGTTTCCTTTGTCACTAATACTTGTCTGATATGTGCGTTTTGAAGGAATGCTTAAGACCAATTAGTCATACAGAAGACAATAGTACCAAAACTCTTGGTTAATTACAAACCTTAAGTATTCAAATTGTTCCCTTATTTGTTTTTTATGCTTCCCATCATTTTTCTTCTAAAACTGTTGGCAGAGCATTGGAGCAATCCCAATCAAAACTTTTTAATTGCAGAATTCATAACAAAACAAAAGAACAAGACAAAAAGACAGTTGCTGATGAAAGGAAAGCTTCAACAATGACCTAATGACACACAGGTTGATTTCTTTGGGTTCTTGCAATGCATATGCCAGGTATGCAGTAAGGAGGAGATTGAAAAGTAGGAGTACGTTTGGTATAGCTCATGTAATGGAATAGTTATTCATGTGTAATAACAATTCGGTCATTTGGTTGCATCTTTATTACATGGATTAGTTACTACATTGGAATGACTATTCTTTAAATTGAAGAATAGCTAATCCTCTTTAAATTGGATGTAATAGCTATTCCTTAGTGCATATAATAGGTTTTAAAATTAATATATTTCCAAAAATATAAAGTTTCCTTATACATCATCTTTTACAAGCTTTCCATATGTAATAACCAAACTTATGAATAGTAATAATTATTCCATTACAATGTCTTCTATTCCTAGTAATAAAGATTACTATTACTAATGTAATCTACATTCAATGTACCAAACATACCCTAGGCAGTTCTGGTATGAGCCATTTAGACATTAAGGAATCTATATATATATATCTAAAAGCTGAAGCGTAGCATTTATTATTGCTACGCTCCAGTTGAGCCACATCATCGCCATATCACAAAATTTTTATTTTTATTATTTTTTTTTGGTTTTCCACTTCATATATTATCTTTAATCAATCTCATTCTCTCTCTCAACTCATCATTTTCCCATCAAACAAACGGCTAATATTTATAGTATTAATGACTTTCCCATAGAATCTAAATTTCCTTAAATTCAGCAATCAATCGTTCTCTCTCTTTGACTTATCGTCTCCTTATCAAAAAAATGGCTTCCTTCCCCCATTCAAACATTTAATTGCCTCCTTTTGGATTTAAAACCCACTGATTTAATTTTTTTATATATAGGTTTTGAATTGCTTTCTTTCCAACTCATCAATCACCAAATTACAACTAGAATTGGAAGGTCCATTTGAGGTCAGTTTTTCTTTTTTTTTTTCCTTGAACTTCTTTGCATTTTTGCGGCAATTTTTTATGATTTGTACTAGATTTTCTTTTCTAGGGTTGTAAATACCATGTTTTTTTTTCTTTTTCTTTTTTCCAATTTTCAATTGATAGTCTATCTCTTTGTATACATGTTTATAATTTTCTTTATATTATTATGTTTTACCCATTAAAATTGTTAGTGTCTAAAGAATTGGAATGCATTTTATTGATTTAGTACATGATCATTTGCCTCATATTTGTTTATTTTATTTTCTGAATGGCTTTGTAATTTTTAAACTAAATACTACATAAATTCTTGCTACTTTTCTTTTAATCTCATCTAAATCTATGCTAATTTTTAATTTCTTAGGATAACTTGGAATAGAAAACAAAATATTATGATCGATAGGTATGGACTATATATTGTTCCTATTTTTCTTTGTATTTGGGATTATAACTTAGTTTAATATGGTTATTTTCATTAATTTTTTGACTAATTACAATGTAAAGGTTTGTATTGAATTTTCTTTTATAGGGTTGTAAATAACATGTTTCTTCTTTTCTTTTTTCTTTTCTTTTTTCAATTGATATTCTATTTCTTTGTATTCATATTTACAATTTTTTTTTACATAATTGCTTTTTACCCATTAAAATTGTTTTGTTTAAAGAATTGGAATACGTTTTATTGATTTAGTACATGATCATTTGCCTCTCATCCTTTTTTCTCTTTTTTTTCTTAAGAGCTTTGTAATTTTTAAAATTAAATACTGCATAAATCCTTGTTAATTTTCTTTTAATCTCATCTAAATCAATGCTAATATATAACTTCTTAGGACACTTTGGAAGAGGAAACAAAATATTATGATTGATAAGTATTGACCGTAAGGTGTTCCTCTTTTTATTTGTATTTGGGTACCATTTATCTTCTCAAAAAAAAAAAAAAAAAGAATTCTTACAATTTATAACTGTTGCATCCATTTTATGACTGTGGACATGCATGTAATATTTCTTTATATTTCCATAGTAATGCTAATGTCCATTACTTTTAAATTAAAAAATTCTCTCAATTAAAGCATATACCTTGACGTGATCTCATTCTTAGTAAATCTTGCAACTTAATTCAAATTATGCTAAACAATTTATATATATATATATATATATATATATATATATATATAGAGTGTAGGGGGAAAAGACCCAATACCAGATAATGGGCCACGAGCCTGTCCGAGGAGTCCACTTGTCCGAGGACACCCCGTTATGAAAGAAGTACCTGGCCTAACTCCCCTCTGACATACAAACTACGTGAAGGAGGAAAGGACTTGTCCGAGGAGAACTTGCTGCTCGGATAATCAGAGGAACGACCCAGGCGAATACTCCAGCACCGGCCCTGGTATTTCCGAGGAATCCCCTAACGTTTATAGACCATAAGGGGCAGGTGGCAACAAGGAGATATTTTATAAAAGGCTGCTGCAACCGCATTTATGACCCTGCAGCTAACATCATGGCCGCATTAATGAAGAATAGACGTCTGAACAGTGACCCTGATGGGACAAGTATCCAAAGGGAACCACCTACTGGCACGTGAGGGAAACTGACGTATAAATAGAGCGGGAAGCAAGGGAAGTGGGGGGATTGAACATTCTAGAGAAGAAAACTAAAAGAGAATGGGGGATCTCAAGAACTCCTGTAACCATTCTCATTTAACATTTTACTAGAATAAAGCTCCTCGGACTGTGCCGAGGATACACTTTCACTCGGTTCATCTCTGTTTGACCCACTAAAGCCTAGCTCTTCGACCCACTCTCTTACAAATTCATTGCGAGGATACCTTTTACTCGTTGAGCTAGAGTCAATCTCTCCTGTAGGCCCAATCTGCAACTTGTGTCCCTACAATTGGCGCCGTCTGTGGGAAGATCTTGTGTGATAGTGAGTGTAACGGTTAGGCCCCCATCAGCAAGAATCCTTGGGTAAAGCCATTATGGTGGCCAATTACTATGTAAACAAGTCATTACATGAGGTCAAGGTCTATACTTCGAGGGGCTGATTACATGGGGAGGATTGCTAAATGGGGCAAAGTTCTAGGGGCTTTTGACATCAAGTACATGCTTCGAGAACTTTTATTCTAGAAGGAATATGTTGATGGTGCAGCAGATCAAAGGGGCTCCGTAGGGAGATAAACCTTGAGGGCCTGGCTCCCCAAAGAGGATAAATCTTAATGCCGGGCTCGGTGGCCGGTCACACCCTTTGCACGGTGCCTGACCCTACCCATCGTGTTCTCACATTAAAACGCTTTTTAGGTTTAGCTACGCCGGGTCCCTCAGGCCCTCTCTGCTAAGCAACTCATTAGCTACGCCGGGTCCCTCAGGCCCTCTGCTAAACAAAGCCTTAGCTTCGCCGGGTCCTTGGACTCTCTGCTAAGAAACTCATTAGCTACGCCGGGTCCTCGGACTCACTGCTAAACAAAGCCCTAGCTACGCTGAGTCCTCGGACTCTCTGCTAAGCAACTCTTTAGCTACGCCGGGTCCCTCGGACTCTCTGCTAAACAAAGCCTTAGCTACGCCGGGTCCTCGGACTCTCTGCTAAGCAACTCTTTAGCTACGCCGGGTCCCTCAGACTCTCTGCTAAACAAAGACTTAGCTACGCCGGGTCCTCGGACTCTCTGCTAAGCAACTCTTTAGCTACGCCGGGTCCTCGGACTCTCTACTAAATAAAGCCTTAGCTATGTCGGGTCCTCGGACTCTCTGCTAAGCAACTCTTTAGTTACGCCGGGTCCCTCGGACTCTCTGCTAAACAAAGCCTTAGCTACGCCGGGTCCTCGGACTCTCTGCTAAGCAACTCTTTAGCTACGCCGGGTCCCTTCGGCCCTTTGCTAAACAAAGCCTTAGCTATGCCGGGTCCTCGGACTCTCTGCTAAGCAACTCATTAGCTACGCCGGGTCCCTCAGGCCCTCTGCTAAACAAAGCCTTAGCTACGTCGGGTCCTCGGACTCTCTGCTAAACAAAGCTTTAGCTACGCCGGGTCCTTGGACTCTCGGCTAAGCAACTTATTAGCTACGCCGGGTCCTCGGACTCTCTACTAAACAAAGCCTTAGCTACGCCGGGTCCTCGGACTCTCTGCTAAGCAACTCATTAGCTACGCCGGGTCCCTCGGACTCTCTGCTAAGCATTCCCTTAGCCACGCCGAGTCCTCGGACTTTCTGCTAAGAAAAGCTTAGCTACGCCGGGTCCTCGGACTCTCTGCTAAGCAACTCTTTAGCTACGCCGGGTCCCTCGGATTCTCTGCTAAACAAAGCCTTAGCTACGCCGGGTCCTTGGACTCTCTGCTAAGCAACTCTTTAGCCAGGCCAGGTCCCTCGGACTCTCTGTTAAACAAAGCCTTAGCTACGCCAGGTCCTCGGACTTTCTGCTAAGCAACTCATTAGGTACGCGGGGTCCCTCCGGCCTTCTACTAAACAAAGCCTTAGCTACGCCGGGTCCTTGGATTCTCTGCTAAGTAACTCATTAGCTACGCCGGGTCCTCGGACTCTTTGCTAAACAAAGCCTTAGCTACGCCGGGTCCTCGGACTCTCTGCTAAGCAACTCTTTAGCTACGGCGGGTCCTCGGACTCTCTGCTAAACAAAGCCTTAGCTACGCCGGGTCCTCGGACTCTCTGCTAAGCAACTCTTTAGCTACGCCGGGTCCCTCGGACTCTCTGCTAAACAAAGTCTTAGCTACGCCGGGTCTTCAGACTCTCTGCTAAGCAACTCTTTAGCTACGCCGGGTCCCTCCAGCCCTCTGCTAAACAAAGCCTTAGCTACGCCGGGTCCTTGGACTCTCTGCTAAGCAACTCATTAGCTACGTCGGGTCCTCGGACTCTCTGCTAAACAAAGCCTTAGCTACGCCAGGTCCTCAGACTCTCTGCTAAGCAACTCTTTAGCTACGCCGGGTCCCTCGGACTCTCTGCTAAACAAAGCCTTAGCTACGCCGGGTCCTCGGACTCTCTGCTAAGCAACTCTTTAGCTACGCCGGGTCCCTCGAACTCTCTGCTAAACAAAGCCTTAGCCACGCCGAGTCCTCGGACTTTCTGTTAAGCAACTCATTAGCTACGCCGGGTCCTCGGACTCTCTGCTAAACAAAGCCTTAGCTACGCCGGGTCCTCGGACTTTCTGCTAAACAAAGCCTTAGCTACGCTGGGTCCTCGGACTCTCTGCTAAGCAACTCTTTAGTTACGCCGGGTCCCTCGGACTCTCTGCTAAACAAAGCCTTAGCTACGCCGGGTCCTCGGACTCTCTGCTAAGCAACTCTTTAGCTACGCCGGGTCCCTCCGGCCCTCTGCTAAACAAAACCTTAGCTACGCCGGGTCCTCGGACTCTCTGCTAAGCAACTCATTAGCTACGCCGGGTCCCTCAGGCCCTTTGCTAAACAAAGCCTTAGCTACGCCGGGTCCTCGGACTCTCTGCTAAACAAAGCCTTAGCTACGCCGGGTCCTTGGACTCTCTGCTAAGCAACTCATTAGCTACGCCGGGTCCTCGGACTCTCTGCTAAACAAAGCCTTAGCTACGCCGGGTCCTCGGACTCTCTGCTAAGCAACTCATTAGCTACGCCAGGTCCCTCGGACTCTCTGCTAAGCATTCCCTTAGCCACGCCGAGTCCTCGGACTCTCTGCTAAGAAAAGCCTTAGCTACGCCGGGTCCTCGGACTCTCTGCTAAGCAACTCTTTAACTACGCCGGGTCCCTCGGATTCTCTGCTAAACAAACCCTTAGCTACGCCGGGTCCTCGGACTCTCTGCTAAGCAACTTTTTAGCTACGCCGAGTCCCTCGGACTCTTTGCTAAACAAAGCTTTAGCTACACCGAGTCCTCGGACTCTCTGCTAAGCAACTCATTAGGTACGCCGGGTCCCTCCGGCCCTCTGCTAAACAAAGCCTTAGCTACTCCGGGTCCTTGGACTCTCTGCTAAGCAACTCATTAGCTACGCCGGGTCCTCGGACTCTCTGCTAAACAAAGCCTTAGCTACGCCGGGTCCTCGGACTCTCTGTTAAGCAATTCATTAGCTACGCCGGGTCCCTCGGACTCTCTGCTAAGCATTCCCTTAGCCACGCCGAGTCCTCGGACTCTCTGCTAAGAAAAGCCTTAGCTACGCCGGGTCCTCGGACTCTCTGCTAAGCAACTCTTTAACTACGCCGGGTCCCTCGGATTCTCTGCTAAATAAACCCTTAGCTACGCCGGGTCCTCGGACTCTCTGCTAAGCAACTTTTTAGCTACGCCGGGTCCCTCGGACTCTCTGCTAAACAAAGCCTTAGCTACACCGAGTCCTCGGACTCTCTGCTAAGCAACTCATTAGGTACGCCGGGTCCCTCCGGCCCTCTGCTAAACAAAGCCTTAGCTACTCCGGGTCCTTGGACTCTCTGCTAAGCAACTCATTAGCTACGCCGGGTCCTCGGACTCTCTGCTAAACAAAGCCTTAGCTACGCCGGGTCCTCGGACTCTCTGCTAAGCAACTCTTTAGCTACGCCGGGTCCTCGGACTCTCTGCTAAACAAAGCCTTAGTTACGTCGGGTCCTCGGACTATCTGCTAAGCAACTCTTTAGCTACGCCGGGTCCCTCAGACTCTCTGCTAAACAAAGCCTTAGCTACGCCGGGTCTTCGGACTCTCTGCTAAGCAACTCTTTAGCTATGCCGGGTCCCTCCGGCCCTCTGCTAAACAAAACCTTAGCTACGCCGGGTCCTTGAACTCTCTGCTAAGCAACTCATTAGCTACGCCGGGTCCTCGGACTCTCTGCTAAATAAAGCCTTAGCTACTCCGGGTCCTCGGACTCTCTGCTAAGCAACTCTTTAGCTACGTCGGGTTCCTCGGACTCTCTGCTAAACAAAGCCTTAGCTACCCCGGGTCCTCGGACTCTCTACTAAGCAACTCATTAGCTACGCCGGGTCCCTCAGGCCCTCTGCTAAACAAAGCCTTAGCTACGCCGGGTCCTCGGACTCTCTGCTAAGCAACTCATTAGCTACGCCGGGTCCTCGGACTCTCTGCTAAACAAAGCCTTAGCTACGCCGGGTCCTTGGACTCTCTGCTAAGCAACTCATTAGCTACGCCGGGTCCTCGGACTTTCTGCTAAACAAAGCCTTAGTTACGCCGGGTCCTCGGACTCTCTGCTAAGCAACTCATTAGCTATGCCGGGTCCCTCGGACTCTCTGCTAAGCATTCCCTTAGCCGCGCCGAGTCCTCGGACTCTCTGCTAAGAAGAGCCTTAGCTACGCCGAGTCCCTCATGCCTCCTGCTAAGTGATAAATAAAACCTTGGTCATGCCTGGCCCCTCGGACCACATACCTTGAGTAAATCAGCACTCCTCGAACGGACCCAACACCTCGGATCGCTACCGACGGTCCAAGCCGAGCACGTTCACAGGACTGAGCTTTGGGGCGCCTCTGCGTGGATAGGTGGAGAAGCTTAAATGGGTCCTACCCCTAGAGAAATCAAAATTCCACTTCTCTCCTCGGATAAGAGGGAAAGCCGGAATTTTGAAGGGCTATTGTAGGGGGAAAAGACCCAATACCAGATAATGGGCCACGGGCCTGTCCGAGGAGTCCACTTGTCTGAGGACACCCCGTTATGAAAGAAGTACCTGGCCTAACTCTCCTCTGACGTACAAACTACGTGAAGGAGGAAAGGACTTGTCCGAGGAGAACTTGCTGCTCGGATAATCAGAGGAACGACCCAGGCGAATACTCCAGCACCGGCCCTGGTATTTCCGAGGAATCCCCTAACGTTTATAGACCATAAGGGGCAGGTGGCAACAATGAGATATTTTATAAAAGGCTGCTGCAACCGCATTTATGACCCTGCAGCTAACATCATGGCCGCATTAATGAAGAATAAACGTCTGAACAGTGATCCTGATGGGATAAGTATCCAAAGGGAACCACCTACTGGCACGTGAGGGGAACTGACGTATAAATAGAGCGGGAAGCAAGGGAAGTGGGGGGATTGAACATTCTAGAGAAGAAAACTAAAAGAGAACGAGGGATCTCAAAAACTCCTGTAACCATTCTCATTTAACATTTTACTAAAATAAAGCTCCTCGGACTGTGCCGAGGATACACTTTCACTCGGTTCATCTTTGTTTGACCCACTAAAGCCTAGCTCTTCGACCCACTCTCTTACAAATTCATTGCGAGGATACCTTTTACTCGTTGGGCTAGAGTCAATCTCTCCTGTAGGCCCAATCTGCAACTTGTGTCCCTACATATAGGTATATAAATAGAATGATTTTGTATAATTTATAATGAATTAAATCATATTACCTTAGTAATTAGATTAATTAAGCTTATCTAATTCTCAAGAGAAAAAAAAAAAAAAACCTTAAACTTATATCTTATATATTATTGTTCGATTTGGCTATGATATGTTGCACTTCAATCCATCATACTGCTTAAATATTTAAAAATATAATAGAATTAACATAAGAAATATAATAGATAAATACAACAGGAAATCAACTAGGTATTTCTTTTGTACTACAAATTTCACTATTATAATTCTTAAATAATATGTACTTAAATATTCACTATAAGCTCTTTTAGAAATACAATCAATATATATACATATATATATATATATATATATATATATATTTTGCCTTCATATATATATTTCTTCTATCTAATTGAAAAAAAAATCCATAAAATTCTCATTTATGAAGGAAATTATTTTCTCTGATTAAATTTTTGGGAAAAAAAAAATAATGAATATAGAAAGTCTTAAATTTTTCATAAACCTATATGGTAGCCCAAAAGTCCTCTATTTAGGCTTACTATTATGTTACTACATTGGATTTGATGAGTTTTTTTTTTTTTTTTTTTTTTTAAATTATATATACATGTATGTATATATGTATAACATTAACTATGCAACATAGCAGTTATAAATACAATTTTCAATTACCAAAACATACAAAATCTCTTTCTCTTCCCCAACCTTTCCCCTCCCTCAACACTTATGTATCGTATATATATTTTTCCCTTCCCCTACACACACACACACACACACACACACACACACACACACACACACACGCATATTTGTGAAATCTTTTAATCTCTCTGTTAATTATCACTAAAATTTAGAAATTGTGTTTGGCTTCATTTTGCTAGGTTCTTTTTCATAATCATTGGTTTATATGCTGCGAGTTGGGTTAAAGCTGCAGAACTGGGAGAGATCAAATAAGATATAGTTGCTACATGAATATTTTAGAAAGCAAGAGTATTATTATATTAAAACAATTATAGACATATATAAACAATTATACTGTGAATACGTTTACTTTCCTCTACCCCTTTTATGCTATTTAGCTTCCTTAGTTTTTCACATCTTTAAAATTGTATGCAAAAGAATAATAGAAATCAATATATGTTTTGGGGAATAAAGTTTTTGTAATAGTTGATTCTTATACATGAGTTTAGTGATTATCAAAATAGAAACTATTATAATTTTGTTTAATAGTTCTTATGTGATAAAATGGAAACAAAGTTTGGATAAATTGCTCAATAACTTCTCCAAAAGTGCAAAATAATATTAGCTTTCATATTAAACCAACAAGATTCATTTTCATGTTCTAATAAAAATTATACATTTTCTATTTTTTAATTGTGTTGTGTTTTGATACATATCTCACACTACTATAACGTATTACAAAATGTTTTGTCATATATAATAATTGAAAGTAAAATGCAATATGTTTCCTCGTCAATACACACACACACACACACACACACACACACACACACAAAATCAAGATAAAGACTTCTTTACTTACATAAAATCTATTATATATATTACAATATAATCACGTTATTATGAGATGAGTTTGAGATTATTATTAATCAATCTCAACTATTATTCTCATTATTTATTTAACAAAAAATAATATGACATTAAAATCATCTCGTGCATTGCGCGGGTACGTAACTAGTAAGTATTATTTTGAAGGCATGCAATTGCACCCACATCAGATTTTGGATATGCCTCAGGTGCCATTGCGCGACTACAAGAAAGTTTCCCAGCTCCATCAAATTGACTGTAGCGGCCCAAGATAAGAAAATAGCAGCAGCCCACGGAGGGTTTATGGGTTGAACCTTTGGTCTCAGTATGTAAGCTTTTTGAGAAGGAAATAGTGATTTTTGTAGAAGTAGCAGCAGGTGGCAAATAGCTGCAATACTCCTTATACTCACTGTTAAACTTTTGATATTAATAAAAGTTTAACCGTTTTTTACTTCTACCTCTTAATACAAAAATCATTAAGCAGATTTTTTTGGGTATAAAATCAGTTTGAACTTCACAAAGGTAAGCATAAAATATTAAAATGAGTGTTGGTATTGTTTTTTCTGTGTACTCAAAGTAGATCTTCAGCCACTATCGAGACAGTAAAGACTCACTACTCAATTACATTAAAAATGTTTTGAAAGCAATTTACCAACGCTAAAATAATTTGAGCCTAACATTAGCCATAGATTTCTTTTAAATGAAATGAAGAGGGTCCATTTTTTTTTTCTTTAAAAGACAATTTTCCAGGATGGTATCTCCTCAATGCAATCAATTCGAATCATATGAACTTCAAAACTCATAACAAATAGCAATATTAATAAAGGATGTGCTTGAATCAACCAAAATAAAGCTCCAAAGAGCAAATTGACCCAAATGACCAAAAAGGTATCTCCGTAATCAATCCACAATGAACCAATTGAACCCCAAACCTCACAAGAAGAAGCGAATTAATCAAAAAGCAAATTAATTAACATTAAAGGTTGCACTAAGACTAGAAAAAACAAATGAAATCTAGTAACATCAGGTTGTCTCACTCAATGAAGAGGGGAATAAAATTGTATTCATTGTCTCAGTGAAGAAATAGTAAAATAGATGAAAACCTAACCATAATCAAATAATTATAAACAAATAAAAGGGCACTGGAAACACATCACAGACCTGGATCCATATTCCATGGTGCAATCCTACCACAATTTTCAAATTATGAAATCTGCAAACGCAATGCTCCCAACCATGTGCAATAAAAAACAAACAGAAATATTTATAATCCTTAATGGAGCCCATCCTTTTCAGCCTTAAAATATGAACCAAAGCACTGGAAAAATATAAACAAGAAATATAAGTAACCAGTGACTCTTTCATTCAACTACCCCAAGGCATTAGTCAAAACCATTTTTAAATTTGGTCCTAACCTAACTGGCTTAATACAGGCACTGTTACCAACTCTGGCTGAGAGATTGACTTGAACACAAGAAAAATATTGTATTGAGATGAAAAAGGATCATATAAGCACAACAATCAATGTCAACGATGTTGTAGTACATCTAAAATTGATTGAACTGATTACTCACATAAAGTATGCGTTTAGATTGAAATGGAAAATTAAAATTATTTTACTATTTAGCTTATTTTTGTTACTATTCATGAGCCCCACTCCACTTTTGATACTATTTATAGGCCTTACTATACTATTTCAATCGACTTTTACTTTTATCTACAGTACTTTTAACAATAAGTTTTCAGTTTCAGCAAAATAAGTAGTATCCAAACACTACTTATAATGAATCCTAAAAAATAATTAATTTTTTACTATGTGGTCTGTGCAAAGTTGAACAATAATATTAAACATAATCAAAGGATTCAAGCCTTCCCCTTCAACACAGACGTGGAAGCTTTCAAGTGCAAATACACTCGCACTGTCACACACACTAGACACAACAAGAATGAAAATTAAATTTGAATACACAAACACACTTGACAGAGCAAAAATGAAATTTAAATTTGCTCACTTTTGTTGTTACGCAATGAACTATAAGTAGTCCTATTTATCTGTTTCTCTTAAAACACATTCAAAAAAAAGGAAGAAGAGGTCAAAATTGAGTTTTGGATGGCATACACAGAAATAATCATAAATTGAGAGGTGCAATGAGCGCAGTTGAGTCTTTTAGGGTCTTCCGCGCACGCCAATGGACAGCAGTTGCTGTTTCTGATGTTCCCATCTGTTAAAATGGTGAAAATAAAGAGAACTTATGAGTACATTCTACAAAATATATAAGTTTTTTAAAGTTCTACTTAAAAAAAAAAAAGTTTCATTCAATAGGAACACAGTTGGGAAAAAAAATTAAACAAATAATATGCATCAACAAGAATTTGTCTTTGGTCTAGAGTACAAGCAGCACAAAGTACTGGTGAGGTGAGCTCTCATGGGCTGCACCTGCATGAATTTTCAATCAACAACAAACCTACCATGAAATCCCTTCTTTTTTTGGTCATGCTGGACCTTTGATATTGGAAATGAAAATTGCAAAGGTCCAGATATAGGATGGTCATGTTAAGCAAGGTGAGCCACAATTAATCCTCAGGGCTCATTGTATGGTAGGACTTAGCTACGGGAAAAAATTAAATAGCATATCCCACCATTCAAAGAAAGTAGAGCAAAGTTTACCTTAGCCTCCATTGAATAGTAATCTTGCCACAAGCTCACATTTTGGCCATAAGTAGCAAGTGCAGATTCATATAACTTGCGGGCATTTACAATTCCATCTTTATCACCAACAGATGAAAGATTTGATTCCAATTCAATGCAATTTTTGTATATAGCAAGACCAGGATGCGGCAAAGCAAGAAATCTGTAATTGAAACATGATAGAAATTTAGAAACCTGTAGTTAAGGCAATTGCAAGAAGTAATATTATTAAATCCATGTACCAAAGAATGTGGAAATTTTGAAAAATTCATAAAATAAATGCTCAGTAGCTCAGAAACTTAACGACATACTGCTTATACATCTCTCTTGCATGCTGAACTCCATCCTTTTGAAGAACAAAATTAACAATAGCAGAAGAGAGGGAAAAGCCATTTTCGCAGCCACCATCTCTAGCTAATGAAGCAAGAGATATCTCTACCAGCTTGTCAAAAAAACGCTTCTGATTTGCAAAGAACTTGAGGGCCTGCAATATGAGATAATGTCAAGAACATCCCAAACACCTTTCAAAGAACATTATTTTAGTGTATATATATAATACACAAATTGGACCCAATTCAACTCAATTTGGTCCAACAAAAACATTTGGCACATGTTTTCAACTAGGAGGAAAGCTCCCAAGCCATTCATATTTTAGTTATTCACCTGAAAGAAAACTTGAAAATTAAAAATTCATTTTTTTATTATTGTTAAATTCTTAGTAGCTATTTTATGCATTGAGCTTCCCATTACTATTTAACCAAGTACAATATAAATGGGATTAAAGCTGTGTTCAATTGAAGTGTGCTCAGCATTATATATAATATGAAATTAATCACTAACAGTAGTTCAAAAACATAAAACCACCAAGGAGAACAGGATCAAAAGTAACTAATATGGTCCAAATACCAGATTGACGTTGTTTAATTCCATTGGTCTAGATTATGGGATTTGGGTTTAGTAGAATTTTAATTTCGTTTGAGGGTTTAAAGAGATTTTTTTGTGAACACCAGATTATTGTTTGCCCCCCACCCCCTTTTTTTTCCTCCTTGCAACTCTATGCTGCATCATAACTCATAAGAAGGTGGAGGCCTCATGAGAGTTCTGCTACATGAGCTTAGACAAGCCACTATCTATAATGAGTTCAAGAATATCTAAATTAGCTGACAATTGAGTGTAGATCGACAAAATCCTTAGTTGAGCATCCACAATCAGATTGCTGAAGATTAAATCACACGACAATACAAATGCTGTGACAGATGATCATAATAATCTGAACTGCAACGGGAGATAACAGAAAAGTATATGGGCAAATGAACATACCATTAGCCACAAGCTTTCTGCTTTCGAGATGGACACTTTCGGCAGAACTTTTGTTAGAAGTTCAAAGATGGATTGTAGATCAGCTTTACTTGGAGAAGAAGAATCCTTCGTAATGCATTTAATTTCTATTGAGACCCTTAATAGCCATAACTGTGCTGAATCTGATAGTTTTACACTGCAAAGCTTTTCTGCCAGTTTCCTAGCTTCGTCCAAATGTCCCAATTGCAAATAAAATGAAATATGTTGGCAAGCAAGGTCCTCTGTAACGTAACCCATTGTTTCAGCCTTCTCATATACCATCAAAAGATGCGAAGTATAATTTACAGTATGACTGGGCAGCAAAGAATTTTGGTTTTCTTGCTCTGGGGGAGCAATAATACCCATCAAAAACTTTGCATACAGATTAAACATCATGGCTGAAGGTACAATATTTAAAGCCTCCTCATAAACCTATACAAGGAAAATAATCAAATCTGACCATTAGATTTATATAGTAAAAAAACAGGCCTGCATTCAGAACATGCATGTATGTCTATTTCAATTTCATAGTAAGGAAAGCATAGATCCTAGATGTTTGTCAAGCTATCACAATGCAGGAACAATTAGTCACACCAAATAGAATATTTCAGAAGTTCAAGGGTTTATACCTGAATTGTTTTTTGCACCTGAAAAAGCACAATTTTTTGTTCACTCATGCCTTGTGTACTTTTAGGACCAACAATTTCAAGTTTTGCAAGCCAGTCCCAATATTCTGGTTCTGTTGAAAAATCTCTCTTCATGTCATTTAGCATCTCCTCACGCTTTTCTTCAGAATGTGCTAGGTCTGTTGCTTCCAATATCTCAAACAACCGCTTCCTCAGGCTAAAACTAGAAGGGAGCGCTTTGACTGCTGCACTATAGATAGTTTCTAAAACGCTCAAACCTTGCTGCCGAAACAAATCTACTTTCATCTTTAACCCCTCATTTTCAACATTTGCTCCATCATTATTTTCTTCATCTTTAAGGGACATAAATAAATCCTTGTTTTCTTCTCTCCATTCTTTTTCATTAGCAAGTCTAGTATCACGGACCAGAGTTCCCTCATCCTCCCCGAGTGCAACCTTCCGGGCCTTTAACTTATTAAGGTAAGTAAGTTCCATCCGAAGATACTCTACCCACAGGTCTTCTGAAGTTGGACAGACTCTCAAACCACTCTGCATGAGAGCACGGGCAGCTGCAACATTTAAGTTATGGTCAAATTCCCAAGCTGCAGCATATATCCAAACTCCTGGGACCTTTGGATGGAACCTAATTACCTGGGCCAATACCTGCACAAGTTTATGACAAAAATATTTCCTCAAAACATGGAATAACCGAAAAGACAAAATTTCAATGACAACATTTCTTTTTCCATCCTTACGGTATCATAAAGTAGAGAGTTGTACTTAACTGGGCATAATTGCAGCTAATTGGATAGGCCAATTATTCAAATCCCTCTTTTTTTTCCCTCTCTAAATATCATTAGTATTCCAATCTCAGTCTATTCCTCCAATCAATCAGCAACCAAATGGGGCATAAAACCCTTGCATTTGCTTCTCTAACACTAAAACAACAAAATGCAAAATAAAGCTAAAAATTGAACCTTTTTATGTCCCTCCCAATTTTGTCTTAGCAACCAAACAATGCACAAGGAACAATTACTACAATAACATCAACAACAACAACAAAACTTAATCCCAAAACCATTAAGTCATCTATATATCCAATTTTTCATGTGTATTCTTCTCTTCCATTCTACTAGTGTTATATTAGGTTCTCAATGCTGCCTAAGAAAATACCAAAAAAAAAAAAAAAAACACTCAATTTTAAGCTGACCTTCTCATTTTACAATCAAAAGCAACACTTTCCTTCACTTTCTCAGTAACCAAACAAAGCCCAAAAAAATAAAATCATTTAAAAAAGAAAAAGACTTCACCTTTTTCATTCTTCCATTCCTTTTTAGCCTACAAAACTCAAGGTACCGAAACCACAAATCGATATCGCCTTTAAACCTTGTAACAGCGAGGCGAAAAATCTCGACGATCCTGGTGACGCCGGCGAAGTCCGAATGGTACTGCTTCATCTTCATGTTTCCTTTGGCCTTGAGCTCACGCGCCACCGACTTCTTCCTGAGTCGGCGGAGCAAGTCGAGCTGAGTCTCGTACTCGATGTAAGCCAGGTAGTCCTGCTTGAGCGGGCTAGGCCGTTTCAGGCGGTACTCGTACTTGCGGCGCTGCTTGACGATCTCAGCGATCTCGCGGCGCGTGAAGAGCCCGCGCCGCTCGAAGTCGTCGAGCTCGTTCACCATTCGCTCCAGCCGGTATTGCACCACGTCAGCCATTGTTGTTTCAAAAAATCTGTTTGTGAGTTAACGAATTGAGAAGAGAAGGAATCGAAACCCTAACAAGGTATTGTGTGGCAAAGGATTGAAAAACCCTGAAATTGGTTTTTGAAGATAGTATGAATGAATATGAAACCCTAAACTTTGTGTGTGTGTGTGTGTGTGTGTGTGTGTGTGAGAGAGAGAGTTGGGTGGCACCGTTGTGGTACGTCGGACTAGCAAGGGTTTTGGGTTTTGGTTTTTTTTTTTTTGGATTTTAACAAAAACTATAGATTTTTTGAAATCAACGTATATTAAATTATAGATTCAATTTGTCAAAAATAATAATCATAATTTTAAGAAAAAAATATTGAATAATAATAAATAAAAAATGAAATTACAGAATAAATACCCTATTGATTGGTTTTTTTTTTTTTTTTTTTTTTTGAAGAGACCCTATTGATTGGTTTTGATAAATATTTTTTAAAAGGTAATCTAAAGATTGGGATTTCAATATTTAACTTAATTGACTTGAATAAAATAAAATAATAAGTGATGTATATTTTTTAGATTGATGAAGTTTATGGAGAGATTGGAAAATTTTTTTTAAAAAATCCTCTCTTTATATATGTAAGATGTCATTTCAAGTCCACCGTGTTGAAAGTGTTTTTGTTTAAGCAATTAAAAAAAAAAACAAATCATTGTGTATTGTTTTTATTGTTTAGGATGAATGTGTTTAGGGTTTGATAAGTCAACCTTAACACATAAAATATTATTTATATATCAAGTACATATTATTGTTTTACCCCTATTATTCATAACACTCCTCCTCAAGTTAGAGAGTATATATCATACAATCCTAGTTTGTTACATAGTAAACTCAAACGAGTCTTACATAAAGCTTTGGTAAACATATCAGCAATCTGGACTCTTGTAGAAACATATGGAGTAGAAATTACACCATCTTCTACTTTATCCCGAGTAATATGACAATCTACTTCAATATGCTTGGTTCGCTTATGAAACACAGGATTGGAGGCAATGTAAATTTGTTGCTTGATTATCATAATGCGTAGTCATAGGCAACTTCACAACAAATCTTAATTCCTCAAGTAAATGCTAAATCCAAATAAGCTCACATGATGTTTGTGCCATGGCTCTATACTCAACCACTGCACTAGACCTAGCAACAACAATTTGTTTCTTACTTCTCCAAGTAATCAGATTTCCTCCTAGAAAAGTGCGATACTCAGTAGTGGATTTTCTATCTGACGGTGATCCAGCCCAATCAGCATTAGTGTAGGCTTCTACCCGTAGGTGACCATTAACTTTATACAAAAGACCACGGCCTCCCAATGTGGAAGGCAAGGAACTTTCATAAATTGGCTCATAACACTAGCTGCAAATGATATATCTAGGCGAGTAATTGTGAGACAATTCAGTTTACCAACTAGACGACGATATTTCTTAGGATTAGATAACAGCTCCCCCTGATCTTCATATAATTTGACATTAGGATCCATAGGAGTCTTTACTGGTTTAGATCCTAACAAGCCAGTTTCTTCCAAAATATCCAACACATACTTCCTTTGTGATAAACTGATGCCTTCTTTAGATCATGCTACCTCAATACCTAAGAAATAACAAAGTTTACCCAAATCCTTAATTCAAAAGCAGTTTTGAAGGTATCTTTTCAAATCATCAATACCCTGATTGTCACTCCAATTATTATAATATCATTAACATATACTATCAACAAAATCTTTCCTCTATCAAAGGTATGAGAAAACACAGAGTGATCATAGTGGCAACGTTGCAATCCAAACTTTAACACTACTTCACTGGATTTACCGAATCAAGCTCTGGGAGATTGTTTAAGACCATAGATGGTCTTATGCAACCCACACACTTTTCCAGACTCCCTTTGAGCAACAAACCCAGGTGGTTGCTCCATATACACCTCTTCCTTCAAATTGCCATTCAAGAAGGATTTTTTAACATCTAACTAAAATAATGGTCAGCCCAAATTAGCAGCTAAGGAGCTCAAAATCCGGACAGAAGAAATTTTAGCAACAGGTGAGAATTTCTCGGCATAGTCAACACCATATGTCTGGGTATACCCTTTGGCAACCAAGCGAGTCTTCAAATGCTCAATAGAACCATTAGGCAAATACTTCACAGGTATACACCCAACGACAACCAATAGTAGTTTTCCCTGGAGGACAAGTTACAAAAGACCAAGTAGCATTTTCAGACAAGGCAAACATTTCTGCCTCTATAGCAGACTTCCAACCAAAGATGGACATAGCCTCTTAGACAAACTTAGGAACAATAGTAGAATTCAAGGATGTGACAAAGGCATGAAGAGATGAAGACAAGTGACCATAAGAGACAAACTGAGAGATAGGGTGAGAAGTACAAGAACGCTTACCTTTACGCAAAGCAGTTGGAAGAGAGGTAGGGTCAGGAGTCGGATCACTAAGCGGGGTAGAAGTCTCTATTGGAGGTTTCTGCCGACGACAATATACCTGGAGTGGTTTCTAAGGAGACTCAATAAGAAACACAAGTGGTAGGACAATAAGACAAGGATGAGAACTATCACTAGCAACCGAAGGAGAGAAATCGGACTGAGATTCATCAAATGTGACATCAGCACTAATGAAACGATGCTGAAGAGTAGGTAAGTAGCATTGGTATCCCTTTTGAGTATGAGAATACCCAAGAAAAATTCATTTAATGGATCTAAGATCGAGTTTGTCACTCCCTGGACCTAAAATATGAACATAGCACACACAACCAATGATCTTAGGAGGTAGATGAAACAACGGTGCATCAGGAGAGAGCACAATATAAGGGATCTAGCCACCTAAAACAGTGAAAGACATACAATCAATTAGGTGACAGGCAGTGAGAACAGCATCACTCCAATAGGATTTGGGAACACGCATATGAGACTTTAAGGCACGAGTGACCTCTAACAAATGACGCATTTTGCATTCAACAACACCATTTTGTTGTGGAGTATAGGGGCATGAAGATTGGAGAATTATATCATGATCATTAAAAAATTGAGACAAAGATGTATGAAAATATTCACGAGCATTATCAGAATGAAAAATACGAAGTGAAGCATTAAATTGAGTCTTTATTTCCATATAAAATGATTTGAAAATTGAGTACAATTCAGACCATTCTTTTATAAGATAAAGATAGGTGACTTTAGAATAATCATCAACAAAAAGGACAAAATATCTAAATCCCAACAATGAGGGAGTGTTTATTGGACCCCAAATATCAGAATGAACTAAATGAAAAATACTAACACGACTCTCACGCCTAGAGGCAAAAGGCACCCTATGGTGTTCACCTAACTGACATGCTTCACATTGTAAAGACTTAACTTGACGACACGATGGAACTAATGACTTCAAATTCTTGAAAGATGGATGACCAAGGCGATAATGATGCTGAAGAGGAGAGATAGACAAATGAGAAGCCACTAAACGGGAAGAACCACATCGATCCAAGTAATAAAGTCCACTAGCTTCATGCCCTTCACCAATAATCTTCCCTGTCTTAAGATCTTGAAAGATACAATGAGTGGATAAAAAAATGGCAACACAATTCAAAATTTTAGTAAGCTTACTAATTGACAAAAGGTTAAAAGGAAAATAGAGAAAGATTAGGACTAAGATTGGCAGTGCCCAAACCAGAAACTGTAGTGGCCAAACCAGAAACTGTAGTGGTTGAGCCATTTGCCAATGCAACGTTGGGAAGACTATTAGATTGCTTAAGGTCAGAGAGTAAACTTGAGGTATCTATCATATGATCAGTAGAACCTAAGTCAATGACCCAAGGGTCTTGAGTGGCAAGACAAGCAGTGGAAGTACCTTGTTAAGCCAAAGTAGCAGTAGAATCAGACCCAACAAAGTTGGAAGCAGAGACAAGAGGCAATTGTACTCTTCCTCAGGAAAAGAGACTACTTTAGATGTTGGTGGAAGTGACTGTGAAGGCAGTTCTTGAACTTGAAAACTAGCTTGGTGAGCTGAGGGTTTACCATACAACTACCAACAAAAGTTTATTGTATGATTCTAACTATGACAATAAGTGCACTTACGAAGACCACGTCCTCTACTAGGACCCCCTTGTTCACGATCTCCACGGCCTCGGCCCCCACGACCTCGACCTCCACTACCACTTCTATTACTCCCCATATAAGTGGTAAAGGCAAATTTATTACCAGAAGGTAATGCATCAATATTGGAGGAAGAGAAAGGGGTAGTGCTCGAATAAGATAATGTGGCTTGTCGAAGTCTACCAAAAACTTCACTCAATGAAGGGAGGTCTAGACTAGCTAAAATTTGTGATTTTACTAGATTCAAACGTTTAAGCAATCCAGAGAGGAAGTGAGCAACATGCATAGAATCTCGTTGTTTCTTCATAACTTTAACATCAGAGGAGATGGGCTAATAAATATTGAGTTCTTCACATACACCCTTACACTTGTTATAATAGTCCTCTAAAGACAAATCACTCAAACTCAAGGAGAAATAATTTTGATGAAGATCATAAATCTGCCTTAAATTGTTAACACTGGAGCAAAGTTCCTTGCCTTGTTCCCAAACAAGTTTAGCAGTTGGTAAGAAAACCAAACTACAACTGATCTTAGACTCCATGCTATTCCATAAACAACTCCTAATTTGTGTATCTTCGGTTCTCCAGTCAGCAAATTTAGGGTCTATAGGTACAGGAGGTTCCTTAATCATGTAATCAAACTTCTTTCTACCAAGAAGAAAGACTTTAACTGCCTGTGCCCACTGAGCACAATTACTTCCATTTAGATGAATGGAGGTAATTGATAAAATATCAGGAGATAAGAAATAATTAGGGGGCTGAGCACTGTCTTTGGACTCCATAATAGCAATCTGAAGAACAAACTAACACTAAAGAAATATGCTGGACTGAATTAAAACAAACTCCAACCATCAACCAATGTACTTCAAGCAACTCCAACAACAATTCATCTATCAAAGAATCAACACCAAACTATTTCAAAAACAAGGCAACAACAAATCCATACCAACACCAAAAAAAAAAAAAAAAATCCTAATCCACCACTAAACATCAATTAACTAATTTTTACCTTTATCCAAATACACCCTAAATTTGAGAATGAAAGTTGAAAATTTAAACCAACAAATTACATATGTTGCAAAAAGCTATAGAGGATCTTTAAAGAGTTATAGGTCATTACTAGATGAAGTCTCTGAGGTGTTCTAAGAATAGTGGAAGCTTGAGTTACAGTTGTTGCAATGGCTATCAGTTGTGCTTTTTTTGGAAGAAGACCTTGTTAATGGAATCCAACATGGGTAGAAGGTTTCATGGTTATGGAAGATAGGGGTATGCATGCATGTTTTTAGGCTTGATTAATGGGTTAAGAATTTTGTTGTGAAGTGTTTTTTTAATGAGTTAAGAAATTTAGTTTAGGTTATGTATAAAAATTTAGTGTTCAATTAAGTATAAACATTGAAGTTTTCGATTGGGTAACATAAATGAATTTTTAATTGTGTTTTTTATTGTTTGAAATTTGAGATTGTGGTTGAGGTTTTACTTGGTGTATTTACTCTTTTTTTTATGTGAGGCATTTTTACTATTTTTATGTGTTATGAACATTATTTATGGGCAATATTTTTGTTTCTACTCATTTCACCTCAAAATATGAAATTATATTGTCTGATTTTATTATTATTATTATTATTATTATTATTATTATTATTATTATTATTATTATTATTATTATTATTAACAAGTAAAAACAAACAAGTAGTTTCCTAACAAACTGCCATAAAAAGTTTATTATTTGTTGTATTGTTACATAGGATATTAGAAGACTAATGTTGACAATCAATGTGTGGGGGACATGTTTACAAAAATTGAAAACTTAATTGTAGGAAAAATTGGCCGTCAATGATAATTTCAGCACACCTTTAACATTTTTATTTTGTGAAACAATTTATGGTATTAATTGGGCTGAATTTTTATTGGCTCACAATTTTTAAGTCATCTTAGGGCCTGTTTGGATTGAGGGGGAAATGAGAGGGAGTAGAGTAGAGATGACTAAAAATAGGTTAATTTTAGGCTAAATATACTTTACCCTACTCCTCATTCCTCCTCCTTAATCCAAATAGACCATTAAGATCGAGGGACAACAAATTATGTGATACACCTAATGTATTACACCCCCCTTTCAATAAATGCGGGTCCTATGTGTGGGCCATGTGAAGAACATCTTTATGGGAGATGAATGTTTAGTACACTAAGAGTATTCACATCTGGCATTGTAAATGGTATATGTAGGAGATTTTAGCATCAAAGCCCAAAATAAGCCCATTACCCGGTCTTCTACTTGTAAAAATTTTTACAATCTACAGTACCGGCTTACTTATATGACAGTACTGTAAGTAAGACGGTACTGTAGCAACTGTCATAAATTTTATTCTTTTTTCTCTCCCTCTATCAACCGTTGCTTCTTCCTTTCTTTTATTTTTTTCTCTGATTCTTTATGTTACTTCACTTCTCACTCCCTTGCTCACATCTCGCTCTCGTTCAAGCTTGCCATCAGAGCTGGGTTGGATTCAGAGTGGTCACGGCGTGGCGGAGATTGGCATGGGCCCGACGTGTTGGAGATCGAAGTGGTCACGGCGTGGCGAGACCGGCGTGGGCATAGAGGATTCTGATGGGTTTGTTTGATTTTTTGCAATTAATTTTTGTCTTTTGGGTTTGGATGGGTTGGATTTTGGATTGGTTGGTTGGTTTGGCATGATGGGCAGTGGTGGCGGCGGGGTGGGTAGTGGGTTGTTTGGTTGTTTTTGCTATGGGTTTGCCGGGTTTTTGGTGGGTTTTGTTTTGTTTTGTTTTGTTTTTTTTTTTTTTTTTGTATTGGGTTTTTGGTTCTAATGGGATTTTGGTGGGCAGAGGGCAGTGATGGCGTGGTGGGCATGGTGGTGGCGTGGCGGTGATTGTTTGTTTGATTGTTGAGAAAGTAAGGGAGAGGCAGGGACAGAAATGAGAGAGATAGATAATTTGTTTATTATTTTATTATATAATTTATATTATTTTAATTTGTTGTATTGTAAAATAAAAGTTGAGATATTGGATGTATTGTAAAATGGTATAATATAATAGATAAAGTAGTTTTTAAGGTGGTAAAATAGAATAGTATGAAGATACTAGATGTGAATGCTCTGCCTTAATAATTGCATGTGGGAAGAGAGCACACGCCTCATTTTTGCTTTTTTTTTTTAATCCAGTTTTTTAACCAAATCAATTATCCCTCCCCCTTTTTTTTTTTTTTTTTGGTAATGGAGCTTAGGCCTACAATCAGCATTTAAATTTTTTTCCCCGTAAATGCAAATGACAAAGTTTGGTTAAGCTACAACTCTAACTAAAAAAATTAACATGACTACATATTTTGAAAATCTAACTATTGGATTGTATATTATTTATGTTCTTAACACAAAATCAAATTTTGTGCCAATTGAATGTTATTTACAGTTCGATCCATAAAGTTATTTTTTATGTATAATTTTAAATTACAAAAATTTGAAATTTAAACATTTAATTGATAATATAGTTGTAAGGACACGTTTTGGCGGACCAGGTCAAAGGTGTATGGGATCCTGGCCTAGTGAGCCCAATACAATAAATCTATAGAGAATGGGTCAAAGAACTAGGCCCTAAAGAGCTGGACAACGGCTAGTAGGGATTTAAAAGATGACAGAATAAGGACAAGGAGAATAGAATTGAATAAATTCACTTATCTGAGGAGGTCTTTTTTTATATAAATCAATAACAATTGAATACAAGTACTATTTTGATTGCTATAATGTTCTTGTTCTGTTATTGTTTTCTCCTTCTCCTCTATGGAGGGTTTTTGTACATTATATAACCCCTTTTGGATCATCTTAATCCCACACTTGTTGATCATCTGAGTCCTCACTTGAGTACCCGTCACATCAGACACCCTCTTTGGTTTTTTGTGAGTTGCGGTAGCCAAGACAGCACTGTTCAGGGGTCTTCTCCACATAAATACGGCCAGAAAAGTAGTTGCAGTGCATTTAATGCGATGGATTTCCTTAGATACTTTTGGATTTTCTTCCTTTTTGCAAATTTATGGGGCATGTTCCTATCGCCGAGGCTTCTACGAAGATTACCTTCATCGTTGGAATACACACCTGAACTATATTTATCATATTCGAGGAGAAGTTCCTCTTCGGACCACCTTCCACTTATCTCATATTCATGAGACTTTAGACTGGAATCCCCCATGCCTATTTATCCCTCTTCGGACTTGTCAACGTCCTCGGATAAAGTCCAAGGCCCAATATATGATTTTGGGCCCTTATCACTACAATAGTTATTTTGCAAGCATGGAGAGTCTTTGATTTTTTGGAAATTTTGCAAATATAGAGAATATAATAAGAAAATATAATATAAAGGTAGATTTGTCAAAATTCATATCTAATAAAAAAAAAAAAAATTTAAGATGAGTTGTTGCCTTAGGCTATAGCCAAATTTTTAGCTAAAGTTTGTCCATGTGTAAATAGTATATCTAAAAAATTTTACTCCTTTAGAAATATAAGCTAATAATTAGTAATTAAATTAAAGTTAAAAATATATTACTTGAGTTAATTAGATAGACTGATTTGTATTTTTAAAAAATCCTTCTATCTAATTATTATGAAATAAACTTTTTATATTTTCAATAAACTACAAATAATAATTTAAATAATTTAATTGATTTAGACTCAAGTCTATAAGTATACTTTACAGATGGATTATATTCCCAAATCGAGCATAATACTCATGAATTTGTTCAAAAAATCTTTTTTTATTTTTATTTTTTATTTTTTAGATTAACTTGTTTAATAATCTAGGCCGAACTTGAAATTGGGAGGAATATAATGGAGTTTAATGAAATTTTGACTAAATTTCCGAAATGCCCCTTATATTTTTCAAATTTCCGAAATGCCTCTTTTAATTATTGCATCATTTTACTCATTTCACATCTACACTTTCTCTCGTTTAGGATTGTTCTCTTTCGGTTAGCAGCTTTCTCTTAGCTCTCTTCAACATTGTCTACTTATGTATTTTTGTCTTTCTTTTCTATTCATAAAATATGTATAACAACAATAATGACGACAAATTACAACATTTTTTTTTATAAAATAAAGGGTGAAATAGCAACACTGTTATAAAATTATTATTTTTCATTGATTCTTTTGGTACTCCCAAATAAAGTCATTTACTAATCAATCTTTTTCATTTATTTATTTGGGTAAAATATTAAAATCACTCTTGAGGTTTAGCTTAATGCCAAATATTGCCAAAACTTTTAAAAAATATCCAATTTTTTCATTAATTACAAACAACACTTAACACATTTGAGAGTTCCCTATTCCTCTAAGTCCTTTGTTTCCATCTAACAACTTCTCTTCACTGCACATGTCTCACAATGACTATATTATGGAAATTATATGTACAAAAGAATGTCAGAGTAGCTCATAGTAGATAAATGACAAGCATTGATGGAAAAGGAAACAGGAGGAATATGAGAATTTTAAATTGTGTTAACTGATTTTTGTACTTAGGGAGAAAATTCGATATTTTTAAAAAGTGTTGGTATTACTTGGCATGAGTACAAACCTGAGGGCAATTTTATTTATTTATTTCACCCTATTTCTTTGGAAGCATCCAAACAAAATGGCTTAGTTTTGCTCCATTCCATTATATTCATTTCCATTTCTTGTAATCATTCTTTTTTTTTTTGGGAGGACATTCCATTTCATTTTATTCATTTATAATTTATACATTTCATTGCATTCTATTATTTTATGAACTCACAAATGAAAACTAAACAAATGAAGCTTGAATAAATCAAAATTAAAAAAAAAAAACACTACTTATATTTATTTTAAAGAAATTAGAATTATAATCTGCTTGTGACATCGATAAAATTGATCAAAAATATAATTTCATGTTTCCTTTCCTTCAATTTTTGGGATATTCTAGCTTGTTCATTTGAAATTTAGTAACTAAAACTGCGGCATTTTGAAAGGCATATAATCTCAAAAGGGTATTTTAGGGCTCACTATTACCATTATTATTGCTATCTTCAGTTCCACTGCTTCCAATACCAAATCCAAATCCAATTCCAATGCCGAATCCTATACCAATCCCATTATTGCCGCCATAGCCTTGGCCAACATCCCCTCCTATGCCAACACCTTTACCACCACTATTACCACCATTTACACCCCCACCTCCACCAGAACCACTACCTTCACCACCAACACCACTAGTATCACCCCCTTTACTACCTCCACCTCTAATGCCTCCAACACCAACTCCTGCACCAAAACCACTACCATGGTCGGTCCCTCCATTAGCACCACTACCACCACCACCACCACCACCACCACCACCTCCTCCAATGCCTCTATCACCAGCTCCTGCACCAAAACCACTACCATGGCCATACCCTCCACTATCACCAGAACCACCACCACCACCACCACCACCACCACCTCCACCTCCTCCTTTAATGCCTCCTACACCAACCCTTGTGCCTGCACCATATCCACTACCATGACCTGATCCTCTTCCAAAACCACTACCACTGCCACCACCACCACCACCACCACCACCTCCGCCTCCTCCTCCACCACCTCCTCCTATTCCACCTTCACTACCACCACCAAAACCAGCACCAAATCCACTACCATATCCAAAACCTCCTCCAGTGCCTCCACCACCACCTCCTCCACCACCGCCACCAACACCACCAATACCAACTCCAACGCCAAATCCACTACCATGACCAGACCCTCCACCAATTGGACCTCCCCCACCACCTTCCCCACCTCCTCCTCCACCACCCCTAGCCCCATGACTTGACCCACTAGCTGTATCATCTTCACCACCTCCACCTCCACCTCCACCATGACTCACTCCTTTACCCTCAACAGCAAGACCTCTACCCCCTCTTCCAAAGAAACTCCCACAACTCCTCCAATTTCGATATGAGCAATAATCATCATCACCACCACCACCGCCATTCCTTACACTACCAAGGCTTCTCTCTCCATGACCATTAGTACGTATACTAGCACTCAAACCACAAGCAGTACTCAGAAGAAGCAGAGTCACGTGCAGAAGTTTAGCGCAAGCACCCATGACTCTTTGAACAAAGCAATTAATGCCTGCTCCCACCTTGTCTCTGATTACTCCTGTTATATAAGCAGCCACACGTATGCTTATATAGTCAACCAGTTTCACTCTAGTCCATGCTCATTGCTGCGTTTTAAAGGGGAAATTGGCGGGAGAGTTAAATAAGGAATCTAAGTCAATTATGGCTGACAAAAAGTGTTTAGCAAATAACATATTTCTTGCCTAACTCTAATCAAAACACAAATAATTGTGGACAGAATGCATGTATGATCTAGTCTAGTGACAGCTGCATTATTATAATCAACCAGAGATGGTGGAGTAGGTGACTGCATCTTCTTGAAATATCTTAAGATCGAGAAAGAGAGAAGCATATGATGCTGGAAAATATAATAATATTAATTAATTACTACAATAAGCATTCAGAAAATCCGTTGTCATTCTTTAATCTGTGGAGTACTAATGTACCATATGACATCTATGCTGAATGGAATTGAAAATATAATGTGAAAAACGCCCATGTGGATGTGGGTGCCATGTGATCAATTAGGCATGAGGAATAAGTATATATTGTTTTGGTATGAAGTATTTTGATAATCGCATTATATACAATAGGATTAATCATTTTACACACACCCCAAAAAATAACTATTTAAAGCTGTTAGTGTGTAACAAGTTTACACACACCCAATTGCAAATCATATATGTTTTGGTTTTTCTTCTTGTTGGTCACTTCTCACTTGGGGTGGTAGTAGTTTGGAGCCTTGGACGCTTTAAAATTAACTGCACGCCTAGCAAAATACAACTATCTAGCTAGCCAGCAATATCTTGTATGTCATCATCTTTGGCTAACAGAGAAACTAATGCTTGGATTTGGGGACCAACTCTCACATGGATGATGATGGACCACTCCAACCGTAGTGCTTTTGTTAATTGGAGCAGCAAACAATTGATTATCTTGTCTCAATAACCTAGTTTCCAAAATTTATAGTTTAGAGTGTCACCAACGAATATATTAATGCTATTATTAGTAAGTTCACATTGCCATGCATCTTCTAGGATCTCACTCAACTAAGTCTGCAAATGGGGTTTACTTGGACTAATCAGCCTCGATCCGGTTTGAAATATCATAGCATATAATATATGAGTTTGCGAAGTGCTCTGATTCAACTGATCTAGTGTTGATCAAAGAAAATAGATGTAGAAACTTAATTTATTTTACTTCCTCATTTATATATCATTTCAAAGCCAAACTGACGGGGCAGGTTTTGTCCATCAGTTTTATTTTTTACTAGTCTGGCTTCACTCACTTACAGAGACAACCTAGAGAAGTAAGGAAATTGATGAATAATCTACTGGAAAATCTTTCACAAGATCCGTTCTCATTTTGCTATATCTTTTAAAGATTTCTTCTCTTTTAATATTGTCTCATTATAAGACATAAGGATTCGTACACCTTCTATTGGAATGCAAACTACTCCCACTTCAGCTACTCCCATTTATTGAATTATCAACCACAACGTACTTCAAGATGTTAACATCTTGAAGTGGACTTCTAGGAAGACACGTGCGTACGCTTCCTTATTCTAGAACTTCCTGTTCTCGTTATAATTCAAGAAGGAAAGAAGAGTAACATTAAGTTGTTGAAAACTTATGACATGAGATTTCATATTATTTAGATTAAATTAGATTGTACGGGTGTTTATTTCGCGGACATGTATGATGATTCTCACATCGAATATTTATCCAGTCAAATGTGATTGCATAAGCAATTATAAGGAACCATAATTTAGTTAGCTTATTTGTTGTAGGTTTATTTGATTAAAAGTGGGAGAAAAAAATGATCTTTAAGTACAATCAATTGATTTACGTGGAAAAACAAAACTTATTTGTTTACCATCATTTTTGTTAATTAATTTTTAGCTAACAACAGATAATTAGGGCTACCAAATACCCACTAAGTGTAAGAGAGAAGGATAGGGATCATAGAATGTGAACAATGTGCTAAAGAATTAAGTTCTGGCAGATGAAGACTTAGAAATATCAAAAAGAAAAGTAATATATTAATTGAAAGTTGGAGATAATGTGTTTTTATTGCCAAATTAAATAATGGAATAGAAGAAAGTGACGTTTCTAGGTGTTGGGATTCAGTTTCAGCATGCACTCATGCTATCCATCAAGCTAGCTAGCTAGCACGTTCTAATTTTTCAGTTTTACATCATTAATTTGTAATTATATTTGAAGAATTAAAATTCAGGAATTTAAAGAATAATTGTTAAAACAAGTTATTTAATATGAATTTAACAATACATTTATTACAGATTTGACCACTTGAGTTTTGAAGAATTTGTTCTAATTAAAATACTTATGAAAATATATATTTTTAAGTTAACATATATTGAAATAAAATTTCACTCATAATCATTTCAAATTTACATATATCAGGCTTAAAATTAATCCACAAATTTCATTGATTATCAGAAAAAAAAAAAAAATTAAAACTGAAATCCAAAATTTTCACTTCAAATATTTTCACCGCAGTGGTTTGGATCATGCATCCCGGCCAGTTTAATTAGATAAGGTGCTCAGCCCAAAAGTACATATTGGTCTCAAAAGAATGCCATGCTTAATCCTTTCGAATTTCGATCCTTATATTATTTTATCACCTAAAGAAGAAATTCTCATTATTTGATCCTGGTCTAAGCAAATTAAGGTATGGAAATCTTAATGCTGCGGCTTGTTCAAAGTTGATATGACTGGCATTTATTTGGATAAATTAAAGTTACTGGAATTCTTGAACAATACAACAAGGAAGGTAGATGGATGTAATAAAGGCTATCAACTCATCTTTTTTTGAGATAGTTACGATATGGTGAAACTCACAAATCAAACATTTTTTTTCTCTTTAAACACCCAAACACTTTGTGTATAAACAGGAGTGAATTCAACTATGAGACTGGAGATCCTTGGCCGTCAGCCCATTTCATTTGACTTCTTGCAGCCAATATATCAAAAGAAATTAGTAATTGAATGTGCAGTCTGGAATGAGCCAAACTAGAAAACACCCATAAAAGGAGTTAATGTTCAATCAATTCTTGCAATTTATGATCCTCTTCCTCATGCATGGACTCAAAAGTACTATATACGCATCCAGAATAATACATTGGGAGGTCACTCATTCTGAAGTCTGAACCAGTATCATAACCAACACTGAAATTCCTTACCATGTCCGATTCATTCATTGTGCGGCGGCTTTAAAGTTTCTAGTTTCAACTACCTCACCCATCCTTGTGACTCGTCAAGTAGGTTATACATGCAATTTGTGCGTGTATATGAGAAAGAAAGAAAGAGAATTGCCTCACCAATCATTTATCGAAGTACTTTTCCGTCACTGAAAATGTGAACGCCTTTCTTTAATTTGCGGTGCAACTTTTAAACTATACTATATATGAAGGAAAATCTTTGGTCGCTGTGTTTCCTTTGAAGCCTTATAATTATGATGATGCTTGGTAGCATGCAGGCTGCATGGTACAATCCAAGCCTTGAGGCTTCCTTTTTCAATACCGGATTGGCATGTCTTTCTGTTGTATTATCATATATTTCACTCGGAATAAGCATTAATCACTGCTTTATTCAACAGTTCTGTTAGTCGAGACAAATATAATAATAATCAAGAGGAAATAAAGGATGTTCCATCCTATTTCCTCATTATTACAAGATGAAATTTGGGACTCGTAACTAGCACACAATACAAACTAGCTATAAATAGTAGCAGCATTCTTAATTGGTATATATATGGAAACACAAATCTTTGAAGTCAAGGCAATATTCCACCTCCAAATCCTCCTCCAGCTCCTTCACCAAATCCACCACCTGCCCCACCACCTAACCCACCACCGCCGCCACCACCAAACCCTCCCCCGCCTCCACCTCCAAGCCCTCCTCCTGTTCCAGACCCAAACCCACCTCCAGCTCCAGCTCCACCTCCAAAACCTGAGCCACCACCTAGTCCACCCCCACCACCTCCTCCCCCACCAAACCCTCCTCCTCCTCCTCCACCCAGGCCAGAACCTCCACCAAATCCAGCTCCACTACCTGCACCAGCACCAGAACCACCACCCAAACCACCACCACCACCACCCCCGAACCCGCCACCTCCACCACCACCTAGTCCACCACCATAACCTGGAAAGTAGTTGAAGAATGTCTTTTGCTCATCCAATGCACCCTTTTGGTTCAAGAGCTTCCTAGCACTAGTACTGGTGCAAATAAGT
This sequence comes from Lithocarpus polystachyus, assembly GCA_033629205.1. Taxonomy (NCBI): domain Eukaryota; kingdom Viridiplantae; phylum Streptophyta; class Magnoliopsida; order Fagales; family Fagaceae; genus Lithocarpus; species Lithocarpus polystachyus. The sequence continues at coordinate 88,952,947 of CM066166.1, forward strand.
GCACCAAGAAGCAGCACCAAAATAAGCTTGGAAGTACCAGAAGCCATCATTACTGAGAGAATACCAGAGATAATGTTCGATAAGAAATGAGGTCCGGAAGAAGAGAATATATAGAAGTTTTAGAAATGAAATTAGTGAGGGAAGAGGTAACGGTTGTGAAGGCCAAAATTAAATTTTCATATACGTACCCATCTAGTCATCTATAATCCGTGCTTCTTCAGTTATTGGAGCCAACTGCCACTAGAGAAAAAGAGTGCCCACCCCCCATGTTGATGAGCAGTAACTTGGATTTGCTCATACTCATTCACTCTTTATGTTCCTTACATTGTTAACAACGTTTAAATTCTTTCATCTAACTCTCTTGTCATCCATCTTTTTGTGATTTGATTGAAAACTATTTCTCTATACTCTTACTTTTTTCTTTTGCCATAGTTTTTTTTTTTTTTTTTTGGATTGATATGCCAAAGTGATTCGAAAGAGGAGAGTAATTAATAATATAAGGTCCACTAATTAAGCATAATCTCAAGCTCATTTCGAAATATAAACTCTTCTATACTCTTACCGAATTGAGGAAACTGATAGCAAACCATCAAACTTGTCAATTCTTGGCATTAGATCATGTGCTTGAGTCCAATAGGGTCGTTTCAGGGGTCCACTAAGTGAAAAGTGTGTGCATTAACATGTGCAACAATAATTATCCTTAATTTTAATGTTTTACATAAGTACTTTATTTTTTTTGGGTACAAAAGTGATGCTCATTTGAGAGGGTGACCTTCCACATAGCCAACCATCCAAATAGAAAAGAAATCTTGGTCACTCTCTTAACTTGTTATATATAGGGCTCCATGACTAAGAAATCTTGAGTTTATAGACCATGGTAAGGGCTTGTCTTGTAGTTTTGACGCACGGGCAAGTTTGAAGAGTACGTACATTAAATGAAGCCTTGGTTCAATCGTTCTTCTGTTGCATACATGGTATATTTGGCTCAAAATATATGCTTAAACCTCTAAAGTGATTATTAGATAATGTTTAAGATTTTAAATTTTTGATATTTTGAAATTTTGATTTATTGTGATGTTGAATCAATCAGCAATGTGTTGTTTTATCTTGTAACTTAATTTATAAATACAGTGGGCTGCCGACGCTTATAAATATAAAAAACATAGGGACCCTGCAGCTTTTAAGAATCGCCAAACTATGTACCAACCTTCGTACACAATTTAAGCTGCCGAAATATATAGGTGAGTGTATTTTTCACCTGAAATCTCACCATTTGGTAATTTTACTTTGCATGACGGCAATATGATCTCAAGCAAACTATTGCTGACCATATTTCCCAGTTACACTCAAGAAGAAAACTAATTTCAACCGTGTGAATCTTCAATGAGTAATTATGGAGTAAGAATGTATGCCTTACCTTCGCCCTTGATAATAATAACTCAAACTATGCATTGGGGGCAAAAGTAATAGCAAGTGCATGCGTGCTAATGTAACTTCCAACGCAGAATGCCATTCTTCATTCAAATCCGCTGCCTGAAACTTTTTGCTCCTTTGGTTAATTACATGCGCGAGTTAATAATAGTGAGAAAGAGAAAATCCAAAGTGACTAAGTTGAATTATTGAGCTTTAATTATCAAGCCTAGTTGAACTAAATTGAATTGAAGGAAACCGTCTTGAAGTGCACTAATTCGAAGTAAATCATCTCAAAATGAACCAATCCAGAGCAAGCCATCTCAAAGTAAAGTAAATTGTAGAAAATTTGACACATTAAAGCCTAAACGATTATTCCACCACTAAATTGATTTGAAGCAAACGAATTTGGATCAAACTTAAACAAACAACTAAATATTGCATCAAACTTGATAAATATTGAATGAAATAAGATCATGAGTACAAAGGAAATGCACTTACAATAAGTATTTATAAAATCTCCTACAAAGTCTTATGACTACTTAATTTGCTTAAGAACTACTCTTTATAATTGAGGTTTTGACGGTTACACTTGGTTCTCTTTTCCATGTGTCTCTCCTAAATTGACACCCACTGGCCATGATAGCAATCTTCCTGCTAGCAGGAGTTGGTAGCCTCTTATGACCACCTTGAGGCAACTACAAGTAGCTACTTCCTTGATATCTTTGTTCACGTAGCAAGTGTCTTCTCTTTTGATTATGTTTCATTAACCGCCCATTTTTTTCTCAAGGTAACTACTCACAATCCCAGAGAATTGCTTTTTTTTTTTTTTTTTTTTTTAAATTTATTTATTTATTTATACCAGACAAAGAGATTACATCACATTACAAAATTTGGAGTCTGTCTTGCTATCATATTAGCAAGTTTCCTGCTTTCAGCTAATACAGAGTCTGAAGTTCTCAAAAAAACAACTTGCATAGAGTATTGCTTAATAATATTATATATATATATATATATATATATATCTTCTAATAAGTTTTCAATCCACCAAGGCCAGTGAGTCTTAGACCTCCAAAAGAGTTGGATTTCCTTGCTATCAGTTAGGATCACCACCCTTTGAAGACCCAAGTGAGCGGTGTAGAGAAGCACCTCATAGAATTGACTTAGATTAACGCCAGTCGTGACTCTCCTGGGCCTCAATGTTTGGTTTTATTATATTCCACAAGGACATCCACACAACCTCTATTTTAACCTGGCTAATCTCTGCTCTTCCATGTGTTCTGATAATTAATTAATTATTTGGCTCAACACGTGCCCTTTTTAATTTAGTCCTATGTAGCTATGTTGCTCCAAACCTCATATGGAGCCCTTTCATTTGCCCTCTAGCGAACATGCCATAAGCATATGAGAAAAATAAATTATAAATATATATACTAGAAAAATATCTAGATATGATTTAAAAAAAAAAAATTAAATCTAAAAAATGGATCTATTGATAATTTGTTACTAGTGATAGAAAAACAAAAATTTTTGGTGAACTTTTTATAATTTATATTTACTTTCAAAACTAATTAAAGCCAAGAGTTTTGTAGTTCAAATAGCATTTTTTAGTGTTTTTAATAAAAATTTTTAGAGTTCAAATCTCCCATCCTCCAACTATTGAATTATCCAACAACAAAAACTAAAATTCTGAAAGGAATTTTTATAAATAGAAGTGTAGGGGCCAAAGGCGCAAATACGAATATTGGGCCTTGGGCCTGTCCAAGAAGATTCAATTGTACGAGGATGGGTCAATGGTATAGAATATACAGATGGTAGTCTTCGCTACCAGGTTTGGACTATGTGGAGTAAGGAAGGTGATCCGAGGAGGAATAGATCCTCGGCTAAGCAAGGCAAAGGTCAAGGTATGTATTTTTCTATCTAGGATGATGCACCAAAAGGTAACTAGTAAGGGCATACCTTACGAGCATACGGTACAGGTGAGAACTAGAAAATATTTAAAGGAAAAGCTGCTACCACCGCATTGAATGCTCTGCAGCTAACACTTTGGCAGCATTAATGAAGAAGTGATATCTGAACAGTAGTTTTCAGTCTTACAGCTATTATCTAAGGACTTCAGGAAGGTGCTAATGGGACAAGTATCAACACCAACCATCTGGCTCACACGTGGAAGATGAAGATGAAAGAGGAGGGGAGTACAAAAAGAATTGGAGGCAATGAGAGAAGGGGATCGGGAAGCAAGAGAAAAACACTGTAGACATTAAGAGTTAAGCTTGTAACCATACTTGAGAAATATATATAAGAACTAACCTCCTTGGATTGCGCCGAGGACGGCTTTCTATAAATTAAATCAATCCATTTCCATCTTTGAATCTTCTCGATACGCTTTGATTATTATCTAACTTATTAAAGCCCAGTTCTCCAATCCACTTTTTACAAATTCATTATTTTTGGTTTTTTGGTCTTACATCTACCTCGTGGGCCAGTCATCCAAATTGCGCACTTACAATTGGTGCCGTCTGTGGGGAGAGCTAGTGTAATAGTGAATTTGATATACTATGGTAGGATCAGGTCCAAACCGGGCAAAGTCTGATGGTTCCCAACATCTCGATCATTTTCTTCACCTTGAACGAGAAAGGGACCGTGAGAGAAGCGTGCATACAATTCATACTGCCAGGAGTCAGCTTCAAAACGAGGGCCACGTTTCTCAAGATAAAAATACTAGAAACATGCAGAGTCAAATTGATCATTTAAAGAGGAAGTTACGCCACAAGCAGAGAAAGTGAAGTCCTTCCGTCTCTGATCTTTCTTCAAACGATGAAGAAGATGGTAGTTATAGACGCAGGTCACAAACATCCCCTAATGAATCTTTCTCCTACGATGAAGAGTTTCGTCATGAGCACAGAGGTAGCAACTCACCTTCTACGGGCTTGAGAAATGATGCTATGAGTAGAGCGCTCAACCAAATTTTCAGGTCACCCTTCATGCGTAGAATTGAGGGAGGAAGGCTTCCTCGATGGTTTACTCAACCCATGTTCACCATGTACAACGGTCGAACAGACCCTGTGGAACACGTGAGTAATTTTAATCAAAGAATGGCTGTCCATTCCAAGAATGAAGCCCTAATGTGCAAGGTGTTCCTATCCAACCTGGGGCTTGTCGCAATGAGGTGGTTCGATGGCCTTGCAACAGGTTCTATTGGTTCCTTTAAAGAGCTTACAAGGGCTTTCTGCTCTCGATTTATCACATGCAGTAGGGTTCCTCAGCCCTTAGACTCTTTGTTATCTCTTTCCATGCAAGAAAGGGAGACCTTGAAAACGTACTCAGATAGATACTGGAAAATGTTCAATGAAATTGATGGGAACTTTGACGACGTGGCCATAAGGACTTTTAAGGTCGGCCTGCCAGCCGAGCATGATTTGAGAAAATCTTTGACCAAAAAACCGGTGAGGAGTGTGCGCCAATTGATGGATCGAATCGATGAGTATAAACGGGTTGAGGAGGATCAACTGCAAGGTAAGGAAAAAACTAAGGTTATCCCTCAGGAGAGTAGGGATTTCAAGTCAAACTGATATAACAACAACAAGCCACAGAGAGATTTTGCTGGGCAATGTAGGGCCGTGGCGCCTCAGGCGATCAATGCGGTGTTTCGAGAGCCAGTACATCAAGTCTTGGAGAAGATTAAGAATGAGCCATACTTTAGATGGCTGAACAAGATGGGGGGAGACCCTATGAAGCACAACCAGAGCTTTCACTGTCAATACCACAGAAGATTGCAGAATTTTAAGGAATCATTTAGAATAGTTGGTCCGAGATGGCAGGTTAAACAAATTTTTATGCCAGCCCAACGACCACAGAAGCCAAGCAGGGTTAGGTGCCCAAGGGAATGCTTTGTCAAGACCCCCATTAGGCACAATCCATGTCATCCTCGCAGCCCCGGGGAGAACGAGCTCCCACCCCACTAGGGTAATGTCCGTATCCTGGTCAGTAGCTGAGGGCTCTAAGCACAAGCTGAAGAAGGCAAAAATAGGGTTTCGGCTGGCTTTAAGCTTCTCGGAAGATGATAAGGCTGGAACCATGCAACCACATGACGACGCCCTTATGATCACCCTTCGGATTGAGGGGGTATAATGTAAAGAGGGTACTGGTAGACGAAGGTAGTGGGGCTGAGATTATGTATTCAGACCTTTACAATGGGCTTAATTTGAAACCAGAAGATCTCACGAGCTACGATTCACCTCTGGTCGAGTTTGATGGAAAGGTGGTGGTTCCGAGAGGTTAGATCAGACTACCAATGCAGGCTGGATCGAAAGTAGTCGAAGTAGACTTTATTGTGGTGGACGCGTTTTCCCCATACACTGCAATTGTGGCGCGGCCATGGCTCCATGCTCTGGGGGTTGTCTCTTCTAAATTCCATTTAAAAGTTAAATATCCATCCGGAGATCGGGTTGAGGAGCTGGTTGGAAGTCAGTCTGTGGCTAGGCAGTGTTTAGTGGCTGCAATTATGCATCAGCCAAAAACCGAATCCTCAGCCTCTATTGAAGCGGGTTCATAGCAATCAAAGACCCCGGTTTTGTCTATAGAAGTGACAGCTAAGGAGGCAAGATGTGAGGAGTTGGAAAAAATCCTTATAGATGATGATCCGGAGAGGTTCTTTTAGGTTGGAATTCAGTTACCTCATCAGGAGAAGGAGGAACTGTTAGCGCTTCTTAGGAGGAATGTTGATGTGTTTGCTCGGAACGTTTATGAAGCTCCTGGCGTAGATCCAGAGTTTATTTGCCATCATTTGAATGTCAACCTGGCTGTCCTCCCTAAAAAACAATCACCTCGGCGCTTGTCAAGAGAGCACTCCGATGCCGTCAAGGAAGAGGTTAACAAGCTTAAGCAAGCTGGGGTTATTAAAGAGGTTTTCTACCCAGAATGGTTAGCTAATACAGTGGTAGTAAAGAAGAAGAATGGGAAGTGGCGAGTATGCGTAGACTTCACAGATTTAAATAAGGCTTGCCCAAAGGATCCTTTCCCCATGTTTCGGATTGATCAGCTAGTTGACGTAACTGTTGACCATCCATGAATGAGCTTTTTAGATGCCTTCCAAGGATATCATCAGATCCCATTAGCCTTGGATGATCAAGAAAGAACGGCTTTTGTTACCTCTATAGGAAATTATCATTACAAGGTGATGCCTTTTGGTTTGAAAAATGCAGGGTCCAATTATCAGAGAATGATGACCAAGATGTTTGAACTGCAGTTGAGAAAAAATATTGAAATCTATATAGATGACATGGTGGTCAAAAGCAAGTTGGAATCTGAGCATGTGAATGACCTCAGAGATATCATTGAGATCCTGAGGAAACGCAAGCTGTGACTCAACGCTTCCAAGTGCTCTTTTGGTGTTAGGTCAGGAAAATCTTTAGGCTACATGATTACCCATCACGGGATTGAAGTTAATCCAGATCAGATTAGAGCAATCAACAGCTTGCAACCACCTCAGAATCCAAAAGAGATCCAGAAATTAACTAGAATGACTGCTGCTCTAAATCGATTTATCTCTCAGTCAGTGGACAGGTGCATACCTTTCTTCCAATTGCTGAACAAATGGAAGGGATTCGAGTGGAATAAGGAGTGCATCATGACCTTTCAACAGTTGAAAGAATACTTATCTCGGCCGCCTATATGTCCAATCCTATGGTGGATGAGGTTTTGTTTGCATATATTGTTGTGGCTGCCCATGCAGTGAGCCTGGTGCTTATACGGGTTGATGGTGGCGTATAGAGACCAGTCTACTACGTAAGCAAGTCTCTTCATGAAGCCAAGATCCGTTACCTACCATTGGAAAATGCTATTTTGGCAGTGGTACATGCCACTTGTAAACTCCCTTATTATTTTCAATCACATATGGTCGTAGTGCTAACCCAACTCTCGCTTAGATCTCTACTTTGGAGTGCTGATTATACAGGAAAAGTTGTAAAATGGGGTACAATTCTAGGGGCTTTTGACATAAAGTATATGCCTCGCACGTCTATTAAGGGCCAGGTCCTGGCTGATTTGGTAGCTGAATTCGCTGAACCCTTACTAGAAGAAAATGCCGAGACGTTAGGCATGAATGGAAATTCAGTTGGCGTAATCTCTGTATTTGAGCCTTTGTCCTAGAAGGTGTATGTTGATGGTGCAGCGAATTAAAGAGAATCTGGGGTGGGGCTTATCTTAATATATCCTGAGAAGATCACTATTGAGAAATCCTTGAGATTAGGCTTCGCTGCCACAAACAATGAGGTTGAATATGAGTCTTTGTTGGTCGGAATGGCTATGGTTCAAAGAATGGGAGGAAACTCAGTGGAAATGTTTTCGGATTCAAGATTAATCGTTGGCCAGGTAAGAGGAGAGTTAAAGGCTAGAGATGAAAGAATGCAAGAATATTTGGGTCATGTAAAACAGCTGCAGTCGGGATTTGAATCCTTCAGCCTGTTGCATATCCCTCGGAGTGGGAATACACATGCGAATTCTCTGGCCACTCTTGCAACCTCCTCGGCACAGGGTTTACCCCGAGTCATCCTTGTCGAAGATTTGTGTAAACCTATTGAAGATAAGGAGGTGCCTCGCATCCATCAAATTAGGGTGAGACCCAGTTGGATGAATTCTATAGTGCTATTCTTAAAAGATGACATCTTACTTGAGGACAAATCAGAGGCTGATAAAATACGAAGAAAAGCTCCTCAGTTTTGGTTGTCCGAGGACAAAAAGTTATATAAACGTTCTTTCTCTGGGCCATACTTATTGTGCATACATCCTGAGGTCTCAGAGCTTCTCCTTGAGGAGTTACACGAAGTGATTTGTGGAAACCACACTGGAGGCAGGTCCCTATCTCATAGATCCCTGACTCAAGGGTACTGGTGGCCAAATACGCAGAGGAAGGGACAGGAGTACGTGAAGAAGTGTGATCAATGTCAGAGGTTTGCACCGAATATTCACCAACTAAGGGGAGTCCTTAATCCTCTATCTAGCCTTTGGCCTTTCGTTCAATGGGGTTTGGACATTATAGGTCCTTTCCCTAAAGCAGCTGGGAATAAAAGTTATCTGTTGGTTGGCACAGATTACTTTACCAAGTGGGTTGAAGTTGAACTATTGGCAAACATCAGAAATGTGGGCACTAAAAGATTTATATGAAAAAATATTGTCACTCAATTTGGAGTACCTCACACACTCATCTCGGACAATAGACTTCAATTTGATAGCAAAGCCTTCAGGAGATATTGTTGTGAGTTAGGCATCACGAACAGATATTCCACCCCAGCATATCCACAGGGGAATGGACAGGCCGAGGCCGTCAACAAAGTCATAGTGAATGGTCTAAAGAAAAGGCTGGATAATGCAAATGAAAAATGGGTGGAGGAGCTGCCACATGTCCTCTGGACTTATCGGACAACCCTTCGAAGATCCATTAGGGAGACGCCCTTTGCAATGACTTATGGGGTTGAAGCTGTCATCCCTTTAGAAACTGAATTTCCAATGCTGAGAACGAGTTCTTTTATCCCGAGTGACAATGACAGACTAATAGAGAGGAGTTTGTTTTTTATTGATGAGCGGAGAGAAAATGTTATGGTCCACTGATGCTAATGTCAAGTTAAGGCCACTTGCACTTGGAGATTTGGTTTTGAGAAAGGTTATGGGTATTGCAAAGAACCCAGCCTGGGGGAAGCTTGGACCCAATTGGGAAGGGCCATATCGCATTTTATCAGTGGCTGGAATAGGCGCGTACTATCTGGAGGATTTAGAAGAAATGGTTGTACTGCATCCCTGGAATGTAAATAATCTAAGAAGGTATTATTATTAATAAAAATTTTCAATTATTTCACTCGAGTTTATTACATTACATGACATATATTCTTCAATCAATTTCACTAAATGTTAACCAGAACCTTGGTTATGCCTAGCCTATCGGACCACATACCTTGGGTAAATTAATACTTTAGTTCATTTTCACTAAGTGTTAAATAGAACCTTGGTCATGCCTGGTCTCTCGGACTACTTAGTGCAATTTCACTAAGTTTTAAACAGAACTTTGGTCATGTTTGGTCTCTCGGACCACATACCTTGGGTAAATTAATACTTTAGTGTAATTTCACTAAGTGTTAAACAAAACCTTGGTCATACCTAGTCTCTCGGACCACATACCTTGGGTAAATTATTACTTCAACTCATTTTCACTAAGTGTTAAACAGAACCTTGATCATGCCTGGTCTCTTGGACCACATACCTTAGGTAAATTAATACTTCAGCTCATTTTCACTAAGTATTAAACAGAACTTTGGTCATGCCTAGTCTCTCGGACCACATACCTTGGGTAAATTAATACTAAAGTTTATTTTCGCTAAGTGTTAAACAGAACATTGGTCATGCCTAGTCTCTCGGACCACATACCTTGGGTAAATTAATACTAAAGTTTATTTTCACTAAGTGTTAAGCAGAATCTTGGTCATGTTTGGTCTCTTAGACCAAGTACATCTGGTAAATTAATACTCTCTACTTATCCTTTTTGAGTACTTAACAAAAGTATCAATCATGTATGGTCGCTCAGACAAAATGCTATGGATCTTTTGTAAATCTTCTCAGTTTGGTGGTTCTTGGCAAGTTAAGTGTTCTTGGGTATTTATACAAATGTTGTAGGGAATAGGATCCGTCAGCCTTGCTCAACTCTTGCAAAACAGGAGATCTAATTCTCAATACATGTATGTAACATTTCTTTTTATTACTAGCACGTGTTCAGTTTATTTAAGTTAATTGTAGTACAATACTATTAGCTTTCGTTAAGGTATGAGAGGTAACAACACATTGTTGCTGGGAATCTTGGTTAATACTAACAAGAGAATAAGAGTTACAAGGTAAATTAAAAGTTCATAAGATTGAAAGTTAAAGGGAAAGTTTTTTTTCATTAATCAAAAGTAAATTATATTATAGACAGTAAGAAAAATACAATGATAAAGCAAAATACATGAAGGAAAATAAGGAAAGAAATCCCTAGAGCTAAATCTTCGCCGAATGCGAGTCCTTCTTGGAATCAATTGTCCTGGATTGGGAGTCCCCAGCCTTGGACTTTGGCTTCACATCTTTGGCCTTAGAGGCCACATCCTTGATCGTTAGGGTGTCCTCGGAGTCTTTGATCTTTGCCGGTGGTTGAACCTCTTTGTCTTTTTCAGACCCTTTTGCAATTTTAGCATTTGTAGGAGGAGCTTTGGTCGTAGAGAGTTGTTATGGAGGGGGGAGCGTCATAGGAATTTCTCGAATGTCTTTCGGGAAGAAGACATTCTCAGCCTTCCTCAACTCGGAGTCAGTAGGGACTCCCGCCCGATTGAGCGCTTCCACCCATGTCTCAGCGCAGTAGTCCCTGCACACTCTTGCTACATCTTCTACCAGCCGAGCTTCTATTTCCTGGGCCCCACGTTTGTAGGATGCTCTCTTTGTGGCCTCAGAGGCTTCTCTGGCCACCCAAGCTGCATCATTTGCTCCCTGTAACTCGGCCTTGAGGTCTAGGACTAGTTGCCTCTAGGTGGCTAGTTCAATTTCGGTCAGATGAAGCTGCTGCCACTGCTCTTCAGCCTGGGTCTCCGCACTCTTTAGAAAGGACTCGGCACTCAAACGTGCCCTGTCTACAGCAGATAGCTTCTTTGCCAACTCGGCCTTTTCGTGCTTAAAAGCCCTTAAGGATTTCTCCACCTCGGCACGGGATTGGGCTTGGGCCTTAGCTTTATTGCGAGCTTCTCGGACGCATTCCTCAGCTATGAAGACTTGTTGAGTGACCTGCATACAAATAACAACAGAATCAAAAAAAAAAAAAAAAAAGAGGAAAAAGCGTGGTTAAGTGTCTAATTTGTATATTGGTTGGATTTCTTACCATTGCCAGGTCCCTCTTCAGGGACAAGAAGAGATCAGGATGCTTGAGGAGCCTGACAGCCTCCATGTCCCTTGGAAGGAGCAGAGGTTGCTCTAGGGACTCAGCCATGTAGCCTGAGTGCCCTCCCTGGAAGTTATGGATTGAAGCATCCCATGGGATAGGAGTGCCATCCAGATCCAACCGGGGAGCCCAGGTTCGCCTCTGCCTCTGCATTTCAGCTCCTAGAGAGTCACCCTTACTCTCCACCAAAGTCTCCCTCTGCCTGTCCTTGGACACTTTTTGCTGCTTCGGGCCCTTCGGTGGATCCTCGGCATCCTTCCCTTTCTTTTTCTTCTTCTGTAGGTTTGGGTTGGGGAGAAGGCCGAGGGGAGATAGAAGAGGAGGAAGAGGAGGATTAGGAGGTAGTTGGTTCTTTGGGCATCCTTAGATAATGACCCCTTCCTCCCAGCTACTAGTTCCCTAAATCCTCTCTTGGGAATAATGGTCATCACTTCTTCCTCGAAGCTTGTGTCAATCCGAGTTATCACAGGTTCAGAAGGGTGTACTGCGGAAGACCTATCAAAGTCGCCCTAGGAATTAGACAGTTCAACGAACCTGTCCTACGTTTTTTCTTTTTCTTCTTCTTCCTCTTCTCTAAACTTGAATTGGTCAATCTCGGCCTCAAAGGAGAGACGCGAGGACTCTGTTTCCTCTCTCGGAACTACTGCTTGTTGTAAATGGTGTTGAGGAGGAGATTCAACGGGAGGAAGGTCTTCAAGGGCCAAGAATCCGGGCCGAGAAACGTCTATTCGGCGGATTCTAGGGTCGCTTACCCTTATAGCTTGGCCCACGTCTTGAAATGCGGTGGACAAAGGCTGGAAGCCCAATATTTCGTGGACGGCTCTCAATTACCTGTCTACGCTTATGTAAATCTCGGACCGCAGCAACTTGTTGAGGTCAGCAACGTTGACGAGGCTAAGTTGAGGAGTGACGTGATTTTTGTTTGCAAAAACATCCGAGGAGAAAACCGTGGTCAGATTGACAAAATCCATTATCAAAATAAAACAAAGAGACTGGAATAGAAAATAGTAGAACTACAGGGGTTAAATCCCATGCTGAGGGACCTAAACCTAGGTACCCTACCTGGTTCTCCCTCTTGAGTTGGGCAGTGAAGACCATCATGCCATTTTCCGGACGCAAGCAAGTAATCATCCTTTATGCCCTTATTGGACTTGGGAAGGCATGATACCATTCTAACAATGTTAGATCGAGATTTGAGGTAGTATCCTGCGTCGGCGAGGGAATGACACTCGTACATGTGGACAACATCGTGCCACCTAAGCCCTAAATTCATACGTGCATTCAGAGCATCTACACTCCCTAAGACCCTAAGTAGGTTGGGTGCACATTGATGGGGACATAGCCTATGGTTGAGTAGGTAGTCTCGGGTCACTAAGCCCATGGGGAGTGTCATTCCCCCTTCAATGAAAGCAATTACGAGAATGATCACCTCACCCACATCCCTATCGGTGTATATTTGGTTTGGTGAGCAATACCTCAGGTTTACTCCTTGAAGGATATTGTACCTAGCCCTGAAGGCCTCCATGGCAGAAGTGGAGTCTACGAGATATTTGAATCTACCCATCTAGGCAAACTATATGGATGCGAAATGAATTTTCTAAGAGAAGATAAAGAACAGAAGACCGAGGAGCTTGGCCGAGAAAAAAAAAAGAAAAAGAAAAAGAAAAAAACTAAACTAAACTAAACTAAACTTAAAGATTTAGAAACTTACAAGGAGAAACACGTGTATTAGCCCTTGAACTTTTAAGAAAGAAACGAGTATTTTTGAGAAAAAAGACTTGAGAAGTTGGAATGCTTAGAAAATCTTGAGGGATAGAGTGTTTAAGATCTCTTGAAAGCTTGAAGGCTTGTGAAATGGGGAAAAATGATTTTCTCGGGTGCTTTTTATAGGAGATGTAATTGAGTGAGAGTTATCCTGCTCAAAATTCAAGAAGAAATATCTACCGTAAGATCTGCTTCCCACCGTTGGATGGGGGGAACAGGGCACCGCTTGGAGCTATTAATGACGCATCGCGAGATCCGAAGCATCAGTAGCAGTTATGAAGCGCGTGAATTCATGTTCTCACATGTGAAAACAAAAGAAAACGGATTATCTTAACTCTTAAAAATCAAAATTTCATTTTCTCCTTTGACAGGAAGAGAAAATTGGAATTTTGAGGGGCTATTGTAGGGGCCAAAGGCCCAAATACGAATATTGGACCTTGGGCTCGTCCGAGGAGATTCAATTGTCCGAGGATGGGTTAATGGTATAGAAGATATAGATGGTAGTCTTCCCTACCAGCTTTGGACTATGTGGAGAAAGGAAGGTGATTTGAGGAGGAATAGATCCTCGGCTAAGCAAGGCAAAGGTCAAGGTATATATTTTTCTATCTAGGATGATGTACCAAAAGGTTTTAACTAGTAAGGGCATACCCTACGAGCATACGGTACAGGTGAGAACTGGAACATATCTAAAGAAAAAGCTGCTACCACCGTATTGAATACTTTGCAGCTAATACTTTGGCCGCATTAATGAAGAAGTGATATCTGAATAGTAGTTTTCAATCTTACAACTATTATCTAAGGACTTCAGGAAGGTACTGATGGGACAAGTATCAACAACAACCATCTGGCCGGCACGTGAAAAATGAAGATGAAAGAGGAGGGGAGTATAAAAAGAATTGGAGGCAATGAGAGAAGGGGATCGGGAAGCAAGAGAAAAACACTGTAGACATTGAGAGTTAAGCTTGTAACCATACTTGAGAAATATATATAAGAACTGACTTCCTCGGATTGCGACGAGGACGGCTTTCTATAAATTAAATCAATCCATTTCCATCTTTGAGTCTCTTGGATACGCTTTGATTATTATCTAACTATCTAACTTATTAAAACCCAATTCTCTAATTCACTCTCTACAAATTCATTATTTTGGGTTTTTTGGGCTTACGTTTACCTCGTGGGCCAGTCATCCAAATTGCGCACTTACAAGAAGAAAATATTCCAATTGAAAATCTAAATTATATAAAAAGAAAAAAAATTGATTCTTTATCTAGTATATCTATGTTACAATTTTTTTAATAAAAAAGAAGTGTTTTAAAAACTAAAATTAATAAAATCCTACCAAGTTCGATTATGCCACACCAAAAAAAAAAGTTGAATAGAGATGTTAACAAAATTTGAATAAAAAAAATTATTATTAATTTTTCATCTCAAAAAGTAAGAAAAATGGATTTCAATTAAAATAATTAAAATACATAAGTTATATATATTCTTTAATTATTTGATATAAGAAAATTTTTTACTTAAAATTAGCCTCTTAGGTCTCAAATTGTATCAAGTTGGCCTTGGAGTGCACTCTTAATTATTTGTGTTTATAAACTATTGTGGACTTCCCATGATATCTTTAGATATGGAGCTTTGAATGGGCATGAGCCTTATTTATGTTACACACATGCACCCGCCTTGTCTTGTGCGTGGAGAATCCAACTTAATTACTTTTGTTTTGGCTCATTTAAAACTCCCTCATTTTTCAAATCATTTGTTGTTGGACTAAACTTTCTTGCGATTTTTTGAGTTGTTTGTGACGGTTGTCAAAACGTTACTATTTAGCTTATTTTGTAAGCTAATCAATTATTTTATTGATATTTAACCAAGTCAATGGTTCATTTAACACACTATCAGAGACTTTCTCATAAACTTTTATAACCTTCTCCAACAAACCACTTGAATCTACAACTCTTTGTCTTCCTCAAGTATTCTTATTACTCTCTCCTGCAGAATTTTTTACTCTTTGAAATTTTCTTTTATCGATTACATAGGAAAGATTTCTATAAAAGGTTAGTTCTTAAATTTTTGTGTGTGAAATCCAGTGTAAATGTCGATGCTATAATATGATCCTAGAGAGTTGTTACGCCAAAAAAACCATTTCACACTAGGCCGGATTCACTTGGACCTTTGTGCTACTGCAGGGGCAGAGCTGTGTTCCAAAATTTTGAAATCTTTTTAAATGTATATATAATTATTTTAATGTTTTCAAAATTTAGTCTATAAAAATAAGAGTTGGCCCCTCAAATATTTGAATTAGTCCAATAATGCTCTTAAAAAAAAACAATTGATCTAATAGCTATAAAGATATAACTTTATTTTTTGCAATTCTATTTTTTATTGTAAAATGTGCTCTTATATCTGTTAAATATTTAATAAAGTTTGGCATTAAACATGTTTGAATATATCTTTTTTAACCCGTTATGTGGCGATTAACAAGTCATTGACTCATTAAAAAAATCTTGTCACTAAAACTATACATGAAATATGTCTTTAGTTGTCACATAACAGGTTAGAGCAAGATAGCTTCAAATATGTTTAGAGATTAATTTATTCTTCCAAGTTTTGGATCATTCATGTTTTTGAAAATTTTATTAGTTCAATTGAAATATTTTTTTTACTTACTTTATTATAAAATTTGATAATTTGTATTTAAAATGAAACTTTCTAAGAATTTCACTATGAAACAAAATAAATTTTATTTTATGAAAGATCGCCATCAAACATAATTTTGATTGAAAATACTAAGCTTTTTTTTTTTTTTTGGTGTGTATATATATAACTTATCAAATAAAAAAGTATGTATATATATGTGTGTGTGTATGTGTGTGTATATATAATAAAAAAACGTGTGTGTGTGTGTGTGTATATATATATATATATATATATATATATATATAGGTGGAGGTTGTCTTGATAAATATATTAGTGTCATAACTTGGCCACCCAAACTAAAACTTCTGGCTCTGCCCTTGTACTACTGTATTACATTGTACTTTCCTAGTTACGCTAAAAGCCCGTATAAAGGCTCCCTTGTGAAAAACATGATGCATGTGATTGAAGTTAATTTTACTCAACAACAGAATAGTGCTATTTGCACATATACGTTCCACACGACCCACATAGTTCATCTCAACCTTTGGTTTTCAAAATAAAATACAAATGTGACATCTTCAATTTAAAAATGATGCAGAGATATCAGAAATTTGTGTACAATTTAGGTGCAAAAAGCATTTCTATTAATATCTTGGTGTTTGAGTAGAAATCAAATTTTAATTAATTTTGGAGTATTATCATTGTTTTTAGGTTGTTCAAAGTGAAATT
This sequence comes from Lithocarpus polystachyus, assembly GCA_033629205.1. Lineage (NCBI taxonomy): Eukaryota > Viridiplantae > Streptophyta > Magnoliopsida > Fagales > Fagaceae > Lithocarpus > Lithocarpus polystachyus. Next base: position 88,969,436 of record CM066166.1, read on the forward strand.
TATGGTGCTATGACCAGCTCGAAGTAAAATCTAACTTTGTATTGGTTTTGCATTTTTAAAATTGTGAGAAAACTATGTTTTCGTACGGAAACTTTTCACAACAACAACACTTTTTCATAATTTTAACAAGCACTAAATTTCATTTTTAAAAACCAGAATGTTTTCAAAACAGAACTTCTAAAAATGCTACTTTTTTTTTTAAGATGTACATTTTCAAACAGCTAACCCAAATGAACACAACCACGTCTTGGTCTGTGTATTGTAGAACTACCAACAAGGTCGTCACTTTTAGAAGTCCCAAAAGTGTCTTTATCATTATGTGCATGATTTTAAGCAAGAGTAAGCTCAAGAGAGACATCATTGACATCGGCACTTTTGTTCAGCTTCAACAATGACTGGGGCGCTTTTGAGTTCATTGATAAAGACATTTTGCAATCTTTCACTCGCTCTGTATTCCCTGTAAATATTTCTAATGCTTGATGATTGCTCCTGCAACCGGAAACAGTACCTAGTAACACTCCCTTCTGCTCATTCCTTCCCTGAAAATATAATAAATTAACATGGAAATATTTCGACCAATGGCAAGAACAAACGTGTATGTGTTTGTTGTGTATACATGTGTATGTGCATGTGTGTGTGTCTGTGAAGAAGGTATCTTATGTATCTTATATAATAGCGTGCGAGTATCATGTAGCTATGGTCCACATGTTGTGATCTGTGGTAAAATGCATATATCAGATGAGTAAGATATTTATTAGCGTTTGAGACAGGGAGAGAGAAAGAGTACTTGAGTAGCGTAGCTCTTGAGCAGATCCTTGAAGATGATGTAAGACTTTGGCTTCTTCTCCCATGCTTTGCTTGTTGTTTCTTGGTATGATAGCGTCTCGGTTACATCCTTTCTAATATTCCCCATTTTTTGCTTCACCACCCTGCCACCAAAGTCACCAAAAACTGAATACGTAATTGATTCTCATGGCAATGTAGCACTGGAATCCTCCATACTGAGGTGATTCTTATTCTCAATGTTAGAACACGTGGGGCTGTAAAAAGGTTCTTCTCTACATACACATTTTCCCTTGGCATATATTCTCCTTTTCATGATGATTGTTAAGAAAAAGAAGAAAACCTATCATCTTACAGTCATATTGATAATATACTTAAATGAATGATGTAAGCCACAGCGCTTCAACAATGAGTATGTGTGAAAATCATATATAGATATATATATATATATATATATATATTAATTATGGTTGATATATTATAGGATTAGTGCTCATGATATATATAATATAGAGGAAGAAATATGTTTAAAAAAAATCCACAAACCATTGGTTTGGTATGGTTGTGTTCTTGAGAGTACGATCTCCATTGCAATGAGTTCCTCCATTGCTTGTGAACTGTAATGAGTTGTTATCAACCAATCCCTTGTCCTTCTGTTGGCGATTGCTTTGCTCTAAGCATGATAAGAAATTTGAATTAGGGAAAACCTGCATTGCTTCATTCTTTGCTGTCTCTGCTCCTCCTGCAACAAGAATCAACACATACAGCTTAAAGAAGAGGTTTCCATGGTACACTTTTCTCTTGTACAAAGGTGTAACCTACTTATGGTCAAAGGAGGTGTAATTCATAGTATGAATAACTATCAAAGTGCACATAACCAAACAAACAACTTGGAACCTAAACACTTGCGTAAGTGCGCGCTTGGTTGAACTAAAATGCACATTTTTTCAAAATCTAATATAGAATAATCTATAATTAAAAAAATATATGTAACATCTGAATAAAAGAATTAATAAACTCAAATTAGTAATATATTTTTCCTGTTAGTTAAAAACTTAAAATGGATAGTGCAATTGCACAAAATTTAAGTTCGAATTTGACATAAATTATTTTAATTTCTTTATATTTTTATATGGTAAATTTAAAAATAATTATTAATGGACAATAAAATAATAATATAATTATAATATTTTATATAATTCTCTTGTGCTTTATAAAATCAAATAAAGTATATGATTCTTCTCAAAAAAAAAAAAAAAGAGTATATGATTTAATTAATATATATATATATATATATAATATATCCAAAAGTCAAAGCCCATGTAGTGGAAAAATAGTAAATTAGTGTAGTACAATGCCTTAATAAAAATGTTTGTATAATGAATTAATATTCATATCAATTCCTCCAAGGTTAAATAATTAATTTTCATGATTCATATAATTTTTTCTTTACCAAAAAAGTAAAAGCATGCCTAGGCATGCATTTTGCTTATTTAAAAAGTGTTAGAAAAACGTGCCTCACCCACTCTTAATTAAATGAGTACCGTTTCGATTTCGGTTAGGTGAAACGCTTATTCCTATTGACGTTTTCAATTTTGAACTTTAAGCATACATAAACACGCTTTTACAAACATTGTAGTCTACGGAATAATTTTCCATACCTTTTACATTAATTATTCTTTTCAAATTCTGTTTTCATAACTATATCTTGGAATACTTGTAAAGGGTATCAAAACTAGCTAGGAAAATAATAATAAGATCTCTACCAAAAAAGAAGAAGAAAATAATAATAGGATTACGCTAGCATGACGATGATTTGATAAAAGTATAAAAATCAAACTATAATAGAATATTTTGGGGGAAAAAGCATGTCCTTACCAATACTGGATCATTGTTTTTTTTTTTTTTAAGAATATAGGATCATTGTTGTTTACAAAAAAATTTTTTGTAAAATATTCAATACATCCATTTTGCTACATATTTCTTTCACATAAATATATTCTTCACATATGAATCTTCTAAATACATATATTTGAGAAAAAAATACAATATATCAAAATAATTTCATAATATTTTTTGTCTAAAATCTCATATCGAGACGTAATGTTGAAAATAAATTACAAATGTGACAAACGTTAGAGTTTTAGAGAAGAAATGTACTATTGTCGGCAAACTTTATATATTCTTTCTTTGTTCTTATATGGCAAATATTATGTATTAGGACTGTCACACATACTTTATAAGTAAAATTTTATGAGATGAAGTTACAACACCATTGATGAAACGCATAGGAATCTTTTAAGGAAATGACAAAAAAATTACATGTCTCGGTCAAAGAAAACTTCATCAGCCATATGAATTACATCAAACAATTTATATTAGCCTACTATTTTTGAATTTGTTGCAAGGGATCAGTGGTTTTCAGCTCTTATACTCTTATTTATTCAAGATTTTTTGGATTCAATTCTTATTTAAGATTATTCTTAAGCAATAATCATCTTAGTCATTAGTTATCATTCATCTGTACATAAACATTTTTCCTCCCAAGATGTGTGGACCCCATATATGGCTGTGTGGATCTCACACACAATAAGAGGAATGATGCATGCATGAAATACCTTTTCACAAACAAAGAATTGTTTTACTTTGACTGATTGGGAATCAGTAAGGTAAGTACTTTAATAGTCCTCTAGATACCCACGTTAGCCCCCCCAAAAAAAAAAAAAAATCCTGCGGAGACAATTTATCATATAGATAGCTAAAACTGTACCTTTTCTTTTCACAAGAGTAAATGGAATTACCAACCTGATCTTCATTGTTAAAATCAAAAGGAAAATTGGTAAAGAAATGTATATGTCTGCATCAGGAAAATGGAGTACATGTGTTTTTAGTTTTTACCATGGGGGATCATGATTTTACATACCTTCTAGCATCTGCTCATGCTTCATGCTCCTGTACATCTGTCAATAATCAACCTAAACGTTAGAAAGTCTATCAAAAATATCAAAACTGTAATCACGTACACCAAAAAAGATCATAACAAAGAATTCACAAGATAAGAATATATATGATCTTTATCTGTAAAGGAGGATTTAATAAAAAAAACCTGAAGATGGCTCTTTACGTGAGATAAGGTAAGGCCATTCACATTCATTATTTGTAAAACCATCTTTGGAGTAGCTCCTATATATTTAACAACAACAAAATTGAGAATTTTGTTAACAAAAAATTAAGCATAACATTACTTCATTTCCTTATATAAAAATTAAAAATTTTTTTTTTTTTGAAAAAAGGGTTATATATGGGCCATAATAAATAGACATCTTACTGTCTTCTCCTCCAAGCCTTTCAACTGCATGCACAAAGCAGAGATGAAGATCAGGTGTCCACCGGAGCCGAGGCATTTTGGATCGAATATATGGCCTAACTACAGGCGGCGATTTCAAGCTTAACTCCGGCAACTTCTCAATGGCGTGCCGCTTAGAAGGTCTCATGATATGAGATGATTTTGAAAGATATTCTTCATTAACAAGAGAAGAGAATGAAGGCCCTTTGTGTGAGCTCTCACCTTCAAATCTCTTCATGGCTTCTTGTCTGTGAAAGAGAGAGGTCAGGGGGGAGTGCTTGCTCAGGATGGTTCAAAAGAGAATAAATAGCAAGTGAGACTTTGTTATAAAGTTTTGTCCTTATGTGCAGCTTTTCCTACTCTTCAGTTAAGTCCTCAGGAGTTTCAATTGGAGAAAGGAAAAATTGAACACGGAATTTCAGGCTTGGTTTTGTTCAAAAATGCCTTCATGATTGGGTGAAAATGAAAGGTAGAAATGGAAAAAAGCAGTTTAGTCTAAAAAAAATCTAGGTGATATCATTATTTTTTTTTTCCTAGACATTCTTGGGTCTTTTCTAGGCATTTTTTTATTTTTTTATTTCAAAAAATGGAGGGGGAAAAAAAAAAAGATTCGCCGAAAGTAGAAAACAAATAAAATATAAACGGTAGCGGAAAGAAACCGTGAACCGTTAGGTGACAGCGAAAAAAAATCGTGTATCGTTAAGTAATATACGAGATGGAATATATACATTATGAAATACATAAGCATTTGTTTCCGTTTGAATTCTTAAAAAAATGTTTCCAAAACATAAATAGACCTATATACGAGTATATTATGAATTCAAATGAATATATACAAGTAACATACGAGATGGAATATATGAGTATATTATGAATTTAGAATTAAAAAAAAAAAAATATATATATATATATATATATATATGTGTGTGTTAAGAATTTAGTTCATTACATTCCAATGTTTTAATTTTTGTGGCATATTCAAAGTTAATAAAATGCTTATGTTCTCTTTGTATAGTTTAGCAAGATATCATAAAAATCAATTAATTAAGTATTTAATATTTTTTTCCAACTTTGACATGTTTTAAAGAAAAATAATAAATACATGGAGGAGATGGTGCTTATTGTTTTATTTAATTCACAAAATTAATTAGCAACAACAAACAAACAAACCAACAAAATTATTCATTATCTCATGTTAATATGATTTAACTTGATTTGATTTTTGTTATTCATTTAGTATATATACATATATCCTATATGACATGAAGATTTAATCATCCAAGTAAATTTCAAAAAATTTTAATAGATTAACGAAAAAGATTCAAGATTATAATAACAAATGAGGAAATATTGATGTTTAATATAAATAGTATAACATGAAACAAAAATAAATTTTGATTTTGATAATTTTTTCTTACATAATAATACACATTGGCACAATAAACAATTATATTGTTGATAATAGTAATAAATTATAATAAACTTAAAGTATGGTACAAATATATTATAAAAAAAAATTATTACATATTTTATATTTTTAATTAAAATATGAATTTTTAGAGTATTTTTGTTCAATGTCGTAACATCATCTATTTTTAATATAAAAAAATACTTACTTTTAAAATAAAATATAACGCAAATATTTTACTAACTATGCCGTGTACCATATTTGCCTATTTAAATAAATGAGTTCTTTAGAAAAATAATAATAATAAATATGTGTCCAACATAATAACTAACTTTTTTGAGAAACAAACGCATACATACAAAAGGAAAATTGAATGGAACACTTTAACACAAAGCACAACATGATAACTAGCTTCTATAGGTAAGAGGTTCTTTCACTTTACAAAACAACTAGTCACTTACTCCTGTAATGCACAAAAAGAATTTAAGAAAAAAATCCATACATATATGATACATATTTAATTAATAAGCTCAATGACAAACTACATATTCTAAGCTTTGATATATGTCAATTTCGTTCCTTAAATTTTAATTTTTTTCAATTTCATTCTTGAACTTTTATTCCATATCCGGCCAACGTGATCCTTCCATTCCTATGAAATGGACCGCCATTCAGTGTACCGCTCATGCCAAAAGTCTTCTAAAACATTTTTTTTTTCATTTTTTTTAACTTGTAAAATATAAAAACCCAAAAGCTAATTTCTAAATATAGGAAACTATTAAAAAAAACATTTTCTTCTCTCTTTTCCTCTTCTTAAACGAGCTTTGTACCCCCTTTGCTTCCTCTATTTCTATTTCTTTTAGGGATGACAATTTTGCCCTGCCCCACTTAACCCACCCCTCCCCACTTCACCCCATGCAAGTTTTTCCTACCCGAAAAGATGGTAGGGCGGGGATGGGGTGAGATTTTAGCCCCTCATCAAGGGGCGGAACGGTGGTAAGTTTAGACTTTTTAGACCCAACCCGCCTCAACCCGCATTGATAAAGGTTTTGTAAATTTTTCATATCCTAAAACCCTACTATTTAAACAAACATATCATCGACTTATTTTATTTTACCCAATAATGCCCTTTGCTTCTTCTTTTTTTTCTTTAGCAAGGTTAAAAATAAGGTACCAATTTTAACATTTTCTTTTGTTTCTATTATAAACAAATTTATATACTATTGAATCATTGATTTTGTATTATGGAATTTTTGTTTTTGTTGTAATATTGTCTTGTTAAACACTTTAATAATATTATTCAATTTTTCCTAAAAATAAGTTAGATTTGATGGGAAAATTTATTTATAATTTCAAGTATATTTTTATTAACGAAACAGGATTTTTTAAAAATAATTGTAATAGTTGTGAGCAAATTAATAAGAAATAGAGTTTTATGGAGTGGGGCAGGGTTTCGCGGGGCCTCAAGGGGTGGGAATGGGGTAAAAAAATTTTCCATCATGCAGGGCAGGGCGGGGATGAGGTAAGATAAAACCATGCAGGGTGGGGGCGAAAACTCCATCTTTCAGACCCACCCCGCCCCATCCCGCCCCATTGCCATCTCTTTCTCTCCACAAGACTTGAGTGAGTCTAGGGCATTGTAGTTGCAATTTGGGGCTTTTGAGTGCCCTCTTGATCAATGGCAAAGCTGCTTTGGAAATGAATATAAGCTGTTTTAGAGATAGATTTAGACCTTACATCGCAAGGTTCATCTTCTCTCTCAACTCTCAAGTAGCTAGGCATAGCCAATACAATGCCCCATCATCTTGACTCAGCTAGAGAAATCCAAATGAATACAAATTCGCAGTACCACTTTTTCTGTACCATTTTATATTCTACCAATTATTACGTGCCATGTTTTGATTTTACTTTTCTTATAAAATAACTGAAGTTTAAAATGGAAAACAATCATACATATGGTAAGTAGTGATTGGTGGAACATAGAGTGGTATAAAAGAATTTGCATTCAATCCAAATGTCCCATCTCAAGCTTTCATAGTTGGGCTTTTTTAATTCCCATAATTAATTTTACAAAAAAAAAATCATATACTTTTTAGTAATTAATAAAAGTTTTTGTTCTTTTTTTGAATGCTGAAAATATCAAAATTACATCATTTTTTAGGGACTTAATTGATGAAAGGGTAAAATTTAAATACAATTCTTTAGATATTGCAAATTAAGTTCCCCAATGAAATTCATACATATAGCTACATCAAATCTAATTATTTTAAAAAAAAATATTTTTTTATATTTTATTGGTCAATGCAACTATATTTTTAAAGGTGAAAAACTTAAAGTTTTTTTATTTTTTGAGAAGAACTTAATATTGATAGACTTGGATATTTAACCATTCGATTATATTAAAAACGTGGTGAAAGTTAACAGATAAGATTGAAAAAAAAAAATCAAAACTTTAGAGACAAAAATGAGAACTGAACAAATTTAGAGGATGTAACATACCATCGAGTAAAAAAAAAAAAAAACAAAAACAAACAAAAAGACAAAGATTTATCAAATTTTTTTGTATAGATCACAGTATCCTTGTTAAGGTTTTATCTGATATTATTTAGACGAGAAAAGAAACTCCATTGAAAAGATTCGAGTTCTATTTTATAATATTTTCCAGATACCAAACGTTATAACGTACAAAAAGAAAAGAATTAGGTCATTTGACCATAAAACAAACAAAAAACCCAGACGTTAAAAACATTGACATGACATAAGCAATTGCATGTCCCAAAGGAAACATGCTAAAGGCGCCCCACCCCCACAATCAAATAAAAAATTCAAACTTTTTCTCATTCTGTTCGGTCAGAAAGACTTTCCAGTAGTCTTTGTATTCACATTTAGTCATTTACTTTTATCTTATCGACATCACCGGCCACTAACACTACAACCTGTGTTGCCACGTAGACATGCTTAGCATGTCGGCCTCTCTTCCCATGAAGACACATTGGCATTCCAATTTTATACCTTTATTTATATATATATATTTGTGTATATATATAAAATATAATAGTTTTTCTCAGTTTTTGGAGGAATAATTTGGTGGTTCAAAAATATTTATGTACCCTAAGTTTAAGCAGAGATATAACCCGATAATAACTTGATAAAAAATACATTTCTAATTCTATGTAAAATAATATCTACAAAATAGGATACTCTATATCAACAAATTTGAACTGCTTCAACTCTCACTATTCCTTCAATCACTTTGCTAGTATACATGGAAATTAGGCATTGTACTTAGAGTTAAGTGTTGTTCTTTAAATTTACCTTTTAAAATTTAATTTTGCGGCTTTAACTAAAAATACATTTCTATATATGAGAAAAAAAAAATCACGTGATTAAATTTTAAGAGAAAAATTTAAAGAACAAGAACTAAATACTATAATTAAATTTTGCAAATATGTGGTTGCATGCGTGCGTGGAATCAGTTTTCTGTGGGAAGCTAAAACAATTAATGAAAGAAAACCAAAATTTGGCATGTCGGGACGTGGCTTTCCATGGCCATCCTTTGCTAACAGAAGTGGGAAAATGCAGAAAGAGACGGTTACAAATTGGGGAATATTCTGTATCCATTGCCAGAAGCACGGACAAGTGTTTTGTGATTATGGCTATGAGAAAAAAGTGTTGAAAGTTGAAACTAGCTGGAGAACTGTTAAAGTAATCCTGAAGATCAGGTTTGATATTCTTGAATGATAGTTAGGTGGAACAGAAATGAGTGTTACTAAGAATGCAAAAAAAAAAAAAAAAAAAAAAGGTACCAATGTGCCCCTTTGCTACGTTAATCACTCTACAAGTATAAATTCTTATAAGATATGGAGGGTAAGAGTCGTGGTTTAAGTATCCAAGAATGTGCTTTAAAATAATAAAAAAATGCAAGAAAAAAATACAGTAATAAAATATTACTTCAAGAGCAATGTAGCTTAATTAATACTTATCAATTTGTCAATTGACACATTTTACGGTTTCTAAGGCCCGTTTGAATTGAGGAGGGAAGGAAGGAGAGTGGAGGGAAGTAAAGTAATTGGCTGAAAATAGTTTAATTTTGGACCAAATTTACTTTACTCTACTTTACTCCCAGCCTTTCCTCACCCTCAATCCAAACGGACGAAAAGTTTCTAATAAAAATGTTCATGGTTCAAATATTCTCTCTCAATTATCAAAATTACAAATCTATATATTCTACAGTTTGATACAACATATTGTTACAACGAGATTGATTTATATTACATCTCAAATTAATTTTTATTAATACCACTATAAAGTTATATTTACAGTATTTGCAGTCTCATGAAACATTCTTGTGCATGAATTGAATAATTTTATAATTAATATAATTGTCTTTTCTTCAAAATTAATATCTCCCTAAGTATATATTTTTTTAATTTAACATTTCCCTAAGCATTAAATTCTAGTAACTAATGATTTCACTTGCTTGAATATTATGATGATATATAAAACCAAGACCTTTAATGGCATAAAATTTCAATTGCAAGTGCTAACGTGGTAAATTGTGATTTATTTACAATAAAATTTATGTTAATGACAGTCTCATATAAAAGTGATGTTACACTCATCACAATTTTTCACTTCGATAAATTGTGAAAATTTGTATTACTTATAGCGTTATCATATATAAAACAAGCTAGAAATTTTTTTAAAAAGTTAATACATGTCTTCTTACAAATATATATATATATATATATATATATATATATTATAATTGATGGTTTAATACATCAGAAAAATAAGTTTTTAACTTTTTAATGTTCTTTTTGTATTTAATTTCAACTTTATATAATAGAAGTTAGTTGGGCTTGTACTTGTTAAAAGTTTTTTATTATTAAATTATGATAAAAAATAATTAAAAATGCTTTATTTTATTAGAAACATACAATGGTGAAATCATTACGTGAGTTAATTGGGCTTGTATTTGTTAATTGTTATTAACAAGTACAAGCCCAATTAACTTCTATTACATATGGTTGAAATTCAATAAAAAGAACATTAAAAGTTAAAAATTTTATTTTTCTAATGTATTAAACCATCAATTAAAATTTTTAAAATTTATATTATTGTAAGAAGATATGTATTTTTTTTTATAACTAATTTCTAGCTTACTTTATATATGATAACGTTACAAATAATACAACAACTTGTTGAAGTAGCAAATTGTGATGAGTGTTATTTCACTTTTAAACTTACCACAATTTGCCACTTATCACTAGGAGAGAGTATGTGTGTGTGTTATTACATGAGTTAAATGAATCTATTATGGACCATTTGGTAAGTGACAGTTATTCTTTGGTTTAAGAACTATATATATATATAGCGACGGACCCAGGTGGGGGCCCAAAGGGGCCTAGGTCCCCCCTAGGTCCAAATTTCTTTTAGTTATAATATTTTTCATTTTTATAGTTAGGCTCATTTTTCTCCACAATAAGTCTAATTAGCCTCACCCAAATAGCAACTATATAAACAAAAAATTTAACAAAAACAATAAAAATATTCACAATAGTGATTGTATTTTAGCAAAAAAAAAAAACTATTTTACCACCAAAGAACCAAAAAATTATGTGTTATTGAAGAAGCTAAAGCTAAATTTATTGCAACTACAATAAACTGGTATAAATACTAGTTAACTATAGCAAGTTGTTAAAAATAAAATAAAATATTTTATTAAAATTATATCTATTCCTTCAATTAAAAAATTCAAATTCTCTCGCTTCCTTTATTATTTTAATGAATTTTTTATATTATTTTAAATGAAGTTAAAAAAAAAACATTTGATATTAGGTGTATTTTAAAGTGATATGGTGAAATAGATAAAATAACTTTTTGAGGTGTTAAAAGTTAAAATTTTTAGCACCATCAATGTGAATGATCTAACTTCAACAACAACAACAACAACAAAAATAAAATAAAAAATCCTGGACAACCTAGTATTAAAAAAAAAGACATTATTTTGTTTTTGTTGGTAAATGATTGCATCTTAATGTATTTAAAAACAACGATTTTGAGTATTTATAATTTTTTAATACTATATGTATGCCTATTTGGATTTTGTTTCTTTATACTCTGGCCCTCGTTAGCTTAAAATCCTGGATCCGTCCCTATATATATGTGTGTGTGTGTGTGGGTTGAGTTCAAGTTACACCTGGGGTAACTCTAAACAATATTATATCACTCAATATTTTTTAATTGGATGCAAATTTTGACAAATCTACCATTAGATTATGTTATCTTCATATATTCTCTATGCTTGCAAAATTTCAAGATAATCAAAAATTAATAGCTATGTCATCAAACAATTTTTTAAATTCAAGTTTTTGTAGTTTAAAATAATGCATAAAAAATGAGTTTATAGATCAAATAGTAAATAATATCCAATTGACATGAAAATTGGCATTATTGTTAAAAACATATAAAACATGTAATTAAGCAGTTGGATTTTCAAAATATGAATTATATAACAAGCTATTGGGTGGTGTAATACTGTTTAGAGTTACACCAGATGTAATTTGAACCCAACTATATATATATATATATATATATATCGAGTTCTATACTTTTTAACGAATGCTCAATCAAGCAATTGTATTGTAATTTTAAAGGAATATCTATTTCATTTCTAAATTTATTCCTCTGTAGTCCGTACTAGATATGCCCTATATAATAATATTTATAACTTTCATTAATTTAAAATTTATTATGTATCAATTGATTTTTTTTTTTAGGAAAGTATCAATTGATTTTAAATTCAAACTTTGTCTCTACTTACATATATTAGACCGCACATACATGGCAAGGGGTGTCAGAAATATGTCATTTCCTATCATTAAGTTTCTAAAATAAGTTCTTTCTCCAAAAAAAAAAAAAAACAAAAAAACAAAAAGAGAAAAAAAAAATCTAAAATAAGTTATAGTTTTTTTTTACAAGAATAAGTGATAATTTATCTAGAACACATGTCTAAGGTTAGGAATGAAGTCTTTTATCTTACTCTAAGTATTTTACTTTATGTTCCATCAATCACAGCCTATCACATATAATTTTTATTTATAAAGTAGCTAAAGAATTAAATAAAAATAATAATCAAACAAATAACATACTTTAATTGATAAAGTATAAAGTGAAATGTTAAAAGTGGGAAAAAATCATTTCTATTCCTAAAGCTATGGTCATCTTGAAACAACTTACAAAATTAAGCTAGCATACATTTATTAACTTGTGATGTCTACCTCCACTAATTAGGGAACGTATCACGTATCAGGCATCTCACAAACTTGTGGGGTCCACAAATTTGTGAGAGAACCACTCCATAAAACAAGTTTATGATTATTGCAAATAATTAGGACAAATTTTTTGTTGCATTGCATTGCAAATTTTTTTTTTTTATTAAATTAGTTTCAACCTATGGCATTTATTCTTAATAATAGTTCTTTATCATCAAATCAAGAGATCAATCAGTTTTTAGTGTAGGCAGAGATTGAACCCTAAATCTCTTATTTAACCATCAAAGACTTTACCGGTTGAACTAACTGAAATTCACTTGCATTGCATTACTTTGGTTCATTAATGTTAACCATTTCCAAACTTCCAAGACAAGAAAATTAAGTAAGCTCTATTTGGTAGGGAGGAAAGAAAACAATGGTGACGGAAAATGAGGGAGGATAGCAAAATTAAAATTAAAGGAAATAAAATTATTTTTTTTCTTTATGTGTTTTTAGTTGAAGCCATAAAAAAGTGAAAAGACAGAAAATGAATATACATATCTTCATTTGGTTAAAAAAAAATGAAAGAAAAAATGATAAGTAATAGTGAATTATTGTAATAGCCCTATCATATATGAAACAGATGACTAACGATGAGTTGGATATGGAGCATAAAGGTAATTTTAAATTCACACTCACTTTTTCCTAACTTTTCTCTCTATTTCGGAGAGATTATGTTTTGTAGACTCGGTAGAAAATCACCCACCCCATTTTCTATCTCTTCCATTTTTTTCTTCTTATCAAAATAAAAAAACCTACTTTCCCCCATTTGTCAAACCTGGAAAAGGAATTGATGCAATTAGTCTGAATATTTGGTGATATGCTTTTTCATATCATTGAACTCAGAAGACTAGTCTTGGTTTGTCTTTAAGAAGTTGAAGCATTAATATGTGTATAATAAATATAACGAATTAAGATATGGATGATGGATTTAATGTAAGTGCAGAAAGCAACTGTTCCAGCCTTGTTTAAATGGAGCAACAGCAATTTTCTGGCTTTTTATTTTGAAGAGATTGATTGACAGAATTTTATACTGGTGATTTTGTAATCCACCAACAATGATGGAGAAAATGATAATTCTGACAAGGATGTTGATTTAACTAAATAATGACGATGAAAATACCTTTCCTGTGATAATGATAAGTTGATAATTAACGATACTGATAGTCAAAACGGTGATTGAACTGTAGTACTTACGTTAATGAAAATGACAAACCTTGAATATGATATTTTTTTTGAGAAACCTTGAATATGATATATGATCGAGATGAACAAATTAATTTATTTTCTAGCAAATCTAAATCTAATTAAGATGAACTAACGTAGAAGGATATAATGATGAAGAAATTGTACCCCGTGCAATGACTTTTGAATTATTGTTGGCGTTGACCAATTAGACTGGTCCACAGTAGCTTGGGCCAGCTGAAAAGGGTAATGCATAAAATTCTGTCAGAGCAATTACTGTCATTATTTCACATTATTAGTAGATTTGAGTTGGTTCAACTCGTAAAGGTTAGGTTCTTGTCTACCTAATTGAGTAATTAAATTTACTTTTATCATTTATTATACTTTATTTCAAAGTTTCAATTACTACCTAATTGAGCAAAAATATTATATTCCCAATCAATTATTTCTTGTGTAAATCTTATCAAAATAATCATAAAGATTCATTTTACAATAATAATTAGTGCTCCACGTATAAATAATTAATTAATAAAAAAATGCAATTTCTCTATTAATACTATATTTAATTACATAGTGCAAATTTAGACTACTACATTATCATATCACTCAAAGGATTTACGAATTGAAACTTGTTTAGATTAGTATAGTTAAAAGTATAAACATATTACTTTAATAAATTCATAATATTTAATTTTTGTAAGTATTTAAACATACAATTATTTTTTTTAATTTTATGTATTATTTAATTTGCTTTTTCCTTATAATTGAAATTGGTTTGAATTATTGCCAAAACAACTAAATATGAGGAAAATATCACATTCCAAATCAATTGTTTTTTTCCTTTCTAGTAATAAATATTCTTATATAAATTTTTTTAAAATAACCATATAAATTATTTTTATAAAAACAATTAGTGCTTCATCAATATATATATATATATATATATATATATATATTTGATAATTTGATAGTTACAATCGAGGAATAAGAATTTAAATCTTAAATGTCTCATTTGAAAATACCAGAAGGAGGTTGTATCTAGTTGAGCTACAAAGTTATCGTCCTCAATAGATAATTAATATTCCCTTCGTTCCAATTTGTTTATCTTGTTTGAAAAGTCAAACTTTTTAAGGAAATATCATTTATTGTCTTGTCTGCCTTATAAAAATGTATAAGTTTACAAAACTACCCTTAAATAAATTTATCAGCTCTTTTTTAAAAAAAAAGAGTTATTCTTAACGAGGCAACTAAAAAGATGCCCCAATTAGATTGATTTTTTTAAATATTTGTTAATTTTCTTTTCAAATAGTTTTGAAAATAAAGTAGGTGTATAATAGGAACATTAGTAAATCAATGACTTTTATTTTTAGAAACATGACAATATTTTGAGACATCCCAAAATAGAATAGAGGACAAACAAACTGAGACAGATGGAGTATATGAAAATCAATGCATTTACCCCATTAACACGTAATTATTAATTAATACACTGACATAGATGTTAAATTTTGATTTTTTTTTTTTTTTGCTCCAAAATAAAATTTCACTATTCCAATCTAAGTATATATGTGCTAAATTTTGATTTAGATGAAGAAAAAGGCAAATGAAGAAAATTCTTCATCTATATATAAGTTGGTAAAACTTTAGAGTTTAGACTACTATATATAGTTAATGTTCCTACTTTTCTATATCTATTCATCTATATAGATATGTGGGATGGTTAACTTCACTTAGGGCCAGTCCTAGGTTTATGCCACGTAGGCCATGGCCTAGGACCATTACTAGAGAAGAGCCCCAAAATGTGAGGCTAATAATTGATTTTTCTTTTTTGTTAAAAAAATATATTGTGCATTTTTCCCTCACTCTTAAGAAGGCCCAAAAAATTAGAGTAATAAAAATCTTAGCCAATCACCATTAAATAAATTAGTTATTAGTGTTATTTTTGTATTGGCAAATTCCCTGTCAAAAATTACAATTGTGCTCGGTATATAAATGAGAAAACTATCTTATGAGACTGTCTCATGAGACATCCATCTCATATTATATGTATGTACCGCACATATGGGTCTCACATGTTATGAGAGAGAGGTCTCATGAGATATCTTCTCGTATAAATGGGAGATTCTAGTAGTTTTTGTTCAATGTGCAATATCGGAGAATTTCGATCAAGCGAGATTCAATTCCATCGAGCAAGTTTCAAATAGAAAGGTTCTCATGATTTTTGATCAAGCGAAGTTGTTGCAGCAGGAAACCATTGAACTGGACTTTTTCTATGGGCTTTTTGTAGCCACTTAAACCTTAAACCCCACTTCTTCCTACCCTCTACCATTGAATATCCATTGAGAGGAGATTAACATCCAAAATTGAATTGTTGGATACCAAAAACACCATTGAAACAAATCTTCAAGTGCAGTGTTTGAGAGATCGTATTGAATCGGCATCTTGATTTGAGTTTTAAGGACCATGAAGAGAAACGACTGGTTCAGTCTGTTGCTCTCAGGTACAAGAACATCGCATAAGTCGAGGTTTTTTTAAGTTATTTTGTACAACAAGTACAACCATCTTCATGGTAGATTCTGTTTATGAGTTAAGCCTAAGAGAGTTTTTCCCTTTCAGGTTTCTCTTCATAAACACATCTTATCTCTATGCGTTGATGATTTATTTGTGATTTATTACTATATAAATATATATATATATATATATATATATATTTTTTATTTTTATTCCAAGAAACCGATCAATTGACTAACTAGAACCGAAATTGCTACCGCATATATAAAAATGTTAGTAACCCATGCTTACGAGTCTAATCGTGAACTCTCATTTTCATTAGTCATTTTTCAAAAAGTAAAAATACTAATTTTAAATAAACATGTTTATAATATAGAACATTAATATTTTAGTGGTACCAAAATATTATAAGATTAAAAAAGAAAAAAAAAAAAAAAAAAGAAGTCCATTTAAAGCTTTCGTCTTAGGCCTCAAACTGTATGGAGTTGCCCTGCCTGACCCAAAATGTTAAATATATGGTTCTGAGGCTAACAGTGTAATTAATATACTAATATTTATTATTCATCTTCAACAATGTTCACAATTTATCATCTGTGGTGAGTCTTGTGACTTCTATCTAATGTAATCTTCACCACTCACACTCAAATATGTATCCTCATCAGAAACTAGATTTCCAAAGCTAATGAGGTTATAAACAATGATGCTGTTCAGAAGGACATTGGAGTCTACAAACACTGCATCTAAGAGCCATTGGGACTGAAAACCCATCCAGGACAAATGAACAATAGAAATAAGTAGTCAATAACAACTCAAAGCTCAAGTTGAGCTCTTGCATTAAATTCCCGCGAGGACCACCAAGTCCTCACACCAAGAACCGTGCATGCATGTCACCCTCTCGTGACAAAATTAATGTCTAGCTACTTCTTCAAAGGTCTTGTATGGCGGCCTCTTGCCCGACCACAAAGAATTGCATTCTTTGGGATTTGATATTCGTCTCTCCAAGAGTTTGCAGGGGAGTATACCCGGAGATAGAACTGCTGGCCCAAGTACTGCCTTGCCCAATTCTCAGACCTTATGTTCCACATTCCCACATTGTCCAGAGCCATGTAGATTGCAGTCCATGATCTAGGATACACCTGCATTCATGTCCAAATTCCATTAACAAAACTAGAAACAGCATCTAGAAATTTCACAATGCCAACAATTATAATGAATTGCTAGATTTTCAAAAGGACAAGCTTTGTATATGCCTGAGTAGTGCAACGGGCAACAGTGTCTCTCAAATTGTAGACTGCTCTACTTGCAGGTGTCCACTGCCCTCCATCCATCCTGATTATCCAACAGATTGCCAACATGTTAATATACTTTGAGAAATACAAATTGAAACTTGCAATTCAAGTATATAAGTACTAAGAGAGATTACAGATATATGCTTACCCCATAACAAAGAAGGAATGGCCATCAATGTGCCATGACTGCACGGTGTCCTCCCAATTTTGGAACACAATCTCTATATAATCTCGGAAATTAGCACCCATAACAGAAGTCTGAAGGTAGCCACCATTTCCCCCGGTGGGATTACTAGGTATGCTTCCAACACTAAAAACTCCTTGGATGTTGAAGTAGTCAGCAAGTTTTAGTGGAGTGTCTGCTGGAACAAACGAGACACTATTGACTGCATATCTCTGCTTGCCATTAATATAAGGAGCAGAGTTTGAAAGCATGATTGTGCGGCTAGTATTGATCATTCCATAGTGGTAAGAACCTTGGGGATTAGGTCTTGGCCCACTCGCTGTCAGATTCCACCTGATTGAAAAGCATGATACATAAAAATGAATAAAATTGTTCTGCTAAATAAGAATTGAGGATGATTATATGAAAGTTGATTCCACAAATAATTAATTGCTTTAATGAACATATGTATACATCAAATCTATGTCTTAATAGGTACGGGAGGAAATTTTCTGCGGCAACAAGTATTAAAATGGAAAGAATCATAATACCATATGGCATGAAAGTGAGCTTAACAAGCATATTGAAAAACCAAGCAGAGAGATAAGCTTCTTAAAGAAATTATGTGGAAAAATAACTACCGTATAGATCTGGCCTGGCTGAGAGATGAAGCAATTTGAGTGGTAGGGCCAACAGGGATGGGACCAGAAACTCCATTGTGTGAATTGCTGTAGTGAAGAATGGCTGTTGTTGTCAGTACCCGAACTGTAAAGCGTGTAGAAACTGCAATGTAGTAATCCTGGGCAGGCTGATCAGCTGTGACCAAGACAGAATAAGTCTGTCCAAGATGGATATCAAGGGAATTGTAGGTGTTCTGGAGCGTGTGAGAGCCTTCTACCTCTATCAGCTTCATTTTGTGGCCCTGAATTCTGAAGTTAATTGATGTTGTAAGCCCCACATTCGATATCCTGAGCCTATAAGTCTTTCCTGCAAACAAATTTTTGAAACAATGAGATCCCAGTACATGCAGTTTCTAAGATTATGAGACTAATTAATCGCTTTTCTAACCACAAGGTTAATATTTATAGTGAATTCCAATAAACACAAGCACATTAGTTATGAAAAGTTCAACGGTTAAGAGAATTACAGTGAGAGAGCATAAAGGTTCATTAATATACACCTTGATCAACAGTAAATGTGTAACCATTCCACCCGCGACCATTGATGAGAAGTCCATCAGGGAAGGGGAGATTGCGACCACTGTCCAAGAGTCGTCTTAGTATCTATAAACCAAAGTGAGACTAAATTAAGTACTAAGGAACAGGTTCTATATAAGCCAAGAAAGTGAAATAACTTCCAAGGTTCTGGTTCCCCTGCATACGGATGTCAATGTAGAGATGCTTACATATTGATTTGTCCTGTACCAGTCCCCAGCCAATATGGTGAAGTCACCAGCAGGAGAAGGGAATGGAACTGGAATCTTTGGGCGGCTCCAGATTCTGATGCCACCAAACCCTCCAGCAGCTTTCTGGAATCCAAATGATGGGAAGTAGAAATAGCTACCAATCTGGTCCTTCACTTGGATAAAATAAGTGAAGTTTTTTCCTGGTCGGATTGGACAATTAGTACCATACACTCCGTCCTGCCATGAGTTCCGTCTCTGCTGTATGCCATTCCTGTGGACAAAACACATGACAAAGTAGTCGAATTAGATATAACTTGTTCAGAATTTTGTTCCAAGACCTCATAGAAGGGGAAATTGTACACTGTCTGGTAGCTGTGGAATTAAATACTAAATGCAGTGTTGGAGGATATCAACTATCCCAAAGGTGCACACCATCAACTGCTGAAAAGAAGTAATCATATGCCCTATTTGCTGAAATACTAATTAGTTTTACTAAAATGAAGTAATCCGCCTTAAATGAGGCGAATTATCTACTCAATAAAATATAGATCTAAGCCAATCAGTCATAAGATAAGGGTGTCCTAATTTCTTTCCAGGCTTAAAATTCCCTATACCATTTTTAACATGGAAACTACCACATCTCTGCACCTTGTAAGACAATGAAGGTTCACAGAAGGAACCAAAAAAAAAAAAAAACAAAAACAAAAACACAAACACACACACACACACACACACACACACAAACAAACAAAAAAATATGACCAACTACTAAACACGTTTTAAGTTATCAAAAAATATGCATTCCCTAAAAAAAGTCATCAAAAATACTGCATGTGAAGATTCTGATCTCTAGGAATTCTTTTTTTCTTGATTTAGGTTTGGTAGCTTAATGCCAAATACACCCTCGATAAAGGTGCAACTTTTATAAGAAACAACAGATCTGGGCTAGCTGGCTACAAGGAATAATGAAGGTAATTGATGGTAAACTATTCATATCATAATGGACCCATATGCTCCAGAATAACCCATTAGGTAAACAGGCTAAGATTCAAGACCTGAATTTGACCTAATCATAAAAAGGTTTATAAATTGACTCTGATTTGCACATTTTTACCACATAAACATCAATACACATATATATAATTATTCATTTATTAGTAAAGTAGATAAGGGCATGCACAGATCTAGCATGTGGGATTGAAATTTACAACATGCTGTCAACTGCTCAACACAGAATTTTTGATTATCTTGGACCTTAATAATGAGGCTAAAGAGGTGTATTAGTAAGAAAAATAAGATCCAACCATAAAAACCACTATAAACCAAGTCAGATTCTAAAAGTGAATGTCTGTAAGATGTGAATTAACGGGACCCAGCCCGACAAAAGTGACTATAAAAGCAAAGATGCTTTTTTAAGATTCATGAACAAAACCCTTCCTTTTATTATTCAAAAGCAACCCCAAAAGTTCACCAAATTCACCTATCGTAATGATTCCTTGATATTTCAGTATATAAGAACTAAAAAAAAAACACTAACAAAAACACAATTCAACATTAGTACAATTGTAAAAAAAAATTAGAAGCCATAGATCCATAGATCTTAATTAAGTGTATCTATCTGTTTCAAATGCTGCTAAAATAGAGGGAATGAGAAAGAACAGAAAATAGCATTGGAGCTATAGAATTTTGACCAGTGAACGGTGATAAACTCAGCTCATTTCTCAGTTTACTGATTGTTGCTGAACGCACCAGATATAGTACCAAAATGAAAGACATTTTTTGATTTTCTGTCACTTTCTTGCATTTTCCCAAAACCTAAAGAACATAAAGCAAGTCTATCAGAAAAATTAAGGCATTTTACCAAGAAATTAGGAATGGCTCCCTTAGGTTGTTGAACACATTGATAACCAAGTTTTCATTTGTAACAGCATCGATTTGAGGCCCTGGGAATTGCCCATTTATCAAGATCCCCTGCAAAATTGCTCACATTTACTCAAGCAACTCAAAGATACATCACAAAGAAACTAGCAAGAAAAGCATTTTCCAAACACCAGTTAAGCAAAGAAACAGAGTTGCAGAAGCAAAAGAAACAGAGAAATGAACACAATGGGGGGTACCTGTTGCTTAACACCAAGAGGGTAAATATCACCGTAAGTGACTTTCCACGTTAAGAACCTATACGGGTCTTCACCATTAACGCCATGAACAAAGACAAGAACCAAAGCAATGAAAAAACAAAGAACCCTGCAGTCTCTCATTGTTCCTTGTTCTCTTTCTATCTCCTTCACACAGTAACTACTTAAAGAATGTGTACCATAATGAGTTTAGTGGAAAACTAGATCTACAAAAGCCAAAGATACTCTCTTCAAAAGCACCACTGTGAAGAAACTGGAACTGGTGCTGATGGGACTGTTTTTCTCTCTCTAAATCTGCCTAAAAATCTAATGCTTTATTTCTAATTTCATTTTGTGGTGCTTTGATCAGTGAGTGAGCAGGGCTCAGTTTTGTATGCAAGTGAAACAACAAAATGAAATGGCTCGCTTGTGAGCTGTCAGTGTGGTTTGGTTTCAGTCTTAAAAGTGCATGAAATATAGTGCGGTGGATGGTCCAGTCCAATCACGTACCGTGAATTCCAAGTCGGTTGGGGGCAAAAGTGGGTCTAAATTGATGTTGGAGGTTCTTGAGCGGATTGGAATTTCAGTGTGTACTGGGATCAGAGTGATAGATAGTGTAAGAGATTGGAACTGAATTTGTTAAGTTACAGTATTGACCTTTTCACGTGCACTTATGGAGCAGTCCCTACATGTGTTGGTTGAGATTAAATGCGATATCCCTCTACTTTTACTGTTTACTGCATGGATTTATTTTAGGATTTTTGCTGTCATGGAATGCAATTTTTTAGGACTTGATTTCTTTGATGGTAGAACATGAAATGCCATGGTCCTGTTCAAGTTTTGCGTTTAAAGATTATTTGGGTATGTGTTTATTCATCCAATTGTTTGATATGTTTTAGACTTTATTCACACTAATGTTGTCAATTACTATGATTGAAAATTTTCATTATAATTGGTTAATTGAAACGAATTGTTTGTCATTTACTTAGATCTAAATTTCAGTCTATTTGGATCACTACCCGCCTATTTCATTCCATTCTACTAAATTTTAATTGGTATAACGATTTTGGTCATTATGTAAACAAAACACTCTTGTTATAATTGACAAACTGAAATTGTTACTAAACGAGAATTGACTACTTTGATTGATATAATACTCTTGTTACAACTAAAGTGTGAACTTAACTTTTAGTTAGTCCTAATGATGATCCTCTTAAGAACTGTTTATGACCCTAAGCTAGTCCTATTGTAATAATAATCAGGCTTCTATAAGGCTAATTCTGTACTTATCCCAAGAAATTAGATATCTTAATTATGTGAGGTGCCCTTTTCCCAAATAATGTAAGGTCGAAATTTATAATTTTAGCTAGACGCCTAGAAAATGCACTTGCACATGCGTTTGCCCTTGAAAAGTATCTTTGGGGATCACGGCTATTTCTAGATCAGTGAGTTCTTGTAATGTACTTATATTCAATTATTACATATGGGATTAGTTTATTGAGAGTTTGAAACAATATTGCTAATGATTAATGTTCATATGTCTTATTGTCTCTTGGTATGGACCCCAAGTTGTTCAATATAATTCTCAAGATAGCAAGAACACAAAATGTAATTTTTATTATATCCCTTATGATGTAAATTAAATAAATAACAATGTAACCAAGAGCCAAAGGTAATCGATTATAGAACAGAAATTTTACGGTGTATGCACCATATGGAGCCTCATTCTCCCTTAAAAGTTAGCATAAAACTTTTGAGTTTTGAGTGAAATTTGTGGTATGCGCTTATGTTAGAGCTTCATTCCTTCTCTCTAGTGTGTATATTTTGAAAATAATAATAAGAAGAAAGTGGTTAAACAAGAAAATTGCTGCAACATTTGTGAACATAATGCTGTAACTTTATTTTTCAGTATCTTCTAAGGCTGCAGGCTATCTTTAAGTTAAGAGTTTTGTTAGGTTCTAAGGAATCTATATATATAATAATAGGTGAAGCAGAGAAAAAATCCAATTAGATTTCAATTGGATTCTCAATTTTGCTCCACGTGTCTTTTTTTTTTTTTTTTTTTTTCCTTTTTTTTTTTGTCAAATGAGTTACTGTATAATTAAAAGTTTTCTTGATTTTGCTGCCAAATTGTGAAAACCAAAGAGGCTACAATTTTTTATACTGATTAAAGAGGACAGCTCCTCTCTGGTTTGTTATTCCTCTCCCATTTTAATATGGATGAACACCGTGGAAATAAAATTAAAACAATCCAAAGGCCAAAAAAAGAAGCCACACAATTCTCTCTTTACTTTCTCCACTCTCTTTGTCACTTCACCTCCTTTCTCTGATTATCTCTCTCTATCACTTTCTCTCTATCTCTCCAAATGGAAGGTACTCTCTTTCTTTGTATTATTATGCTCTTTTTTCATTTGTTTAAATTTTTTTTGGTTGCCGAGAAACAGAAGACCTCAAAAACCTCTTTTCTTTATTGTTCGAGTCATTCCGAAATCTCGGCCTGTTCAGAGCGCAATCTGTAATTCTTTCTTTCTTTCATTCTTGCAAAAGCTAGAATCAATCTAGGGTTTCGGATTTTTCTTTTGGTTGCCGCAAAGATTAGGCAATGTTCACACCACAGAGGAAGGCGTGGCCGGCGGTGACGGCAATTGCGGCGAGGAGTGCTTCGGCGGTGGCGATGGGGAAGGGTAAAGCGGTGGTGTTTGCTGATATTCCGCCGCCGTTGGATTCGCTAAGCCGCCAGGCGGCGGAGGAGATTGGCGGCAGAGATATGGAGGATTGGAAGAGGTTTAGAGAGGCGGGGTTGTTGGACAAGGCGGTCATGCAGAGAAAGGACCGTGAGGCTCTTCTTCTCAAGCTCTCCAAGCTTGAAAACGAGGTTTAATCCTTGATTTAATTTTTATTTGAATCTCATTGAATATTTAACAGCTTAAGATTTTAGTATTGTAATGGGTTTCAATTTTGTTAAAGAACTATGATTAATAGGTCATGTTTGGTTTAATATTGAATGGATTTCCAATTGGGTTAAGTTCTCAGTAATGGGTATTGTTCAAATTTGTATTTGGTTTAATTTCATTACAATTTTTTTTTATATGGATGGTTGTTTGTGTGTGTATTATTGGGAAATTTAGGATGTGTGTATTTGAGGTTCTGTGACTTTGAATTCTTATTGTATTATTGGATTGGTTATGTTTTTTGGGTTTTCTTTTCCAAACTATTTCGTTCGATTTTGAAAGTGAAAGTTATGTTCTAGATTTCATCCAATAAGTCTTAAGGACACAATAATTTTTGCAAATTTTTCACAGCCTTTTGAGGTGACATGTTGCGATTGGTGTTAATGAAAGTAATGTTGCTAAGGACTCGTGTGAAAGTGAAGTTACGTCTGATCACAATTTGCACACCAATGGTTGTAAAAAAGATTTTGAAATTTGTTGTGTGCCTTATTGCTAAATTTTGTCACCGCAATCTTTATTTATTTATGTTGTTTGATCTTGTGTTTCTTTTGAATAGCATGAGATAGAATTTGGCATTCTTTGATGAAGACTTGTGTTTAAGGGATTGTTTCATGGTATCTTTGTTTTTTTGGGCAGCTTTATGACTACCAGTATAACATGGGGCTTCTCTTGATTGAGAAGAAAGAGTGGACTTCCAAGTATGAAGAATTAACACAAGCGCTAGCACAAATAGTCAGCACATTTAATTGCATTTTCTGAAGTTGAAAAGAGAGCGGAGAATTTGAGAAGAGCATTTACGGCTGAGAAGAAGTGTGTGATTGATGTATGCTACATTGCTACTACTTTCTATTTTTCCTTAAGTCTGAAAGTTGTCCCACCACCTTGGTCTTTTATGATTATGTACCTTCCTATTTATGATCTTGATATGCACAGTGTGCTTGAGTACCAAGGCTGTATAATCTGCATAATGTGTATTGATATGTGATTCACATGTATATTGATATGTCTTTGTATTTTTTTAGATAGGTTTGCTGTTTTTGTTGAAATATCATCTTCATCTTTTTAGAAGATTGGCTATGCAAATTTTTAATTGTTGTTTTGCAAATGTTTAGAAGAATTGTGCTGTGAATATTAAGGGATTTTTTATATTTTATTGTTGGATCCTTAAAATTTATACATGCCGTCTTCATAAGTCTCTAAAACAGAGATCTTTTACATTCTTTGATGCTCATGGCAGACTAAATTTGTTTACACAGGGCTTATGCTAGAGTTCAATTCTTTTTTGGTTGCTGCGAGCCTGATTCTGTATCATCTTTTTAATAAGTTAATATTTGGATATAGCTGCTATTGAATGCTGATTTTAGTTTAAGCACTAAGAAAGAAAGAAAAGGATCACTGACAAGCCTAATCTACCCAGTGTACCTAAGCCCTCCAAGAAATTTTGTTTTTGTTTGTTTGTTTTTTATTATTATTATTATTATTATTATTATTATTATTATTATTATTATTATTATTATTATTATTATTATTATTATTATTTGTGTGTTTATGTTTGTTTGATATGTTATTAATTGCATCTGAATGATATTTTTGGCCAATGATATGTCAAGCTATTATAATGGGTCCAATGAGAAAATTTTTCAAAATACTAATTTTATGATATTTACCTTGTTAGGATTATTGAATAATTTTCGTTGTTAAAAAGTTTGTTAACTATCCTGAAATATTGAACTAGTGGTTGCTGCAAATTTTCTGGGTTTTTCTCTTAAGCAATAGGGATTGAGATTGAGGATTAGCACTACTCCGTGACCAATATAATTGGAACTAAAGACAAACCGACGAAAGGTACGCATCACTTCTCTGTGTTTGAATTTGAATTGAAATTCGGATGTTTATTCTCTTTCTTTAGTTTCTTTGCTGTTAATATTAATTCTTACAGCATGGACAAGAATGGCAGAACCCTAGAACCACGATTGGCCATCTCCAAAGGACATATATAATAATGGCTATATATAAATCAAATTGACCTCTAGATATGGCGATTCTTGAAAAATCAGACCAACCTCTTAATTTAAGGGGAACATTGAGAAGATTATTGAAAAATAAAACCATTTTACAGTTTATTATAGTTTGCTTGAATGGAATTCCGCCGAGAATGTTTACATGAGGTCAATAGGCTATGAATAATTAAACCATTTGTGAAAGCTATTCGGCCAAAATTTGATTATTGTATTATACACTTTCTCTTTTGTACAAGGTATAAGCTGTTTTTTTTCTTTGGTCTATTGTATTATACATTAGGGATTATAAACAGATTTCAACATGGATGCTTCAGAGTGCATAGTAATTATAAGTTCTTTGTAAGTGGGATTATGGGATTTTTTGGGTTAATTACTGCATTTTAAAATAACAAATAAACAGATTGATAACCAATGTATGTTATACACTTTGCAACTGATTTTTAGGCGCTTTTTTTTACAATAATTAATTCAAACTCTTTTCTCTGGTCTCTCATTTACTGTTTTATTTGCAAATCGCAAGTGCCATATATTTTATTTGATTAAATCATAGCAAATCTTTCCCCCCCTTTTTTTTGATCTGATATTAATTAAACCCAAACAGTTCCTTTGTGTCTACGAAGTTTTTGTTAGTGTCTTCCACAGACAATGTATGTGAAATTGAAGGAGAGGTTGGTGGTTCATTAACTAATAGAGAGAGATTGGATTATTTTTTTCCATGTGGGGTTTGAACTTTTTTTTTTTCCCTTTTCTGCTTTAAGCTAAGAGAGGAGGAGAGGAGGTGCAAATCCTAAACGTGTAAGTTAGGGACATCAAGAGATACCAATTGACCCAACAGTCACGGTGTGTGAGTTTTTATTGGGCATCTTAAATTACTAAATGCCCCAAGTTTGAGTGGAAGATTCCTTTTTATGCTTTGACATATGCTTAATACTTAAGTTATATATCAAAAGTGACATATTGAATGTCCTATTTAGATTGATTTATAATGTTCACCAGGCATTTTTGTAAGAAACGTTGTTGGAACAAACTGATAGGTTAGGATAGTCTGATTTCCCTTCTACTTATCTCATACTTTGTATTAGATTTTGTCAATTTACTGTATTTGTGTTTCAATTGGCTCTAATTTGCATGTTTTAGCTGTTAGGATATGTGCCCTTAAATCTTATTGTATGATGCTATGTATGATATTATGTATGACATTATGTGAGAAATGATGTATGACTTAATATTGTGTTTAATAAAGTTGTTTTATTCTTATCTAAAATAATGGTAACATGAATATTCGGACATTATCAAATAGTCCATGAGATGCATAGTATGTGATTTATGTGATTTAGTCACAGCAGATATAGATCACAAGTTCTTTGTAAACTCAGAATTTTGGTTCATAGTCGGTGATGAAATTGGGCATTTCATCTGCGAAGACTATAACATATTAACTACGATGATTTGTCTTGATCATGGAAGTGGTGACTTCTAGTTAATATGTTGATATGTTTTAAGAGTTAAGACATATTGAACTGGACTGCTGTGAGATTTATTATTCTCCTAACGATTGTCAATTGAATAATAAATCTCATGACTTGTATTCACATGAGCTCTTAATCTTAAGAGAATAATGGATCTGATCATGAAATGTAGGTTGCTTTGATATATCAAGAGTAAGATCTAAAGTAACGGTCAAAACCTCAGTATGTTGGGCAGCCACATTTAGTGTTGATGGAACATATATTCTCAAGATAGAATTCATAGTCTCTTAACGGAGATATAAAATATTCCCTTGAGATAAGTTCAATGGGTACAGTTATTCAGAGAGTTAGGCCTAACCATTTTAGTAAGACTAAAATATATATTTATGAAATTGGATTTTATAAATATATGGTGAATAACTCAAAAGTATTAAACCGGGTACTCAAAGATTAAGATGTAGTAATTTACAAAGTGGCAGTCTATATTCATGACTTTGTATTACTACGAATATTTTATGAAGGGATTGCATGTATAATAAAGTCTTGGGATATAATTTATTAATGAGGCCTAGAGTGCAATTATATTTATATAGTGGTATTAAATATAATTAATGGTAACTTTGAACTTGTCAAGAGTTGACTGAAAAGCCCGAGGCCCATTGGAGCTAGTGTCTTATTTGTTTCCTTTTGGTCCCACTCCAAGCCACACACTAAAGCCCAATTGGGAAGGCCCAAAAGGCTAGCCCAATTAGATAATCAGTTATGTGGAGAGAAACATACAGAATTTTATATAGAATGAAATGGTTTGTATGTGAGAAATAATAAGATAAGATAATATAAGGAAAAGAGACACTCTTTCATATATTCTCTCTAGAAAACATAGAACTGATTGAGAGACCACACATCTTGGGCATCAAGTGGAATTGGAGTGAAGATTGAAAGTGTTCCCGAGTACTTCTTCATTCGGTTTTGAATTTCACCGCATCAAGATACACTCTCTTGTTCTTATATTCTGAAACTTACATAGTGCATGTTATCAATTGCGAAAGAAGTAGATCCATTTATTTTTCGCTGCGTATGTTTTGTATGCGATGCAAACATATATATTTCCTAACATTAGCCAGCTTTTTTCTTTATAAATTGATATTTTTTCGCCAATTTTCCCTTGTACTTATTTCAAATCTACATTTGTTATAACTTATGAGATTTCAGTTATCATTTTTTTCTAGATCATGTGTTGATGCTAGGTTGGTCATTCTCTAAACAAGAGTGTGCGTCTGTGTTTTATTTTTCTTTTGTCGCTGCTTAATTGGTGTTATTGCATATTAAAACCCAATGTATTCAGAAGGTATGCACTAATTTCTTTGGAACTCCTCATCGGTACTTTTTCTTATTCAAATTTGAATTAAAATCCGGCTATTTATTCTCTTTCTTTGAATGATTTGGTCTCAAATTATAATATTTGTTTGTCTTGTTTTAGTAACATTATAATCTTTTCCAAATTGAAATTATTGTTTTCTTCATTTATTTACTGCCTTCTTTGAAATAGAAACATAGAAATAAATGACATAGATTTGATTAAATGGTGTGTTGTTGACAATTCAACCCATATGTTCAATGTTTTCTCAGGCTTTTTTTGCAATATTTCTTTCATTTTTCTCTGCTGCAATTTAAAATTGCCATGATTCATTTTTTGAGCAATCGGAAATAATGGCCGTTTTACTATAAACTGATACCAAAGCAGTAGTAAAAGTGTTAAACATGAAACTAAAATCTTATGAACACATTAATGTTTTTGATTAGTCCATGGATCTTTATTTTTATGTTTGCTCTGCTTTGCAATCAATTTGGCTTATTTGTTTTTGTGCAATTTTACTATTCAGTGTAGCTCAATGATTACATTGTGTTGGTTTTGAAGGATTTGAGTTTTCTATTAGTGATGATTATGTAATCATTAATTTCAGTTTCAAATCAGATTTTATATTTGGTTTGTGGTCTCTAAAGCATTTATTATTATTTTTTTTTGTTTGTTGGTTTTGGTCTTTAGATTTCATGGAAGAACAATTCCAATATTCTGTTATTTACTAATTTGTTAATTATATTTATCCTTTGATGACTTTATAATTGACTTTCATTTGTACTGAAATTAGAAACAAATAAATACGAAAGTTAATTAAAAAGCACTAACCTATGCATAAGTTGCATTTATTTATTTATTTTTCCATGTTATATGTTTTGTAACCAGTGTTGTTTGCATATCAGGGATTGGTTTTTTGCTTTGCTATCCAATTGGGTTTTCTTTATTGTTACTCATGTCCTTTTTTGTTGTATAATTATTTTCCATATTTTAGTTTTTTTTTCCTCAAGTATTTGGATTGAATTAACCTGTAAAATTGTAATAACTGTCTGATTTAATCTATAACCTGTAACTTCACATTTTCCCTCTATTGTACATTCTTCTTTGTCTTGGTATTTACAATGTTTATATGTTTTCATTATAAATAAAAAGCTATTTTCCAAAAAAATATAACAAAAGCTGTTCATGAAAGAGAAATTACTTTGACCAAAAAATATTAATTTTTTTGGATTATTTAATCAATGGGATTGGGGGTTTGAATTCAATGTGGTAGCTATTCATAATTGGTATATGGTCTCTCTTTGATTCCAATTTGTTTGATTAAACTCCAAAATCAATATTTGTTATTTGCTTAAATATGCAAATTAACTGAGTGTGATTTCTTAACATATATGGATGAGATATCCCAATTGAAGAGCATTTAATAGAATTGGTATCATAGAAGTGATAAGATTACCAATTGAAAATCAGTCTTTTAAAGAAAGATTGACTATGACAATGAGGTATATTGGTACTTTATTATTTTGTTTTAGATATGATCAAACATACTTGGAGATTGGGTCAGCATTGTTTATGAAAGACTAATTTCTCTTTTGTTTATCTTATACTTTGTAATAGATTCTATCCATTACGTATTTGTTGTTTGAATTACCTCTGTTTAGACAGATTTATGATGTTCACCAGGTGTTTTCAAGAAACATTGCTGGATAAAACGAGCAGGTTAGGACGTTCTAACTATCATTCTTCTCATTCTCTATCCTATGACTTCCATTATGTTGATTCCATTGTTTCTCCAATGGACTTCGTCTCTTTTCTATCTCAATATCAGTATCATTGGATTCATCCATTGGATTACATTTTGCCAATTGATGTATTTGGGATAGTTCTCTGCAAAATTAAGTTTTCTTTGGTTTATTTTTTTGGTTTATTGCTTTGCAATATTAGAAAATGTTGCAAAGTTTATATCATCAACTTTGGTTGTTCAACCTATTTTCTTTAAATTGTAAACGCCTCTGTATTTTTCCCTTTGTGTCAGTTTCTTTCAGCAAGAATAGTTACTCAACCAAGCAAGGGAGAAGAGTTAGTCAAGGAGCCAATTCTTCCTTTCCCCTCCTCCTTTCATATGTTCTATCTTACCCCACCACTCATTCTCATCAACAAATATATATATATATATATATATATATATACTGTTAAGTTTTGTTAATGAAATTTTTTGGTTAATAATATGAATTTAGACTTAACTGAGCATTTTAAACATGAATAAACTCATGATTAATAATATATCCATTCCCGTGCGGTAGCATGGGCTACATACTAGTTAGGAACTAATGTATTAGAACTTCATTTTGTAATATTGGCAAACCATGATCAAAACATTTTTAGTCTTGTTTAGACTTGCTCAAAGTAGGGGTGTCCACGGGTCGGGCCGGGTCGGATTTGTGCCCGACCCGGACTCGACCCGATTATGTCGGGTGGGTGACAACAGAGCCCGAAATCGAACCGGAATGCTAGTCGGATCGGCCGGTTCGAGTCGTTTCTGGTTTCGGGCTGTAACGGTCGGTTTCAGGTTTCATCGCCGGTGCCATCATTTGGTCGGATCCGTCGAGATCTGGCCAGATCACGACGAGATCTCGGTGGATCTCAACGAGATCTCACCCGATCTCGTCGGATCTGGACTAGATCTCGACGAGACCTCGCCCGATCTCGTTGGATCTGGACTAGATCTCGACGAGACCTCGCCGTTTCTCGTCTGGTCTGATGGGTTTCAATTAGATTTTCGCCGGAGAACTTCGAATATCGCCGTAAGTTTTAGGTTCTATGCTCGGGTCGGGTTGCTTGGGTTTTAGGAGAAGAAACCTGCCAACCGACTCGAAGGCGTCGGGTTTTGTGGCTGGCGACCCGCCACCGGCCGTAGGAGTGGTCAGTTCGGGCAGTTTTCGGTTCGGGTTCGGGTGGGTTGGTTGGGTTCCAGGTTGGGTTGGACAGTCCTAGCTCAAAGTATGAGGTTTTTATGTAAAGTTGGAATTGAGTTACTGCAGAAGTTACTGTGCAATTCTGCCTGGCTCGATCGATCGAGAATTAGACTCGATCGATCGAAAGTTGTGTAGATTATTTTTTCTGTAGAATTTCCAACTCAGCTTAAGCCCATTTGATGTGTAGGTTTTTATGTTTTGCCTTAAGTATAAAAGAAAAAACCCTAGCCACGTTTTTAGTGTTCTGAATATTGTGTGTGTGAATATTATTTGTGAGATCTAGAGGTATTTACCTTCACAGACACTTAGGGTTTCCAAACTCAAGATTGATGTCAAGAGCTTGGTGATCATTCAGTTGCAGAATCAAGAATTTCATGATATACAAGCAGGTGTGCTTATGCTTTGCTGAGAATTCAAGGAAAGAAGTAGTCCGTGGACTCGGAGCTGTCACGTGATCGTGGTAGTAAGTTTCCTACTCGAGGTAACAATTGGATGTTAGTGATCTAAGTCGCTATTGTGTAAACTTCAATTCTTTCATAGTGAATTTGGTTTTACCTTGAGGATAACTAGGTTAAATCCTCCCCAAGTTTTTTACCGGTTTGGTTTTCCTAGGTTATCATATTGTGTGTTATTTATTTTCTGCACTTTTGCATGATATGATATATTTGTGTTAACCTAGAATTGCTTAATTTACCTAAATTAATCACTTGGCTAAATATCTAGGTTAATCTGTTTGGGTTTAGGGGTCTAAAATTCTTACAAGTGGTATCAGAGTGGGTAGCTTTTTGTGTAGATCTTTTGATCTTAAAGCTAATCCTTGACCCCGGTTGTCATGGAACACGGATATTCTCTTGTTATTTTATCTCATTTTGATAGGAATAATTATGCTTATTGGAAAGTAAGGATGAAATCATTCCTGAAATCTATTGATAAGAGAGTCTGGAATTCTGTAGAATATGGATGGGAGAAGCCCACTACTCCTGTGAGTGAATGGCAAACTTCTCAAAAAGAGGCAGCCGCTTTTAATAGCAAAGCTATGAATGCTATCTTTAATGCTGTTTCTATAGAAGAATTTAAGAGAATCTCTAATGTTGAGGCTGCTCATACTGCTTGGAATATCCTCCAGACTGTGTATTAAGGCACAAAGGCAGTTAAAAATAAGTTGCAGCAATTGACCACTAGATTTGAAAGCATTAAAATGACTGATGATGAATCTTTTGATGAATTCTATGCTAAACTTAATGATATTGTTAATTCTGCATATATTCTGGGTGAAATCTATGATCAACCCAAAATTGTTAGGAAGATTCTTAGATCTTTGACTGAGAATTTTAGACTCAAAGTGACTGCCATCACTGAAAGCAAGGATGTGGACTCTATCCTTGTTGATGAACTTGTAGGATCTCTTCAGTCTTATGAGTTGAACCTACTCAAGACTAACAAATCAAAATCAATGGCTCTTAAGTTTGTTGATGATGTTGAGGCTGGTGGATTTGATGATGAACTCTCTGCTACATAGATTGCCTATCTTGTCAAGAACTTTAGAAACTTTCTTAGGAACAATAACAGAAGGGCAAGAGGCAAGATCACTGCTGAACCTAGAAATTTTAGGAGGAATGATCCCACTAAGGTTAATAACACTGAAAAACCCAAAGGGAAAGTAGGACAATCCTCTAATAATTCTATGAGACAACAATGTTTTGGATGTCAAGGGTATGGTCATATGAAATCTGAATGTCCAACATACTTGAAGTCCAAGGGTAAGGCTATAGCTGTAACCCTTAGCGATGATGAAGTTTCTAACAATGAATCAGTCAGTGATGAGGATGGAAACTTCATTGCTTTCACTGCTACTGCTGTAGTCAATGAAAGCGTGTCTGTTGAAGAGAACCCTTCTGATGGGGAGCTCTCTGAAGATGTAGATTTACAGGAAGCCTACAATAAACTTTGCAAAGTTGCTGCAAAGGATGCTATGAATGTTGATCTTAGCTTAAAGAAAATTTCATTTCTTGAACTCAATAAGAAAAATTTTCTTGTGAAACTGTTTGGTGCTAATGAGCTTTTGAATAATGTGAAGACTGAGAACATGCTTTTACTTGATAAAGTTAAGAATTTGGAACTTGAATTATCTGTTGCTAGAGAACAAACTAATAGGTTTGCAAGCTCCAAACTTGATCACATGTTAAGTATTCAAAAGTCTCCCTCTGACAAAACTGGCTTAGGTTTTGTGGAAAGCATCGCTGTGCCTGAATCTCATTCCACAAACTTTGTTCCTTCTACTCAACCTCTTAAGAGTGAGACTATCAAACCTTCTATGAGTGAAGTTGTTAAATCTGTAGAAGTTACATCTCCTAGAAAGATTTGGGTTGATCTTCAAGAGTCTAATTCTAGAGCTTCTAATTCTTCTAAGGGCAAGTTGCATGATAAGCCTGCATGAGTTTGTCACTTTTGTGGAAAGTCTGGGCACATCCGTCCAAATTGTTTTAAGTTGCAAGCTACTGAGCGAGCAAATAAACCTAAAGTACCTATGCCTCAAGCACATGATCCAGTGGTACTTATTGGTGAATTGGTAAAGGCGTTAAACCTTTATTTCAATCCTAGAGTTGCTCAGAATTCTAATGTGAACCATAACTCCAATGCTAGACTTGCATCTAAAAGGTTTTGGATGCAAAAGGCTGGATCTAATTGAGTTTTTCTGACATGGTTCTTGTTCTTCATTGTTTCATCTCTTGTGACCATTTTTTTTAGGATTTGCATTGTATAACATTCATGCATTTCATTCTAGGTTTTTTTTTTTATTATTTAAAAAAAAAGGGGTAACAAGAATAGATTTGGCAATATGGGTTTTGCAGTATTTTTTCTTGAATTTGAAGACAAGGTTGGTCAATCTATTTTTACATAACATATTTATGTACCTTGTTTAACTTGGATTTGCTTATTTTTTCTTGCACTTTACTAGTTTGAGCTTTGTAGTGCATGTTGTGTGGGAAGATGTTTATGGTTTTTAGTCACATGATCTTGATCTTGAAGTCATATGTCTTTGATTGACAGACTTGAACTTTTTGAGAAAGGTATAAATAACCATCTCACCACTGTTTATTAGCCAATCATGACCACTTTAGTGCATATCGTAAGATTTTGTGCTCGAAAAAGTGTAGCACATGCACAAAAAGAAAATAAGGTGTAGCCTCGGTTAAAATGTTAAAATTGGTGTGTACATTATTGGGCTATAATAATTTCACAATTCATATAAAATTGGTGTGTACATTATTCCAGCTATTTTTAATAAGTTTCTGCTCAATTAAAATTGGTATATATATATTATGAGGCAAATCAAGAAACTTACATGATTGCAAGCTTTTATTCTAGAAGATGTGAGACTTATATAATTTAACTCTTGAAGTGATAGTCTCTTTCAAATTTATGTGATAAATTGTGTAGAAATTGTGACTGATCACTATTTGTATATCACCTCACATGTTTCTCAAGCTTTTGCTAGTTGCACACACTACACAAATTATTCTTTGCTAAACTTTGTACATATTACTGTGTGAGTATCTGGCCTGACCAACCAAGTTTGATAATTTCTTAAAAATTGATGCAAAACATGTTTTCTGTTTGAGAATTTGGGGAGAATTGAGTGAAGATCTTAATTTTGGAAAACTTTGATCTAAACAAGTGGTTTTGAAAAGCATTTTATCTCATACTCATGCATTTTAATCATAAAATCAAATGCTTTGAGGAGTTTCTACACTGAAATTGCTTTGTTTTTCAAAAATCTGCTTTTTCCAGAATTTCGATCGATCGAAGCTGTTTCTCGACCGATCGAAATTACGATTGAATCCTTTGGTCAGCTTCTTTTTGTTTCGATCGGTGCTCTTTTAGTTCTGGATCAATCGAAGCATTTTCGACCGATCGAATCTATTTTTTGATCAATCGAAAATCGGGCTGAGAGTTTTTAAAAAGAACTTTTCTTCACGTGTTCTTCACTTTTCAAAAAACTTTTCAAACTCCTTTTTCTCTCTCACCAACCGATCAAGCCTCTATTTGGATTTTTTGTTGTTTTCCTCGGATTTTTTTGCAAGGTTTCTCTCTTCCAAAGCCGGTATGTCCATTTTACCCTTCCTTTTCTTTTTATTTCTATTTTTTCATGCATTAAAATCATGCATTTTTGGGTATTTTCGGACTTCTTTCTTTTTGCAATTTTTGTTAATTTGGTTGTTTTCTTTCACAATAAACTGTTGAGTTTTTGTTTTTGTGGGGACACCATATACAAATGATACATGTGGTTTAATTTGATTAATTTGATGTTTTATGGAAAATTGAAAATTGAAAATTGAAAATTCTAGGGTTTGAAAATTGCCGAATTTGGGGCTTTTGTTCAAATTGATATAAATTGATGAAATTGGCTTATTAGATTGACTTATTTGATCATTATATTGTGTTTTCGAACTGTTATGATGATCAATTTATAAATTTGTTGAGTTTTGTGAAATTAAGTTTTTCAAATTTGGGGTTTTTTGTTAAAAACTCTTGCTCAAGCCAATTTTGTGAATTTGGATCATATTTGAACTGTTTCATTGCATTAGATCATGCATCATTTGGATATTTTGTTCATGCATCATTAGTTTTTTTATTGTTGATTTTGATGCTAATCTTGCAGTCTGCCCTTGGTTTTCTTTTGTCTCTTTTCTTTCTGTATCTCTCAATCCTGTCTGTAGAATCATGCCTAGGAAAACTAGAGCCCATAGGACTTCTTCCTTTTCACTATCTTTCGATAGTGATGGGTTCTTGAGTGAGAAGCATTAGGAGACTTATAAGACCCTTAACCTTAGACGAACCATTTGGAGTGAGCGTAGGGTTCTTTTAGATGACGTTGATGACGAGGTGAGGCGTAACTTTGAGCGTAGGGGCTGGCTACCCTTGTTAGATATAGATCATCCGCCTCAGGTAAAAAGTTGGATACGAGGTGTAGAGTATCGCATTGCTCCTTCGGTAGTGTCTGATGCTCTTGGGATACCCATGGTTTCTCATCCTGTCTATCCCTATGATGAGTCTCCTCCTCTTGATGACGTGATGTCATGCATCACTAGGTCTTCTATCTAGTAGGGTTCTGATCCTCGGATCAAAACTGCTGAGCTTTCTGAGCTTCATTATCTTTTCTTTAGGATTGCTTGTCATTCCTTGTGGCCTATTTCTCATCTACACACTATCCCTCTTGAGCGATGTGTGTTCCTATACGCTCTTGTCACTGATGCTCCTATCAGTTTTTCTCATCTGTTTCTTTGTTCTTTGAACGAAGTGCATCGGAGCAGTTCTACTGCTCATGCTTTGTTCTTTCCTGTTTTTATACATAGTATTCTTCTTCACTTAGGTTTAGGTGATTTCCCTGCTTCTGAGCCTGTTCATATAGTTGCTCCCATAGGTGCCACCTTTCTTAGGCAAAGGGCTGCTCCGCTTCGAGCTAGCTCTAAGCGTCCTAGGGTAAAGCCTTCCGGTGTCACTCATTTTCCTTCTTCTGCAGGTGCTCCTTCGGTAGAGACATCTGTTGATCCGACTGCTGCTGTTCCTCCACCTTCGTCTACGGATGATTCGGACATTCGTCGGCAGTTGGACATTGTCATGACCGTTCAGGCGGCTCATGGTCAGCTTTTGGTGGATGTGCTTGACGAGTTTCGAGCATTAAGAACAGATTTGGTGAGTCTTCGTCGTTCTCCTCCGCCGCCTCCTTTTGATGATGAGTGAGTGTCCTTTGGCAATTCGTCACAAAAAGGGGGAGTACATTGTAGAGGAGTTTTTTGTCTTAGGGGGAGATTTTTTTTGTGATTCTGTGGTGCTGTGGAGCTTTTAGATTGTATCTAGGTGCTTCATTGTGTATTTATCTTTTTTGGCTCATGATAGGGGGAGATATATTTGAGATACATCTTTTATATTTCTTTCTTGTTTCACTATGCTACATTGTTTATTGATTTATATTTATGATGTTATTCATGATATATATCTTTATTTTGTGTTATGTGAAATCAAGAAATTCTTTTCTATGTTACTTGTATTTTCCACACATGCGTTTATGTGTTTGTTAAGTGTTACAGGAATATACAGGTTGATTCAGTCATTCTACTGTCTACTTTTGCAACTGATAGATAGTAGTTAGGTTGAATTTGTTTTAGTTGGGCTATTGTTTTGTAATGGGCTGTTTATTTTGTAAACTTTGAGCATTTTGTTAAGTTTGTGTTTTGTCACGGATTGCCAAAGGGGGAGTTTGTTAGGTTCTAAGGAATTAGGAACTAATGTATTAGAACTTCATTTTGTAATGTGGGCAAACCATTATCAAAACGTTTTTAGTTTTGTTTAGACTTGCTCAAAGTATGAGGTTTTTATGTAAAGTTGGAATCGGTTACTGCAGAAGTTACTGTGCAATTCTACCTGGCTCGATCGATCGAGAATTAGACTCGATCAATCGAAAGTCGTGTAGATTATTTTTTCTGCAGAATTTCCAACTCAGCCCAAGCCCGTTTGATGTGTAGGGTTTTATGTTTTGCCCAAAGTATAAAAGGGAAAACCCTAGCCACGTTTTTAGTGTTCTGAATATTGTGTGTGTGAATCTTATTTGTGAGACTAGAGGTGTTTACCTTCACATACACTTAGGGTTTCCAAACTCAAGATTGATGTCAAGAGCTTGGTGATCATTCAGTTGCAGAATCAAGAACTTCATGATATACAAGCAGGTGTGCTTATGCTTTGCTGAGAATTCAAGGGAAGAAGTAGTCCGTGGACTCGAAGCTGTTACGTGGTCGTGGTAGTAAGTTTCCTACTCGAGGTAGCAATTGGATGTTAGTGATCTAAGTTGCTATTGTGTAAACTTCAATTCTTTCATAGTGAATTCGGTTTTACCTTGAGAATAGCTAGGTTAAATCCTCCCCAGGTTTTTTACCGGTTTGGTTTTCCTAGGTTATCATATCGTGTGTTATTTATTTTCCGCACTTTTGCATGATATGATATATTTGTGTTAACCTAGAATTGCTTAATTTACCTAAGTTAATCACTTGGCTAAATATCTAAGTTAATCAGTTTAGGTTTAAGGGGTCTAAACTTCTTACAAGTTTAATTAACGGGATAAGACAGGGTTGCCATCTGGTTTAAGTAGTAACTTAGGTATCAAATACCAATTGAGCTTTGGATCTTACAATGTTGCTCACCCTTCTATAAATCTTCTAGTTTGAAGTTTCTTACAAATTATTGTCATGCTTGACATGTATTATACCATTGATGGGTTTATTATTGATGAGTTGTACTACCAATAGATCATTTGTAATGTTCACCTAGTAAAAGGCATTCTTAATTCATGTTCTTCTCTGATGCAAGCAGAGTAAAGCTTTTTTAAAAGGACAAGCACTTCTTATATTATTTGTACTGTTCACCTAGGAGACACCTGTATTCATGTTTGACAAGGATGTTTTTAGGAAGAAATAAAAGAAGCTGACAAATCCATTGAGCCCATCAGCTTA
The DNA here is from genome assembly GCA_033629205.1 of Lithocarpus polystachyus. Classification (NCBI taxonomy): domain Eukaryota; kingdom Viridiplantae; phylum Streptophyta; class Magnoliopsida; order Fagales; family Fagaceae; genus Lithocarpus; species Lithocarpus polystachyus. The sequence goes on from CM066166.1 coordinate 89,009,237, forward strand.
TACGCGTGTGAAGTAGTGTGGAATTAACAATGCCATAAGTCAACGACATCACCTCAATACCCAACGATATCTACGTGAGATAACGGGGATTCCCAGGCCGACAAGAAGAGAGAAGCTGACGAGAGCAAAAGAAGCCAATGGGAATAAAGAGCATGACGAGTCCAGCATGGCCTTGCTTGACCCCCACGGATATCTATACAAGGAAATATCTTGCACCCTACGATTGACCCTAATCAAGGGAATTTGTCATGTCCCAAACCCCAAAGGGTCCAAAGCATAAGAAAGACGTCTCAGAGTACCTATAGATTTTTCCTTTTGACAATCCAATCCACATAAATCATATCAAGTACCAACATAAAGAATTATCATAATAATTCTATTGAATATACTCTCAAAGTAAGCCAGAGCTTTAAGCAATAATTACAGGGACCATTGGCCATAAAAGAATAGAGGTCTGAATAAATAATTACATATCATCAGCTTGTCCCATCAATGGGAATAACGTCACAACCATTATAATATACAAAAGAATGAGTCAAGTATATTCTAAGATGTACATCATCTAATATCTCCATTACAAAAGTTCAGCCTCCATCAATAGATAGTCTAACTACTGTTAGCCACCAAAAAGTTGTCTCAAAAGATTGCTGCCTACTCTAAATATTTTATAAAATAATGGAATGAGACAGAGCCTAGTAAATAGCATAATTAATGGGGGGTGGGGGAAATGCAAGCTCCATTTTCAATGATAATAATATGATATGACAAGAATGACTGAATAATGAAACACAAAGTTTCTCAAAGTTAATACCTTGAAATTATATATTATAATCTGTGAGCACTAACGATATAATTTCCAAAGCCATAATATCTAACATAAGGTAAATTATCACAAATATACTACACTACCACATATAACCTCTCTTGCATGAGGTCTCTTGGCCCCATAGGCAGCAGCCTCACCCACACACAATCAAGGAACTTCTTCTCTCCATGGGCAGCAGGAAAGAACGCGTCATCCAAAGTGAAAGGACACTAACCTGGATTTGATTCCATTGTCACAAAGATTACGTAAACCAAATCGGGTGATCACCGGGAAATCACACATGGCATGGTAATAAAATCACATAAAACTCACAAATTACATTACTTTGAAACACATAGTTTATATCTAGGTTGTTTCAGAAAAATCTTAAATAATCTAACTTCTACAAGTTTGTAAGGTTTTCAATTTCATTTCTGTCAAGAGATTTTCTATCAATTTCCCACATAATAAGATAAGATAAGCATCTTTAAATTTTCTAATATACCATAAAATCCATGATTTTCCTATTAAAGATTAAATAAAAGATGCTCATTTTTCCATATCAACAATTCATGCATTTCCCCAAATGCAATACATGCATTTTTCATAAATAATCATATATATATATATATATATATATATTAAGGTTACGACACAATAGTTTTTAGAAAAAATATAGTTTCCATTGGTAGTTTCCAAAAGTGTGTCTAACCCAAAAACAACATTTATGCAACATGGTTTTCAAAAATCCCATTAAAAAACTACTTACCTTGCAACCGCAAAAGCCTAACTCTCCAAGCTCCAAGGAGATTAGCTAGAACCTAAATAATATCAAGTAAACCTATCACAATAAGCACAGAGCTTGAGATTGTATCTAGCTACAATTTAGGAATTGCCAAATAAGCACTTAATTAGGCAAGTCTAGTGTTTAACCTCATCGATAATAATATATTCGACTTCCAAAGTTTCTTAGCAAATTGATTCACAAAGCATCAACTCCAATTTATAAAGTTAACCCATTTAATATCATCTCCAACATTATGACTAGTTTCCATAAAATTTCACTACATCATTAAGAGACCCATGAAAGCAAAATCAAAATATCTTCCAAGACAATAAATTTAGAACTTCAACTAACTCCAAATAAACCTAATGGCAATGGAAAAATTAGATTTACTATCACATGTTATAACTCAAAACGCCTAAATTTTCCACCATACATAAACCTTATGTAGTCATCATTAGCACAAATTATATACCCACTCATCAAATAATTCCACCAATGCAAAACCCATACATATAAACACATAAATACCACTTCCAATGTTCACAAATCACATGGGTATCATTATTAAAGCTTGGGTAAAGTATAACCTCAAGAAAAATATAAAACCCACCAAAAGATTAGAAAATTTTACCTCAAATGAAAGGGATGAAGATGCTTAGGGGTTCCTAAGGGATTTTTCGGTGATCTTGCTGGAAAAATGATGGTGAGATGGTGGTTTGGAGTGAAGTCCGGTGGGAGAGAGAGAGAGAGAGAGAGAGAGAGAGAGAGAGAGTGTGTGTGTGTGTGTGTGTGTTTAAGTGAAGAGAAAAAAAAAAAAATGAAAGGAAGAAAAGAGATGGCCGGATATGAGAGGGTGAGATAGATTGAAATGAGTGGTGGGGAGTGGTGTTAGGTGGGGGGCACGTGGGAACCTTAAAAAATCTGACTTCCTTTTTTTTTTTTGGGTCTGACTAGGACGTTACAGAATTCCTATAAGGAAAGGATCCCGCCAATTACGTGCATTTATGAGGATCTTCCCTACAAGGAAAGACCCTCTCCGCTAAGAAACGAATGCCAGCTCTACGCTACTATAAGAATATCAAAACTCTCACAAATTAAGGTACGCATAATTTACCCCAGCTCTGGAACTCTAGAGTTGTAAAAGTTCTCTAACTTAACATTCGGAGGGTATTTGGCCAGTATCACATTGGTACTTTTTGCAAGATCTTCTTTGTTTTTGTTTCGCAGATTCTGTCTCGAGCACGTGAGGATCGTATGGCTCACTGATAATTTTCGGCATCATCAGTTGGTGCCATCTGCAAGGACCTATAAAGCACTATCAGCCATATTATCACTTCTTGGACAAAGAGTTATATGGTACTCACTTGGTTGATGGCAACCAACAATAATAACAGAGATGAACCACACACTACTACCCTTGAAAGACAGGTACAGACCCTAGCTGCGACTATGGAACGCCTTACTAAGTAAAACCATAACCTGGAGGAACAATTGCGCTAAAGGGATGCTAGGACCAACAATCACAAAGAGGAGTAAGAAGGCACCAACGCCGAAATGAGGGACCGAGAAGGACCAGAAGGTAGCAATGGTCTGAGTAGACAAGAGCAACAAGATACCAGCAGTCCATTTGTCGCAAAAACAGCACCACCATACATGGTCGCAAAGATGCAGATGATGAAGGAGCTGATGGATTTCATGATAAACGCCCTCAGAGGATGGGTGTCAAGCGACCTTGACTAATTAGTCCACCAAACAAACTCACCTTTTACTGCACCTGTCACGCCGAACTGTATGCCGTAAGTAGAAGCCTATGACAGGTCAAAGGATCCCTTAGATTACTTAGAGTCATTCAAAACCCTTATGCACTTGCAAGGCATGGCGGATGAGATCATGTGTCGAGCCTTCCCAACTACGCTGAAGGGTCCTATAAGGGTATGACTTAGCAGATTGACGCCCAACTCCATCAGTATCTTCAAGGAGCTAAACGCACAGTTTGCCTCGCACTTTATCAAGGGGCACAGATATAAAAAGTCCACTGCATGCCTGATAAGTATCAAGCAACGAGAGAATGAAACGCTAAGGTCTTACATAACCTGCTTCAACAAGGAAGCCCTCTTTATTGATGAAGCTGACGACAGGATACTCGTGGCTGCATTCACCAATATGTTACGGAAGGGCAAGTTTTTGTTTTTTCTATACAAAAATGACCCAAAAACTATGTTAGGCGTACTCTACAGGGCTACTAAGTACATGAACGTGGAAGACGAGCTGCTCGTTAAGAAAGAGAAGCCTAAGAAGAGGGAAAGACAGGAGGAAGCACGGTTGGACATGGGATGGAAGATAACAAGGACTGAAGACCGACAAGAGGATAGGTGCTCCAAGCCTCCCACTGGGAGGTTCGCAAGCTTCACCCTGCTAAATACCCTAATCGATCAAGTCTTAATGTAGATCAAGGACAAAGGAGCCTTGACATTTCCTGGCAAGCTGAAGGGAGACCCTAGTATAAGGTTTAGAGACAAGTACTGTTGTTTTCACGGTGATCACGGTCATGATACGTATGATTGCTATGACTTGAAGTAACAAATAGAAGCTCTTATCAGACAAGGAAAATTATGGAGGTTTGTTAGTGAGGAAAGAACTAACCCATCGTAAGAACAGGCTGCTTGAAGGGAGAATGAGCGTCCTAGGCCACCCTTAAGAGACATAAGAATGATTGTGGGAGGCACTACAACTTTTGGCTCAACTAAAAAAGCTCGTAAGACTTACCTAAAGATGGTTCAAAATGTCCAGCTAACTGTTTTCGTCCCAAAGATGGCGTAGGTCGACAACCCTATCATTGGATTCTCAGAAGATGATGCTCGACATCTCCACCACCCGTATGATGATGCACTCGTTGTTAGCATACGGGTAGGGGACTACAACACACACCAGGTCTTAGTTGACAGTGAAAGCTCTGCTGATATCCTCTACTACCTAGCATTCTAGTTGATGACGATTGAAAGAAAACGACTGGTTTCGACCAACGCCCCGCTCGTGGGGTTCAGAGGAATAAGAGTATATCCCCTCGGTGCAGTCACACTGCCCGTAACGGTTGGTGATTACCCTCAACAAATCACTAAGGATGTAACATTCCTTGTGATTGACTGCTTGTCTGCCTACGATGCCATTCTAGGACGACCTACCCTCAACTCATGGAAGGCTGTGACTTCGACTTGTCACCTGATGATTAAGTTCCCCACCGAGTACGGAGTTGGAGAAGTACGTGGGGATCAAGTGGCGGCACAAGAGTGTTACATAGCAATGTTGGAGATGGACGACCATCTACAGACCATAAGCATAGAAAAGCAGCGGACGATTGTAGAACCCGTCAAGGGATTAAAAGAGATACGCCCCGACAACTTTAGGCCTGATCGGACGACCAGGATTGGTACCCTCGCCAGTCCACCAATTCGACAGGCGCTTACGATGTTCTTAAAAGAACATCAAGATGTCTTTGTTTGGAGCCATGAAGACATGCCTGGGATCAACCCTTCAGTCATGGTGCATAGGTTGAATGTGTCATCCTCTTTCCCCCCTGTTCGACAGAAGAAGCGAGTATTCGCCCAAAAACGGGATAAGGCCAAAGCGGAATAAGTCCGCAAATTGCAAGATGCAGAATTCATTAGGGAGATGTACTACCCTAATTGGCTGGCTAACATAGTAATGGTCAAAAAGGCCAATGGAAAGTGGAGGATATGTGTAGACATCATGAACCTGAACAAAGCATGCCCCAAAAATAGCTAACCCCTCCGACGGGTTGACATCTTGGTAGACTCTTACAACTAGACACTAGTTACTGAGCTTCATGGCTGCTTTTTTTGGTTACAACCAGATCAAACTGGATGAAGTTGATCAGGAGAAGACTTTGTTTGTCACCAACCAAGGCCTCTATTGCTATAAAGTAATGCTGTTCAGTCTCAAGAATACGGGCACAACATATTAGAGGCTCATGAACAAAATGTTTGCACATCTGATTGGAAGGAATGTCTAAGTCTACATTGACGACATGCTGGTAAAAAGCCAAAGGGAGGACGACCATTTGGATGATCTCAGGGAGACCTTTGACACCCTTCGCTCCTACAACATGAAACTCAATCCAAGTAAGTGTGCGTTCGGGGTGACAGCTGGAAAGTTCCTAGGGTTCATGATGTCTCAGAGAGATATCGAGGTCAACCTAGACAAGATCCGGGCCATAATAGAGATGGCGCCACCAAGGAATGTGAAAGAAGTACAAAGCCTCAACAGTAAGGTAGTTGTGCTAAATAGCTAGGTTTGTATCAAGGGCAACGAACAAGTGCCTACCTTTCTACCATACTTGAAGAAGTCTTTTGAGTGGACGACAGAGTGTCAATAAGCATTTAAGGTTCTGAATGCCTACCTCTCTTCCCTACCGTTGTTGAGTCCCTCCAAATCAAGAGAAGAGTTATTCCTCCACTTGGCAGTATTCCTGGCTGCTGTCAGTGTGGCCTTAGTCAGAGAAGAAGACAGGGTACATAAACTCATATAGTCAAGCATTCCGAGGTGCGGAGGAAAGGTACTCACCAATAGAGAAGCTCGCCTTTGCTTTAGTCACCGCAGCCCGTGAGCTCAAGCCATACTTCCAGGCCCATACTGTGGTCGTCTTGACTAAAAAGCCTTTACGGCGAGCAATGAGTAATCCCAAAGCCGCCGGACGGATGGCGCTATAGGCGATAGAATTAAGCGAGTTCGATGTACAATACCGCCCGTGTACTGCCATAAAGGGACAGGTGGTTGCTGACTTCATTGCGAAATTCACCCATATAGAAGGCCAAGAGGCAAAAGAACATCCTCAGTGGATCATCCACACAGATGGGTCATCTAACAGGCCAGATGGCGGAGCTGGTATAGTATTCCATTCCCCAAAAGGGGACGAGATTGAATGCATGGTTCGACTCGACTTCCCTACAACAAACAATGATGCAGAGTATGGAGCTTTAGTGGCAGGACTAAACCTCGCCAAAGCCGCAGGGGCAACAAGAGTGGTCATACATTGCGACTCTCAAGTGGTCACTAGTTAAGTGAACGGTTACTACGAATGCAAAAGGGAAAGGATGAAGAAGTATCTGTTGCAAGTGTGAAAACGAGTAAGCGAACTGTAGTCCAAGTTCATCCAAATCCCCAGGGAAGAGAACGAGCAAGTTGATCGTCTTGCCAAAGCCGCATTAGTAGAACACATGTTCATCCTCAACAAGGTACTTTCTTTTGTTCAGTTCTTACCTTTGATAGATGAAGTCGGTGTGCAGGAAATAGACTCAGGAAGTAACTGGACCATACCAATAGTTTCTTATTTGAAAGACGGTACACTACCTGACGGTAAGGAGGCCATAAGAATGCTGAAGGTCCAAGCAATACTATTCGTCCTAATAAAGGATGTCTTGTATAAGCAAGGCTTCTCCCGCCCGTACCTAAGGTGCTTAGGCCCCGAGGAAGCGGACTATGTCATGAGAGAAGTCCATGAGGGGATCTGCGGGAACCATTTCGGGTCATGGTCGTTGGTGCACAAGCTAATTCGGGCTGGATACTATTGACTCACCATGCAGAAGGATGCCCAAGCCTATGTCAAAGCCTACGATGAATGTCAAAGGTTTAGCCATGTCATCAGATAGCCAATAGAAGAGCTCACTCCAATGATGGCCCCGTGACCTTTTACTTAATGGGGATTAGACATTATAGGCCCATTTCCAATAGCAATAAGACAACTGAAGTTTCTATTGGTCAGCATAGACTACTTTACCAAATGGGTGGAAGCTGAAGCCCTGACCACAATTACAAAGAAAAACATACGAAACTTCGTCTGGAGAAACATCATTTGTAGGTATGAGATCTCTAGAGTCTTGGTCTTAGATAATGGAAAGCAATTCGATAACGTCTCATTCAAAGATTTTTGCTCACAACTAGGAATTTAGAATTATTACTCCTCACCCGCCCACCCTTAGGTCAATATACAAGTTGAGGTCACGAACTGATCCTTGCTTAAGATCATCAAAACTCGGCTTGAAAGGGCAAAAGGTATATGGCTAGAAGAGTTGCCAAGCGTACTATGGGTGTACAGGACGAAGCCAGGACACCTACAGGAGAGACGCCGTTTCAACTAGCATACGGGAGCGAGGCCGTCATCCTAGTTGAGGTCAGACTTACAAGCTACAGAGTGGAGAACCATGATGAGAATAGGAAAGACGAAGCCATGCGCCTACAGCTTGACCTAGTAGATGAAGTAGGAAAAACAACTGAACAAAGGTTACCACGGTACCAGGATCTCATGCCAAGTATTACAACTCCAGAGTCAGACACAGAGATTTTCAAGTCGGAGACCTAGTCCTAAGGAAGGTCACGGGCGCAACAAGAGATCTCTCCTAGGCAAAGCTGGGACCTAATTAGGAAGGACCCTATAGAATCACTTCATGGCAAAGGAAAGGCACCTACCACCTGAAGACGCTAGACAGGCAGAAGTTGCACCACTCATGGAACACGGAGCACCTAAAAAGGTACTACTAATAGACGACGGTATGAAGAACAACACTCCTCATTTCCAGTTTACATTCTTTTAGTTAATTTTTACTATTTGACAGTACTTTTTAAGCCCAAATGACAGCTTTTTATTCTTTTAAGAACAATTTTTTACTTATGCGTGCATTTATCACAATAAGAAGGGTTATTTAGATATGACCTGTGTATGTATATGTCTCTACGAAACTACATCTTTGATTAAGTCCATAATTGGACAAGTTCATTATTAAATCCACAAGTGGACAAGTTCATCCCATAGGGATGCCTTGAAATTATTAAGTCCACAATTAGACGAGTTCATTATTAAGTTTACGAGTAGACGAGTTCATCCCATGGAGATGCCTTGAAATTCTTAAGTCCACAAGTGGACGAAATTCGTTATTAGGTGCCTTGAAATTCTTAAGTCCACAAGTGGACGAAATTCGTTATTAGGTCCACAAATGGACGAGTTCATCCCATGGGGATGCCTTGAAATTATCAAGTCCATAAGTGGACGGGTATATTAAGTCCACAAGTGGACGAATTTATTACTACGTCCACAAGTGGACGGATCATCCCAGGGGATGCTTAGAAATTATCAAATCTACAAGTGGACGAGTTCATTGCTACGTCCACAAATGGACTCATCCCAAGGGATGTTTAAAAATTATAAAATCCATACGTGGATGGATATATTAAGTCCACAAGTGGACGAATTCATTACTACGTCCACAAGTGTATCATCCCAAGGGATGCTTAGAAATTGTATAGTCCATAAGTGGAAGGATATAGTAAGCCTACAAATGGACAAGTTTATTACTAGAAAGAACAGAGATATTAAGTCCTTAAGTGGATGAGTTTACATCCCAAGGGATGTAGTAAAATAATTAAATAGCTGATGGGTTCAATGCTAAGCCCATGGGCAGATGTAGTAAAATAATACACCAAGTCCTTGAGGAATGGGCGCACCAAAGTAGACGAGCGTATCCTAACATGAATGTTGACCCCAAGGTGGATAAGAAATCAACACATAACAAGAGCATACTAAAGTGACGGATGTAAAATGTTAAACAGATGCCATAAATAAAAGAAAGTGTTTACAACAAAAGCCCAAAAACAAAAAGGGCACTCAACATTGTTTGAAGATAAGACCAAATACATTGGGTGTCTTGAGGAGGAGGGTTCTTATCATCTTTGGTAGGAGGATTCAAGGCGTCCTGGCCAGAAAGGATCCCGGCGTCTTTAAGAAGAGGATCTTTAACAGACAAGATCAAAGGAGTGAAGGGCCTCTCCTGAGCAGGTTGGGCAAGAACCATGTCGTCGTCTTTTGAGCCCTGCTCTGTATGAGTGGAGTCATTAGTCTCCTCACTGGCAGTATTGCCACCTACAGGGGTCGTCGGCAGTGGGTCGTCCATGGTGACTTTGGATAGGTCAAGGTTTGGGTAGACGAACCGACCTGCTTCAGGCAATCGTCAAACCCGTCACCATATTACATAGCACATGCATCAATAAAAGGCTAGGAAGCCTTGAACTCTGCTATGGCATTACCCCTGGCCGTCTCTACCTGCTCGCAAAGGGCCATCAGCTTTGTCTCTAGGTTCGCCTTGGCCTTTTGCACCTTCTCTCATAGAATGGATTCTTGCTTTAGTTTTTCAGTAATAGTCGTTGGCTCCTTGTTAAGGGTGTGGACGGCCTCCTTGTACTGATCCATCTCCTTGTTTTAGATATCTTGACGCTTTCGGAGCCAATGGATCACTCTCTCTCCGGTAACACACCTGTCCTAGGGTGCCTTCATTCGCACTGACGCCTAGAAACAAAAACAACCATCAACAAGAGAAGAAAACGCGAAATAGAAAAAAGTATGAGAAAAACATACCCTGGCTAGGTCGAAGAGACCCGACGTCCCCTAGGTCTTCCATCAACCACTCAGCACAAGGGTCTAAGTCTGTCTCCTTGATGATTGACTCAACCATCTCAATGACATGTTCCTTATGCGTGAGAAGACGACAAACAGTTCCCTAGGTGATGAGACCAGTCGCCGTCATTAGACCTTTACTAGCTCCATGGCTAGGCTTTGGAGGCGATGACTGCTTTGGCCATTTGTCACCAGCAGGAACGCCCGGTCCTTTCTTGAATGGATGGTCATCCTTCCCGTCATTCTTTCATTTAGACGTTCCCTTGTTGACGACCTTGGGAGCTGACGAGGAGGCCCCCTCCTTTTCCTTTTGCTTGCACGCTGCGGCTAATGCCCTTACTAAAGCTCTTAGCCTTGCTGCCTCCATTTCTGCACAGGGTAAGAGACAAATGTTAGATAAGAAGATGAAAAGAAGACAACGGGAAGAAAGAAGCAAGGGAATAAGAACTTATGTCGACGGGAATATGTGTTTAGTTTACGAGCCACAGGCGTTGGCACAAGACCACCATAATAAGCGTGCAACGTGTCAAGGGTGATCAGGTCCCTGCACTTCCATTCGTCAAAGGGGAACTCAAGCACCCGACAGATGAAAGCCTCATGCTTGTCAGTTATTCAGGGCTGAACGCTAACTGAAGAAAAGAAAAAGCAAACTGCATTAAACACTTAAACAAATAAATAAAGGAAAAAGCGAAAATGCAGATGGTACTAGACCTGAATCCTTGACAATACCCTAAGTATTGTCAAAACCATGAGGCATTGTCACCCACTTTTCCCGACAGCACACCTAGTTCGTCCCTTAGACAAAAAAGTATCTACCCTTCCAATTTCTGTTAGAATCGGGCATGTCTGACACCAGCCTAAATATCTTCTTCCTCACGGCAAAATGGTACATCTCCTTAGACAAGGAGATATGTTGGGGTCTATAGCACCAAAAGAACTCGTCCAGAGTAAGCTGCCAGTTCCCCCCACTAAGACGACCCTAAAGAATTTTAGCCCCTATAAATATCCTTCAAGCATTAGGGGCTATTTGGTTGACACATAGACCTAGGAAAATGGCCAATTGATGGTGTAATGCCGTCAATAGCAATCTCAATCCTACCTTGAACATGGCGTTATACATACCAACGTTCACGATCTTCCCAGAGTAGCACTTTTCAAACTTCCCGGGCAGACGGATTGGAATGTTACCAAGGATTTGGTAACGATCCCTTAAGTTATTAAAAATTTTGGTCGTCATCGTTGGCTTGAAATCATTGACGGTCCATATCGCAGGAAGGATGAAGAGATGGACATCTTAGCAGTTCACATCTTGCAATGAACTTTAAAATTAATAGGTATTATTATTTTAATGTAAATAATATGATGTATTGTTATTTTTTTACATAAATGATGAGTATAATTTGAAATGATTAACAAACCTTGATAGGCAAGAATGTATTGACCCATTATGATGAATTAACCAATTATTAGCCAAGTTGATTAATTAATCAGATTAACATACAATATGCATGGTAGCACAATAAGTAATATTGATACAACGATAGGTTGGTATTACATTTTGTGTGTACTTTGTGAAAGGAATGCCAAACCACAAGCATGATCATTTTGGTGTGCAAAATGTGAAACAAAAACAAATCTTTCTATCCAAAGTTAGAGGAATTTACATTAATTACATACTATCCAAATATTTATGATATATTTATCTCATTATAACTACTATATATAGATACAATTGCAAACTACTTTAGACACAGGATTCAAATTGAAAATTTTTATGCAACTGACAGAACAAATTTTGTGATATTTGTTTGAGATGCCGAGAAAATCTTCAATAAATCTACAAGAGATCTTGCTGAAAAATAAACTGAGGTACAACTTATTTAAATTATTGTAAAACTATTGATATTGGAGAAGAAATCCCACGTGATTTAAAAAAAAATTAGGAAAAAAATGGATTTTCTTACTTCATTTGAATGAATTCAATCTAAAGGATGGTTTTAAAAATTACATAGTTGCTAAGAGTTTTGATACACCTTTAGATGACAAAAAGGTATGGAAGAAAAAAAAAATATACATATATACACACACACACACACACACACACACACACACACACACATAATCCAATATGCTATATTAATACTTTTTGCTGCACTATTTCAAAATTAACAAAAATAAAAAATAAAAATATTTACAAAAAATTGTCACATCATTGAAATTTAATATATATGCAAATACTTACGAAAAATCTTAGCAACAAAGTCCAAACTTTGTAAGATCCAATCAAGAATCTCCTGGTGCCAATTCATTAGTGATTTACACAAATGATGTAACAAAAGGAAAAAAAAAGTGATGAAAGCTCAAAAATTGAACAAATATGAACGGACTAAACTTCAAACATTGAAGATGGAGAAACTGATGATGATAACAAGCGTCACCATACCGCAATAACAAAGCATTGAAGAAACCAAAAAAAAAAAAATTGTAATAAAGTTTTTTATTACATCACATAATAAAAATCAATAATATAGAATGAATTAATATGCTTTTATCAACTTTTATTATACAATATTACTCCAAAGTTGTTTTAATTATTGCTCATTACTTGAACAAAATAATTATAATAGATATATGTGTGTAATTTATAAATTTTACTTTTTATGATAAACTCATTACTAACAAAGTTTTAAAATAAATATCGATTGGAGGTTCCTTTCCACCTAAGCCGTCACCAAGATTGCTCTCAGACCTATCCTCACTGCCAAAGGAAGAAGAGGTAGCAGACGAAATCCTCATTTCACTTGAAATGTCAGGATCTTTTTGACCTGACGGTTGTGCTTCATCGTAGCCTGCTCCGTCACGGACAAACGATTGGTTACTCGATGCACTAGACATCTGTCACCTATACGTAACGGGAAACCCTAAGACAGACGAATCTAAAGATATTTGACGGACAAAAAAAAAAAAAGGTACTTACCGTTTGAAGATATGCAGCTAGAAAGTTGTGACGAGTGAGCCAGGGTGACGAATCGAGTATTCGACAAGGTGAACGAATGCGCTCTGATCGTATGATTTATGTGAAAGGTGAGAAATGAGGAAGGTAAAAGTAAGTTTATATAGGGGAACAACATGGAAGGCGAAGGGACGCCTTATTCTTGGCACACAACCATTAAATAGATGACACGTGTCCTATATGATTAATTACCCAATATTAATTACCATATGCCAGCATGTCGGACCAAGTCTATCTCAATGAAAAATAAAACCGTCACCCCATAAGTCTGTCTCCTGGGAGGTCACGAACTCATGGGGTGAGGGGGCAGCTAAAGAGGGTAAAATTCAGTATGGTGACGGATCTGAATTGAGTTGACGGGTATTAATGTTTATACCTGGAGTGGACGGATCCATAGAGAACGGAAACAGTGTAGACGGGTACTCATGTCATCACTTTATAAATGGAAATAACTTGCATCTCACGCATTGCTAGGGTATGTGGAATCCCAATGGAAATAGAATCCAAATATAAAGGGAATTCTGCAATAATCGCCCCATAAAAAGAAAGACCAATAAGGAAAAGACTTCTTATACAAATAAAGAATGTTGGTTTTACACTACTATAAAAACTCCAAAGGCTCTCACAAGAAAAGGTACGCATACTATTCCCTAACTCTGGCACTCTAAGGTTGTGAGCATCTTCTAACTTAACCTTTGGAGGGTCTTTGGCCGGTACCACACCGATACCCTTTTAAGGTATTTGTTGCTTTGTATTTTGTAGGTTGCACCGAGCACGAACGAGAGAACCTTATAGCTTACTGAGGATATTTTTCAGGCCGTGGTCATGATGAAAGGGCTGATGGACCGTTGTCTTCATCACGAGACAGCTTTGGGCCGTATAAGGGCTAAAGCTGTAGAGAGGGAGGATGAATTGGCTCAGCTCCATGCCTGGAAGGGGGTTCATGAGAAGAAATTGAACTTGTCAGAGCAAGCTCGTAGCGAACTGGAGAAGCAGACGGAGGTGCTGCGGAAGGTCCTTGAGGACAAAGAAGCTGAAATTACAGCCGTCAAGGACCAGCACCGTCAGGCTAAAGATGTTGCGGTTCGTGAATATCGTGATTCTGAAGCATATCTGATGGAGTTAGGGGGTATTTTTGCTGACGGTTTTGATGATTGTCTCCGTCAAATAAAGTCATCCCACTCAAACCTAGTCGTGTCAAATATTTCCATAGATGCCTAAGCCCAGACCTTCGTCCTCCCTGCCGCCTCAGAGAACACTGAAGATTTATTTGAAGAGCCTCATGATGCTGAAGGTGACGGAGCTTGTAATGAGGGTGATGATGGAATGACTACCCTGCAGGTTCAAGCCCAAGTTGAAGATACTCAAGTTGAAGTGAAGTCCAAGGATTCCTCCGTCCAATAGTTTTAATTTTTATTTTTTATTTGTAAAAGTTTATCTGTGTTCCGTCATGAACAATCTGCCCTTGTTGGCTTTTTATTTTATGTACTTAATTTCGTTTGAAGTTTGCTTAACAAAGTATTCGTTTATTTGGATCCGTCTTATTTAATGTATCTTTTTCTTTCGTCATGAACGATTTATATTTGAATAGTCCTAGACGGTGTTTTAGTCTATGAAATATAATTTGGATGTACTTTTGGAAGTTTCATCCTTATAGGACGGACTCGTTCAACTTTATAATCCTCTTAGGATTGATCCGTTTATTTTGTATGAACTTCGTGCTTTTTACACTTTTGTGGGGTATATCTATCCATTTTAAGGACTTCATAATAACTACACCCTTTTGGGATTTATCCGTCCTTTTTAAGGACTATTTTATTAGAACCCTCTTAGGACGTTCCCGTCCATTTGAGGACTATAATTTCACACCCTCTTGGGGTGCATCCGTCCACTTAAAGACATTTTTACATCCTCATGAGATGTTCCCGTCTATTCGAGGATTTTATAATTTCACACCCTTCTAGGGTGCATCCGTCCACTTTAAGGACATTTTTACATCCTCATGGGATGTTCCCGTCCATTTGAGGACTTTGTAATTTCACACCCTTTTGGGGTGCATCTATCCACTTAAGGACATTTTTTCATCCTCATAGGATGTTCCCATCCATTTGAGGACTTGTTATATTTATTTACTTCCTCGTGGACATTGTAATCAAAGTAGAAAACTGTCTGAATAGATTCTTCATGCATAAGTAGAAAACCTGCCTCTTGGGCTTTAAATAATATTGTAGCGAAAAATTTAAATGAACCTTAATGACTGTTGAATTAAAAACTAGGAAACAACTAGGAAAAAGTAGACTATGGAGCATTGCTCTATCTGTTTTCTATTCTACTGGTAGTATTTCTTGAGGTGCTCTGTGTTCCATGGGTGAAGCAATCTTTGTCCGTCCAAGGTCTCCAGGTGGTAGATGCCTTTTCTTACCCATAAGGTGACTCTATAAAGGCTTTCCCAATTTGGACCAAGCTTACCCTGAGTAGGATCTTTGGTATTGCCCATTACCTTTCTTAACACAAGGTCCCCAACCTTGAAGTCTATGTTTTTGATCTTGGAGTTATAGTACTTGGCCATGAGATCCTGATATCTTGCAGCCTTTGTTCAGCTGTTGCCCTGACTTCGTCTATTAGGTCGAGCTAGAGATGCATGGCCTCGTCGTTTTGTCCTTCGTCGTGGTTATTCACCCTATAACTGGTGAGTCCAATTTCTACTGGGATGACTGCTTCACTTCCATATGCCAACCGGAATGGTGTCTCGCCTGTAGGTGTCCTCACCGTCGTCCTGTATGCCTATAGTACGCTAGGAAGTTCCTCCGGCCATATACTTTTTGCCTACTCGAGTCGAGTTTTGATAATCTTTAGTAAGGATCGGTTCGTGACTTTAACTTGACCATTGGCTTGAGGGTGTGCAGGGGACAAATAATGGTTCTTGATTCCAAGTTTTGAGCAAAAGTTTCTGAAAGAGTTGTTGTCGAACTGCCTCCCGTTGTCCGAGACCAAAACTCTAAGTATGCCGTACCTGCAAATGATATTCTTCCATACAGAGTTATGCACGTTTGTTTCTGTGATCGTGGCTAGTGCTTCTACTTCTACCCATTTGGTGAAGTAGTCAATGCCGACAACTAGGAATTTTAACTGTTTGGCTGTAGTGGGGAAATGGCCCATTATATCCAAGCCCTATTGAGCGAATGGCTATGGGGCCGTCATTGGTGTGAGTTCCTCCGTTGGCTGCCTTATGGAATTTCCAAATCTCTGGCATTTGTCGCAAGTCTTGACGTATATTTGGGCGTCTTTTGCATGGTAGGCCAGTAGTATTCAGCTCGGATCAGCTTGTGAACTAACGACCGAGATCCCGAATGGTTCCTACAAACCCCTTCATGTACTTCTCTCATGACGTAATCTAATTCTTCGAAGCCCACGCACCTTAGGTACGGGCGCAAAAATCCTCTTTTCTATAAGACACCATTGATCAGGATGAATCGTGCTGCTTAGACCTTCAGCTTCCTAGCGACTTCTTTGGTGTCGGGCAGCCTGCCTTCCTTCAAGTAGGTGACTATTGGTGTGGTCTAGTTACTTTCAGAACCTATCTCCTGCATGTTGATGACATCAATAGTAGGTGAAGGTTGAACAAAGGAAAGTACCTTATCAGGGATGATCATGTGATCTACTGATGCGGCCTTTGCCAGATAATCGGCCTGTTCATTTTCTCTTCTCGGGATCTGTACGACCTTGGCATGCAAGTTGTTCACCTTCCTTTTCGCTTGTTCTAGGTACATCTTCATCCTTGTGCCCCCGCACTCGTATTCGCCGTTCACCTGATTGATGATGACCTGAGAATCACAGCGAATAACTGCGTTGGTGGCACCGGCAGCATTTGTAAGATCCAAACCGGCGATCAAAGCTTCATACTCTGCCTCATTATTTGTTGTAGGGAAATTGAGGCAGATCATACACTCTACCTCATCGCCTTCCAGAGATCGAAGTACGACACCCGCTCCGCCTGTTTGCTTATTGGATAAGCCGTCTGTATAGACATTCCATGGATGTTGCTTTTCTGCCCTCTGGTCCTCTAGACTAGTAAACTCTGCAATGAATTAGGCATCTATTTGTCCCTTCATGGCTGTACGAGGGCAGTACTGTATGTCAAACTCGCTTAACTCAATTGCCCACAGTGTCATCCTTCTGGCGGCTTTAGGATTGCTCAAGGCTTGTTTTAGTGGCTTATCCGTCAGGACGACTATTGTGTTAGCCTGAAAGTAAGGCTTGAGTCTGCGAGCGGCTCTGATCAAGGCAAAGGTGAGCTTTTCCATTGGTGAGTATCTTTCTTCTGCGCCACGGAATGCCCAGCTGGTATAGTATACGGGATTCTGAATTTTGTCTTCCTCCCAGATTAAGGCTGCGCTAACTGCAGCCGGTGACACAGCTAAGTATAAAAATAATTCTTCTTCTTCTTTAGTTGGGCTCAGTAGTGGTGGGGAAGAAAGATAGGCTTTCAGATCATTGAACGCCTGCTGACATTCGGCCGTCCACTTGAAGGATTTCTTTAACTTGTGGAAGAATGGTAGGCATTTATCCGTCGCTCTCGCTACGAATTTATTCAATGTAGCAACCTTGCCGTTGAGGCTTTGTCTTTCTTTCACATTTTTAGGGGGCGTCATCGCCAATACTACGCGGATCTTATTTGGGTTGGCTTCGATCCCCCGTTGGGACACCATGAACCCCAAAAACTTTCCTGCTATCACCCCAAATGCGCATTTGCTCGAATTGAGCTTCATGTTGTATGATCGAAGGGTGTCGAAAGTTTCTTTAAGGTCGTCCAAGTGGTCGTCCTCCTTTCTGCTTTTCACTAGCATATCGTCTACGTACACTTGGACATTCCTTCCAAGCTGTTTTGCAAACATCTTGTTCATAAGCCTCTAGTATGTCGCGCCGGCATTCTTAAGGCCAAACGACATCACCTTGTAACAAAAGAGGCCTTGACTTGTAACGAACGAGGCTTTTCCTGATCCGCCTCGTCCATCTTGATCTGGTTGTATCCAGAAAAGGCATCTATGAAACTTAGCAACTGATGTTGGGTTGTGGAATTGACTAGGGTGTCAATCCTTGGGAGAGGGTAGCTATCTTTGGGGCAAGCTTTATTCAGGTCCGTGAAATTCACACACATCCTCCATTTCCCATTAGCTTTCCTAACCATTACTACGTTTGCCAGCCAATCGGGGTAGTAGACTTCTCTAATAAAGTTTGCTTCCTGCAACTTGCGGACTTCCTCCGCTATAGTTTGGTCTTTCTCTTGCGCAAAAACATGCTTCTTTTGGCGAACTGGTGGAAAGGCGGGAGATACATTCAACCTGTGGACCCTGACGGAGGTGTCAATCCAGGCGTATCTTCATGGCTCCATGCAAAAACATCCCGGTTTGCCTTAAGAAATGTTTGGAGTGCTTGCAGGGTCGCTGGACTGGCAAGGGTGCCAATTCGGGTCATTCGCTCCGGCACGAAGTCACCTAAGGGTATTTCCTTAAGCTTTTCAACTGGTTCTTCCATCGTCAGTTGTTCTTCGATGCTTATTGTCCGCATCTGGTCATCCATTTCCATCATCGTCACGTAAGATTCTCGCGCGGAAACCTGGTCCCCACGTAGTTCCCCTATTCCGTGCTTAGTAGGGAATTTAACCATTAGATGGTAGGTCGAAGTTACGGCCGTCCATGAATTAAGAGTGGGACGTCCAATTATGACATTGTACACAGACGAGCAGTTGACCACGAGGAACGTGACGTCTTTTTTAGTTTGCCGAGGGTAATCACCAATCGTGACGGGTAGAGTAACCGCGCTGAGGGGGTATACCTTGGTTCCTCCGAACCCGTCAAGGGGAGCATTTGTTGGGACTAGCCGCTCTTTACCAATCATCATCTACTGGAAAGCCGGGTAGTAGAGGATATCAGCAGAGCTTCTGTTGTCGATCAGGATCCGGTGCATGTTGTAATCTCCCACTTGTATGCTAACGACGAGTACGTCATCATGCGGGTGGTGGAGACGCGTCGTTCTCCGAGAATCCGATGATAGGTGTTTCGGCCTGCTCTATCTTGGGAACGAAGCTTGTTAGCTGGATGTTCTGGACCGCTTTGAGGCAAGTCTTTCGAGCCCTTTTGGATGAGCCAGAGGTCGCTGTGCCCCCTACAATCATCCTTATATCCCCTATCGGTGGTATTGGACGCTTGTTTTCTTGTCGGGGAATTTGTTCCTGTGGTGGATCTATTCTTTCCTTGCTAACGAACCTTTGCAACTTTCCTTGCCTTATAAGGGCTTCTATTTGCTGCTTTAAGTCATAGCTTGCTGTGTCGTGGCCGTGGTCTCTATGAAAGCGGCAGTATTTGTCCTGGGGCCTTTTATTGGGGTCTCCTTTTAGTTTTCCTGGAAAAGTAAGGGCTCCTTCGTCTTTTATTTTCCGTCCTTGCTGTCTTTCGTCCCCTATCTTGATGTACATCGTCCTGCCTTTCTCTCTTCCTGGAAGGCTTTTCTTCTTGGGCCAGGAGTGCATTATCCGCGTTCATGTATTTGGTCGCCCTATAAAGCACATCGGACATGGTTTTTGGGTCATTCTTATATAATGAGAACAGAAACTTACCCTTCCTCAGTCCGTTCATGAATGCGGCTACAAGTATTTTGTCGTCTGCTTCATCGATGGAAAGTGCCTCTTTATTAAAACGGGCAATGTACGACCTCAGTGTCTCGTCCTCACATTGTTTGATATTCATTAAGCACGTAGTGGACCTCTTGGACCTATGCCCTCCGATAAATGCGAAGCAAATTGTGCACTTAATTCCTTGAAAGTACTGATAGATCCTAGTGTCAGCCTGCTAAACCAGACCCTTGCAAAACCTCTCAATGTCGTAGGGAAGGCTCGGCACATTATTTCGTCTGCTACTCCTTGTAGGTGCATCAGTGTCTTGAAAGTTTCCAGATGATCCAATGGGTCCTTAGATCCATCGTAGTTCTTGATCTGAGACATACGAAACTTCGGAGGGAGAGGGTACGAATTGACGAACACTGTGAATGGAGAATCCGTCCGATGGACCAGGTCATCCAGGTCGTTAGATACTCGTCCTTTGAGAGCGTTCATCATAAAATCCATGCGCTCCTTCATCATCTGCATCTCCGCAACTACACTAGACGGGAGTTGGTCTGCAGTTGATGGTCAGTTCATGTCCTGCCGTTTGGGCCTGCTTTGGGCGTTACTCCCTTCCGGCCCCTGCTGGTTTCTCCTTTCGGCGCTGTTGGCCTCCTGCTCTTCCTCCTAAGTGTTGAGTGTTGCGTCTTTCTGGCGCAATTGCTCTTCTAGGTCGTGGTTACGTTTTGTGAGGTGTTCTACCGCTGCTGCGAGGGTTTGAACTTGCCTCTCAAGAGCTGTGGTGTGCGTTTCTCCTTGATCGTTCATCGTGGTCGCCATCGAGCGTGTGAGTACCATGCAACTTTTTGTCCAGAAAGATCAAAGTAATGACTTTTCCTTGCGCTTCCCACAAACGGCGCCAACTGATGATGTTCAAAATATCCTCAGTAAGCTACAAGGTTCTCTCGTTCGCGCTCGGTGCAACCTACAAAACACAAAGCAACAAATACCTTAAAAGGGTACCGGTGTAGTACCAGCCAAAGACCCTCCGAAGGTTAAGTTAGAAGATGCTCACAACCCTAGAGTGCCAGAGTTGGGGAATAGTATGCGTACCTTTTCTTGTAAGAGCCTTTGGGGTTTTTATAGTAGTGTAGAACCGACCTTCTTTACTTGTATAAGAAGTCTTTTCCTTATTGGTCTTTCTTTTTATTGGGCGATTATTGCGGAATTCCCTTTATATTTGGATTCTAATTCCATTGGGATTCTACATACCCTAGCAATGCGTGAGGTATAAGTTATTTCCATTTATAAAGTGATGACACGCGTACCCGTCTACACCGTTCCTGTTCTCTATGGATCCGTCCACTCCAGGTATAAACATTAATACCCGTCAACTCAATTCAGATCTGTCACCATACTGAATTTTACCTTCTTCAGTAATTATTAATCCTCGCACTACGATATTGTACCGGTGTAATAATTATTTACAGAATAATGTCTTATGGTGTATCTAATACAACCATATCATTTCTAAATGTATTTTATAGTTGTCCTACAACAAATTCTGACATTTTTCTTCTAGAACAATCTACCTTTAAAAGAGCCCTACTCCTCCTTTATGTATGCACTGACTTAAAGAAGTCATTGGAATTTCATTCCTTTAAGAAAATGAGCCCTAGATCTTATTATCCTCTAAATAGAATTCATAGATTGAGAATATAATAAAATAATGGTTCTAAAAGCCCATCTTTCTCCAATATTGAATATTATTTAGATTAATAAGATCTAGACATAAGTGCCAAAACATACAATTACAAAGGATGGAAACTTTCTCGTTAAAAAGTAAAACATGTAAATTTACATCTAGAAGACAATCATAGACAATGCTTAGCTTTACCAAAATAGAAACACTTCCTTTTGGTTATACTTCTTAGTCTAATTTCCTTTTGGCAACTACTAGGGCATTTAGCATGTCCAACTATTTGATATTATAATTCCTCTTTTTACCACCCTTACCTTTCAGTTCAGGCTAAGAATTTGAATTAAATCATATTGATCCTAGCCTTAACTTTTAAGATGTCTTCCGTTGTGTAAAACTCATTCATCAATTCAGTTAATATATATATATATATATATATATATATATATATTATTTTCAAAACAATCTAAATTGATCAAATGTTTCTAACAAGAACTTATGGATCATATCTATATGAGATTAACATTTAATCTCTACATCCAAGAATTCCAATTCATTTTAAAAATAAAATATTTTTATAAAATGACATAGAACTGGAACTCCTTAAACCTTTCTTAGCACTCAATATGATTCATACCAAACATTTCATTTAGACTTAATATAAAGTCTAAGTCTAGTACTAACTTTTGCATCTCAAACAGTAGCACAATTGAGATAAAAGCCAATGTAACATATTAGCATTTCAATGGAGACTATGATCATATCATAAGCTATCTTTCATTAATGCATCATGCGTAGGAAATTAAGACAATGTTGAATCGAAACATATTTATGTAATTTAGCTCCTTTAAGCACTATGTCCAAAATTATTTCTTACTTAATGTGATTCAATTAAAATAGTAGCTAGAGAACAAAATTTATAACAACTTTATTTTGAGATTATGAACATAATTACAGGGATATTATATTTTGCATCCATAACCATATAATATGGAACCCGAAAACCATACTATTCTAGGTGCAACGACAACCTAATCTCTCAATTAATATTCCTCAGCATAGAGTGAATACCAACCACTATGATCAGACAAGAAATATTCTCATTATTAATGCTATCATGGTAACTCTTACCAAACAAAAATAATTTGCTGCTCTTCCTTTAGCTCCTAAGTAATAATAGCAAGAACTCAGCATAGAGGATACTATCAAACTTAATCTAGTGTACACCATTACCTAGACCCATGTGTAGCCACACAACTCTACCCTTGTAAGATTTAATCCTATAGTACCTTGATGCAAAACACCCTCCGCATGGAACACAATACTCGAGGCTAAGACAAGGTGCTTGCCCACATCACTATAAACCGGGAAATTCAATCTTGTAGTACTATGAAATAAACACCATCCGCATGGAATGCAAGGCTCGAGGCCAAGACAAGATGTTTACCCCACACCACTATGAACTGACAATGGAGGACATCAGATCCAACCCTTGTATCTCTCTCCCAGTAGAAATTGTAAAACAAGTGGATTGTCCTGAAACCATTGTGATCTTATCACAATTTTAACCCTACACATCAAATGTGTTTAATTGTTTAAATTCGATGTGATGTTACTAAGTCACATCACAATAGCGTAACGAACATTCATGCAATCACAAAGAAGTTTAATCATGTAATCCATGAAGTAAATACCCTCCGCTTGGAATGCAAAACTCAAAGTCAAGATAAGGTATCTATTCACATTACAATAAACTTAACAAAAAGAGTTATTTCAACACTCTCACTCGTTATTTGGATTTTTCTTAAATAATTGTAATCCCATCACAACTAATAACCTTGCACTTGATAAAGTCTCTAATCTCATTAGAATCACGAACTAAAATGGAAATCCTAAACTATTTAGGATTCCTTAAATACTAATGAATCAAAAATTAGTTATATAGAACTCTATCCTTAATTTAATAGATAAAGTATTCTAATCTCATTAGAAACTATATAACTTTAATTAGAATTTTAATCTCATTAAAACCTCTAATTAAAATAAATTAATGACTTTTAATCATAAAACAATTTAGGACTACGAGTTCTATTTAACTAACATCTTTGATCTCATTAGGTCTTTTAGTTAGATAATGATTAATAAATGTCCTTAACTTTTAAGGACTATAAAATTAATCATATAGCTTTGCTTTTTATCAAAATTTTAACATTTAGTCAAAAACAAGTGAAAATTTAAAATTCAGTGCCTTCGATCGATCAAACCTTTTCTCGATTGATCGAAAAAAAAAATGAATAAATTCTTCACAAAGCTTTTGCCTCGTTCGATTGATTCTCGATTCCTGTCCGATAGATCAAAATTAACATTCAATCAGTCGAAAGGAATTCTTGATCAATCGAGACAATGAAGAATTTCATCATAGAGCTTCTGCCTGACTCGATTGGTTGAAAGGAATTCTCGATTGATCGAGACTTGCATAATTGAATTTTTTTAGAATTTTCTAGCAACTGTTTTTGATATCTTCATTGCTTTCTTCCATCAAAAACACATTTGATTTTGTCAACAAAGATTTACAAATCAAACATAAGGGTTTTCAATATCAAGATCAAGAACCATAATAATGCTAGAAACTTTGTAATCTCATATTAGGAATAATATTCATTAAAGGATTTTAACAGGAAACCAAAATACTTTAATTCTAGCATTAATATAAAGTTTGATCATAAATATATATCACTAGACTAGCATCTGTACATGTTCATCATTCAAGAATGAAAGCTATTCATTCATACATGTACGTCTAGCAAAATCAAAAGCAACCGGCAATGTTCATTATAAAGCTTTAACAAACATATAAACAAAAGCATGTTAACGGCAGATTGAATATGCCACTTGGGACCACGATATACATTTGTAAAACAACATATCATGCCAAGATATACGTTAACGGCAACACTAATTATTGAATAAAAACAATAACTATGCCAAGTATATACAACCGGTGCAAAATGAAGTGCACGCACATGACGGTTATGTTAGGATATGTGCCCTTAAATCCTATTGTATGATACTATGTATGATATTATGTATGACATTATTTGAGAAATGATGTATGACTTAATATTATGTTTAATAAAGTTGTTTTATTCTAATCTAAAATAATGGTAACATGAATATTCGGACATTATCAAATAGTCCATGAGATGCATAGTATGTGATTTATGTGATTTAGTCACAGAAGATATAGATCACAAGTTCTTTGTAAACTCAGAATTTTGGTTCGTAGTCGGTGATGAAATTGGGCATTTCATCTGCGAAGACTATAACATATTAACTACGATGATTTGTCTTGATCATGGAAGTGGTGACTTCTAGTTAATATGTTGATATGTTTTAAGAGTTAAGACATATTGAACTGGACCGCTGTGAGATTTATTATTCTCCTAACGACTGTCAATTGAACAATAAATCTCACGACTTGTATTCACATGAACTCTTAATCCTGAGAGAATAATGGACCTGATCATGAAATGTAGGTTGCTTTGATATATCAGGAGTGAGATCTAAAGTAACGGTCAAAACCTCAATATGTTGGGCAGCCACATTTAGTGTTGATGGAACATATATTCTTAAGATGGAATTCATAGTCTCTTAACGGAGATATAAAATATTCCCTTGAGATAAGTTTAATGGGTACAGTTATTCAGAGAGTTAGGCCTAACCACTTTAGTAAGACTAAAGTATATATTTATGAAATTGGATTTCATAAATATATGATGAATAACTCATAAGGATTAAACCGGGTACTCAAGGATTAAGATGTAGTAATTTACAAAGTGGAAGTCTATATTCATGACTTTGTATTACTACGAATATTTTATGAAGGGGTTGCATGTATAATAAAGTCTTGGGATATAATTTATTAATGAGGCCTAGAGTGCAATTATATTTATATAGTGGTATTAAATATAATTAATGGTAACTTTGGACTTGTCAAGAGTTGACAGAAAAGCCCAAGGCCCATTGGAGCTAGTGTCTTATTTGTTCTCTTTTGGTCCCACTCCAAGCCACACACTAAAGCCCAATTGGGAAGGCCCAAAAGGCTAGCCCAATTAGATAATCAGTTATGTGGAGAGAAACATACAGAATTTTATATAGAATAAAATGGTTTGTATGTTTTATCAAAATTATGGTAATGAAAATAAGGAAGAGAGACACTCTTTCATATTCTCTCTAGAAACATAGAACTGATTGAGAGACCACACATCTTGGGCATCGAGTGGAATTGGAGTGAAGATTGAAAGTATTCCCGAGTACTTCTTCATTCGGTTTTGAAATTCACCGCATCAAGGTACACTCTCTTGTTCTTATATTCTGAAACTTACATAGTGAATGTTATCAATTGCGAATGAAGTAGATCCGTTTATTTTCCGCTGCGTATGTTTTGTATTCGATACAAACAATGATTATTTCCCAACAGGTTATACCAGTTACATTCATATTTTTAAACCTTAAGCCATAGCATTAACTATTGAAACGACCATTGCCTTTAGGAATCATGTTAGACCCATAATTAAAACAAATATCAAGCCAATGGTTTCTGAATCTATAATCAATATATCACATATATTAATCATGTCATCTAGTTTTAACGAACAATGGTTCTAGAACAAAATTATGTAGAAACTTTACTGCAGAAAATTAAATAACCAAGAAAACTATTTTCTTTGATTCTAAAAACTCAAGCACATGTTATACACACATGATATTGAAGACCACTCTGATCCCAATTCTTGGAAAATCTAGTTTTATTTCTTATACAAAACACACAACGGAAGCAACAAACACGAATCTACTTCATTCATGAGAGATAACATGTAACCTTGAATTCTAGAATAAAGAATAGAAAGTGTACCTTGGTGCGGTGAAATTCAAAAAAAAATATTAGAAGCACTTGGGAACACTTTTAATCTTCACTTCAATTCCACTTAATGTCCAAGAAGTGTGGTCTCTCAATCAATTTCCAAGGAGAGAATAAAAAAGTGTCCAACACTCATATACAAACCATTTCCTTCATAATCTCTTTTTTCATAAATGAAAATCAGAGTTAAAAATCTGTTTTTCATAAATCTCGATAGATATCTTATCTATGGAGCAACTGTCGAGCATCGGGCTGAAACAACTTTTTAAACCTCGATAGATACTAGCTTTCGAGCTTTAAAATTCAGCACTTCTTCACTTAATTCATCGACAGACTTGCATGGCTTTAACACTTGAACTTGAAACCTTGTTCTTTGAAGCATTAAACACATTCTAGATCTACTCGATTACAAGTAAAGAGCGTTTTGTCAAAAGATTAGCCAATTCTATATTGACATATGTTCCTAACATGATTCACAAATATCCTAACAATCTCCCCCTTTTGCAATCCGTGACAAAACCACAACAAACAATTGAACATATGAGAGAAGTCATAAATCACTCAACTCATACTTACTTATTGAATATAATAAAATCTATCTTAACACAAACTTTTAAAAAACTTTGCAAAAAGAGAGTTCATGGTAACGAAGACTTTGACAACCTGTATTTCTAAAACACTTTAAACAAAACTCATCACGGCATCTTAGTGTGAAACAAAAATTAAAAGATTGCATACAAGTAATATAAAGCATGTGCACAAAGAGGGAAAAGAAACAACACATGTAAAGATAGGTGAAAGAACTGTAATAACAACCTCATCATATATATATATATATATATATATATATATATAATATAGTAAGTATAAGATTTGCTATCACAAAGTAAGAAAAATGTACATCTAAAAGAAGAAAAGAAAAGAAAAGAAAAACATAAGTCCTCACTACATCCCTCAAAAAGAAAAACACTCCCCTTAATAAAAATCACCTATGCTAACTTTCCCCCTATGTACATAACTACTCTCATACCCAAAACTACTCTCCCTTTTTATCACGAATGACAAAGGGCAAGTGACTCAAGCAGTCATCTCATCGTCACTAGAGGAGCTAGCATCCTCATCCTTATCATCATCATCATCATCAGAGTCACCATCGTCGTCCTCGTCCTCGTCCTCATAAGCCTCTGGAGAAGGAGAGGGAGATTCTACGAAGCCACCAAGGCGAGCCTGCCATCGAGAAATACGGCCGACATGGGTGTTCACTTGACATAACTCATCACTGAGAGTGTCAAGGCGAGCATTCATGCGCTGAAGCTGCGCCATGATCGCATTAAGAGTCATTCCACCCACAGAAGAAGAAGGAGCGAATGTGGATGGAGCTGAAGAAGTCGAAGGAGCTGCCTTCTCGATCTGTGTCCGCCTCGAGCAAAGCTGGGCATCACTCTGTCTAACGGTAGTAGCGTCAATGGCACCCATAATGAAGAAGTGATCAGACTCAGGATAGGGGATGGAAAAATGGCGAATGACTTGCGTGATAGCCGAAGGAAAAATGAGCTTATTACGGTTCATCGTATCCCTATAAACATCTATGAGGGATAGGATGAAGTGAAAAAGGGAAGTCGATAGAAATGTCCTTTAAGAGGGATAACAAAAATGGAGCACAAGGCTTTGTGATAGAGTTATAGTGAAACAATGGATGAAAAACGAATGTCATCACCATGTTAAGGAATCTTGAACTTTTAGCAAAGGTTGAGCATCGGGTGTTTTGACGATCACCCCAAGAAGATGGTGTCTCACAGAATAGAGACATGAGTTCGTCTTTGGTCACAGTCCTAAGACGATCACAGCTGGGGTAGTTAGGATGCACTACCTTCAGCATGTGTAGCACCTCGGATATAAGATCTGGAGTGACTACAATGCCCATACCCCCAGCGCGAGTAACAAACTGGGTTATAGAATAGTCAAAACCATGCATGTTGGAGTAAAATTCTTATATGATCACGAAAGGGCACATGACCAGGACGCCACACAGTAACTCCCAACCCCTACTGTAGATGACAGTGGGAAGGTCAATATCGAAAAAATCCGAAAGGATGACTTGGCGTTCCGAATGAATACCTCGTCGAGAAAAGTTCTCCGAAAAGTCCTTACTGGCTTTATTATCACGAAACCTAATGTGAGAAGGAGTAGAATTAGAAGAAGATGCCCCGAAACGAAGAGGGTTTCGGGACGGAGCAGATTTACGCATAGGTGCCATAGAGCAAGCTAACGCGTAGAGAGAGAGAGAGAGACGGAAAAGCACCAACACAGATCAATATAAGAATATAATGAAATGAAGGTACGTATGCATGAAAAATGCATGAGCATGTGATATGCAATAGTAAAAACATCATGCGCTTAGCCCAATCCAATCCTACCAGCACACATGAATACAAGATATATAGCACACATCTATAATGCATGAAACAATGTTATAATGTAGATGTGATGCAATGCATGAACAATTAGGATCATTTAAACAAAACTCATCCCAAAACTTTAGCAAAAACCTTAATAATTTTGACAAAAACCCAAAAATTTTCAAAAACCCCAAAAGTTAGGTCAAAAGATATGAAATGCATGATTAATGAGTGAGAAAGCATCATACCAAATAAAGAAAATGATCTTGAGACCGAAGATTGAGTGGGGAAGAGGTTTGAAGTGATTGAGAGGTGTTTGGGTAGGTAAGGAGACAAAAGGAGTCGAAAAAAATGAGAAAGAATTTGCGCTGGCCCTTTATATAGAAATCCATAATTCTCGACAGATCAAAAGGTGTCGAGAGGTATCAAGATTAAAAACTTCGACAGATACAGCTGTCGAGGAGCTAATGAAAGGTGTCCATAGCAAAAGAGGCTCGATGGATCGAGAAGCTATCAAGTAACTATCGAGGAGACAGAAACTTTATCAATGGATCGAGAAGCTGTCCAGAAGCTATCGAGAATGCGATAAAAAGAAGCTGAAGAGCTCGATAGATAGCCTAGCTATCAAAAAGTATCCAGTAGCTGTCAAGATTACTTAAAAACAGTTTTTCAAGAAGAGAAACTGTTTTTAATCTCTCAAACAAGGATGTCTATCAAGAAGATCACGAAGAGAAAGATGAAAACCCAATGGCGTATAAACGATGAGATCCTATGAGATAGATGTCCTTGTCAGTTCATCAATACGATGAAGATCACGAAGCTCTTTGGTCACAAAACCCAATAGCGTACAAACACAGCAGCTTCTTCAAGAGAAAGATGAATTAGGGTAAATTCTGTCTCCGGTCACAATTTGCATGAACAATACTTTGCTTCACACTCGCACAACTGTTACGACCTTTGACGGCCTTTAAAATAATCTTTATATATGTTTAGAGTTGTGAGAAAAGAAAACATAAACATGTACTCACGGATTGGAATGAAAAGAAGAGTTGAAAATCTGTTTTTCATAAATCTTGATAGATACCCTATCTATCGAGTAGCTGTCGAGTTTCGGGCTGAAACAGCTTTTTAAACCTCAATAGATACTAGCTATCGAGCATTAAACACATCCTAGATCTACCCAATTACAAGTAAAGTGCATTTTGTCAAAGAATTAGCCAATTCTATATTGACATATGTTCCTAACATGATTCACATATATCCTAACTAACCAATTTCATAGGATCTCATTCAATGCATTTTATCTTTACTATTGTCTTCATATTATTTAAAGATAAATCCTCCTACGCAAATTGTTTTGCATGTATTTTTGGTATTTCTTGTATAGGATCATGTTTTTTACCAATCCTATCATTGAATTTTTTTAAAGAAAATATTAAGTTAATGGCATTTTGTGAGATAGTAAATGCTATTTATTAGACTTTTTGTTATTATAAATTTTAGAAATATGCACTTGTCAATTATTTCAACAACATTAGGGATCTCGAGATTTATATATATTTATGTTGCACTGGTCGATGACAGAGAATATGTCTGCATAAATTGCATAGAACATTATTAATAGACAAAAGCATATTGAATTGAAATTGGGGGAAAATGGAGACATGATTTCATGAGAATGAGATTTTCTAGAAGCATCATTTATACGTGGGGGAGGGAGAAGAGAGTTTGTAAGAGGGTAAGAGTTTTTGCTTTGATTTACATGTGGGAAAGGTCAAACTTTGGTCATAATATGTAAGGTAATAACTGGAATTGAGTTTTTCATAAGGTTTGGTTACTTTTAAAAGATAGTCCATTTTGTAGTGAATAACTTTTGTTCTAATTGGTCTAATTGTCAAGAATAACTCATATTTGATATAATAGTAAAAAAGAAGTTATTATAATCTATTGGGTAACAATAAAGAATACTGAATAAAAAGAGGTTAAAAAAATGCTAAATTTATATAATAGTAAAAATAAGTTACTATGATCTATTGGGTAACAGTAAAAAAAACTTAATGAAAAGAGGTAAAAAATGTTAAATGCAACATTAGAGTGCCACGTGACAAGACCTCATGCACTCTCACATAAAGTCTCTGCTTTTATATATATATATATATATATATATATATATATTGATTTGGTAGTTGAAGAAGATGGAATAACTTAAAATGGTTTTATTGATATGGGAACATAATCACCGCATGAGGAGAGGATCTGGGGAAGCTTAGCAACTTTTGAGCCACTTGTAGAAATGCATGTAGCATACACCTTTGATTTTGCATAACCCGAGGTTTAGTGATAATCATCTTCTCCAACACATTTGCATTCTTAAGTAGAAATTGTACCACTAAAACAAATACTTCCTTTATGTTGACCAAGTTTTCTCCGAAACCAAAAATCTTGACAGTCTTGAGGCATAGCAACAAAAACTTGAAATAAATCTCCTTTGATTTCCAATGGCTCACGTCATCATAGTTGTAATAACTGAGGTAGTGTTTTTCTAGAATCTGCAGAATGAAAGTGCATTAGCCCATTTTGAAGTTCAATTTTAGATTATGATATTTTGTCATGTTGTTATAGAGTTGACCTACAACAAGGAAACAAAGCCAAATCAGACTTGGAATTCTTGAGTCAGCTTTGAACAACATGGGTTTTAAGGATTTGTGATACATTTAGTACATTGTATGGAGAGTAAGATAAAAATGACAATCTTTATTATTGGAAAAAAAGATGTTGTAAGGGAACAACTAAACTTATTCATGTTTGAATGTAACATTGGAATAAAACTCAAAATCTATATTTATTAAATATCTTACTTATATAATTATATTTCCTAAATAATAATATAATTTAAATTTGGGAAGAGATTAAAAAAAAGATTTATTTTTTATATATTTTAAATTTTATAATTATTATGTGCATGTGGAAAGTTTTAATATTTGGAAATATAATAATTTTATAAATTATTATATCTACTAAGTAACAGTTATTATAGTCCTTTAGAGAGGAATGATTATTCCTCAAATTTTTTTTTTTGGATAAAAAACTATTGCTCAATTAGGAATACTTATTTCTAAGAAATAGTAATGATTATAGTGTTTCTAATAGGGAAAAGAAATAGTAAATTTGAAGATGCAACAAAGGGGAAACACTAATTCATGAACAGTATTCTGCTTCTTTAGGGGGTAGTTGGGGCTATTTGATTTTGGGGAGGGGGGGGGGGGGGGGCGAGCTGGTATATGGTGTACCCGGCATATATATATGCCGGGTATGCCGGGTACAACATATAATTTTCATGCGCCGGGGGGGGGGGGGGGGGGGGGGGGGTTGGGTGTGGTTTAAAGGGTGCCAAATCAATATGTGTTTAACAGCTTTCAAATTGCTAAAAAATTTAGAGATAAACCTTCTAGGCATCACATCAAGAAGAAAATTGAAGAATGTTGTATCACACAAACTTCAAACTAAATAACGCAAACTAAAAATAATAATAAAACCTAATGGACTGTTAGTACTTAAGAATAGCCCAAGTCCCAAAAACAAAAAACTCACATAATTTCCTTTGACACTTAAAAATAAATAAATTAAATTAAAGTGAAATTGACTTCTTATTGCATGCCTAGGCCATGAGTTATGGATAATAACTTTTGCATTGAATGACCTTTTATTCAAACA
Source organism: Lithocarpus polystachyus (assembly GCA_033629205.1). NCBI lineage: Eukaryota > Viridiplantae > Streptophyta > Magnoliopsida > Fagales > Fagaceae > Lithocarpus > Lithocarpus polystachyus. The sequence continues at coordinate 89,041,634 of CM066166.1, forward strand.
AAATTTGGCAATAAATGACCTCTCTTATTCAGACGAATCGATTTTCAAAAATCTGTCATTGCTATAATTGTTGTAAATGAGGAGAAAGTACACCATGTTTCAGTAATACCAACTCAGCATCTGTTTTAGTATTTCTTACTTAATAAATGAGTGACACTTGTTTCAAAAAAATCACATCAGACTATTTCAGTAAATGATAATGACACTGACAACTATCGGGATAATAAATTAATTATTTATTAGAATAGTTTGATGTGGTTTTTTGAAACAGATGTCACTTATTTATTAGGTAGGAAATACCAAAACAAATACTGAGTTTGTATTACCAAAACATAGTATACTTTCTCCTAAATAAGAAGGTTTTGAATAAATGATCCACAAACGACCACTTCAAGAAAGTCGGTAATCAACAATAACTCTTTACATCAAGAAATTAAAGGGGGCTAAGCTCCTTAAGGGAATCATTTCGACACTATTAATAGTTAGACACATTGATCTAAAGAAAAAGATAATGATTAGAGTAATCATTTATCAAATTAAATTCCTTTTGATATGACCTTCAGGAAATTGGTCTAAGAAAAACATACCTTAAACCCTAAGTTATGGTGTGATATGTCTATAACCAATGTCTCCACATAAGGCAAACTTTGAAGCAGGCTTGCAATGCCAGGGAGGTCCCATTTCTTCATGCTTGTTTTCACCGTTACATATTTACACTTTAACAGTGGAGAAGGCACATGCTTCACTGACATTAGAGATAGAACCTAGGTCCATCAAAACAAGAAGCAAAACTCAATATGGTAAAGTGATTTTAAGGACAAATAACACACCCATTTGCCCTAGGTGAAATACATGTTTTACAAAACACTAATTTACATAAATTTGAATATATCTCATATGCAGATAACCGGGAAAAAAAAATTGTTAAACAAATGTCCTAACACCAATGGTTAAAGTACATTTAATGCTTCATTAAATAATATTTTTATATACTTTTCAAAAAATAGTCCAACTATGCATATATATTCAAAAAAGCACACACAATCACAATAAAATTGTATGTTTAAGCCAATATATTATTAAAAAGTGTATTTTATTTTTTAGAAAAATATGTATTATAGTTCATAATTGAGCATTTATTAATCCTTATCTTGGGAACTCGCTAAAAAGACCTTAGTAACGTTGCATATTATCATGAATAATTATTTCGCACAAAAAAGTGTCTCACAGCTTATCATGCAGCTAAAAGCAGGTGTCTATAACTCAGTAGTTCATGAAATTGGACCAATAATATTACGTCCTTAAATTAATCATTAACTACAACAAGGATTAATATCAAAATGCTCAAGGGAAAAAACTCATCTCACAATGTAGTAACATCTTTTACCAATACTCTTATAAATCACAAAATGATTTTTCCATTTGGTAATAATATAACTTGGTTGGATATGGTCTTCTTATAATATGATTTTTCCAATAATATTAAGTCTTTAATTAGTGATTGACTAAAAAATTATTAAAATCCCATTTTTTTAAGCCAATGAGCTCTAACTTAACTAACACCTCCTCCCCATTTGTGTTAGATGAAGAGTGAGATCATTAGTTAATACCCATTGTCTGCATGTGTAAATTACTCGTATATATATATATATATATATATATATATATATTAAAATGAATTCTTTAAAGTAAAATTAAATTACAATACTTCTCACTAAGACTAGGTTTGGATGAGGTTTTTTTTTTTTTTTATTAAAAAAAAGTTGTGTAAAATTAAGCACTATTGGTACCTATGAAGTCTAAAAAAGTTGTTACTTGTGAGACTAAAGGTCGGCTTTTAAGTTAAAAATATACATACCCTAAATCTACAAATCAACCTGAAAGTGACAAATGTCAAGTTCAAGTGTGTATACTAATGCGAAAAAGAACACTAGATGTTGTGCATTGGGATTAGCCAAAAAATGAGAGTAGCAACCCAAAAAAAAAAAAAAAAAAAAAAAAAACTTTTTTTTATAAGAAAAAGGTTTAATGCACAAATACCAACAATAAAAAGCTTAAATCTTGATACATTATAATGTCTCTGCGAATGGAAATCAACATTAGCAATCAATAGTAGAAGCTGTGCATTATTATATGCAGGGATTAGCCAAACGAAAGAACACTAGATGCTGCGCACTATTTCACAGCTACAATATTGATAGATTCATGTCTATGCAAATGGGGATCAACATAGCAATCAATAAAAGCATGAAGTATTGCATAGAACAAAGAACACAAAGAACCAAAAAATTAGGCTATCAAGAAAAAGATAAAAAACAAACCATGAGACACCATTTGCCAACAAAAAGTTCCTTCACATGATGCAGACTCTCAAGAAGTTCTCTCACGGCTTCTTGATACTCATTACAAGCACTCTCCTCTTCAACCTTAAGCACTGCCATGCTGAAATCAAGCTTAGCCTTTACTAACGACGACACATCCTTTATCCGACACTTCTTCATACAAAAAGTTCCCAGAATTTCCAATGACTCAATCTTTGGAGCCACAATTTCCAATTCAAACACAGGATCATCAATTTTCCCAGCTGCAGTAAGCATATAATGGTTGTTTATCACCAATTTTTTCAGACTTTCCGACACTATATCCAACCGATTAAGCCTACAACAATTATTCAATTCCAAGTATTCAAGTCTAGGACTACCCATCACCACTTTCCTTATATCATCTCCACACAGCGCGGTGTACCCAATACACAAGCGCTTGAGTGAACTCAAATGTACCTTCCCAATAGGCTTAATATTGCAGAAACTAATATCCAATTCAGAAACAAACTCATTGGTGTAGAGATGCTGAGGCAATAGGTACGTCTCAAAATTAAAAACATGAGCATATGTTAAACGTAAACTGAGCTGTTCTACCATGGCATTTGTGGCTAAACGAACCCAAAGATCGAGTCGAGGCTTCAGGTCTGGCTTGTAATTAAATCGAAGATAAAACTTTGTGAGCTTGGGAGCCTTGTGTAGGAGCAAGGTGTTGTCTACTGCAGTGCCAAAATGGTCTGTGTTTTCGTAATCATCGCTGAAACTCAGAGAAGGAACTAAGGTCCAAACGTAGGACCATCTTTTGGATAGAACACCAGTTTTGATAGCGTCTTTGGTGGGCAACGAAGAGAGGATGTTGAGGAGGATCGAGTTTGGCAAGGCGCTGATTTGATCTTGTGTGATTATTGGTGCACGCTTGCGGCGCTTACAGCATACAACGTAACAGTCACTATCTTCACCTTCTTCTTTTTCTTCATAGATGGTGATTCTCTCTGCAGGTCTGGAAGCATGAGTGGAATGGTCGGAGGAATTAAGGATGCTGTCTTCACTGGAAGTACTTGTACTTGAGCTTGTTTCGGTTTCACCATAGTTAGAACCATGGCTTTCTTCCTCCATTCTCAACTCATTATCTGCTAGCTATTGATCCGACTTCTTCTTTCTATTTTGTGATTGGAAATGTTTTTAGGTAGGTTCGGTTTAAGGTTGAGTTTTTTTTGGGTAATCAATCAGCGTTTTTGGTGGAATCAGATGTAAAGATTGAGTTTTTTTCCGTTAATCATTCAGCTTTTTTGGGTCAAACTAACGGACCAAATCAACACTAATTAAGAACATATTAATAGGTCTTATCAAAATAAAATTAAAAAAAAAAACATATTAATAGGGAGCAATGCTATATGAACACAATAAATTTTATAACAATTAGAGTTGGTAAATTTTTACTGGTTTTATAAGTCCACTACTAATATCATCTTTTTTTACTTACTATTTGTTGAAAATTTCAACAAAGCATCAAATTTTTTTAATAAGTTCCTAATCCAAGCTAATTCTTGCAATGTTGCAGAGGCTAGCCTTTGAACTTGTAATAAGCTTGGATTTCTAATTTCAAGGGTTGAGGAGTAAAAGAGTACCAAAAAAAAAGAAAAAACCATAAAACATAGCACACGTCTTTTTTAAAGTTGTTATTGTTAAATCAAATCTTACCATAAGAGTGAGTTTAGAAGAGGTCAAGAAAATTGGGTTTAGTGGGATTTGGTCCAATTGACCAATCTTATCAACTGGATCTGATTTCGAGGCCAAAGATTATAGGCCCATTCATAATTTCATACGAAAAATGAAGGTGTTTTATCATTATTTATTGAATAAATTATATTTATTTGAAAACAAGTCAACAAACTGCGGGGATAGCTCAGTTGGGAGAGCGTCAGACTGAAGATCTGAAGGTCGCGTGTTCGATCCACGCTCACCGCATTTTAATTAGTATTTTTTAAAAAAATTATTTTTGTAACTCTTTCTCCACTCTCTTTACTCTCTGTCTCAGACATATCAGCTGTCTTACTTTGGTAAAGCTTATAATTTTGAAACTAAAAAGGTATTAACTATTAACTCGGTACCAAGTGTGGAGGAAAGGACAACCTTTTTAGATCTCAAATAAAGTGAATCTAACGTGGGTAAAATCCTAATCTCCATATTAATATCACAGAAAGTGATGGAACTCCCTATCCAATGTAACTAGCATCAAGATTCAATTCAAGTATGCTTTTTGTTCTCTCTTGGGACCTATATTTGTTATAACTAGTGGATATTCCGCACGATGCATTTTGATAAACTTAGTAAGAAATTATTTATGATCCATTGATTTCATGAATATTATTATTATTATTATTCATAATTAATCTATGAAGTTTTCTAGTAAAACAAAATTCAAACTAAATAAATTGGGAAAAAATTCCTCTAATTCATGCAACCAACAAATGTCACGATATTACTTTTACATTGTCTACATTTCTTATGCCACTAATGTCTCTGTCTCTACTATGTCCGTATCTATAAATTTTATGTCAGTGAAAGTAGCTTTTCTTTAGTTTCAAAATTGATATAAGATAAAATTAAGGCCCATTAATATTTTAATTGAAGAAAAAATTGATTTTCTAAGACCTTAATTATAATAGGGTGAAAATTGAAAGAATGATATCTTAATCAATTAGCTATAAAAATTGCTAGAATTTCATGATACAACAATGGAAACAATAATGCCATAGTGACGCAATAATATCAAAATTTAACCTCCAAATTTTAATTGAACTAAAAACAGCCAAAACACCAAATATACTATAAATCCTTGCCTAATATATGCATCATACGGAAAACCCAAAATTTAAATTAGCACATAATATGAAAAAACCATTCTAATTCCTAATCACATTACAATGCTACATCAATAAAAAACGAATACATAAAATCTAAACAAAATATTAAAGATGAACATAATATTTCGGAAGTTAACATATCTCTCAGAAAGGGAATAGAAGATATTGTGAGAGAAATCACAGAAGTTTGATTTTTAAGTCCCAAGGAAATTGAATCCGACTCTTGTAATTCTGCATTGAAGTTAGTCTAATACATAAAATATAAAAGTTTTCTTAATTCCTATCTTTCTCATAACTTTTTAGATCCATTCTTATCTATCCAAAGCATTTCAAATTATAATTGTATACAAATTATTTGAATTTTATTAAGGCATCGAAATAAATAGATATGTCATTACTTAATAGTTAAATATAAATACAAAATTTAAATGAGGTGGAACCCTAAGTGAAAAAAAATGTCATACAATGCATCATTGGTAGAACCTCACGCTCTTGCACATGTTCTCTACTTTTATATATATACTAGTCACAAACCCATGCATTGCGCATGATAATTTTATAGATAAAATATTATTTTAGTCCCTAGACTTTATAAAGAGATTTTTTTTTAAATAGTTTTATCATATTTTTTATAGTCTTGTCTATAACATTTTTTACCATTATTATATATTTATTGGTTGATGATTTGTATAACATAGACATTATATAAGAGGTAAAACTATTTAATAATTTTTTTTAAGTCATAGTGTATGAAGATTATGATTATATATATATATATATATATATATATATATAAAATCCCTAGTTAGAGTTTGATTAGTTTTAAGTTTAAATTTTTATTTTTATTTTTATATTCAATTGTTGATTTTATTATACTATAAAGTTTTCAATGTCTTCTATATAGCCATCTCTATTTTATTTTTTTCTCCTCTTTACCACCTTTTTATTTTCCAAATAACAGTTATTAATTTATGTTTGATTTCATTTCATTTTTTCTTTATTCATTTAATCTTTATTACTTTGTATGTTCCCTTTCTAGTTATAAATTTTATGGTTATTAATAAGAAATAGATATCATGGATGGCTTAAATAGTTATAGGTATAGTTACGTTAGTGGTATGTTAAAGGGGTTTTTTTTTTTTTTTTTTTTTTCTTCTAAATTTTCAAGGAAATATGAAAAACATTTCTCTAGTTTGGTCTCAATCAATTAAGATATTAATAATATATTAACGGAAGTAATAATGAGCCTTAAATTTTTTTAATGTATGAAGTGATTAGGTTAGTGGTATGTCAAAGGTTTTATAAAAAAAATTTAAAAATAATTCCAAGGAAATGCAGAACGCCTTTTTTTGAAAAAATTTTCATTATTAAGTTATAAACATCTAAATTAAAGTAGATGAATATATAAATGCAAAATTATATGTAAAGTTACAACCGCATAAGATAAATATGTATAAATTTTTTTTTTTTTATTATTCATGAATCATTATTTCATTGTTTACTTATAAATATATAAATTAAAGTTTTTTTTTTTTGAAAAAAAAAAATCTAAAATGTGTAAAGATAAAATTATATGAAAAGTTAAAACTATCTAAGATCAACGTTTAACTACTTGTAGATGTGTGTTTTTTGAAGACTAAAAGTATACACAATTGCTTTAACTAGAGCTATATACCTATGCAAATATTGTTGCAAGTGATTCCATCATTTGCAAATCATCAAATTTGTTGGCCTTACAAAACAGATATTTCATATTGCAAAAAAATTTACATGAACTCCTCTTTTATGACAACCTTTTTTTTTTTCTTTTTGCCAAAACAACTTAAGAATATTAAGATTTAAGTTAACACGTGGTAACTGTAAAACACGTTAGTGATATGAAAAATAGAAAGTTTTAAATATTAAAAAAAAAACATTTTTAGTAGATTGTAATAGAAAACATTTTTTTTCTCAATATTTTATGTAACTTTTCCCATAAGATCAATATTGTAAGCATCCTTTAAAGATGATACATAATATTTTTGAGAAGAAGAAGCAGAGATGACGCTAACACATAATATAAAATTATTAAGTTTGTGTGATTTAAATATGTGGCAACAAAATATTAATGTATATGATAAAAGCTCTTATCTAAATGATATATAGTAGTTCATATTTTTTTTAGACTTAATTCAAAAAGGTTCATTCTCAATAGCCTTTTTAAGTCTACAAATTGCTCAATTTATGGGCCTAGACACATTCAAAGGATGCTATCTAAATTATAAATTATATGAATTTTTATCACATAAATATATTGATTCTCCTAATGTATGGTAAAAAAAGGCAGGTTTGTATCTAGCTATTTTCTTGATTTATGCCACATAATTTAATAGTGTGGAGGATGTGACTGGATTCAAATGTTGAATAAAATAAGATGAGAGGAAAAAAGAGTAAAAATAAACTATATAACAATAAATATCAAATTATCCAAGTTATTCTATATAATATGATAACATTATATTATTATATAGTACTATATATATAATGCATGAGGATAATATTTAATCAAATAGAATATAAAAGATAACAACTTAAAACACAAAACTAAATTGCATCAACCCAAAATAGAATTCTAATTAAAACAAAAATTCATCAACCTAAAAAATTGACGCAATGAAAAAAAATCAAACAAAAAAATGAAAAACAAATTGAGAGAGAGAGAGGTAACTTTTTTTGTGTGAAAAAACTATGCATGGAATGAAAAGAGAAATGTTAAATTTGTAATAAGATGTTAAAAATAAGAATAGTCAAAATAAAGAAAGAAAAAAAAGGTAGAAAAGAATGATTTTAAAGTAGAAAGTAGTAGGGAGATGAAAAGGTAAAATGGAGGGAGGGTTTTGAAAATTAATAATAAAAATATTAGTTAAAAGATATTTAAATTTTTAAATAATGAAATTTTAAGTCACTTTAAATGAGAAAATATTTAAAAATATATATAACAAAAATTGAAAACAAAAAATGATGACATGACTGCTGATGTGACTCAATGTGAACGTCGTAATATTAAAATCCACGCTACAACTTTTAGTAATATATAAATATAAATTGATGACTGGTATGTTCTTTTGCTCTTAAAAGAGCCCAAAACAACGTTAAATTTGCACCGAGCTATAAAGCTTATTCTGCTCTATAAAAACTTTGACTTAGTGGGGCTGAGTAGACTGTCATTCATATGAGTAACAACTGTTCAAATTTTTCATCCAAGAGTACATATAATCCGTCAACTGCATGCATCAAGTTACCGCGGAGTGTGGAAAATATATATTCACTACTTCTACACGCACTTGACCTAAGCTATAGTTCGATTTCATAGTCTACTAAGTATTGCACCTGAGTATATAACATTACAAACTTACGAAATTTCTACATGTGTTTGCCTTTAAAACCGTCTTGCAGGCCCATGTTAATAACATGGACGTAAACATCTGGTGTTCCAAATTATGAACTTGAGGACAGATATCTTATAACAGTGTTTGTAGACATCGAACTCATGGACTGTATTGGCCTTTCAGCATCAACATTTTTCCTTTCTCACAAAGGCCAGGAATGAAGATGCACTCTGCTGAATCCTCTATGACTATCTTAGCCTAGAGGCTTCTACATCTCAGTAGTTGAATGAATAAAAGCGGGGTATAGAGCCTGCTGCAAATATCAATGATATTAACCAACCCGTTGCTGTCCTAGCAAACGAACATAAGAACTACAACAAAGGATATTTCCTGTGTTCTTGCATCATCATCATCTCTGGCCTATGACAATACTTGTTAACTTATTGTTATGGCTTCATGATGCAGGTAGATAAGGGGTATGTGTTTAGACTTGGGGTTTAGCAAGAAGTGAGAGTTGATTAGAGTGGCTTATAGGTGGACAAACCTCTGCACAAAGAACTTATCTCTGAAATTTAGCACTAAAGTCAAAGGGAAATTCTTATTCATCAACAAAAACTGATTTACAATTGGCAATACAGGTACTTATACTACTAGCTACACAAGCAGCCAAGCTTTGCTAAGTGGTTCCTACTGTAACAGAATTAGTTACAGTCAGACGCATTACCTAATACATGCATGTGCACTAATTGTTACAATCAACTAAACTTCAATGAAAACACTAACATGACACTAAAACACGACTCAATTCAGCTGCTGCCCTTAAGAATATCCACTAATGTTGCTGTATTTCTGCCCTTCTAAATGCTGCATACATGAAATTACTGCAGGCTGTTGATTTAGATTACAATTAAAACTTCATGATGTAGACGCTCCTGCATCACTTCACCACTAGTTGATAATAAAATAAAATAAAAAATAAAAAATAAAACCTATGTTTTGATTGTTTTGGCAAGCATATTGTCATGTCTGTCTTTATTATTCTTCTAACCAAAAGATATAAGATGAAAATTTCACCTCTTTTATTTCCCCCTTGAACATTTTCTACAGCTTTATCTAGTTGCAGAAAATACCAAGCCCCCTCTCCCTCTATTTTTCCATTCGCAGCCAGTGTAATGTGTAGACTTACAACAAGAAATCAGCTGGTTCAAGACAGTCAAACAGAACTCAATTACAAAGCTACAACATAGATGTTAACTTACGACATGGAAGACACTCAATTATGCCAAGATAGGCCGGACCTAGCGGTGATCATAAAGCCACTAGTTCACCTCACTAATCACCTTTCTGACCAACCCAGCAACGTTGCCAGGTTCCACCCCACTCAGCTAAGCAGCCACATTTCAAAATTACTAGAAAAGAAGATCTTCTTGAGAGGACATCCAAGAAGGTTCTGGAAAAATCTATGACTTGAAGTTAGTGATGACATGACAAAATAGTCAATTACCATTCCAGTAATTAGCAGAGCATCTGAAAGTAAATCATTTTATCAAAAGGTTTGCATACAAAAAGCAAAGCAAGATGCCCCTCATTTACATCATTTTATCTGTAACTATACAAAATTGCATGCAAAAGCATGCACAGAGGCACTGCCTAGGAAGCATCATTAGTTAACAAAGCTTCACCATTTACAAAAACCAAAAACACATTACAGGCTAGAGATTGTCAAAAGCAAGCCATAATGATCACTAGGCAGAACGGGAAGCTCCAGCTTCTTGACCTCCTTCCTCACTTTTTTCTCCTTGCTATATGACAGACCTGGTATTGCATCCATCCCAATCATGTCAATTCCACTGATCTTGTAATCACGCAGATTACAAATAAATCGATCTAGCCGTTTTTGTAATGTACGGTTACCAGACAACATCTGGTTGGACTTGGTATCATATGTCCATCCATTTTCCCCTGGCCTTAACTCTTGCCAAGCATCAACCCAACCATCAGGAAAAGGAAACTGACCATCTAACTTGTCATCCCAATTCATGTCACCACCATAAACCACGTTTGGATTCTTTTTAAGAAAGTTGATTGCCTCCTTTGCTTGCTCTACACGTTCCTTGCTGTACATCTGATCCCATTTCGGGGGTGCTGGGCAGGGACTCTCAAGATGGCTAGTAGCAACAACAAAAGTCCTGCCCCTCTGGACTTCAACCTCAGCAACAGATAGTTCTCTCCCCATTATAGAATTGGTAAAGGGTTTACAGCTGAAGGATTTCACGGGCAGTTTGCTTAACTGCATATCATTTAATTGACACATCACATAATCATCAACTAAATGAATCATGCAACTTGCTAAATCAATAATGACTTACCAGCGGGTGATCCAAACATCGGATCCATCTATCATGCCTAAAAGTATGATAAATCAACATAAAAATGTGAACTTTTACACTTTAAGTGGTGATCAAAATATTACCAGCATGCAAAAGTAATTTCTTGAGTTTGCCATCTCAGTTGAAACTGAGCAATGATATACCTTCCACCAGCTGGAATGGCAGAAAATATCATATATATTAGGAGTAACCTCCTGCAGAGCAAAGTGACAATAAGCAAGATGTACGTATATATAAAGCTAACCAAATGAGAAGGGAACGTAGAGAGAGCGAGAGATTGCCTGAAAACAGATGAGTTCTGGGGAATGCAGTTGGATAAGGTCACCAAGGGCTTTCATCCTCTTATGCATTTCCAGATCTTCTCGAAACCAAACATTATAGCTTAAAATCTTCAATGAACTAGGTACGGTTCCTTGACCAGTTTCCTCTGCCACACATTTAACTAGTCTTTCATAACATGCAACTAAAAACCCCCTAGATTGTGCTTGAATGCGAGAATTTAAAGAACAATTGCAAATATAAATTACTTGATATAAAGTCAACAACACATGATGACTCCTGTCTAATTTAACACAATCCTGATCACCCACAACAGGGCCAAAAATCCATATTTACACCATTACTCCATTAGAGCATAAAACAACACAAGTTCATTAAAACCCACAAGCCAATGCACAAAAATCCAAACTTTAAAACCTTAGATTACCAAAAGCCAAACTACACAGTCACAGCCATATTGGACTCCTCCACCCAGTTCAAAAATCCACATTTGTACCATAAAAGGACAAAACAAAGCAAACCCAATTAAACCCACAAGCCCAAAAAAAAAAAAAAAAAAAAAAAAAAAATCCAAACTTTCTCAAACCAAAGATAATCAAAACTCACCCAGCACAGCCTCGGCCTTATTGGAAGCCTTGATCCCTCTAAACCCACCAAATTCAGCAGAATCTTCATCAACCACAACTGGGTCCCGCGCCTTCCTCTTGTTGCAACGCTGCAGGGGCAAGAAAACTGACCCCACCCCAGAATCCAAACCCTCATCATCAACATCAATTTCTTTCAAATCCTCAAAGCTGGACAAGGAAGACACAGAGGCCCTCGTGCCACAGACCTCACAGCTTCCGCTCTTGTAAGGGTTCAAGAAAGTGCAGGCCTTGCATGACCATTTAGGGGCTGAAGGAGAAGGAGGTGGAGATGACGATGATGAAGAAAAAGGAGTTAAGCAGATTTCGCAAGTGGGTTTTTGATTTTGAGAAGTGGGGTTGATGAAAGTGCACTTTTTGCAAGTCCAAGAAGAAGAAGTAGAAGAAGACGACGACATTGTTAGAAATGAAAAGAGAGGAGAGGTTTTTCTAGGTTTTATTGGTTTGTGAGGTAGAAGAGAAGGGAACGTGAATGGGGCACTAATTATAAGCTTTGGGATTGCCATTCAAAATTGGCTTGCCGCTTTTGCTGTAACTCTACTCTGTGCTGTGCTTCTTTGTTGTACACTTGTACTGGTTGTGATTCGATTGAACTTGTCGTTTGCAGTAAACGATTAGTCGTTTTAGATTGGGAAATGCAAAACTAGTCCACTAATTTTTTTTTTTTTTTTTTTTTTGATAGGAAGTCCACTACTTATTTTGAACTCATGTTTTTCTTTTCTTTTTCTTTTTCAATTGAACATTAGTACGACCATACGAGGTTCAAGGGATAGCTCATAACTCAACTGTAATGACATCCCATTGAACATATATTTAATTATTTATATATGGGTTTATTTATATTTTATTATGTGTAATGACCTCCTTTTAATTTCAACATGGTATTAGAAAATATTCGATCTTGGCTCATAGCAAAATTTTAATCCGTGTTTTTTCATCACCACAAAAGTGCTTTTTCTCTCTTGTTTTGGTCTTCTCTAATGTGTCCTCACATAGTCTAACGAGTGTGGCACACATTAGGACTAAAGCAAATGACATAATGAGCCTAATTCTTCAAAATCCGCGATCCTAGATCAATCGAGATTAATTCTCGGTGGATCCAAATTAATTTTATATAGTTGACAAAAACAAGTCATAGAAAAAAAACACATGCATTCAACACCATTTATAATACAAAGAGGAAAAGAAAAACAACTACAGTTACATAACGTAGCATTAGACTAGTAGTTGTGCGGCAATAGTGTTATCAACACACTTAACAATCATTTCCCATGCCAACATGACAGTACACCAGCATAAAATTCTAAACATCATAAGCCTTACAATACAAAACCAAACTTTTTTTGAAGTAATACAGAAACTTCATACAACAATACAGGAGCATGACAGGATTATAGAAGCTGTACACATCAATATAATACAAGAGTTTGCAGGATGGTGGACACAGTACTAACGACACACCTAGCATCTCTTTCTTTTCTTTTTTGGAGGGGCAATGGAAACACTCAAACACCTAGCTTTTGAAAGTGTTATCATGCCAAGCCAATAATTTACTGGATATTAACCTTTAAGAGCAAGCCATAATGATCACTAGGCAATACAGGAAGCATCGACTTTTGGACCCTTTTTCTTACCTTCTTCTCCTTCATATAAAACACTCCCGGTATAGCCTGCATTCCTATCATGTCGATTGCACTTAATTTGAAATCACACAGATTGCAAATAAATCTATCTTGCCGCTTTTGCAAAGCCCGGTTGCAAGACAACATTGGATTGGACAAAGTATCATATGTCCATCCCTTTTCACTGGGCCTTAAATCTGCCCAGGCATCAATCCATCCATCAGATAATGGAAACTGTCCATCCAAATTGTCATCCCAATTCATGTCACCACAAAAGACCACATTTGGAAATTTCTTAAGAAGGTTAACAGCCTCCTTTGCCTGAGCCATACGTTCCTCACTGTGCATTTGATTCCATTTAGGAGGGGCAGGGGAGGGGCTCTCAAGATGGCTTGTGGCTACAATCAACAATTTCCCCCTCACTTCAATCTCTGCCATGCACAGTTCTCTCATCATTGTAGAATTGCTGAACGGTTTGCAGCTGAAGGATTTTACTGGAAGTTTGCTCAACTGCAATTGACAAATCAAGTTAGGCTCCAACACTAACTTAAATATGAACACTGAAGTAACAAATTATTTGACATGCAGAAAAATCATATCTCGAATAACATCCTAAGACAAGTAGCCCAAAAGAGAGTGCACTATAGAAGCAAGATAAAACTTATAGTATAAAAGAAATTCACAAAAACAATCACATTATGGGCTTTGCCACCTTAAAAGGTCAAATATAACCAAAATATGTGAAATTAATCATTTGAGAAGATGAGTAGATTTCCAAGAATTGGGTAGTGCCGTAGTAGCCATATTAATTTTCTAAATTTTTCTGTGAGCATTATACACAGCAAGAAGACATATTCTACTGTTAACACCAAAATTCCCCCTACCCCGATGTACTTCATGGGAAAAATTCTAGAAAGACCTAAATAAAAGAGAAAGAGAAAACCGAACAAAAGAACCTGACTTATCCAACAGACTGCAGTATCCCTCCACTAAGTAACCTCCCATGGTTTCTACAAGCTTGCATTGCAATTATGTTGGCCAACCTAAATTTGCAAAGGATGCTTAATATCTTACTTGCATGCAGAAACATCTTCTTGTACTGGCCATTCGAGGTGAAACTGAGCAATTATATGAGTTCCACCAGCTTGATACCTTAAAAATGTCATATTTATCAAGCGTAACCTCCTGTACGGCGTATATTCTGGTCATAAATATGATGAATAGTTAATTGGAAATGACCTATGAAATGAAGCCAAAATGGCACACCTGGAAACAAATGATATCAGGAGAATGCAATTGAATAAGTTCACCAAGAGCCTCCATCCTCTTATGTATCTCCAAATCTTGGAACCACACATTGTAACTCATAATTTTCACTGTGCTTGAAACCATGCTCAAACTATTTCCCTCTGCCACAAACACAGTTTTTTTAGAAATTCATATCAATAATAACAAAAGACTCCAACATAGCAAGATTGAAAATCTGAGTTAGATGTGACCATTATATATGGTAAATAATATTCATTAAAATAACTCATTATAATAGGCATCAATGTCCTCCAACAACATGAGATTAGGAGAACTGATAACAATGGATGATTTTAGTTACAAACTCTCTCTAGTCATTATGCTCTATTAGAATCTCTAATTCTTTCTCGCCACTAGGAAGGGAAAGCCTTACTTTTAAAAGGTCGTACCCAACGCACAAAACTCTCACTTTAGCAGAATCCTACAAGGTCACTCACATTTATTTGAAATTTCATAAAATGATTCAAACACAAACAATTTGTCGTTGCCCGCTCCAGCACAAAGGCTTAATACCGAGCCTTCATTGTCACTACTTCTGAAATTCTATGGCTTCAATGGTTCTTGGTTGATATGGGTGCCCCTCAGTCCACTAATTCTTCCCTCCACTGTGACATTTGGAGTGCTATCTGCATTATTCACAACAATATTGTCACAAGTGCACCAAAGATATTGAGATAAATTGCCACTTTATTTGTCATCGTCTTCAGCATAATAGCCTCCTTTAGTAATCTTTTTGTTCTGAAGATCAACTTGCTAACATGTTTACTAAATCTCATTCACCCAGTCATCCCCATGATCTTATTTCCATACTCAATCTAGTTTCCTCCGCATCGCCTTCAGTTTGAGGGGGGGTGGTTAGCGTATTTGACATTATTATGATGTACATATATTTAGGCCAGAATTATGACTTGAATCAAGGCATATCAATTAAACTTGATTCAAGACATAATCAAGGCGCCTACGTCAACGCTATCCCACGTTACTCTCTTGGTAAGTTATATATATACTTGTGTCCTATATATAGACAAATATATACTGAATATAGAGATTTTCAGATTCAATAATTCTTGTTCTTTATCTTTTATTTTTCATATTTTGCAGAGAAATTGGACATCAAACTGATACATTATCAAACTATCAATATGTGTTACCAAAGTAAAATACCAAAGGTTCTCCATGAAAAATTCAAGAACCAGCCCAGCAAGCACTTTTCTGCTGCCATTACCTTCCCAGGAGAACTCCTGACAAGCATATGGGATTAGGCAATTCCTTCTTTGTGTATATAAAAAAAGAGACAGAGGCAACTTTCCCCACAAGGGAAATTTCACCTAACGTATTAGTATTCGTCTCAACAGCCTAGTTGTCCTTGAGAGTTGAGAAACTCTTACAATCTTAGGTTTCTGTTAGCTTCTGTTTTGGCTTACTGAAGTTAGAGCTCATCTTAGTTGCAGTGTACTTGACATATAACAAGTATTATGTATAGTATAAGAACTTGATTAAGAATAATTTTGGCTAAAAGGAAGTGCATGAAACAGTCTCATCCACAAACCTTGTTGCCAGATATATCAGCATTAAAAAAAATTACCACCGAGCAAGGATTATAAACATGTTCTATAAGTGACAACTAGAAACAGTTTCAATCTTGAGAGGGAATAACAAAAGAAAGAACAAAGAAGTGCAAATTCAAGTCTGGAGTTAAAAGCCAAATGAGCAGAATGACAATCTGATGCTCAAGAACACAAAGTCAGCAATCAATTTGTTAATTTCTATCAATTTCATGCCATAAAGATCCAATATGAGGATTCTATTGGACAAATAGAATACACCAAATCAATGCTTTTACGTTCATTAGCTACCAGAAGATTTTAATATATTTGCAGATACAACCAACAGCTCATTAAATGGAATAAAAGAACTTGATGTCGATAGATATAAGTTTTACCAACTTTTAAGGATTAATAAGCGCCATCAACATCATATAAAATGATAAGTCAAAAGAAATAAGTATGCTGGACAAGAATTAGAGCAGGTCATAAATGCACTAAATACAAAATACAAAATCCAAGATGAAAATGAAATGCTTATATTGACTGGAAAATACACAAACCTCTTCTGAACGGAGGCTGATATTTGCCACTCTCTAGTGGAGATTGACCAAAAAGCTCAGATGCCAGTTTACAAAAATTATAGATTTATGAAGATCACACTGATCAGTAGAGAGAGCAGGTTGATTGTTACCTGGCGTCAAAGATGATGCAAGCCTAGACGAAGAGCTGGTTGATTGGGGAGAATCCTTTTTTCTTCTACTGCTTCTCTTTGTCTGATCATTGTTGGTCTTCTTGGCAGGACAATCTTTTTTGTCATCTAATGATAGAGATGAAAATTGATCATATGTTAGTCTATGCTCCACAGGTAGCAACTCTTGCACAGCTTCAGAAACAGTTGGTAGAGGGGAACGTTCCATCATAGACTTTCTAATATCCTCAAATTTATCTGGTAAAGCCATGAGAAGCTGAACCAACCGAGACTCTTCACGGCATTTCTTGTAACTCTCTAAATCACTCAATTCCTTTGGCTCCATCTCATCTAATTGCAGCCAATAACATTGCATAAGACGATATAATCCGGCAATGGGAAAACCACTTTGTTTCACACCCTCAATCTCCCTCTCCAGCCGATACTTCTTAGCAAAATTCGACTCATCACCGTGGGCATACAACCCAACCAAGTAGTCCCATGCATCCTTAGCAGACTTAATATGATCCAAACGTTTCTTAAGGGAACTATCAACATGAAAGTTGATAATATACAGAGCCATTGAATTCATAGATTCCCAATGCTGAATCAAATTTATGTAATTTTTATCTTTGGGGTCAGGACGAGTCGCCGACCCACTTACATAGTCCCACAGTTCTCCTTCAATCTCGAAATTACTCATCATATATGACCATAGTAGATAATTAGTTCCATCCGATTTGAGTGAAAGAGCATCATCCAAGTCATAATCCATAACCAAAAACAAGTTTCTCAATCAAACAGCAAAGATACTTGGAAATCTAACACCTACAATATTATAAGCACGTAAAGAATGTAATAATGGCTTTCATGCACAGTGTCCTTAAAAAAAATTCATGATCAAGTTTAGTTAGTTAATAATTTACATTAGAAGTCTAGTACTGACAATTAAGATGAAGAACAGAAACAAGAATTGAACACATGAGTTGGAGCTGAGGACTAACCAGATTGAGAGGACCTTTACTTTGCGTCAAAGACTTCAAAGCTCTGAGGAACAGTCAGTCTTCATGCTTTAACTCTCTATCCTACTTTAACTTTACTCTCAGGACAGGGACTAGTGAAGACACAGATACGAGGTTGTCGTTTTAGTTAAACGACTCATTTTGACTTAATGATTTATATGTACCCAAGCTTATCTCCAAAAGTCCAGTCCATTTAGTTGTAACAGACCCATTGAATGCATGGCAATTGGCGATGATTAAATGGCCTTTATATGATTCTAAGTGCATGTTTAGATACTGCTTATTTTATTGAAAATTGAAAACTGAAGATAATAAAAAAAAAAAAATTTATTACTGTTATGTACTATTCATTGACCTAAAATACTGTTCATGGCCAATGAATATTGCAATAAAAAAAAAATAATTTTTTTATTGTTTATTACTATTATATACTATTTATTGACCTAAAATACTATTCATGGCCAATGAACAATGCACAACACACGCTGGTTAAATAAAAAAAAAAAAAAAAACGTCCAGACGTAGACACAAACATCCCATCCAAACGGAGCTAAACCCATTTTCATATGAATAAGATTTTGTAATGATTAAATGCTCATGTAAACCCATGGACCTTATTTTATTGATGGGCTTTACTAGGCTTTTCATGCCTAAACCCATATTCTTTGTATGAAAAAGTTTTTGCACTGATTGCTAGAGTTAATATTAGAATTGTGGTAGGGAGTATGGATGCAACAAATTATCACTATATTTTTATAATGGTTGAGATGTCAATTCCTCACCGATTAAAATAAAAATAATAAAATATGAGATTATGACTCAGTACAATTGAAAACAAGGGTGTTGTAAGATTTTGTTGTGTCTCAGAATTTCTCTTAATATGATTCATCTTCTATGCATCAAGAGAGTAGGGACACCAGGTGGAATATGAAGTCCACAAAATGCAAAGTCTTTTTTTTTTTTTTTTTTTGAATCAAATGCAAAATCGTTTAGCTATGTAAAATGATGGCATCTTGTGATATGACGAGATGGAGTTTAGGCCATTGATCCCTCATAACATTAAATGGACCATGAAAGTGTTAGTACAAACTACAAAGTTCATATTCTTTTTGTGGTTCCACTAGCCATTATGGTAACAACGGCCGAGAAAAGGGGCATGCCTTTCAACAAAGATGTGGATTTTTTTCTAGCTAAACTTTTTTTTTTTTTTTACAATTTGATAATTGCGGACGGGAGATTCGAATTTTAATTGTCTTCGTTGGAAGAACTAGAAGGTGCCAACTAGTTGAACTACCTAAAAGGCTCTAGCCAAACTTGTTGATGGAGAGAAGAATAAAGAGTGTGAGTAGTAAATTATAGTTGCTTAACTAGAACCCATTAACCTAATGAGTAATGACAAATAACAATTATCACAAGGGTTCATCATAAATTAAAATCTTACCATATCTATATAATAACATAAAAAAATTGAAGGTGAAGTTAAACCGGTAAAATGTTGTGGCTTTTAATATTTTAGATTGGAACAACTATTTTGGCCGATATAACCAAAACAACTGAGACAAGTCAAAATGGGCTGATATTTTGGGCAAGACAAAACCACATGGTTCTTTCAATCACTTTGGTGAATAGTGTGAAAATTTTTGTTAGTACCAACAAAAGAGATATGGAATTTAAAACCTTGATTTCTGTTGCTCTTAACCATGAGCTAGTGGTGCATTCTCACAATATTTCATCTTAAGGTATCCATCTTTCAAGGAAATTTTCATTTATTACAAGAAAATCCAATTGTACTTGAAGGGAAAAAAAATTGAGAACTCCTTCAATAACCAAATAATAGAAGCAAATACACCTTGCTTGAATATTCTCCAATCACCACTGCTTAAGATATACCTATATTAGAAATTTGCAATATGCTACTAACTTAGGATTAGGAATTTAGGAATCTTTGATACTCCTAACTCCTAAGTCCTAACCCAAAGCTAGTGGTAACCAACAACACCTAAAAGAGGCATTTAGTTGATAGACATGGTAGTAATCACAAGCCATGTTTTGAAAAGCTCACAATTAGGCCTAAAAAACAATATACACCATGTGGTAGCATTCATAAGTGTGATTTATTTATTTTTGTTTTGTTTTGTTTTTTAATATATAAAATTTTTGTACTTTTTATTATTTAAAAATGTTCTGATGAATTCTAAATTCTTGTTTAATTTTTATACAAAATTTAGAAATATTTAAGGGTTGTAAAAATTATGGATAATTTTTCTAAATATGAAACTACATAAAAACATCCTAAACATAAGTATAAACATAAACATAATAATGTATGACTTTGTTTTATTTGAGCCCACAAATATGTTTTAATCTTTATTCAAATTTGAGGACAGAGAAATATGGAAATTCAAAGGTCAACATATGAATTTATTGGGGCTATTTATGTCTTCACTCCTTATTTTTTAAAATACTAATCAATTTTTTAGTACATATGTGAGAGATGCTTAAGCTTTAGGGTCTTTAAGCCCTAAACAAGTTTTAGTATCCAAAAATAATCTGACATTATTTTGGTGCGTCTTTCAACTTACTATTGATTTCGTTGATATTCTTATTTCACTATAACTATATGAGTCCAAATATGTATACTAATTCTGCACGTATTCACAAACAAAAGTAATTGAAGGAGTCCAATAGGTCTAATAATGATTGAGAATACATTGTTTCCCTTGTTTATCTCATGTATTCATAAAAGAAAGCTGTTTTATGTAAGTCTTAAGTATGGATCGAAGTAAACAGAATGGACTAAATGGGATTAGACCGAAGTATACATATTACTATGAAGTAGATTGAATAGGACTAACGTGGATATACTAGACTGAATAAAAGTAATGTACGTGGGAGCAAGGGAGTATGCCTCAGCTTTGGAGTGGACCGGGTGATTATTCATTAGTCATAACAAACACATTGAATGCATGGCGATTAGCAATGATTAAATGGCCTTTTATAATCCTAAACCCATTTTCCTATGAATAAGATTTTGAAATGATTAAATGCTCATGTAAACCCATGGACCTTATTTTATTGATGGGCTTTACTAGGCTTTTCATGCCTATACCCATATTCTTTATATGAAAAAGTTTCTACACTGATTGTCAGAGTAAATATTAGAATTATAGTAGGGAGTAGAGACGCAACAAATTGTCACTATATTTTCATAATGATTGAGATGTAAATTCCTCACAGATCAAAATAAAATAATAAAATATGAGATTATGATTTCCTACAATTAAAATCAAGGGTGTTGTGAGATTTTGTTGTGTCCTTAGAATTTCTTTTAATATGATTCATCTTCTATGCATCAAGAGAGTAGGACACAATGCATAATATGAAGGCCACAAAATGTGTAGTCTGTTTGTTTGTTTTTTTTTTTTTTTTTTTTAATCAAATGCGAAATCGGCTAGCTATGTAAAATGATGGCATCTTGTGATATGATGAGATGGAGTTTAGGCCATTGATCCTTGTTCATATAAAATGTAACTAAAAACATCATTGATATAAACATAAACATTAATATGACAATATATGTTATTTTTTATTCATATAAACATGACTATATATGAAAAAATCTTATGTCAATTAGTGAATATTTTAGGCTGTTTGCAACTCATTCTCAGTTATTTTTAATATATAAATTATTTATGAAATATATATATATATACACACATACACACACATACAAGAGATGTTTAAGAATAAATCTTCAAGCTTTGAAAGAATTTCAACACTAGAAGATAATTTGGCCTCACTTTGGAGTGTCATTCTTTGTATTGATTTCATCGATTGGGGAAAACTAGTTGTGTTAGAAAGATAATTAGATAATTCAAAATGAAATAATTGTTATAGAAATAGAATTTGCCTAATTTGCATGTTAGTATGAAAAAATTGCCCCACAATTTGAGTGAAAATAATATTTTCCCTCGATTTTAATGATTTTCCAATACTTTTGAATATCATTCGACTAAGGAACCTAAAATTTAGCCATTTAAGGATTACACATTGCTAGTGGATATTTAGAAAGTGATTAATTTTGATTAAACACTTATATCTAAGAGATTTAATTAAAATATAAGATTAAGACGGTCTATCTATTCAAATAAAATTATCCTAAGTATGATGGTGCACCCTTGTCCTAAGTCTAGACCAATGGGATTATGATACATCATTAATCTTAACTAATCATTTAAAGAACCAATCATAATTAATTAACCATAATCGTACATGTCTAGTCCTCATCTTAGGGATGCATATTAACAGCTAAAACTTGATTTGATTGAAACTTTTAATTTGTCATTTTGTGGTCTGATTGAAGCACATGATTTGTTGTTTTTATCATTAGAACTTCTAGATTTGGGTTTAATGGATAATTTGGAAATCCAACAATTAAAATTGTGATTTTTCTTCATATCCTAAAATGCCAAATTTTCTCTAGGTGAGATTAAATGAAAGTTGCAAAATAGGATGTCTACACCTTCTCTCCTACATTTATCCATGGATCTTTCACTTGATTGGAGAGGTAATTGCACTTATTTGCAAAGAATGATTGGAAGGTAGAAGATCAACTTTTTTCAGCCTCTAGTAAAGTAGTAATGCTTAGTTAAAAAAAAAAAGATTTCCCCTTCATATTTCTGTCTTAAAATATTTGAACTTATGTTTACTCTCTTCATCGTTTGGTTTCATACCTATCTGCCATTCACCAAGTAGGGACACCAGTAGAAAATGAGGAGCCAGGAAATGCAAAATCAGTGTGCTATGTAAAAAGATGGCATCCTGTAATGTGATGTAATGGAGTTTTGGCCATTGATCGATACCTCTACATTAATCAGCCACAAAAAGTACTAGTACAAAGCTATACTCTTTCTTCAAAAAGTTATTACGGCAACAACTGCCCAAAAGAAGTACGCCTTCAACTAAAATGCGGTAATGATAAAGATCTACCATAAAAATCAAACAATCAAACGCCAAAAGTTAAAACTTTCTAAATATAAATAAATAAATAAATAAATATATATATATATATATATATATATATATATATATATATATATATATAGTGGAGTTCTTTCTAGCCAAACTTCCTAATAGAGAGAAGAGTCAAGAATTTGACAAGTGATTTTAATTGGGTGTGGCTTCTGCCCAGTGTTGTGTGACACAGGACCTGCTACAATCATATCACGTGTCCATTTTTAAACACGTGACATGATCGTAGCGGATCTAGTGCATTGAAGGCATTGAACAGAAGCCATGTCCATTATAATTAACTCAACTTATAAAGTTCCTATCTACACCAAATAAATAAAATTAATGACATCTTAGCCTAATTGTATCATAGATTAATTTTTTTTTCATATTTATATAAACATATTGTATAGTTCAATACGCAACATCCACTTTCATCTTCTACCTTTATCTTTTCCTTTTCATTTTGGTAAAGGACAATAATGATTTCATAAGAAAAGTTTTTTCAATTTTCATTTCCAAAATACAAAAGAAAAGGCTTTAGAAAACACTTTCAACAACCCCCACCAAATAAATGCTTTACCTTCTTCTTCTTCTTCTTCTTTTTCTTCTTCTTCTTCTTTTTTTTTTTTTTTTTGGCAAGTAAATCTGACCATGTTAGTGTTTGGCAGTATTAATGGCCCACAATTTATGAATTTAACTTTAGTAATTATGCTAATTACAAAAAGAGGACACTACTAACCCCAACCCCCACCCAAAAAAATTAAGGGGTAATTACACATAACCCACCTGTGGTTTGGGCGAAAATCACCTTGCCTACCCATGGTTTAAAAAGTGTCACTTTACCCACCTGAGATATGTTCCGTTTGTTTTCCGTAACCCACCTCTGTTAAAATCAAGGGTAAATAGGTATTGTTGCTCAAATTTTATGTCTCTCTCCTCCCAAAACAAAAAGAAGCACAAAAATGCAAAAGAAACAAGATCAAAAGGGAGGGTTTTGTGAAAATTTATTTCCAATTCCTTTGTCTTCAACTGAATCATCCACCGGTTCAACTCGCCGAGTCAAAATCAAAAAAATAAAAATGCTGTAATGCTTTTTGGGACCAAGACGAGTTCGCCAGATCCACCGCGCGGCTCGAAACAGCACCGTCACGTTCCTCTGCCTCTTCTTGACGGTCGTCGTCCTACGTGGCACCATCGGAGCCGGTAAATTCGGAACCCCGGAGCAAGACTTCAACGAGCTCCGCGACCACCTCTACTCTCGTGGGCGGTGCGTGGAGCCCCACCGCGTCCTCGAAGAAGCCCAACCCGAAACCGAGTCCGATAACCAATCCAACAACTACGCCACTTTCGACATCACCAAGATCCTCCACGACGATGAACCCGAAGAGAAAGCCAACCCGAACAAACCCTACTCTCTCGGCCTCAAAATCTCCGATTGGGATGAGCAAAGATCCGAGGGGCTGAAAAACAACCCGCAATTCCCCAACTTTATCGGGCCGAATAAGCCCCGAGTCTTGCTCGTTACCGGTTCGTCTCCGAAACCTTGTGAAAACCCGGTCGGAGATCACTACCTGTTGAAAGCGATCAAAATGGTGGGTTGTGGTTTGGGTATGCGATCTGTGTCATGGTGGTTGCTAGGCTTGGTTCATGTGTTTGCTTTAAGTTTCGGTGATTGCTGAGATTTTTTTCCTGGAATTTTGTTTGAGTTTTGGTTGCTGGGATTGTTTTTGCTGGAGAAATAAGTTAATGGGTTAAGTAAAATTTTCCTTTTGTGTTATTTTCTTTTGAGTGTGTTACAAAAATATAGTTTGTGATTTATTGGAGTTCTTGAGACAAGTTTCTAAATTCTTACAAATAGCATCTTTTGATCTTATTTTCTCTTGTTTTAGTGTCTTCTTTTTGTTTTGGGAGGAGAGAGACATAAAATTTGAGCAACAATACCTATTTACCCTTGATTTTAACAGAGGTGGATTACGGAAAACAAACGGAACATATCTCAAGTGGGTAAAGTGACACTTTTTAAACCACGGGTAGACAAGGTGATTTTCGCCCAAACCACAGGTGGGTTATGTGTAATTACCCCAAAAATTAAACATTGGATCATAAACGAACTTATTACAAACTAATAATATAATTCAAAAAATAGTTTTTTTTTTTTTTCTACCTCACCATAATAACAAAATATTGAAAGCTATAAACTAAGAAAAAGTGCCACCACTTGTTGATTGCACTTATTCGCCAGCTCCAGAAGGTGACGAATCTTACTCTGTTCTCTGCACCACTTATGTCTGTCGAGTTCACTACTTGCCTTGTCGTATTGGTCGCCTGCTTACTGTGCACAAATTAAATAAACACACTTCGCTAAGAACATAAAAATTTATGCATAAAACATTAAAATTATAAGCCGTACTTAGAGCTAAGGTATTATTTATTGGCAATATGGATATGGTAACAAATAAGATGAGGACTTTAGAGCAAGCTTTTCTTACCTTCCAGGAAAAATACAGTTCCCGTGACCTGCAAATACATTCCCCACAAGGGAGAAAAACCCAAAAAAAAATAAGATGTTAGCATAGGAAATTCATATATGGAGCACATAAAAGTCAGGTGAAAATGAACAAATAATGTGGACCCATTTTAGCGTAGGAAATTTCTAGTTGATGTAAAAGGCAATAATGGAATGGGAGTTGGTTTGAAGTAACATTATAGAAAGCGACCATATTCTGAAAGGCAATCTTATACCAGGACTAGAATCTTTTGAAGTGTCTGATCACAATGGGGTTCACAGAGTAACCAATGTCCAGACTCCAGAGGAACTTCCTTGTTCACACTTCCAAATAGGAAATGCAATTACCAAGCCATTTTTTGAAAAAAATTTTCACATTCCAATCACAGAAGAGACAATGAGCCTCTGCCAGGTGGGTCATAATTTCATTCCCATGAGTCATCATTGAGTTCTCCGTGACTGTAGCCTTGGAGCGTGTATTGTTGTTTCTATTACTTTCCCACAGTGGCATAGACTTAACATATTAAGCAATCAAAAGTTCAAAACTTTAGCTTAAGGCCTTTACAAATAACAGCAGGGAAAATAAGAAATCATTTGTCCTACTTTTAATAAGTGTTCTACCAATACCATTTGTCCTTTTTTTTCCCTTTCATTTTAAACTTTGGTTAATACTAATAGGAAATAAAACCAGTAGACTGCCATAGCGCAACAAAAGTGGAATGTAAACAGAGGATTTTTATTCATGTTCCTCTTCCCTAATTATTAAAAAGTTCCCAACTTTAGCATCAAACACCAAATTACAGAAACAAGAACCTCAAATATATTGAATTCAATTTAATGTTAAATTCAAACATCCAAGTTTTTAAAAATCCAAAATGTAAAACTGACACTTACTTGGGTCAGAGGTGGTGATCATAGCCACACCCTTGAAGTCACAAGACCCAGCAACCCTCCCTTCCTTCTGGTAATAGCTATCAAATGCATAAGTGGCATGGCTCTTCACATTATTAGGCTGGTAACAATTCTCCCCTGGTTGAATCTCAGAGCAATTAGCCCTCCCAGGTCCACATGCCCAATCCAAAGCCGCCTGCAATGTCTTCGAGTCCACTCCATCCATCACCACACAGTAGGTCTGGTTAGTCGTATCATTAGCCAAAAAAGTCCCACTTCCTGAAACATGAAGCAAGTAAACCGGCGTAGAATTCCCATAAAACAAACCCCAATTGGCCTCAGAAACCGGAGGGGACCTCAAGTCCTCATTGAACAACTCATATATGTACACACTAGACGTGATTTCCGGATGCAAAGGCGTGCCGCTACGATCAAGAACATGCTTAATAAGATTGGAATTATAAGTATCAGCATTGTCAATAGTGGCATAAGGCTCTTTAGAATCACCCTTTGAAGGCCAACCACTCTCTGTGACAAGTACCACAACATCTGTGAAATTAAGGTTCTTCATGGAAGAATAAGCAGCATCAATCATAGCATCCAACACATTAGTATAATGAAGCAAAGTGTTTGGATCAACCATTTCTTTAGAAGGTGTTAAGGGTTTAAACAAAGAGTTATCCAAAGGAACCACCCCTTTGTTTTGCATAAACACATAGTAAGGATAAAGGTTCATCATCAAAGGTGATCCAGTTTTGGAAAGGAACTGAAGCAAAGGTACAATAACCGAGGACAAGCTTTGGTTAAAGAAAGCTTGTGATGGTGGAAAAGGATCAAGGATTATAGAAGCAGCATGTGGGGTCGAAATCTTGATCTGGGTGTGAAGATTTGCTGCCACTAAAGCACTGTAAAGTGACTCAATAGCTGGGAGAAGTATAGGAGCTGAGGAAGGCACAGTGGTTAACACCTCGTCTCCTACAGAAATGGCCGTGATAAGTGTTTCAGGGTAGAAAGCAACGACGTTTCTGCCGATCCAGGCAGCGGCTGTTGTATTGGAAGAGCCAATGGCGAGGAGCTGATTGTTTGGGACACTAATAATGACTCGGATCTTGGAGTGAGCCAGTGCTTTGAGGAGGTCAGGATTGGCATCGTAGAGTCTGATGTGAGTGATCTTTTGGACTTGGAGAAAGGAAACTAAGGCAGAGGGAGAGACTAGATTCGAAACATCTGTGCCAATGTTCACACCCACGAATGGTTGTGCGTCTTGGTCTTGTACTTTTACCTGCTTGATTTGTGGTGCAGATTTAGCTGCAAACAAAGAAAATTAACATAATAAGATATGGGTTTCGCTTGGTTTTCTCGATTATTATAGTTTGTATGTGTGTTTTGTTACCTTGTAAGAGTGTGGAGAGTAGTGTGAATAAGGACAAGATGATGGTGAGCTTAGAGACTGCCATTGTTGAAGAGAGGCTTGAGCTTCACTTCCTCATCCCCTGCTTCTGGTTCAGCTGCAGATCCTTGCATTATCTTCCAAGTTTCTTCCTTTTGGGTTTAATTTGTGGTTTTCGTATTGTGGGGGATGTGGGGAGTTCACTTTGGTAGCTGGGTTTTGGCTCTGTCTGAGACTGAGACCCCAAGAGAGTTACGGTGCGAAGAAGAAAGAAGAAGACATATAATCAAAGAAGACAGTGTGGCTTGGGGTTAACTGATTTTTTTTTGTTTTTGTTTCCCAAATGCTGTGTTAGTTTTTAGTTCAACATTTTTTTTTCTTTTTTCTTTTTTCTTTTTAGGAAAAAAAAAACACTTTGTTTTTTTTCCCTTTAAGGAGTTCACTAAAATGACCTTCTGAGTTCTAAGCCGACACACATTCAAAGTACAATTGCACTTCTCTTTTAGTCTTTTTCTATCTTGTGACTTGGGGCAGGAAGGCTATTTTAGTCATTTCTTACATCTCTTATTAATTACTACAAATTAAAAGTTAGAACACCAGTTAATTGAGTGTAATAAAAAGCACTGTTTTTTGACACTTTAAGAAGTTTGAGAGGCATTGTATAGGTAACTGGTGGGGCAGAGTTTTTTTTTCTTCCTAATAATTAGGAAGAAAAATTTTGAATTCTAGACTTTTAAATATGTTAATAGTCCTGTTAACAGTTGTGTTTAGAGCAATTATTAATAAATTATATTACTATTAATAAACTATATTTAAAAAGTTTCAAAATCACTTTTATAAAAAAGATAAAAATTTGTCAACATAATTAATTATTTTATCATTTTTTTCATAAAATAATTCTAAAAATAGTTCTTAAATCAATACCTTAAAATATTTTTTAAAATTTTTTAATATTAAAACATTTTAATTAAACTATAAAACTCTCCTGGCTGATTTTTTGTCTTCAAGTTTTACTGTAGAGTTTGGAGTTTTGGACAGTATTGTAGCTAACTCTATTTTCTATTTTGTTGAGTGGAGTATAGAGTAAAGCCTTAAACTAGTGTAGTGCACTCTACCTCTTGCAGTCAAAAAAAAAAGGTAAGTAACACGTGGCTTATTCTGGACCTTGTGATGGTTCTTGAAAAACAGGCTGGCGTTTGCAAAGAGACGTTACTGCAGCCGACTTTTATGGTGGAGTGGTAAGGTATGCTTTCACAAAGTCTTCCACTGGGTTTAGGAGTTAAGACGTTCAGCTAACTTCAACTTCCTTTCAAAGAGTGAATGGGGCCACAGCGACTCACATTCACATACCTCTTTCAGCGGTTTAAGAATAATTAAGTGTTATTACTGCACATCTTTGGTGTAATAATCACTCTATAAATATAAATACTTGCGAGGTGTGAAAAACAAGGGCCGAAGTTCAAGTCTATAAAAAGGAGTTTCACACAGATATACACTTAGATTAACACAAATATACACTTAGATTAAGTTAGAGAAAAATTTTATCTTGTATAAAAAAATAATAATTAAGAGTTGCTAAACAGTCTAAATCAACAAAATATTAAAAAAAATGCTAAAACATTCATTGAATAGCAATTTTGATGACAGACAAAAAAAAAAAAAAACGTCTGTATAATATAATTGTACAGATGGAAAAGTACAACTCTGTGGTGTTACGCCTGCCAGTTGTGAATTATAATTAGGACCACGCGTCTTTAATCATGTTATAATTTTGAGAATGTTGTGAATATTTTTATTTTTAACTTTTTTGGTTGAGAAACAAATACAGATAGGAGATATTGAATGAAGTTTAAATACTATAAACTCCACTTAAAAATTATGATAACTTTTAAGAAAATATGAAACAAATTATAGTACATATAACATAATTTTTTTAAAAATGTGGGACAATTACCATTTTTCTTTTGGAAACAAACACATACATACACAAATACTTTTTCTCTTCTTTATTTTGATAATTTGATAGTTGGGAAGGGAGAGTTTGAACCGCTATACATCTTACCATTTTTTTTTTTTAGAGAGTTTTAACCTATTGCGTCCACTCCTGATAATGCTCTCTATCATCAGACCAACCAATCGGTTTTTGGTGTAGGCAGGAATTGATCTCTAAATCTCTTGTTCAATCAACAGAAACTTTACCAGTTAAGCTAACTAGAACCCACAATATATATATATATATATATATTTATATATATTATGGGGTTAAAAACTCTTAGAATGAAACTTGAATATTTATCCTAAGGTTCTAATTGTCACAACTAATTTATAAAATAATAGAGTAATCCATAATGAGAGGACTCAACAAGTAAAATCCAAATATGAATTAACACTTTATCAATTAATAGACATAAATACACTGTTGCCAAAGTTAAAGGCAAGTTTAGGCAAATACAAATACTCTCTAGAACCTCTTATAGTCTCACTCAATTTTTCCCAATTCCCTACTAATAAGTGTGGGGGAATGTCCTATTTATGCACTCAGTTCATCTCTTCAATAATGGGTTACCATGCTAGATATCAGAAGATGTTTGTCCCATTAGGTGTCTTCTCCCTTATTTTGATGATGAAAATAGACTTTTGGGGTGTAAAATACTGTTCATGCTAGCCATTCAACATTAAATGTGGCTAGCATTTGGCGGGAACACCTATTCAGGTGGAAGTGACCATTACTTGGATCATGACCCACCTTGCCTTTATCCTTGGTTTGCTTTCTAGGCAACACCATCTTCCTTAGCTGCTTCATTGGTCATTCATCCTTGATTGAAACTTCATGCGGCACTGCGAGTCTCGTCGGCTCTTCTCATCAAGGGAGGATGCTACCCCATTAAGCCTTTGCCCTCATTTTTAGTTTGGGCCGTTGCTCTAGCCTAACACCTCCGGCTTGTGAAACCTTTCAGGGACAACCCCCTACAATACTAAATAAAGAAAAGAAGAAAAGGAAAATATTGTGCAAGTATATACATACATATATAAAAGAACTATATAAACATCAAATTTTATATTTTGTTGCAGTTTTCAATTGTTTGATAAGAATTTACATGTTTATTGCATATATTTACTTATTCAATATTGAATCCTATGGTAGATTAGGGTATTACTCTCATAATTTATTTACTTTAATCGAATTTCATTACCTAATATTAGTTTATATTAAAATTTTATGTACGAACCAAGTTAAATAAAAACTAAAAAGAAGATTTCAATTGTTAATCAACATGAAGGTAATTTCCTATAATTATATATCCACAATCTCCCATTTGGCAAAGTAAGGGGGGTTTGAGAAGATTTTTTTTATATTTAAATGGGATATGTAGTTATATTTTACACTACATTTTTTCATGTTAACTATTAGTAATTTTTTCTTTAACTTGGACTTCCCAAAATGCCTAAGAAAATTTTGACATTTGAAAATATTTCATTTTATAAAAGAACATATTTCTATATCCATTGTTACTTTTTCTTTTATTCATACTTAGACTATCAAAAATAGATTTGTTTTCTTAGAAACATATTCATTGTCTTTTTTTTCCCATACACACACACACACAAATATTTGTACTACTAATATCATATATGGGAATAAATTAATTATTTTCATCTTTGTCTCATTATGGAATATAATTGTTGGGTTAAGATAGCTTGACCCCAGTTAATTAATTCAATTATCCAAGTTGATTAATTAGGTTAAATTGTATGCAGATCATGGAGGCACCAACAAATCACCAAAAATACTAAATGCAGTGGAAAATAAATTTGACACGGTAATTAGTTGACAAATGGGGAAAACCTCTTGTAAGGCAAAAATCCTATCAGGTGATTTTAAAATCACTACTCCCAAGAATCAACTAATTAACAATCAAGCAATTACAAGTATAAGGAATCTTACCATTACTCTAGCCTATCTCGAAATACCAACTTATAGTTGAACCTTTGCTCCAATACCCAATTGGACTTGATCTTGTAGTAGCCTTCTTTCTCTTGATGCACAAATCTTCAATCTGTGACTGACCCTTTAGCACGGATTCCAATACGTGACTAACTCCAGTAACTTGAATGGATGTTGTTGGCTGCAAAGTTCTTCACTTCATCAACAATGAAGATCAGGAAACACTTGAGTTCAAAACCTTATGGCGTACAAACTTTATAATTTCTCACTGAGAAAAATAAACTATTGGTCTTTGCATCCGTGTGTGACGGCTCTTAAAATAAACCTTATATATGTCTAGGGTTGTGAGAAAAGAAACCCTAAACAAATACATAAGCTTGAGCCGAATTTCAGATCTAGAAATCTGAAAATCGTAATTCTCAATAGATCAAGCTCCTATCGAACCATCTGTTGAATTTCTCATTTAGTCTCAATAGCAGTATCTGTCGAGCTATCTGTTGAGATTTAATGAAACAGTTTTTCTTCACTTTTTTATTGAATAAATCTTCATGTCTTTAATATGAACACTTGATATGCTTGAACAACATATTTCTTGATATATTAAACCCAACTTAGATTTACCCAATTATAAGTAAAATGCATTTTGTCAAAGGATTAGCCAATTACAAAAAATATGACCCTAACAATAGTTATAAAAACATCTAAAGATTATATGAAAATAAGGAAAACAATACTTATTAATGATAAGGTTTTGGATTCTCAACTATGGGTAATTCTCATCATTTGAAAACTTACCTTAAATAGTTTATTTATTATTTTTTTATACAAGATAGAAATTATACTCTAATCTAATCTAAATGTATATGTGTCGATATATGTGAAGCTTCCTCTTAGAGACCTGAATCTTGGCCTTTGTTTCTCCCCCACCCTCCCCCCTCCCCCCTCCCCCTCCCCCGCCCCAGACAAGAACTTTGTACTTGTGAAATAACTATCATTTCAAGAGTGCGGAGTGGTCTATCTTGGATAGTTTTAATAGGGAACAATAACGATAATAACCTGTTAAACAATTGTAAAATTTAAAAATTGGGAAAAAAATGATAATCAAGTATTGTTTGAGGAAAATTTTAATAATTCAAGACTTTTCTTTTTCTCTCATTTTTTATGTGCCTCTATGATTATAGCAACATCTTAATTAAAAAAAAATTGTATCAACATAAGATTGGAATCACGGAAGAAAAGAAAGAGCTAAACCAAAGACATATTATTCCTCGTATCAATTAGTGTACCTAAAAGTACTAAAACCTCTCACATCATCAACATACACAAAATATATAAATTCAAATGCAAATTGAATCCTAAACAAATAAATTTTAAAAGAAAAATAAAGTTTCTCAATATCAAAATCTTTTCTTTTTTCTCCCATGTAAACATTATGCCATCTTTCTTAGCAATGGGTCAATCATTAAACATGAAGATCAAGAAAATTACGGCTCCTACTTGCATGTAGATTGAGGTGGTTACACAATTGTACCAAGCCCAAAAAGACTAATCTAAAGTAGAACAATCAAAACACCAAATTTTAAGAATAGTAATAAATAATAATCAATCTATAGCTGCAAAATGATCGTTCAATCTTAGTTATCATATACAAAGAAAGCAATTTATGAATCTTGTATCATTAAAACAAATCAAAGATCAAGACTATAAAGAAATCAAAATGGGAGAGAGAGAGAGAGAGAGAGAGAGAGAGAGGGAGAGGTACTTTGATAGTAAATATTTAAAAAAAATATAGTGATAAAAATATATACCATCAAATACTAAGCTTGTTAGTTTAAAGAAAAATAAAAAGAGAACATATATAAATATGAAAATACGTAGGAAAAGAGAAAAAGGTATTCATTGTGGTAGCACAATAGCAAGTCTGAATAAAGAACTTTCTCAAAAAAAAAAAAAAAAAGAGTCTAAATAGAGAACTTTTGGGCTACCATATAGGTTCATAGAAAATTTGAGACTTTCTATATTCATTATTATTATCTTTTACCAAAAATGTTTATAGAGAGAAAATAATGGACTTTATAAATGAGAATTAGATTTTTCTATTCCATATTTTCATATTCATTATCACAATATATAAACATTAATGGTTTTTTTTTTTTTAATTAGATGGAAGAATTAAATAGGTAGTGGATTTGTTTTTCAATTAACATATTCAACACATTTTAAAACATGCCTTTTAGGATACTCCCAAAAAAAAAAAAAAAAACAAACATGTCTTTTAGGTTACTAACAAAAAAAAAAAAAAAAAAAAAAAACCTAGAGAAAAAGAAGAGGGGAAAAAATTGATTTTTTTTTTAGAAGAATTGATGGAGTGTTTAACAAGCTTGTAATGGATATTTATTATTGTAAGGACACAGATCAACGGATGGGCCTACAAGCAGAAGAAACTGAAGCCCATGGCGTATACGGTACCCTTGGAATGAATTTCTTGAGAGAGTGGGCCGAGAAAACTTGATTGAGAGCGTATGGGTTGAGCCCAAGTATGGTTATGACCAGACTAACATAAATGAAATATTGAGATGGTACAGGGTCCTTCTCGGCTTAGTCCGAGGAGCGAGCTTAGACAACTGTTCTAAGTAATTATATCTTTCTCTTTCTTGTTCTCCTCTTCAATGACTTCCCTCTTTCTCTTGGTTGTTCGATGATCTTTTTCTCTGTCTTTAGCTCTATTTATAGGCCAGTTTGCCTCACGTGCCAGTTAGGTAATCCTCCTTTGGTACTTGTCCATCAACCTTCACTTGAAATTTTCATATGGCAGCTGTAAAGGATGAAGGTCACTGTTCAGATGTCCTTTCCCCATTAATGCGGCCAGGAGGTAAGTTGTAGGGTTATAAATGCGGTGGCAACAGCCTTTCACATGATATCTCTTTGCTGCCACCTGTCCACTTTGCCTACATGAACCAGGAGGTTCTTCAGAAATGATAGGATCAATGCTGGGACATTCACCTGGACCGTCCCTCTGATTGTCCGACCGGACAATGCACCTCGAACCACTCCTTTCTTCCTTCACACAAGTTTTACTATAGGGAGGAGTTAAACCAGGTACAGTTCTCGTGATCTACAGTCCTCAGATGGCCAGGTCTCCTCGGACAGGCCCACGGCCCACTATCTGGAATTGGGCCTTTTACCCCTACAATTATAATGGTGGAATTTAATGTTGACACATTGCAAAAAAAAAAAATTGACATGTACTAATAATTGTTTGCCACGCGGTGTTATCTTTCAGACTTTATTTATGTCATTGTTTTCCGTTAAAAGGACACGTGTCACTATTGTATGCATCTTTCAGTTTGAGGAACCAAATTTTATATTATATATATATATATATATATATATGTACAGTCAGGGTTCACCCTTTGTTGGGCCTCAGGTGTTGCATTTGGCCATACGGCCCGTAATCCTTGTCAATTTACTTTAATATGGGCTGGGCCGGACATTATTAAATGCCCGAAAGATTGGGCTTTAATGTAGCCACCCGAAATATTGTTGCTCACAATTCTTTCATTTTCGCATGATTGACTATTTGGACTGTCATAACTCAGTGGTGAATGTTGCCGAGAATATTTGCTCGCAGGAGAGCGTTACAATTGAACTTGGCCGGCAAAGTGCCAGCGAAGTCGTTGCTGGACATACTACCAGCAGCGATGAGCAAGTTCCAATGCCACTCTTGCCACTCAACAACCAAACTCTCACTTATCAACAACAACATTGGACCCTCTTTTCCATTATCTTCCTGAGCAATTATAATCCCTCCACCAAATGGGGGCTATAAATAGGAGAAGACTACACAGAGGTTGGGGATGGAAAAATTGGAAGAAAAAAAAGGAAAAAAGAAGAGTGCAGAGAACAAGGAGAGTGTGTAAGTCAAGGAGTGAGAAATTGATTATTGGGCCTCAGTGCAATAATCTAACTATTGTAGGAAATACTCAACCCACTTCATAAATTAGTTGTGAACCCAAAAAGGAGCCCAGCCCAATAAGCTCTTATTTGGCCCGCACAATTGGCGTTGTCTGTGGGAATCTCCTACTAAGCTGTAGCTCAGCTGTGGCCCAGATCTGGTAAGATGTCTAAGAGGCGATCGGGCAGTTATGCTGAGAATGATTCCGTGGGGTCTTTACAAGGATCCACTTGGCGAGAGCAAAGGCACAAAAGGCGTGAAGACAGACACCGTGGGCAAGACGAAGAGCAGTCCGGTCGAAGTGAAGGGACACTCAGAACCCAACGAACGGTGTCCGGCGCGACAGAAAATAGACAGCCCGACCGAAGAGATGAAGAGCTTGAGCGGCTGCATAGGCTCGTGAGAGATCTGGAGCTAGACGCAGAACGACGTCGTGGAGAAAATTTTGAACGACGGGGAAGAAGGCCGACTGGAGCAAGGAACCGACATAGGGAGAGGTCCGAGGATTCTGGCCATTCTCGGCCACATGATCGATCACATTCATGGGAGACTCAGCGATACCGGGACTGCTCCCGTTCACGCGAGTATGTAGACCGCGGTTCAGATTCCCCGGAAGAACGACACCCGCGAAATGCAGTAATGGACGCCATGAGCCGAGCACTGTGAAAAGCTGCACGGTCTCCGTTTTCGTATGACATTGAGCAGGCCCCTATGCCCAACAGATTTACTCGGCCACCGTTCAACTCTTACGACGGAAAAACAGACCCTGTGGAGCATGTCAGTCATTACATCCACATGATGTCTTTGCACAAACACGACGATGCGCTGATGTGCAGGGTCTTCCCTTCCAGTCTCGGTTCCATAGCGCTGAGATGGTTTAATGGGTTATCAAAGGGTTCTATTCGCAGTTTCGCGGAACTGATTCAAGAGTTTGGAGCCCAGTTCATGACCTGCAGCCGGTAGGCGCGTTACTATCTATAAAGATGAGGGTTGGAGAGACACTGCGCGGTTATGCGAACCGTTATTGGGAACTCTATAACGAGATTGGTGGGGGCAATGAGAAGATAGCAGCAAGCACCTTTAGGATGGGGCTACCCGAGGACTCCGAGCTACGAGAGTCTCTGATGAGGAAACCACCTGAGGGCATGAGGCAACTAATGAGGCGCATTGAGGAATTCAAACGCCTAGAGGATGATCGAATGCAGAGTAAAGGTAAAGCCTTGCAAACTAATCGTCCACGGCAAAACGAGTTTCAATCAAGGCCCTGAAAGGGGTTGACCATTCAAGAGCCAAGATTACAACAAGAGGAAGTGAACGTAAAGTTCAAAGAACCAGTGCATAGAATCATCGACCGGATAAAAAACGAGCCATACTTTAGGTGGCCGAATAAGATGGCGGGAGACCCGTCCCGAAGAAATCAAAATTTGTACTGTACGTACCACAAGGATAAGGGACACACCACCGAGAATTGCCGAGTATTGAGAGATCACTTGGCCCAATTGTTGAAGGCAGGGCATTTGAAGGAGTTCGTTATCGACACAGGTAACGCTGAACCTGAACGGGGCACAAGACCAGATAAGAACCCCCGCCCACCCCCTATTGGAATAATTGAGGTAATTCACGCCGCACCTAGGCACATCGGAAGGATTGGAGGAAATGAAGTGTTAATGGCGTCCCCGGCCAAGGTCCGCTTGGGGGAGAATCCACCTACAAAAAGGGTGAAATCTGTCCGGGAGCCAATTGCTTTCTGTGACGAGGATTTAGTAGGGACAATCCAACCCCATGATGATGCATTGGTGGTGACGGCTCAGATTGGCGGTTTCTTAGTAAAAAGAATATTGGTGGACCAAGGGAGCGGTGCCGAGGTCATGTACCCTGACCTGTTCAGGGGACTCGGGTTGAAGGTTGATGATCTCACGAAATACAACACGCCCCTAGTCGGTTTTGACGGCCGGGTAGTGGTCCCTGAAGGGCAAATCTCTCTCCCCGTAGTATTGGAAGGGAAGGAAGTCACAATATCGTTTATAGTGGTTGCCTCATTTTCTCCTTACACCGCAATTCTAGGAAGACCGTGGATTCATGCGATGGGGGCAGTGCCGTCTACACTACATGTAAAAATTAAGTTCTGGACCGAACACGGCATCGCGGTGGTAAAGGGTAGCCAACACACGGCTAGAAAATGTCTTATTTCGGCAGTCAGCCGGGAGAATCAGGTTATTGAAAGAAGGAACCAAACTGAAGGAGTCCCTTCATAGCAATTACAGCAGCCCTCCGGGGAGACGGGAACTAACCAGGTAGAGGTACTGGTAAAGGTCAAACTTTTGCCGGATGAGTGCAAGTATTTCCAAATAGGGGCAAATATGAACGACGAGGATAAGGTGGGGATATTGTTGCTCCTTGTACAGAATGTGGATGTATTCGCCTAGAGCCCATATGAAGTACCCGGAGTGGATTCTGACTTCATCGTTCACCGGCTCAATACTGACCCAACCATAATCCCTAAAAGGCAACGGCCGAGAAGGTCCGCCAAGGAGCATGTTGAAGCCGTAAAGATGGAAGTAAAAAAGCTAAAAGAAGCGGGGGCTATAAAGGAGATTTTCTATCCGGACTGGTTGGCAAACACGGTGGTAGTGAAGAAGAAGAACAGCAAGTGGAGGGTTTGTGTAGATTTCACGGACCTGAACCGGGCATGTCCAAGGGATCCGTTCCCAATGCCAAAAATCGATCAGTTGGTAGATGCCACATGCGGACATCCGAGAATGAGTTTTCTGGACGCTTTTCAGGGTTACCACCAAATAGCCCTAGTAGCCGAAGATCAGGAGAAGACGGCATTTATTTCACCTGAAGCCAACTATCTTTACACAGTGATGCCCTTCGGTTTAAAAAATGCCGGGGCCACTTACCAGCGAATGATGACGAGAATGTTCCGCGACAAGATTGGACACACGGTGGAGGTATATATAGACGATATGGTCGTCAAAAGCAAACTGGAATCCGGGCATAACGAAGATCTGAAGGGGGTGTTTGAAGTTCTTCGGCAATATCGGTTGCGCCTTAATGCAGAGAAATGTGTGTTCGGAGTTGGGGCTAAAAAATTTTTGGGGTATCTGGTCAGCATCAGGGGAATAAAGGTCAACCCCGATCAGATTGATGCCGTGAAAAATTTGAAGCCACCGGGGAATCCAAAAG
This sequence comes from Lithocarpus polystachyus, assembly GCA_033629205.1. Lineage (NCBI taxonomy): Eukaryota > Viridiplantae > Streptophyta > Magnoliopsida > Fagales > Fagaceae > Lithocarpus > Lithocarpus polystachyus. The sequence continues at coordinate 89,080,580 of CM066166.1, forward strand.
AAGTACAGATATTAACCGGGATGCTGGCAGCCCTCAACCGGTTTATCTCCAAATTTGCCGACCGCTGCCGTCCTTTTTACCAACTTCTGAAGAAATGGAAGGGGTTTGAATGGGATAAAAGATGTGATGAGGCATTCCAGGATCTGAAGACGTATTTGGCCCAGGCCCTTATGTTGACCGCCCCTATGCTCGGGGAGGACTTACTCATGTACCTCTCGGTATCTGAACACGCAGCTAGCGCTGTGCTTCTAACAGACCGGGACACACAACGGCCCGTGTATTACATCAGCAAGACCTTGGTCGATGCGGAAGTCAGATATCTGCCCTTAGAAAAGTTAGTGTTAGCCATTGTGCACGCTACTAGAAAGTTGCCTCACTACTTTCAAGCCCATACCATATACATGTTGACCGAGTACCCTTTACAATCTTTACTGAGGAGATCAGATTTCACGGGCCGGATAGCTAAATGGGGTACCCGGCTAGGTGCCTTCGACATAAGGTATAGACCGAGGAGTTCGGTCAAGGGTCAAGTGTTGGCCGACTTCGTAGCCGAGTTTTCCCCTAAGAAGCAAGGCGAGGTTGTTTGTTGTGTGGCCTCTTCACCATGGAAGGTCTATGTGGACGGCGCTTCTAGTGCAATGGGGGCTGGAGCAGGGATAATCTTAATCACACCAGAGGGAATTCGGTTGGAACATTCTTTCAGATTGGGATTTGGCGGGTCCAACAACGAGGCCGAATACGAAGCTCTGCTTGCCAGCTTGAAGACCGTGTATGGGTTGGGAGCACAGGATGTTGAAGTATACTCGGACTCACGGCTGGTGGTTAACCAGGTAAACGGCAGCTTTGAAGCAAAGGACCCCAGAATGAGGAAATATTTGCAGTTGGCAAAAAGGATCATGGTCGGGTTTCGCAGAGTAAAATTGGAGCAAGTTCCTCGGGGGCAAAACAGGCACGCCGACGCACTAGCCACACTTGCATCGGCATTAACGGAGAACGTACCTCGAATGATTAAAGTAGAATTCATACAGGAGCCCAGCATCCTAGAAGTTGAAGATGCTAAGGGCCTTGCAATAGACGTTGCTACAGTTTCCAATGCCGGCCCTTGTTGGATGGATCCAATTATTCAATTCCTAGCCAATAACCAAGTCCCGGACGATGAGAAGGCAGCCATTAAAGTTTGCCGAACTGCAGCTAGGTCAGGGTTCACCCTTTGTTGGGCCTCAGGTGTGGCATTTCGCCATGCGGCCCGTAATCCTTGTCAATTTACTTTAATATGGGCTGGGCCGGACATTATTAAATGCTCGAAAGATTGGGCTTTAATGTAGCCATCCGGAATATTGTTGCTCACAATTCTTTCATTTTCGCATGATTGACTATTTGGACTGTCATAACTCAGTGATGAATGTTGCCGAGAATATTTGCTCGCAGGAGAGCGTTACAATTGAACTTGGCCGGCAAAGTGCTAGCGAAGTCGTTGCCGGACATACTACCAGCAGCGATGAGCAAGTTCCAATGCCATTCTTGCCACTCAACAACCAAACTCCCACTTATCAACAACAGCATTGGACCCTCTTTTCCATTATCTTCCTGAGCAATTATAATCCCTCCACCAAATGGGGGTTATAAATAGGAGAAGACTACACAGAGGTTGGGGATGGAAAAATTGGAAGAAAAAAAAAAGAAAAAAAGAAGAGTGCAGAGAACAAGGAGAGTGTGTAAGTCAAGGAGTGAGAAATTGATTGTTGGGCCTCAGTGCAATGATCTAACCATTGTAGGAAATACTCAACCCACTTCATAAATTAGTTGTGAACCCAAAAAGGAGCCCAGCCCAATAAGCTCTTATTTGGCCCGCACAATATATATATATATATATATATATATATATTATAGTTAGATATTACAGAGATATATGGAAAGATTGTTCACTCTTATGTGGTGTTTGGTACAGAGAAATCCACATTACTTCTAGCATCCAGATTTTTTAAAATGTGATTCCTTGCAATTTGGATGCCTAGGAATGTAGTTATTCTTATATTTGGTTTTATTGGGAATCTTTTAAGATTTTTAGGAATGTGAAATGATAATGTTTGGTTTATTCCTAGGAATCTTAAATGAATTATTTATTTTTTCCATACTATTCTTAGATTTGAATGTTTGGTTTAATATTTTATCTTAATTGCTTAAATGATAAGGAAAAAAAGGGTAAAAATTGTCAATTTATAAAAAACATAATTTTCTTTAAGCTTGAGAATCTGGATACCCAACTATTTTAAAGGGAATCCACATTCCTACTAAGAGAGGTTTAAAGGGGGAATCTAGATTCTTCTGACATCTGATTCCTTAGCGTGATTTGCAAACAAACATGAGAATCTTTAAACATTCCTGAAAATCCTAAAACAATACCCTGTACCAAACGCTACATTAATGTTAGTTAGGTTAACGTGAGGTTTACATTAACTACAGCTTAGTCAAATTTCAACTAATTAGCTTGTTACTTTGTCATACTCTCCGTTTAATAAAGGTTTTTTAAAATCAAACATTTTTTAGAGTTTTTTTTAAAAAAAAATATTTTAGAAACAATCTCATTTTTAAAATCTAAGAAATACATTAGCATTCAAGTAAAAATTCAACTAATAAAGTCTTTTGTGATTGAATAAGAGATTTGAGATTTAATTTCTGCCTATACCAAAACTAATTGAGGTCTCGGTCTGATAATATTGAGCAATAATCAAGTGGACAATTGAAACTAAAAAAAAAAAAAAAAAAAGATTAAACAATTCTTTAAAAACATATGTTGCCACTATTTATGGAAACATATGCTACCAAATGAGGTTTTTGGTATAATTATAGCATTTTATAAGTTTTTTGGATGTTTGTCCCTCTAAATTAAATGGGTGAATAAAGAGTAAAATTTAACATTTTTAAAAAGTCTTAGTATGAATTACCTGATATTAACACTAACCTCAAAGAAGATTTTTGGTTTTTACGCTTAATTAAAAGTCAAAAGTATAATTTATGATTACAACATCATCTTAAATTTGAAAATTTACAATTACAACTCAGTTTTCTTTTTCATTTTTTTAAAAAATATATAAAAAATTAATAAATTGATTTTGATTTTGTAGGTTTTGTGTGTGAAGAGAATGGGAATTATCTTAGCTTGTTCATTTTAGCAGTGTGGGGTATTGCCATTAGAGCAGTAGTGTGTACAAACAACATTGACGATTTGTGAAACGATTCGACTGGGCTCATGAAGTCTTGGTCACCTTTGGAACATACTCTTCCTCTTTTCTAGATGATAACTCTAGAGTAACTTGTCTGTCTTACATTCTTTTAGGATAGCCATGAAAATGACTATCCTTACTTACCCCATATATGTTGGGGAGAAATAGCCATCTCAAATTCGAGGCGCCTTGACTGAGTTCAAGAATTTTTGGATGACAATGGGTGTTTTTGAATATTTTTTCCTATATTTTCACTATGGGGACTTTTCTTTCCTTCATTTTTTCAAGTAATGAAAAATATAGTATCATTCAAGTAAAGAATTCGTTAAAAACATATGTTACCACTATATTTTAAAACATATGTTTTCATAGGAAGTTGATTAAAACATATTGTAGGAATGTTGGGCCAAGAATTCCTTACCCACGAACATGTTGGGCCAAAAACCCAAGCCGAGGACTGAGATTTATTTAGGAATAAGTAAACCCTGTCAAGGAAGTCTGCGTTGGTAGATAAGGAAGTTAATATTGAATGCAATAACCAAGGAGGTAGTTCCAAGGATGGGTATCACCTTAAATCACCAAGCCGAGGTACTTATTAGCGGTTTGCCACACAGAAGAATACCCCAGAAGGTTTTGTCGGAGCAAATAAGCATTGTTGAAACATATAGTAAGAGAAGATCCTAAAATATCAAAAGAGAAAGCTACTACCACCGCATTGAATGCTCTGCAGCTAATCTTCTGGCTGTATTAATGTGGAGGTGATATCTAAACAGTGAATTTCAGCCTTACAGCTACTACACAAAGACTTTTAGAAAATGTGGATGAGACAAGTATCAACACGAATCACCTGGATTGCACGTGAAAGGCAGAGAGGAGAAGAGAGAAGAGTATAAATGAAGGAAGATACCCCAAAAGAGGGGGATCGAGAAATCAAGAAAGAAACATTGTAGCCACTAAGACCCAGACGTGTAATCAAGTTAGAACATTATATATACCAAAGTTGATCTCCTCGGATGCAAGCCGAGGACTGCTTTTTGAATTTAAACTTGTCTATTTTGTTTTTCTTTTCATCTAAACCCATCCTAATTGTCTAATTCATTCTAACCTAGTTTTCTCCACCTACTCTTTACAAATTTATTGTTTTTGGACCTTTTGAGCTGGCCCATTCATCGTTTGGGCTTAGGAATCAAACCTATGTCCTTACACATATTATACCTCCTCTCAAAAAAAAAAAAAAAAAAAAAAAAAAAGACACCATATTTGTGTTTTTTGGAAAAACAGTACCATTTCATAAGTTTTTTTTTATTTAAATTTTATCTTTTTAAAATAAATGAGCAAATAAAGAACAGTAACAAATTCTACAAAGTAAATTGCAATTTCACTGGGCTTAAAATCAACTTAATATATTTTTCATTTTCCAAAATTTCAAATCTAAATTGCATTTTTATAAATTCAACAGTGAATGGGCCCACTCACATACCTCTTTGAGCGGTTAAGAATAAATTGAATATCATTCTCAAAAAGAATAAATTGAATAATTAGAGTGGCTAAACAGTCTAACTCAAAAAATAATTTTTTTAAAAAATACTAAAACATTCATTGAACAGTAGCAATTTTAATGACAGACAAAAAAAAAAAAAAAATCAGGATAATATAACTGTACAAAAGGAAAAGTTTAACTCAGTGGTGCTATGCCTGCCAGTTGTGAATTATAATTAGTAGGACAATGCATCTTTAAACATATTGAAAAGTATAGATTAATTAGTCGGCCAATGCATAATACATAATTGTACAAATTGAATTAATTTTCTTCAAAGTAAACTTTTATTGAAGCACTGCTTTTATTTATTTCCATGAGGAAAAAAGAAGCAATTATTTCGCATACCCTGTATACTTCTCACATAGCTTTATTGATTGAGAATGTTGTGGATTTATTTATTTATTATTATTATTATTTAGTTGAGAAATAAACACTCAATGGAGTGGGAATGAGGTTTAAATACAAGAACACATCACAAACTCTACTTAAAAACCATTATAGCTTTTGAGGGAAGATGAAACAAGTTCTACTACACATAACATAGTCTATTAATAAATGTGGGACAATTATCCTTTTTTTTTTTTTTCCTTTAGAAACAAGCACACACATATGCAGATTATGTTGTGAAATTATTTTGAATTTTTTTTGTATTCCTAAAAATACTCAATATGTGTTCGATTTACATGTAGAGCCAATAAATGGTGCATTGAATAATTATACATATATGAAAAATGTTAAATGTAAGCTCCACGACCATCCAACTATTGTGAAAAAAGTGTAATTCACCGGGTGCATAGAATAATTTGTTGAAAAAAGTTTTTTTTTTTTTTTTTAAATGTGTGTGTGTGTATATATATATACATTTTAATACAAGATTAATCATAGTGGGTGTAATTGTAACTGAAATTTCAAGAGGTTTTAGGGCACATGTAAATTACAAGAGCTCTAGTACTTTGTTTTTTATTTTTCAAAATCTGTTCGGCAGATTAAATGAAAAATGAAAAAATAAAAATACTTTTTTACTTCAATTTATTTTTTTTAATTCAATAGTTGGGGGGAGATATCTCCCATTAAAACAAATTTAACTTACAAAATTCGATCTTGACATTTTTCTCTTTATTTGATCCTCAAATAAAAACAAAAGATCACTTTTTTTTTAACGTATTTTATTTTACTTACAATTTTTTTTCATTAATCAGTTAAGCCAAAAAACTCTTAACATATTATTAATAAAAGGCGTAAATGCACTTTTAGTTCATACATTTTGACTTTTTCTATTTTAGTCCCTTCATTTTTATTTTACCACTTTTAGTCCCTAAACCAATTAACGCATGACATTTAAGTCACTTTTAGTTCATACATTTTGACTTTTTCTATTTTAGTCCCTTCATTTTTATTTTACCACTTTTAGTCCCTATACCAATTAACGCATGACATTTAAGTCTTTACCATCGTCCAACTAACAGAAAATGCTAACGTGGTTGACAACACAGTAAAATAATAATTAAAAAAAAATCTATTTTGGCATTAAAAAATTGCCACATCAGCATCTAAATTAAAAAAAATTAATTTATTAATTTTAACTAAATAAAAATTAAAAAAAAAAAAAACTCGGGAAGAACATGATGAAAACAAGAACTCCAACACAGATCAAAGAACTCAAGAACACAAACCTAAACACAAATTTTCTTTCCTGACCCGTGACTGCCCTCAAATCACAACCACAAATCCACCGAAATCTGCCACAAAACCATCAACTATCCACCACAAATCCAAAACAATAAACCCATCCACTACCCACACAAACCCATCGGAGCAAACTACCCCACCCAAATCTGATTAAAAAAAAAAACTCAGCTAGTCCAGGTGCCATTCCTCTTCAATCTGAGAACGAAACCCATCACCAAACTCCAATCTATGAACGAATCCCACTACCAAACTCCGATTTGTGCCATCACCGAAACCCACCACCAAACTCCAATCTCAGCCACTGAGACCCACCACCAAACTTCAATCCAGCCACCAACCATTACCGATCCAGCCATTGAATAATCATGCAACCCATCACCAACCGACCCAAACTCTAATCTGTGCCATCACCACAACTCCACCACAGACGCCGATCACCACAAACCCACACCCTCCACCACGTCGATGCACAAACTCAAACCTCCACCACGCTGATCCCCACAAACCCACGCCCTCCACCTCACCATGGCAAGTCGGCAACACCATATGCACAGAAACCCACAAAAAAATTGCCAAAGAGAGAGACCCATTGATTTGAGAGAGGAGCTTGAGGCATATGGGTTTGGGTTTGGGTTTGGGATTGAGCAAAATCAAGAGATAAAGAGAGTTCAAGAAGGCTAAGCACCAAGATAGAGGGAGAAAGAAGAAAAAGAAGAAGAAAGAAAGAAGAAAGGAAAGAAAGGAGGCGAAGAAACTGAGAGACCGATCTGGGGAAGAAAAAGAAAAAGAAACCCACAAGTATCGTTGAGACAAGAGGGTTTCAGAGAGTTATGATCTGGGATTGTGGTGTTTTGATCTATATTGGGCTTGATTTTTTGTTTTTAATTTTTTTCATTTAGTTAAAATTAATAAATTAATTTTTTTTAATTTAAATTCTGACGTGACAATTTTTTAATGCTAAAATAGATTTTTTTTTAATTATTATTTTACTGTACCGTCAGCTATGTCAGTATTTTCTGTTAGTTGGGTGACGGTAAGGACTTAAATATTACGCGTTAATTGGTTTAGGGACTAAAAGTGGTAAAATGAAAATATAGGGACCAAAATGAAAAAAAGTTAAAATGTAGGGACCAAAAATACATTTATGCCTTAAATAAATTGTTATTTTTTTTATAGTTTTGATAATAAGACGTTCATCCATTCATGTAATGCTATCAAGTACTTGTAACAAAGAAATAAAAATTTTCTATAAAAAAAAAAAAATCAAATCCATATGGTTTTTTTTAAAACTTTCTTAATAAAAAAAAAAAAAAACATTCTTTTATGTATCATTAGAGTTTCGTATCCCTTGGAGGCAAAAAAAATCTTTACTATGCTGCTGGGTTCAATATAAGTGCCAGCAAACTCCGAGTTAAATTTGTGAGAGGTGTAGTAGTGTGAAGACGTATCAAATAATGTGTGAGGGCAGTGTCAGCTTTAGGCTCAAAAAGCATCAGCAACAAACACTATTCCTCTGGTAGCAAACAAAATACATTAAGCTCTGGTGGACTGGTACTATATAACCAGCAGTGAGTCACGAGCATCTGGGTCACATTACATCCTAGTCACAACAACCAGAACCATGCCTTGATCAACATCCAAACAAGACTGAAGAATAGAATAGAAAGAAAGAAGAAGCATGGCTTGCCACAATTAACATTGTCAAATTTGAATAAATCCCAAAATAAGGAAGCCCAACATTATAACGAATTCAATATGCACCCTTAGATTGAGATGCGGTATTATGTGTAATGGTCGCATTCAATATTACTTTCACATTGTGGTAGGTTGACACTTGTGGAGGGATGTATACAACGATTACACAAAACTAGCATGTAGTCCGTGCTTATATACGGAAATATTAACAATTGTGATTATAAGATGTTCATTTTAGTAGCTTCAATTTCTATATTGAGCTTGGAATCTTCTTGGAAGAGCCAATAAAGCGGTAATGTATAAGAGTGTGAAGTAAGGAAGAGTGGGATTGAGCATTGTGTTTGAACCCAACCTTGTTCTTAGAAATCCGAAAGGAGGAGGAGAGGGTATTATGTGGATCTAGTTGGTAAAGGTTGAGAGAGAAGGAGGAGACATGGGATGACGATATGACATTAGAAGGAGATGCTGTTTTACTTTTATAGGCTTTCTCGTTGGATTTTTTGGTTCTGATAGTGGGCAGGTGAGATGTTCACTCATAAAAGTGTGCAGATGAGATGTTCTTGCTTAGGCCAATGAGCATTATCATTGTGGTTTTCTTGGCTTCTATGTTAAATGTGGGCAGGTGAGATGTTCACCCATAAAAGTGTGCAGGTGAGATGTTCTTACTTAGGCCAATGAGCATTATTATTGTGGTTTTCTTGGCTTACGTATTAAATGTTAATGCATTATTTATTTTGGCACAAAAATTAGAAAATTTAGATAAGATACATGACACAAAATTGGAGTCCAATTTATAATTTAATTAATTTTTTTTTTTTAGTTTTGATTAGGACAAGTGGCGTAAAATTGAGAATCCAAATCTAGACACATGACACAAAATTGAAACTCTAATTTGGAATTCTGTTTGAATTTATCTCTGCTTTACCTATTATTATATATATAGATAAGAAATATGAACGAAAATTTTAGGCTTAAAATAAACAGTTTATTAATTATCTCATATCAGAAAAATATTTGACACTTTGGGAGCAATATTTTTTCCTCTGACCTTTCATGTAAATGGTGGATTACCTTGAATTTAATTAAAAGTATTGAATAAATTACCCATTTGACATCTTCTGAACTTAAATTTCATCTAAGTTAGATTGGACAAGTCTTCTAATCCGTTACATGGCAATTCATAAAATTATTTATGTGTATTATGAGTTCGTTTGGGTTTCTTGTAATTTTTTTGCATAGTATTTTATCAAAAGATATAATGTTTGCTAACTTTTATAAATTAAATGTGTGACAAAAAAATACTAAAAGTTAATTGATTACTAAGAAAAAAAAGATAAAATTTAATTTAATTGCAAAAAAAAAAAAAAAAAAAAAAAAAACTGAGACAAAAACTAAAAAGTCAAAAACTTTTTTCTTTTACCCAACCAAATATTATATACTTATATCACATGACTCATTAAATCATTTAAATAGGTCACGTAAATATAGAATAACTTATATGATTAAAAATATATAATGATACTTATTCGAGCTGTCATATCATATAAAGGGTTGGAAGTAATTTTCTCTAAATTAGTTTTGAAGGAAAATTTTTTTCGTATTTTATTATATTTTAGGTTTAATACATAATAAGATATAGTTCATGTGACTTATATAGTTATATTATCATTTCAGTTGTTTTTATTTTTTTTCCTTTTTTAACGAAAATAATTAGTAAAATGTATAATAGTAGTAGTTATGATTGTGTCCTGTCTAGATAATCCAATGTCAACTAAAAAGGAGTAAAAAAGGACATAGGACTGATCCACGATTCTTTGAATATATATTTTTTTCTTTGTAAAGAACAGAGAATTCTTTAAGGTATAGGAATAGAATACATAACGCTGATCAACCACTCCACTAGTTTGCTCAACCACACTGCCAAACTGGTAATATGCCCAAAGAATGACAAAACATGGAGGGCCAAACTTTACCATTTTGATTGACCTAGCAAAAAGGAAAGGAGATAAAGGGTTGAGATTCTGAGCAATTTAAAAATTGGAATCCTAAGTCAGGTACACCTAGAATAGAGCATAAAAGCATAGTAATGTACAGTGAGTTCTCACATGGCATGATTGGCAAAACTGAACCCACCTTTTGGGTTTGCTCCCCTTTCTTCCATCGTTGGAAACTTTAAAGATTTGACAAAAAAGAAAAAAGAAAAAAGAAAAAAGAAAAAAAAAGGATCCTATGTAATAAACTTGCCAGTTCATTCATGAAAAGCCCAAAAATTTCCCTATTTGTTTACCATGGAGATAAAAGGGTCAACTACACGAGTTGTGTCTCAAGGCAAGACCTTTAGTTTAAATTTGGGTTGAGCTAAGGTGCCTACAACAGAGCCCAACTCGATTTACCTACTTTTGCAAAAGAATGTTATATATTGTACACTCAAGTTGAAAGTTTGCTATGCCACTACAGATGTTGTTTAGTATTGATGGTTTTTTTAATTTATTAATTAATTTATTTTTATTTATAGTCTCGTCAATCACATCTAGGGAGTTTGAGTATTAGACTAGATAATCCGTCAAAGTCCTAAAGTTAGTGAGGTAAACGACATGAGCTGACTCAAAGTTCAAATTTGTTCAATTAATTTTTTTCAATCTCGAACCAAGTTCGAGCTCATCAACAAACAAGATTTTATGTTCAAGCTTAGCTCATATTCTTGCCGAGCAAGCTCAAATTTGTTTATGAGCTATTTGATTAACTTATTATGTTCCTCTCTCTCTCTCTCTCTCTCTCTCTCTCTCTCTCTCTATATATATATATATATATATGTATATATTATGAAACCATGATTAAAATGTTTTACCTCTTCATAATTCTATGAATTTTTACTACAAATAAACTATTTATTTCATCAACAATCTACACATAATAATTTAAAATTTCTGAACCTATTGATAAACTTACATAATTAAATTTTAAATCTATATAAATATGTCTTTAGACAAGTATATATATATATATATATATATATAAGTATATAATATTACATATAATTTAATTGAGTACTCATGTTCACAAGCTTGTTCATGAACACATTATTATGTTTGAGCTTGGCTTGTTTAATAATTGAGCTTAAAATTATGGGTTGAACTTGGCTTGTTTTCTAAACAAACGAATATAAGCAAGTTTTTTCCCAAGCCGAGCTTGAGTTGTTCATAAATAATTTGGTTCATTACAGCCCTATATAAAGCTTTTCAAATTAGCTACTAACCATCAATACTTTTTTTTTAAATACATACTCCAACAAATATTGATACTAGTCAACACTTATTCAATGTTGATGTTGATGTAGTCGCAAAGTCAATCTCTAGAGTGAAATCTAATAATTTATGAAAATAATTGCCTTTATAAATGAGAATTATATTTTCTATTCCATATTTTCATATTCATTGTCAATATATATAAATATTTATGTTTTTTTTTCTTTTCAATTAGATGCAATAATTAAATATGTAGTGGATATTTTTTCAATTACACATATTCAACACATTTTAAAACATTCCTTTTAGGATACTCAAAAAAATAAAAAAGAAAAAAGAAAAACATGTCTTTTAGGTTACTAACGAGAAAAAAATTGATAGAGTGTTCAAAAGAGCATGTAATGGATATTTATTATAACAAAGGAATTTATTGTTGACACATTGCAAAAAAAATTGAAATGTATCAATTATTGTTTGCCGTGTGGCATTATGTTTCCAACTCTATATGTGTCATCGTATTATGAATTGTCAAAAGGACGCGTGCCACTATTGTGTGTGTAAAGTTGTGATTTATAACTATATTTTATGTTGGCTTTATTCCATGACAAAAAGTGTTGTAATTACTTTAATTTTATTCCTTGTATTTTGTGGAATTTTATTGTATTGGGTTTAGTATCAAGTTGGTGAAGAACCGAATATTGGATGAACAAGTGGATTTCGCGAGTGTCCTGTGAGAAGCCTACTCACAAAAGAGCCACGTGAGAAGCACATGCTGGAAGCTGAAGAGTCATGTCAGGCTGTCAGTTTCGCAAGTATCTTGCGAGAAGGGCCAACCCGCGAGATACCCGCGGAACTCTCTGCGTGGAGGTTTTTAAGTGCGACTTTCTTATCCTTCATCCATATTATATATACCCTTATTACCTACAAAAGTATGAGAGACTATTCAGAGAGAAAAACACTAAATAGGTTTTCTACAACGCATACACCCATCTTTTAGAGAGAGAGTGCTGCTCATCCTTAGTGAGAAATCATTGTAGCCTCTTCTCCTTCCTTCTCCCATTTTCATACCTTGAGATGAGATTTGTATCCAAACACAACCCACACCTTTTCAGAGTGTAGAGAGTGTTTTAGAGCTTGGGAAGTTTTGGAGATTTTCCAAAAGAAGCCGGTGAGGCTTGGCAGATGCAATCCAGCATATTGTGGGATCCGGAAAGCTAGAGAAGACAAGGCTCCAAGAAATTAGTTGGTAGCAGGAGCTTGAAGGGCTCAAGTAGATTGGGTAGACTAGGCTTGGAGGGTCTTTTGTTATTCGTGTACTCCAATTTTATTCTCTAGTGGATCCATTTCGACTTGGAGGGTCGCAAATAGGTCTTTCGGCGAGTTTTTCAGTTTCCTCTTCGATAACACGTCTTGGTGTTATCTTGTGGTTGCATCTCTCTTCCCTTACTCTTGTGCTTTACTTTTATTGTTTATTGTTCATGTGTATGCACTAAAGTAGATCTAGTGATTACGCTTTATTTACTCTGATTCCGCACTTAGATAATTTAGAGTAAAAGCAATTTAGCTGTAATTTTTATTTGGGGGTCTAAACAAGCTCTTGTGTTTTCACACAAATCCGAGCTTTCGGTGTGCATCCTTCAATTTAAGGATCCAACTTTTATAATATATAATAGATTATAGATTATAGATAAATATTATAGATTGATAGATTGTTCACTCACAGTGTTAGTGAGGTTAACGTGAGGTTTACTTTAACTACAACTTCAGTCAAATTTCAACTATTTAGCCTATTAGTTTGTCATACCCACCGTTTAATAAAGGTGTTTCAAAATCAGACATTTTGTAGAGTTTTTTTTTTAATTTTAATTTTAAAAACAATCTCATTTTTAAAAAGCGAAGAAATACATAAACATTCAAGTAAAAAATTTCACTAATAATGTTTCTTGTAATTGAATAAGAGATCTGGAGTTCAGTTCCTACCTATACTAAAACTAATTAGGGTCTTGATCTGATGATAAAGAGCAATTATCAGGAGTGGACACTTGAAAATCTAAGAAAAAATGAAGTAAAGAATTCTTTTAAAACATATGTTATCACTATTTATTGAAACATATGTTACCATATGAGGTTTTTGCTAAATTAATAACATGTTATAAGTTCTTTTTTTGGATATTTATCCCTCTAAATTAAATGGGTAAATAAAGAGTAAATTTGACTTTTTAAAAAAGTCTTAGTATTACCTGAGTTGGACAATTTTTAGAGTTTTTTTTTTTTAATTTTTAATTTTAAAAAACAATCTCATTTTTAAAAAACTAAGAAATAAATTAGCAATCAAATAAATAATTCCACTAATAAAATCTTTTGTGATTGAATAAGAGATTCGAGTTCAATTCCTGCTTACGTCAAAACTAATTGGAGACTTGGTCTGATGATAAATAACAATCATTAGGAGCGGACACTCAAAACTCATTATAAAAAAATAAATAAATAAAAGAAAATAGAAAATTCTTTCAAAACATATGTTACCACTATTTGTTGAAACATATGTTACAATATGAGGTTTTTGGTAAAATAATAACATTTTATAAGTTTTTGTTGGACTTTTATCCCTCTAAATTAAATGGGTAAATAAAGAGTAAATTTGACATTTTAAAAAGTCTTAGTATTATTTGATATTAACCCAAACCTCAAGGAAAATTTTTAGGTTTTACCCATAATTAAAAGTCAAAAAGTATAATTTACAGTTACAACATGATCATAAATTTGAAAAATTTTCAATTACAACTATGGTTTCTTTTTCATTTATTAAAAAATATAAAAATTAATAAATTTTTTTTGATTTTGTAGGTTTTGTGCATGAAGAGAATGAGAGTTATCTTAGCTTGTACATTAATTCGAGCAGTATTCGGTATCGTCATTGGGGCATTGGAAATTAATTTGATATAACAGTTCGTAAATTATACATCCTTTTATATGTTAGGGACATTATGGTCCATCTCGAATCTAGAATCCGCTCCTGAAATTCGCTTTCTCTTCCCTAATTGATGACACTACGATAACTTGTCCTTTTTATATTTTTTTTTTTAAGATAGCGATGGAAATGACTATCCTTACTTGTCCCAAATATGTTGGGGAGAAATAGCTACCTCAAATTCAAGAAGCCTTGACTGAGCTCATAAACTTTTGGATGATAATCGGCGTTTTTGCATATTTTTTTTTTTCTAAATTTTGACTTGTGGGGTAATTTTTCTTTCATTCATTGTTTATAAACAAATATATATATATATATATATATATATTTCAACTAATGTTTTTTTTATATAGTATCATTCAGGTAAAGAATTCATTAAAAACATATGTTACCACTATATTTTATAACATATGTTATGATAGGAAGCTAATTAAAACATATAATATGAAACTGTGATGAAAACCGTGTGAGAGACCGCACCCCCGGCCCCCTTTTTTATAGGTGTGTTAGGCCAAACTCACGTGAATGGGTGGAGTCGTGTTATTGCCTCTCAAAATAGAGATTCGACTAATTATATTTTCCCCTTCAGATTAAGAGTTTTACAATAGAGTCGCCACTTATTTAATTATTGAAAAAATAAGAAAACTGTAATTGAAAAATAATTCCTCATTTTATTAATTTGAAATTGAATTTACATTGATCATAGGAAATTACATGGTTTTGGTCCTAGATACAATCTAAGATAAAGTACATGGCTTTGTTTCATAGTTACAATCTAAAAATTGATAATTACAAGGATAAGCATTTGATCTACTAACCCTTGATCTAAGTTCAGGCTATGTTACAAGGTGGGAAGGTATTAGGCACCCACCTTGCCCGGTGAAACTGGTCTTCTAGACTGTGGTGGCCAACATTCAAATCATATCATCCAATATGCCAATCAATTTACATGTTGAATTTAATGTGTATGCATGTGATAAACCCTAATTCAATTTATTAAGCATTGCATTTGGATTGAAAAATAAATTCTAGTGAATGTGTGTGAATGGTGATAACCTAGATTCAAGAATTTGAAAGAATTATGAATCAAACATGTTTTTCATATTTTTGATATAAATTTAAGATCTAAATTAGTGTTTATGCATGAATATGTAAAGAACAACTAAGAACATGTGAAGAACAAAGTACACCAAATGCTACATGAATTTTTAGAATAAAAGAAACATAGAAACATGGAATAAACAAACAAACTTTAAACTTAACCATGATATTGTAAACCAAATGTGGAGTGAGGCAAAGTTGGGCCACTTGCTTCTTCTTGGTCCATTTAGGATGTTTGAGACTAGGATGCTTGAACCTTGATTGTGATGAAATGGCTTGGACTTGCACTTGGAAGGCTTGAACCTTGATTATGATTTTTTGGTATTTGCTTGAAATGGCTTGGGCTTACACTTGAAAGGCATGCATCTTGTGAGCTTTTGGCCTTTGATGTTGATCATGCGTATACACCTTTGATGGGCTCGAGTGTTGGGCTTAGACTCATTCAAAAAACAAATTGGGCTTCCATTTCAAGTAGAGTTCAATCATAGGCTTTTGGTTTTGAGTTCATTCACAACTTACAAGGTTTAAACAATCATGATGGGCTTAAGTGTTGGACTTGAGTCATCATGGTTCAAACAACGGCCAAACAAATGCTTAATGAAATGCAATTTACATGGACTGACCTAAAGGTAGGTTCTATAGGTCATTACATCATGGGTAGAAGGTAGGTTAAAGGTCCCTACAAGTTAGGACGTCATACCTCCCAACTTGTGACGCCAGGAGCGCCACGTTGGTCCGAACGGTACAGTTTATCCTTATGAACCACTATGGCATAACCATTATGATCCTTGTCGCGGTGGGTGGTAGGTTCACCGCTGGGTATGTGAGTCTCAGGAAGACCACAATCCACGGTTAATACTACCGGGTTTTCGGGCTAGCACACAAATAAAATAAATTTCATTCAAGCAAATGATGTATGACATGCAATATAATAACATATTAGACATATTATGTACAAAAAAACAATAAACAAACAATGACATGGTTGGCCACCATAACCTAATTGAAGTCTAGCCCTCAATATCCCCAGCGGAGTCGCCACTGTGAGAGACTGCGCCCCCGGCCCCCCTTTTTTATAGGTGTGTTAGGCCAAACCCACGTGAATGGGTGGAGTCATGTTATTGCCTCTCAAAATGGAGGTTCAACTGATTATATTTTTCCCTTTAGATTAAGGGTTTTACAATGGAGTCGCCACTTATTTAATTATTGGAAAAATAAGAAAACTGTAATTGAAAAATAATTTCTCATTTTATTAATTTGAAATTGAATTTACATTGATCATAGGAAATTACATGGTTTTGGTCCTAGATACAATCTAAGATAAAATACATGGTTTTGTTTCATAGTTACAAACTAGAAATTGATAATTACAAGAATAAGCATTTGATTTACTAACCCTTGATCTAAGTTCGGAGGCTATGTTACAAGGTGGAAAGGTATTAGGCACCCACCTTGCCCGGTAAAACCGGTCTTCTAGACTGTGGTGGCCAACATTCATATCATATCATCCAATATGCCAATCAATTTACATGTTGAATTTAATGTGTGTGCATGTGATAAACCCTAATTCAATTTATTAAGCATTGCATTTGGATTGAAAAATAAATTCTAGTGAATGTGTGTTAATGGTGATAACCTAGATTCAAGGATTTGAAAGAATTATGAATCAAACATGTTTTTCATATTTTTTATATGAATTTAAGATCTAAACTAGTGTTTATGCACGAATATGTAAAGAACAACTAAGAACATGTGAAGAACACATAAGAACATTTAAGAACATTCAAACATATTCAAGAGAATTTAAATAGTTACTATCATGCTTTAATCCTAAATTCTCATCATGGCAACACAAAAAACAAGTTAGGGAAAGAAATTATACCTTCGTGCAAGATCCATATGGTGGAGGAGGAGACTCTTGGTAAAGGTCCTAAGGGTGGAGGGAAAGAAGAGTTAGGAGAGGAAGAGTGAGTCTCACTCAATACCTTGAGTTTCAGGAAGATCAAGATATGACAAGACTACTCAACTTCACTAGAACTCAAGAGAGGGGAAGAGAGAGGGTTTTTGTGTCTTAGAATGAAGGAGAGGGGGGTTTATATAGTAGTAGTAGAGGAAATATGAATGGAAGGCCATTAATGAGGGTTGACAAAGAATCATGAACCTAGACCTCATTTTAGCCTTTGGGGAAATTTGGTGCATTAAATGGAAAGATTGGTAGGAGTGAGGAGCAAGCCAAAATTCGGTTTTCCCGTAGCTGCTGTAACAGCCTGTGGAGCTAACTTCGAAAAATCATATTTGACTCAATTCTAATCACAATTGGCTCGTTCTTGTGCTCAAATTGAAGCCCTGGATGTCTAGTTTCTGGGAAAATTAACCTCATTCACAGATTCAAAATATTCTGAGAGATATTGATGAAATAGTGAGCAGAAGTCATTTGTTAGAAAATGGTTTCAGCACAATTAACATTAATAGGTTCCAAATTAGCTCCCAATTAACATTAAATAGCTCCAATCACTCCCATTTCAGACTTAATTGGTTCCAAATTTACTCTAATTAAAAGATAATTGCACAAATTATTCATTGAATAATTAATGCTTAACTATCTAATTAATTAGGTGTGTGTAACCTTACCATAAAATGTAGTCCTAACCAATCATATTATGACACATCATTGATCTCAAATTGATTATACTTATAACCAATCGAAATCAATTGTTCATAGTCACATATAGTCGGACTCAACATGTGATAGTGCATCTCAGCCATTAAAACTTGATTTAATGATAACTTTCAATCTTGTGGTCCGATTAGGGCTTATGACCAGTCGATTTGATTGTTATAACATTAAGATCATTTTGGTGGAATGAGATTAATGATCTAATGACCAGAATCAAGAAATATATTTCCAAGGAAAAATTACCCTTTTACCCTCTCAGTGAGGTTAAATGTGGGTTGCAAAATGGGGTGTCAACAAACTGTATCTGTTTTTTTTTTTTTTTTTTTTTTTTTTTTGAAACTTACCATTTCATAAGTTTCTTTTTTGAATTTTGATCTCTTTAAATTAAATGAGAAAATAAAGAATAGTAAAAAATTTTACAAAGTAAATTGCAATTTCACTTGGCATAAAATCGACTTAATATATATTACATTTTCCAAAAATTTAAATTTAAATTTCATTTTATAAATTGAACGGTGGATGGGCGCACCCACATACCTCTTTGAGCGGTTGAAATAATTAAAGTTGTTAAATAGTCTAACTCAAAATCTATTTCTATTAATTATATAAAAAGAGGCAATGCCTCTACAGTGTCACTTTGGTTTCGTGAGTCCTATTTTTTTGTCCGTTTGTGGAGCGCTGCGTTTTGGATGAGGCTGAATATATAAAACACTAAAAGGGAGAGAGACGTATCACAATGAAAGGGAGAGAGGCCAAAAGGGGATCTAGAACTCTCTTTTCTCTCTAGAGCTCTCCGGAGATAAACTCAAACAACAGTCACTCAACGTTTACTGCCTCTTATCATCTTCTTCTTCTCTCTACACGAATTTTTTTCTTCTTTCTTTTCCTTCCAAACCACCGATCTGTCCTGTGATTCAACTCCTTCACAACCCAGCCTTAGCACCGATTTCTCTCTACTAATCCAGATCAACAAAAAAAATCTGAAACCCAAGAACGTTGGCAGCCGATCTGCATGAGAGAAGAGCCAGAAAAAAAAAATGGAGCTCAACACCTCAAACGCTATTTGTGATCTCTATTGGTTGGTGGATGTGCGAGAGATAAACGATTGCAGGTTTGAAACTCTGTTTTATTTACTTATTTTTGGCTTCTGGTACTACAAAATTATTGTTGCTGTGAAAATTGGGGACAAATGGAAGGAAATTGAGGATATTTGGTGTTCGCTTCCAGAATCAAAAATTCGGAGCTCAATTTTCCCAAAATACTAAGTTTTGAGTTTTTGTGCGTATGTTTGTGTGAAAGTTTGGTAAACTCAGATGGGTCCGAATATTTAGTGTTATATTTAGACTATATGAATGAAAGTTTGGATTTTTACTTAGATTAGATAATTTTTTTATGTTAATATTTTCTATTAGGTGTTCTTTTGTCATATCATGTATGTGATTATGTATATATGTATATGAATAAAAGTTTGGGGTTATTTTTATTTTTTACTAATATCCTATGATTTTGGTGTATTCATGCATTCTTTCTGCGATGTAGGATTGGCTTTTCATCGATGAATCAATGTAATCTGTAATCCTCAGTAGAATGCCTTTTTGGTTGTTGGAGGTAAGAAGATTAGAGGCTCTATCTTTGATCTGAAGGGACCCTGTGGTTTACCCCAAGCCTCGGTGAGTTGTGGTTTTGGCTAACAATCCATTGAGGTCCTTGAGATGGCACAAGGTAAAAAAAAAAATTGTGACCTATTCTTTATATTTTCATGGTTCTGTTGAATGTTATAGGCTTTTGAGGATTTTAGATTTATAGGTTTTTTGTTTTTGTTCACACAGACAGTCATCAAGCAGAGGCTTGTGATTCCAATGCTGCAGCAGAGCAAGGGTGAGTTGTTTTTTTCATGTTTGCTTTGATTTCAAGTTTAAATGCTTAAAACTTTTAACATATGAAGAAGGGGCTTGGTTTTTCTTGTGTGTGTGTGAGTGTATGTATATATAAAGTGAAAGATTCCACCTATAGTGATTTAGTGATTTTTTGGTTTAGTCAATGCAAAACTCACCTTTTCATTACTTATTTTATTTGGTTCACAAATGTCCAAAACTCATAGTTTTTGCATGAGAAAGAAAAGCAAGTCTGAGGTGGGCAAAGAGCAAGATACATCTTCTTCTGACAGACTCGACAGAGAGATAAGCTTGAGCTGAGTTCGTGTGTGGTCTCGGTACAATCTGTACATATTTGGTGAGATAAGGCACAGAGATAGAGGGCTTTAGGTTTGTATGGGGAGAGAATTGTGTGGTTTAAAGGATGGGAAAAGACTTTGGTGGAGATTGTGGGTGGGCCGTTTTATTGAGAATTTTTTGTTTCAACACAAAGGCAGTGAGGGAGAGAGAAAGGAGCAGAGTTGTCGATGAGAGAGGCTATGGAAATCGCTAGGCCTCTCTCCCTCACGATGGATTACAGACTTTCTCTGTCGGGAAAAAATGATTTATTTCTCTCATTCTTTCCTCATTTGATTGAATTTTTGGATTTTTATGAGTTTTTCCTTGTTGGTTGCTTGCAGTGTTGGATCATGAATATTTTGGGTATGGGGACACAAATGGAGGAAGAGGATGCTTTTTGGGGCTTATAATTGGCATATAAAAGAGACTATCTGAGTGATTTCCAAGCTCAAGCCAGGTCTTCTATAATCTTTTCCATTCTTGCAATTTTAATATCTAACTTTATGTGTTTGAAATAGCTATGTAAAAGTAAAGTTCTTTTTGGGTTTGTCTAATATTTTACATACCCAGTTGGGTTTGGCCTTGTGGGTCTTCTTTATTTGGATAAATTTCATGTTTGTTGATATGAATTCCCCAAATTTTTTTAGGATGGCTTCTATCAATCATATTTGGCTTCTACATGACTTGTGCTGTCAAATTGAGAGATGAGGGGAAGGAAACAGATCAAAATTTATATTCACCCATCAAAGGAGAGAGGGATTAAGAAAAAAAAATTTAAAAGTTAGAGCAACTGAAAAGTAACTTTATTCAGGTTGTATCTCTCACAATCTTGATTTGAGTTTCTAGATTACAGGTGCAACAAATTCAAGCACACACAGAATGAACAAATGATTTTGTGAGTATATAATAATTTCATCTTATAACAATAAAAGTGAATAACTTCATTTCAATAGATTCATTGCTATATTGTGGGAATGAGAAGCAAAAGGGAATTTAACTTATGTTCATTTAGGAGTTTTGGTGATGCAAAGCACATATTGATAAGGGGCATTATTGAAAACTGAAGGTCTAGTGATATACAAATAATTTGCATTTTATATTTTCATCTATCTCTGCGATGATATATTGCTTTGTCATGTAGTTTTATTGGTTTCATATAGCCTCTCATCATCAGAAGGTTGGGTTGTCTTAACATGCTTAGCTCTTATGTTTTAGCATAAAGCAAACTTAGGAGCATTCAAGTTCTGTTTTGATTTAGATAACTACATTTTTGCTCAAACTGGTTAGAAGTGTGCTTAGACTATCCATTTTATCTTCTATATGTTTCTAAAGGTAAGGAATCCATCTTCTGTTAATGTAGCACTCACAATTTGTTATTTCTCATAGCCTCAATAAGATGCTTGATATTTACCTGATAAGAAGTCCATTTGCTGACGCATAGTGGATTCAATAGTTGTTTCATTAATAGGTGAAGTAAAATGCAATATTCCACTGTCATGTAAAGGACCAATATCTAAACACACCCATTTCTTTAAAGACAAAGCACTATTGAAATATCTTACAAAGAATGTGAAGTAAAAATGCACACATAAAGAAAGATGATCAGGTGACTTTAGGAAGGGACAAGTGAAATAACACTGAACAAATGAAAAGTTCTGAAAGTTTTGAAATAAACCTTCGGATCCTAGAAAGTTCTGAAATGAACATAACTCTACAACTATTTGTCCTACTTTTTTTCTTGGCCTTGGAACCTAATACAACATAAGGGGAAAGAAGGCAGTACTTCATTCTTAGCTCAAGCATAAATGGAAAAAAAAAAAAAAAAAAAAAGTTACAAAGCATGGAGAGAACATGGAAGATTAAATGTTGTATATGTGACAATAGTTCTACTTTTAATTATTGACTAAACAAATCATTTAAAAAAAAAAATACTCTACATCTAATCTAAGTTGCTTGGATAATTGAATCGCATTCATATCTAGATAGCAATAATTAAGGAGACAACTATCTTAATTGATAGCCTAGGTAGACAACAATTGAAAACATTTACTGGCTTTAGTGAAACCTTGGACAACAAAGAAAATAGGTTTAGACTTATTTTTAGAATTTTGCAAAAGAAAAAAGGAAGTTCTACATCTTCTTCAGCATGATCTCCAAGCCTTGGCAGTGTGTTTTGCTGATGCAAATATGCACAACTTCACACTTTTTCCAAGGTATGGATTTTAATTCTTTTGCTTGATGGATTTAATTTTATAGGTTTGTTCAATTTAAGTTTATCTTATTTTTTGCACATGTTATTTCAGTTTCATTATGTGATTGTGTCAGTTAGTTTGGTTTTATTGTGTTATTTCATTTCCAAACTTTGTGTGTTTGCTTTTTCTGTTTCAATTTCTATTTATTTTTTCTTTTTAAGATTTATGTTGTAGTCATGGTTGGAAAGTTAGAATGGTTATATAAGGTGTTCTACTTGTTACCTAGAAAACAATGATTTACTAGGTTTTAGTCTTCTACACCCATAATCTTATTAATGGAAACTTCGAAGACACATATATGCCTTTTGTTATCTTGTTCTTTTTTATTCCTTTTCTCATGTATAAGGGGGTTCATTAAGAACTAAGTTAGCTAAACATCATAGCTAGATAAGATAATGAAGGAAGTACGAATAACAAAATCTTCATTTTGAATGGTTGCAAGTGTTTGATGAAAAGCTTCAATAGCAGCATATGACATCTCACATTTCAAAAATTTAACTATCATGACAATGTCATAGCAGAACTTAGTTGCTTATTGTTGGAAGCTGATAATATTCATTTTCATTTTTAAAATTGTTTGAAATTGGTATTCACAATAGATTCTGAATACACAAGGAGGAAATAAAAACTGAAACGGGAGCAACAAAAGGTATGTGAATTCACATGTGTGGCCTTTTTGTTTGACATCATGAGTATATAGATGGTCATTTTACTTTTTTAGTTTATCTTTGCTCCTAAAGTGGGTCCCATTGTATTGTCAAGTGAGTCTCATTGCTCCAAAAGTCAATTTTTAGCTTTTTTTTTTTTCTATTTACTTTTAACAAAAAATTTTCAGTTTCAGCAAAATAAGCCGTTTCAGCTATTGTCTCCTTTATTTTTCCCACACAAAAAACTTTATCACTTGTATGTGCTAGGATTATGCCCTTTCATTCTTTCACAAAATTTAATTACATAATAAATTGATATTATGAGGTTTCATTATTCTAATCGACCTCTCCAATGTGATAGAACTGTTCATCATTTCCATGTTAAAGAGTATGCAAGATTGAGCTATTTTCTTTACCTGTAACTATCCACAATTTCATCTGAAGGTTGTAATGATGGTTGGAGCAAGGAAGTTGGTGAGAAAGATTGGCGGAAATGACAAGAGTAGAGACATATGTATAGATGTGGAATCAAAAGTTTTTTATTTATTTATTTAATATATATATATATATATAAAGTTTTTGTTTGAAAGGTTTTTCCAAATTTTTTTTTTGTTTGCAAATTTAGGCTCAATTGACTATGGGTGTTGTATTTATATGATTTTGTTATGAGTTAGCTATGTTTGGATTGTGGAATTAAAAAATTGAGACTCCATCTTGATTTTGGAAATCAATTCTTTAATGTATTTGTGTTGCAGGCAAAATGTTTTATGAAAGCTTCCAATGTAGAAGTATTTGCCCTTCAAAAAAAAAAATGTAGAAGTATTTGAGAAGTTAAGAAAGTGGCATTGACTGATAGTCTAATACTCCATTATGTTATTGTAGAGTAAATTTAAGCCATTTTCTCAATTTAGGCTCAACAACACTAAAAACGCTACAGCCTTAAAATTATGCTTTTTAAAAATAGGGAATTATTGGGAATTGGTTTAGACTTCCTTTTGAAGTATTGCCAGTTCTTTAATATAAATTATAGGGAATTGGTTTAGTCTTCCTTCTAAAGTATCGCAAGTTCTTTAGAAATATACTTTTACTATCAACAATTTAGTTTCATTGTAATGATTGTTTCTAACTTTGCCAACAATTTCAGTTCATTGTTCAAAAATAAATATTGTGTTCAGATTTTTATTATTCAAGCAAATTCTCTAAAGCCTCATTGTGTGTAAACTGGATAGTGACAGTAAGAATTCTAAAATCATGAAAACGTTGTTGTTTGTTGTAATTGCTTTGAATACTTGGGACAGATTCTGATGGGTGCTTTACTAATTAAGAACCTCATGATCTCTTAATTATTGTTTGCAGCTTGGTCCAAGGGATTCTATTTTTCAGTGCTTTATAAAAAGGATTTGGTCCAGTTATACATGTTATTTTTTCCTCATTTTGATTAATGGTGAGCATCATGTATCTTGAACAAGGGTTTCATATTGTTTCAGACTTTTATTTAAAATTTGCGAATAGATGTTATTATATTACTTTTCAAAATTTTTGCTATACACTAACATTGATCTGATTCTATTTTAGCAATTTGTCTTGCTAGATAGTAGATAAAAGAATTTTGTTTGTTATCTTGTATTGTATGTACGTGCAGTAAACAATATTTATTCCTAAATAGGTGGTCACCTTGTGTGATATGGCGATGTCTACTTATGAAGATTTTATGACTTAAGACAACAGATACTTGAGAGCCTAAACCTTTGGTAGAGTAAGAAGTGTGGACCAGAAACAGAATTAGAAGTATAAGAAGTGAAGAGAAAGATCAATTTTTATGACATATAATAATATTTTTTCATTATTTCAAGACATATAATATATGTGTCTTCTTCAATTGGAATTTATTGTAGATGTGGGATTTATATTATGGATGAAAGTTATGATAGGTTCTACACTTGATCTTATATTACTATTTAACATACTGGCTAGCACGTGCCTTGCACGTGTAGCCCAAGCTAGTATATTAAAAAAATGCCAAAACATTCATTGAACAGTAGCAATTTTGATGACAGAGAGAATAAAAAATCAATATAATATAATTGTACCAAAGGAAAAGTATAACTCTTTTTCTTTCCCTTTTTTTTTAAAAAAAAAAAAAAGAAGGAAAAATATAACTCAGTGATGCTATGCCTGCCAGTTGTGAATTATAATTAGTGCAACAGTGCATCTTTAAACCTATTGAAAGGTATAGATTAATTAGTGGGCCAATACATAATTGTACAAATTGGATTAATTTTCTTCAAAGTAAAATTTTATTGGATCACTGCTTTTATTTGTTTCCTTGAGGAAAAAAGAAGCAATTATTTCGCATACCCTATATACTTCTCACATAGCTTTATTGATTGAGAATGTTGTGGATTTATTTATTTTGAGAAATAAACACATACAATGGAGAGAGAATGAGGTTTAAGCACAAAAACATATCACAAACTTTATTTAAAAATTACTATAACTTTTAAAGGAAGATGAAACAAGTCATACCGCACATAACATGGACTCTTAAGAAATATGGTAAAATTACCTCTTGTTTTTTTTTTTTTTTTTCAAAATCAAACAGACACATACACAGTTTGAATAATGAATTTCATAGAAATTATAGTGGTTTGAACATTGATAACCTTTTTTTCCCCTTTTTTTGGCTAAGGAAAAGAAATAGTTCTAATGCATTATATCAACAACTATATAAACAGTTTCTCAAATTAATTCACGTGCATTCTAAAAACAAAAAAAAAACAAAATTTACATGTAGGTAACTATTTGGTAACAAGGGATTTGAATTTGGATATCTCCATTATAAAGACTCATGTCCGTTTGTCAAGAGCTTTTTCTTTTAGATTTTAATTTATTTAATTTTATGTACATCATTTTCATTTGTCAGTTGAGTTATAAAATTCTTAAAGTGTTATTAATTAAATTATTATTTTTTATACCAATGATAATAAGAGGTTCATGTAATGCTAGCACAATATCAAAACTCAATTAACTATGCTTTTATAACAAATTATGGAATTGAAATAAAAACAGTATCAAATCCTCATACTTATTTTTTAACTTTCTTTTCTCTCATTAGAGTTTTGTATCCTTGGAGGCAAAAATTATTTAGTATTTACTACGCTACTGGGACCAATATAAGTGCCAGCAAACTCCAAGTTACGCAAAAGCCGTTGCAAATTTGTGAGAGGTGTGAAGTGTGAAGACATGTATCAAATAATGTGTTTAGGCAGTGTCAGCTTAATTTAGGCTCAAAAAGCATCAGCAACAAACACTATCTATTCCTCTGGTAGCAAACACAAACACAATAATGTAGCTCTGGTTCCATAACCAGCAGTGAGTCACGAGCATATATAAAGGATATCTGGGTCACATTACATCCTAGTAACAACAATCAGAACCTTGCCTTGATCAGCATCCAAATAAGACTGAAGAGTAGAAAGAAAGAAGAAGCATGGCTTGCCACAATTAGCACTGTCAAATTTGAATAAAATACAACTAGTAACTTCAATAGGGCCAAGTGTCTGAAAGTCTAAATCCCAAAATAAGGAAGTCGAACATTATAACGAATTCAATATGCACCTTCTACCAAAAAGAATTCAATATGCACCCTTTCAGCAAAAAGAACAAGAAAATATATATAGATGTGAGACCAAAAAACCTAAAAGCTAACTGATTTTCAAGGAAAAAAAAAAAAAAAAAAAAAAAAAAAAAAAAAAAAAAAAAAGAGATAAAAGTTAAATTATTTGAAAAAAAAAAAACTAAGACAAAAAGTAAAAAGTCATAAACTTTTTGCCTTTACCCCAACAAATATTATATCACATTACTCATTAAATTATTTAAATAAGTCACATGAATATAGAATAGCTTATATGATCGAAAGTATATAATAATACTTATTTGAGCTGTCATATAATGTAACGGGTTGGAAGAAATTTTGTCTAAAGGAAAATTCTTTACGTATCTTATTATATTTTAGGTTTAATACATAATAAGATATAGTTGATGTGACTTGCATCGTTGTATTATCATTTCAGTTGTTTCTATTTATTTCCTTTTTTATCAATAGTAATTAGCAATGTATAATAATAGTAGTAGATATGATTGTGTCATGCTTTAATAGTCCAATGTCAACTAAAAAGGAGTAAAAAAGGACATAGGATTGATCCATGATTCTTTGAATATATAATTTTTTTTCTTTATAGAGAACAGAGAATTCTATTAAGGTATAGGAATAGAATACATAATGCTGATCAACCGCTCCACTAGTTTGCTCAACCACACTGCCACACTGGTAATATGCCCAAAGAATGACATAACATGCAGGGCCTTGCTAAATTTTTTTTTTTTGGTTGGCCAAACTTTACCATTATATTTTGATTGACCTAGCAAAAAGGAAAGGATAAAGGGTTGAGATTCTAAGCAATTTAAAAATTGGAATCCCAAGTGTGGTACACCTAGAATAGAGCATAAACCCATAGCAATGTACCATTAGTTCTCACATTGACATGATTGGCAAAACTGAACCCACCTTTTGGGTTTTGCTACCTTTTCTTCCACCGTTGGAAACTTTAAAGATTTGAAAAAAAAAAAAAATTTGGATCCTATGTAATAAACTTGCCAGTTTATTCATAAAAAGCCCAAAAATTTTCCTATTTGTTTACCATGGAGATAAATGGGTCATCTGCACGAATTGTGTCTCAAGGCAAGACCTTTTTAATTTGGTTAAGTCTGGTTGATAAAGGACTCGTTTAATTTGGGTTGAGCTACGGTGTCCACAGCAGAACCCAACTCGATTTACCTACTTTTGCAAAAGAATGTTATGTATTGTACACGCTATTGATTTTTTTTTTTAAGTCACGTCAATTACATCTAGTTTGAGTATTAGACTAGGTAATCATTCCAAGTCCTAAATTAGGCCTTATTTAAGCTGAGTTGAGTATTAAAAATTCAAACTTATTTATTATTATCATTATTATTATTATTGAACATGAGTTGAGCTTGAGTTTATTAACAAACAAGATTTTATGTTCAAGCTTAACTCATTTTTTTGTCATGCAAATTCGAGCTTGTTCATGAGTTTCTTGATTAAATTATTCTTTTCCAATATATATTATGAAACTATGAATAAAATTTTTTCCCTATTCATAATTCTATGAATTTTTGCTACAAATAAACTATTTATTTGATCAACAATTTACAAATAATAATTTAATTTCTTATGAATTTATTGACAGACTTAAAAAATTCAATTTCAAATCTATATAAATTTGTTTTTAGACAACTATACATATAAAAATATAATATTAAATATAGTTTAATCGAGTCTTTATGTTCACAAGCTTGTTCATGAATACATTATTATGTTTGAGCTTAAAAAATTAAGGCTTGAACTTAGCTTGTTTTCTAAACAAACGAATATAAGCAAGTTTTTCCCTGAGCTGAGCTAAAGCTGTTCATAAATAGTTTGGTTCATTTACAGCCCTACCTAAAACTTTTCAAATCGGTTACTAATCATCAATAATTTTATTTTTAAATACATACTCCACCAAAAATTGATACTAGTCAACACTTATTCGATGTTGATGTAGTTGCAAAATTCAATCTCTAGAGTGAAATCTAATAATTTAAGAAAATAATTGCCTTTATGAATGAGAAATTAGATTTTCTATTCCATATTTTCATATTCATTGTCGATATATATAAACATTTATGTTTGTTTTCTTTCTTTCCAATTAGATGCAATAATTAAATCTGTAGTGGATATTTTTTCGATTACACATATTCAACCCATTTTAAAACATTCCATTTAGGATACTCCCAAAAAAATAAAAATAAATAAACAATCATGTCTTTTAGGTTAATACAATGGAGGAATTTATTGTTAACACATTGCAAAAATAAAAAATTGAAATGTACCAATAATTGTCAGCCACGTGGCGTTATCTTTCCAACTTTACGTATATCATTGTATTACGAATTGTCAAAAGGAGACGTGTCACTATTGTGTGAATCCTTCAGTTTGAGGATCCAACTTTTATAATATACTAGTAAGTTGCTCGTGCGATGCACAGATAATTTTGTGATATTTTATGTAAGACTATTTTGAATAATGTCGTTCATATATTATAAAGAAAAAGTAAACTAAATTAGAGTAAAGAAACATATACATTTTGAGATATTAAAAATTAGTTTAGTAACTCCATTGCATATTTGTTGCCTTCTTAAGGTAAGATTAATTTTTTTTTTTTTAAATCATGAAACCGAAAATAAATGCATAAGAGTAGTGGGACCATGAAAATCAACTAATTTGTGTTGTGTTCACATATTTCATACTATGAAATGAAAATATGCCCAACTCTCTAACCGCCTTCCACTTATCGATAGTGCGACATTAAGACATGGTGTGGGCAAGTGTGTATGCATGTGTCTAATAGATGATTTAAAATTAAATCAGGGTAGGATATGGCTTTACATTGTGCACCAAATATTCTCTCTACTATACCCAAAACAAAAAATATCCAACCAAATTACCTAAACCTAAATCATATTTAAGCCCTTAATTTAAAAAAAAAAATATTACTCGTAGGGGTTTCGGTGTTTTATTGGTGGTGGGAGGCCTATATAACGAAGTTAGTGACCCCTCAGATTCCTCTTTCTCTCTCTTTTAAATTTTTTGTTAGTCTCAAGTCATTTATTTTGGTAATATATAGTGAAATAATGTGCTTTATTCAACAATCCACAAAATTTTTATATCCTTACTTATTTTACTTTATTTTTTTGCTTTTTTAAACATACTAAAATAGTGGATATGCTAAAAGACATGAATAATAGAGAAAGATATCGTGTAAGCTTAAGCAATTAACGAGATATTAATGAGATAATAGTAAAATAAGTTGTGCGCACCCAAAATAGTCTTAACGAACTGGGCATTGGTTTGGGCTCACAACTTATTTATATAGTGGGCTTTGAGTTTCCTACAATGGGAAGTCCTATGCTCGGAGACCCAGCTTCCTAATCTTGCTTTTGTGAACTCCTCTCTTTTTTCCTCATAGGGTTGCTCCCTACTCTCTTGATGTAGTTACTCCTTTCCTTCCCTCTTCTTTCCAGAATTGCCAACCCCCCCCCCTCCTTGCTCCATCTTCTTATTTATAGCTTAAAATGAGTGGAGGTGCTATGATTTCTTGATCTCACTCGTGTGAGTGGTGGTCCAATTCCATCGTTTCTAAATGGAGGTTTTGTTGGAAATAGTGGTAGTGGCATTGGAACTGATTCCTGCCTCCAAAAGGATATTCAGTAGTGAAATTCCCCAAGGCAATACTGGGCAGCCGAGCTCTTGTATCCTCGAGTAAGTTTAATCCCGACCAAGTAAAAAGGTTAAATGAAATATTAGAACGCCACATGGTAGGAGCTCGTGCACTCCTGCATGAGGTCTCTGCTTTTATATATATATATATATATATAGAGAGATTTGTAAGGACGCAATTTGGGTCCTTAGCTCAAATGGTGAATGAACTTAGGCCCAAAAAGCCCAATACAATGAATTTGTAGAGAGTGGGTTGGAAAACTAGACTTTAATGAATCATACAACCAGTAAAGTGGACTTAAATGACAAGAAAATGAAGATAAATCGGTATAGTCTAAGGAAAATCGTCCTCAGTACAATCCGAGGAGATCAATTCTTATATGTTTCTCTTAAGTTTGATTACAGGTTCAACTCTTGATTGCTGCAGTGTTTTTCTCTTTTTTCTCTTCCCCCCTTTCTCTCAATATCTCTCCTTTATTTTATACTATCTTCCCCTTTCATTTCTACCCTCTACGTACAGATTGGATTGCTGGTGTGGATCCTTGTCCCATTAGCACCTTCCTGAAGTCTTTGGATAGTAGTTGTAAGACTGAAAACTACTGTTCAGGTATCACTTCCTCATTAATGCGGCAAGAGAGTTAACTGCAAAGCATTTAATGCGGTGGTAGTAGCTTTTCCTTCAGATATCTCATAGCTTGCCTACATCATGTTCCTTCTTGATACTTATCCTCATCAATGGAATGGTCTGGAACATTGCTTTTGATGTCAGACCGTACCGTTCGTCCTCAGCTTGCATGGCTGAGGAGGCATTCCTCCTCGGACCCCCTTTCTAGATGATCATGATCACACCTCACTTCGTCACTTACTAACACATATTCTCGTGAAAGTGTTTACTCGTCCTTAGATTACTTAATGTCCTTGGATTGGACCCCTGGCCCAATATGTACATAGACATGTTCTACTATGCCTAATATCCCTACAAGATTGATTATAGATTATAGATAGATAGATGGATGGATTGTTCACTCATAGTGTTAGTGGGGCTAACGTGAGGTTTATAGTAACTACAACTTTAGTAAAATTTCAACTAATTAGCCTGTTAGTTTGTCAAACCCACAATCTAATAAAGGTGTTTTAAAATTAGGCAGTTTTTAGAGTTTTTTTTTTTAACTATTAATTTTTTTTAAATCTCAATTTTAAAAAGCTAAGTTATACATAAGCATTCAAGTAAAGAATTTCACTTGTACAGTGTGCAGTCACAGGCCCATTGTTATTGGGCCTAAGGTTGTATGGTGTGCGTTCGTCGGGCCATTGCAGTTAGGACCAATTGGTATGGACTGCACAGTAGGTTAGGCCGAGGCCCGCTTTGGGCCTTAGTGCCATTGTCGCTCAGATGCATCCTGAAAAATATTGGTAGTGCCTTAGGGGATATTGTCGCCGAGCACCATTCGGCGTCTAGCACTAGTTCCAATATTCAAGTTTCTGCTTCCAAAGTGGGGTCCACCTCTGTCAGGAATAATCCAAGCGGGTCCCACCTGCACGAAAATTGTTAGAAAACAATCATTGTTGGCCCACCAAAGGAAGGTTATAAATAGAGGGAAGATAAGAGGGAAAGGGGTTAGACACTGGGTAGTGGCAAAAGAGTGAGAGAGGCAGAGAGAGAGAGTGAGAGAATAGGGAAAATCAAGAGAAATAGTACACGGTCAACTCGATTAACACTCTTTGAGGGTTTCAACCTTCATCCTTGTTGGGAAATTTAGACCCCGGTTGATAGAATTAACAAGTTTTAAACCTAAATTGTTAATTAGATTTATTATGAATAAAACTTTTTAAAACAAACAAACATCAATATCAAGCCAATTATCATGCACAGCGGAAAAGTAAATACAAGATATGATGATTCAGGAAAACCAATGAAACAAACTAGTTTCACAGTAAAAAACTTGGGGGGAAACCTTCCCAAAAAGCAATCCACTACAGTAAAGAGAAGTTTTAGATCTAATACAAAACCTTTGTCTCTAGACTCTACAATTCCCGTAGATGAACTTACAGCAGAAACCTTCTACCACTTCAGAACTTCTGAGCTCTTCAATGTATGAACGCCACTCTTTTTGCATGGATTCCAATACATGACTAACCAAAGATGCACGGCTCCCAGTACATGACTAACACACCAACTTGAGAAGAAGATTTTGGCTGCAAAGTTCTTCACTTCATCAACAATGAAGATCAAGAAGCACTTGGTTACAAAACCTTAAGGCGCAAAGACGCAGTAGCTTCTTTTAGAGAGAATAAGGCATCGATTACTTTTTGCTTGTGTTCTCCTTGTATTCTCATTTGTGACAGCCTTTAAAATAAGCCTTATATATGTCTAAGGTTGTGAAAAAAAAAAAAGCCCAAACATATAATCACGGATTGGATGAAAAACAGTCCTGGAAAACTGAACTTCATAAACCTTGACAAATACCCTATCTGTCGAGAAGCTGTCGAGCCACAAGATTCAGACAGCTCTCTAAGACTCGATAGATGCTAGCTGTCGAGTTTTAATGAGTAGCACTTTCACACTTGATTCTTGGACAGACTTGCATGGTTTTAACACTTGAACTTGAAACCTTGTTTCTTGATGAATTAAACATATCCTAGATCTACCCAATTACAAGTAAAGTGCATTTTGTCAAAGGATTAGCCAATTACATAAAATAATCACATATGTTCCTAACATGTAAAACACATATGTCCTAACAATCCTGAGGAACTCCCCATTGTAGGATACCTTTAACCCATAAAAATAATTAAATTGTTAGCCCAATCTCTTCAATGGCCCATTAAACAAGAAACCGGGCACGCACATCACTAATAAAGTCTCTTGCGATTAAATAAGAGATCTCAGGTTCAATTCTCACCTACACTAAAACTAATTAGGGTTTTGGTCTAATGATAAAAACAATTATCAGGAACAGACACTTGAAACTCTAAAAAAAAATGAAGTAAAGAATTCTTTAAAAACATATTTTACCACTATTTGTTGAAACATATGTTACCATATGAGGTTTTTGGTAAAATAATATGTTATAAGTTTTTTTTGGATATTTACCCCTCTAAATTAAATGGATAAATAAAGAGTAAATTTGAAATTTTAAAAAGTCTTAGTATTATTTGATATTAATCCAAACCTCAAAGAAGATTTTTGTATTTCACCCTTAATTAAAAGTCAAAAAGTATGATTTACAATTACAATATCATCAAAAATTTGAAAAAAATTTCAATTGCAACTATGTTTTCTTTTTCTTTTTTAAAATATAAAAAATTAATAAAATGTTTTTGATTTTGTAGGTTTTGTGTATGAAGAGGATGAAAATTGTATTAGCTTGTTTGATATTCAATAATGCCATGGATGTGACTGAAATTTGAAACAAAGTGACTTGGTCTCATATAATTCAGAGTCAGCTCCGAAAATATGTCTCTTCTTCCTTATATAATGACATCAGGATAACCTGTCTTTTTTTTACATTTTTTTTAGGGTAACCATGAAAATGACTATCCTTGCTTGCCCCATATATGTTGAAGAGAAATAGCCACCTCAAATTCAAGAAGCCTTGACTGAGCTCATAAACATTTGGATGACAATGGGTGTTTTTGAATATTTTTTTCTAGATTTTGACTATGGGGTAATTTTTCTTTCCTTCATTTTTTTTTTTCTAAACAAATATATACACACACACATTTCAACTAATGAAAAATATAGTATCATTCGGGTAAAGAATTCATTAAAAACATATGTTACTACTATATTTTAAAACATATGTTGCATCAGGAAGCTAATTAAAACATATGATATGATACCCTATTTGTTTTTTTTTGGTAACTTATGAAACTTACCATTTCATAAGTTTCTTTTTTCAATTTTTATCTCTTTAAATTAAATGGGCAAATAAAGAATAGTAACAAATTCTACAAAGTAAATTGCAATTTCACTTGGCATAAAAATAAAATCAACTTAATATATATTACATTTTCCAAAAATTCAAATCTAAATTTCATTTTATAAATTCAACAGTGAATGGGCCCACTCACATTCCTCTTTGAGTGGTTAGAATAATTACAGTTGCTAAATAGTCTAACTACATTTTCCAAAAATTCAAATCTAAATTTCATTTTATAAATTCAACAGTGAATGGGCCCACTCACATTCCTCTTTGAGTGGTTAGAATAATTAGAGTTGCTAAATAGTCTAACTCAAAATATATATTTAAAAAAAGTTAGGTTCAAGTTACACTTGGTGTAATTTTAAGTAATGTTACACCACATAATAACTTGTTATTAAATTCATATTTTAAGAATCCCACTGTTGAATTACATATTCTATATGTACTTAACATGCATGCCAATTTTCATACCAATCAAATGTTAGTTACCATGTGATCCATAAACTCACCTTTTGTGTATTATTTTAAACTACAAAAACTTGAATTTAAACAATTAATTGATAACATGACTATTGATTTTTTATCACTGTGAATTTTTGCAAGCATGGAGAGTGTATGAATATAATGTAATCCAACGGTAGATTTGTCAAAATTCGCATCTAATAATAAGTTATTTAGTGGTGTAATATTACTTAGAGTTACATCAGGTATAAGTTGAACCCAACTCTTTAAAAAATGACAAAATTTAGCTACAAAATTAGTTGTACCCTAAAGTTCCAACCTTATTCAATGTTTTTTTTTATTAAAAGTGAATTTTGACAAATTCGTCATTAGATTACATCTTCTTCTTATATCCTCCATACTTGTAAAATTTCTAGAAAATTAAAAATCAATAGTTATGTCATCAATAAATTGTTTAAATTGTAAGTTTTTGTAGCTTAAAATTATGCATAAAATATAAACTTACAAATCGTATAATAAATAATATTCGATTGACATAAAATTTAACATGTTGTAATTTAACGGTTAGATTTTCAAAATATGTTGTAATTTTTATTTTATTGAGTAAGATTGTAAATTTAGGTTACAACCAATTTTTTAACTATACCTTGTGGTACTATGCCTGAGAGAACAAAAGATCATTGAACAATAGCAATTTTGATGACAGAGAGAAAAAAAATCAATAAAATATAATTGTACCAAAGGAAAAGTATAACTCTTTTTCTTTTTTTCTTTTTTTGAAAAGAAGGAAAAGTATAACTCAGTGGTGCTATGCCTGCGAAGTTGTGAATTATAATTAGTAGGACAATGCATCTTTAAACATATTGAAAGGTATAGATTAATTAGTCGGCCAATGCATAAACATAATTGTACAAATTGAATTAGTTTTCTTCAAAGTAAAATTTTATTGGATCACTGCTTTTATTTGTTTCCTTGAGGAAAAAAGAAGCAATTATTTTGCATACCCTATATACTTCTCACATAGCTTTATTGGTTGAGAATGTTGTGAATTTATTTTTTATTTTATTTTTTGGTTGAGAAATAAACACATACAATGGAGTGAGAATGGGGTTTAAACACAAAAACGTACTATAAACTCTACTTAAAAACTATTGTAACTATTAAAGGAAGATAAAATAAGTTATACTACACACAACATAATCTCTTAAAAAATATGGGACAATTATCTCTTTTTTTCTTTTCTTTTTTCCAAAATCAAACACACACATACAGAGTTTGAATAATGAATTTTCATAGAAATTATAGTTGTTTGAACATTGACAACCTTTTTTCCCCCTCTTTTTTGCTTAGGAAAAAGAAATATTTCTAAAGCATTATATCAACAACTATATAAATAGTTTCTCAAATTAATTTACATGTAGGTAGCTATTTGGTAACAAGGGATTTGAATTTGGATACCTCCATTAGAAAGACAAGTCCGTTGGTCAAGAGCTTTTTCTTTTAGTGCTTAATTTATTTAATTTTATGTACATCTTTTCATTTGCTAGTTAAGTTATAAGATTCTTAACATGTTATTAATCAAATTATTATTTTTTTATACCATTGATAATAAGAGGTTCATGTAATGCTAGCACAATATCAAAACTCAATTAAATATGCTTTTACAACAAATTATGGAATTGAAATATAAACTTTCTATAAAAACAATATCAAATCCTTATGCTTATTTTTTAACTTTCTTTTGTCTCATTAGAGCTTTGTATCCCTTGGGGAGTTGGAGGCAAAAATTATTTAATATGCTGCTGCGACCGATATAAGCGCCAGCAAACTCCAAGTTACCCACAACCATAAGCTATTGCAAATTTGTGAGAGTTGTGAAGTGTGAAGACATGTATCAAATAATGTCTGAAGGCAGGTCAGCTTTAGGCTCAAAAAGCATCGGCAACAAACACTATTCCTCTGGTAGCAAACAAAATACATGTAGCTCTGGTTCCATAACCAGCAGTGAGTCACAAGCATATATAAAAGGACATCTGGGTCACATTACATCCTAGTAACAACAATCAGAACCATGCCTTGACAGCATCCAAATAAGACTGAAGAATAGAAAGAAAGAAGAAGCATGGCTTGCCAAATTAACATTGTCAAATTTGAATAAAATACAATTAGAACTTCAATAGGCTCAAGTATATGAAAGTCTAAATCCCAAAATAAGTTCAGTCCAACATTATAACGAATTCATTATGCACCCTTTCAGCAAAAGAACAAACAAAATCAATATGCACCCTTGGATTGGGATGTGGTATAATGTGTAATGGTTACTGTAAGGACCAGATTTGAGTTCCTAGCCCAAAAGGTGGATGGACCTAGGCCCAAAAAGTCCAAAACAATGAATTTGTAGAGAATGGGTTGGAAAAACTGGGCTTTAGTTAATCAAACAACAAATAAGGTAGGTCCTGATGACACAAGAGTGAAGCTAAACAAGTTTAAACTAAAGAGAATTATCCTCGGCAAAGTCCAAGAAAACTAGTTCTTATATCTTGCTCTTAAATTTGATTACAACTTTGGTTCCTGATCTCTATAGTGTTTCTCTCTTGATTTCTCGATCTCTCCTCCTTTTACCGTGGAGGGTTTCTTCCATTATATAGCTCTCTTTAGACAATCTTGGCCCTCCACTTGCTAATCATCCAAGCTACTACTTCAGTACTTGTCCCATCGGATACCCACTCAGGCTCCAGTGCGTTGGGGCAGCCAACGCAGCACTGTTCAAAGATTTTTTCCACATTAATGCAGCCAAAAAATTAGCTGCAGAGCATTCAATGTGGTGGGAGCAGGCTTCTTTTTAGATATTTTAGGACTCCCACCTGTCCTATATTTTCGCAATGCTTATCCGTACCAATAGAACTCCCTGCAACATTCCCCTGGATGGTAGACAACCTATTCGGACCTCGGCTCTAGCTAGCCGAGAAGACATTCGTCCTCGGCCTACACATGGACTCCCTTGATAATGTTTACTCCTCCTTGGATGATCTCTAGTCCTCGGCTAGGGCCTTAGGCCCAATAAATATATAGATAATGAGCTCCTGGGCCCAATACCCTACAGTTACATCCACATTGAGGTCAATTTAGACTTGTGGAGTATCCCTTCATGTGAGAGGTGTCTATGCAATGGTTATACAAAATAAGAAGTCAAGTTGAAGGAAAATTTAGGGTTAAAATAAACAGTTTATTGTCTATCCCATATCAGAAAAATATTTTGATACTTTGGGAGCAATGCTTTCTCCTCTGACCACTCACATAAATAGTGGTTTATGTTGAATTTCATTAAAAGTATTGAATAAATTACCTAATTGACATCTTATGAACTTAAATTTCATCTAAACTAGATTGGATGAATCTCCTAATTCATTACATGGCAATTCATAAAACTATGTGTATTTAGAGTTCATTTGGGCTAATTTTTGCTAACTTTTATGTTAAATATGTGACCAAAAAAAAAAAAAAAACTAACAGCTAACTAATTTCCATGAAAAAAAAAAGATAAAATTAAGTTAAATTATTTGCAAAAAAGATTGAGACAAAAAATCAAAAACTTTTTGTCTTTACCCAAACAAACATATATATATCACATGACTCATTAAATCATTTAAATAGATCACATAAATATGAAATAAGTTATATGATTAAATATAATGAAACTTATTTGAGCTGTCATGCAACGGGTTGGAGGAAAATTTCTCTAAACTAGTTTCGAAGGAAAATTTTTTTCATATCTTATTAAATTTTAGGGTTAATACATAATAAGATATAGATCATGGGACTCTTATATTATCATTTCCGTTGTTTTTATTTTTTATTTTTCGTTTTCTTAACAATAGTAATTAGTAAAGAGTATAATAGTAGTAATTATGATAGTGTAATGTTTAGATAGTCCATGTCAACTAAAAAGGAGTAAAAAAGGACATAGGACCGATCTAGGATTCCTTGAATATATTTTTCTTTCTTTATAGAGAACAAAAAAATTCTATAAAGGTATAGGAATGGAATGTATAATGCTGATCAACCACTCCACTAGTTTGCTCAACCACACTATGCCACACAAGTAATATGCCCAAAGAATCACAAAACATGCAGGCCATGCTAAATTCATTTTAAAAACCACCTCTCTTTTTTTCTTGTTAGGCCAAACTTTACCGCATTTGATTGACCTAGCAAAAGAAAGATACTATGGAAAAAGGGTTGAGATGCTGAGCAATTTAAAAATTGGAATCCTAAGTGAGGTACACCTAGAATAGAGCATAAGACCATAGCAATGTTCCATAGGCTAGAGATTTGACAACATTTTGGATCCTATGTAACATATGTAATACACTTTGCCAGTTTATTCACGAAATGCCCAAAAATTTTCCTATTTGTTTAGCATAGAGATAAATGAGTTTATGGGTCATCTGCACGAATTGTTTCTCTAGGCCGGGGAAGACCTTTTGGTTAAGTCTGGTTGATGATTAAGGAACTCGATTTACCTACTTTTGCAAAAGAATGTTATGTATTGTACACACGAGTTGTAAGTTTTCTGTACTGCTATAGATCTAGTTTAGTATTGGGTTTTTTTTTGTAGTCATGTCAATCATTTCTAGGGAATCCTTGTATTGGACTAGCTAATCAGTCAAAGTCCTAAAGCTTTGTTCAAATCTGCTACTAATCATCAATAATTTTATTTTTAAATAGATACTCCAACGAAAATTGATACTAGTTAACACTTATTTAATGTGGATGTTGTTGTAAAATTCAATCTTTAGGGCGAAATCTAATAATTTGAGGAATCTCTCGTTTGCCATCCCAAATTATAATTGGGCTTAAACCCTCTATTCTATTAATTGTTCACTCACAGTGTAAGTGGGGTTATTACGAGGTTTATATTAACTAAAACTGCAGTCAAATTTCAACTAATCACCTTGTAAGTTTGTCATATCTTCCGTTTAATAAAAGTTTTTTAAATAACACATTTTTAAAATTAAAAAAAAATCTCAATTTTTTTATAATAATAATAATAAATATGTTGACATTCAAGTAAAGAATTCAACTAATAAAGTCTTTTGTAATTGAATAAAAAATTATGGGTTCAATTATCAGGAGCGTATGCTTGAAACTCTATCAAAAAAAATTCATTAAAAAAATATGTTACCACTATTTCTTGAAACATATGTTACCACAACTTATTGAAACATATGTAACCATATGGGTGTTTTTTTTTTTTTTGGTAAAATAATAATATTTCTTATGATTTTTTATTTAATTTTTATTTCCCTAAATTAAATGGGCAAATAAAGAGTGAATTTACCATTTTTAAAAAGTCTTAGTGTTACTTAATATTAACCCAAAAATCAACAAAGATTTTTGTTTTTTACACTTTATTCAAAGCCAAAAAGCACCATTTACTATTATAACATCATCATAAATTTAAAATTTTTACAATTACAGCTCAATTTTCTTTTTCTTTCATTCTTTTTCAAAAATATAAAAAAATGATTTTTTTTTTTTATTTATTTTGTAGGCTTTATACATGAAAAGGATGAGGCACCTTGACCAGGCTCACAAATTTTTGAATGAAAATGAGTGTTTTTACAATTTTTTATTTTTATTTTTTATAATGATTGGAATTATGGAATCCATTCCCTAAATCGCTTTACTAAGACTCAGAGGTCGGGACAAATTTTTTCCCACATTATCCAAGCTAACATTTTTCATCCTGCATCGTATTATTTTATCTTGAAGTACGGGGTAATTCTCTTTCCTATATGTTTATAAGTGATGTGCTTAACTATGATTACTCCTACTTACCTAATATATGTTGGGACCTAAAATTCAAGGTGCTTGGCTAGACTCAAGAACTTCTGAATAATAATGGGTATTTTTAAATCCTTTTACCTAGACTCCAAATCAAAGGTAGCTTCTCTTTCTTATATATTATGAGGGGTAGCCATGGCGCTTACACTTTATATGTTCGGGAGAAATTGCCACCTTAAATTCGAGGCACCTTGATCAGTCTATTTAACATTTGGATGACAATAAGTGTTTTTGTATCTTTTATTCCTAGAATTTGACTCTGGATTGCTCTTTATTTCCTAAATTTTGTACCTCAAATTCGAAACACCTTGGCCGGCTCATGAAATTTTGGATGACAATGAATGTTTTTACATCTTTTTTCTTAGATTCTAACTCTGGGATAACTTTTCTTTCCTACAATTTTTTCCTAAGCAAAAAATATTCACAAAAAATGAGAAATACATCATCATTCTATTAAAGAATTCATTAAAAAAAAAGTGTTACCATAAGAAGCTAATGAAAACATATGTTACCATATGAGAATTTTTTTTTTGGGTAAAATAATACCATTTCATAAGTTTTTTGGATTTTTGTCCCTCAAAATTAAATGGGCAAATAAATACAAGTAACAAAATTGACTATGGAAATAGCAATTTGATTGGTTTTTTTTAGATAGTTATAATACGCTACTAACTTCGCAACTCGAACTATTTCTCCTAAACTCCCAAGCACTATGTATAGGAAAACGCCAATTAAGCTACAACCTACAAGGCTCTTGGCAAAAATATAACTATTTTATTGAACTTAAAAATGAGAATATGTATTACATTTTCCAAAAATTCAAATCTAAACTACATTTCACAAATTTAGGTTCATCAAATAAAGGATAAAAATTTGTAATACATTTGTCAGACAACACCTTAAGACTTGTATAACCAAGAGTAGTTGTTGAGATTTCTCAACCAAAAAAAAAGTCTAGTTTTTGAAAGGAAGAAGAGTTCTTAGAGGAGCAAAAAACTTTCAAGGGTTTTACACATCATTTGTGCTAATGATGTAAATTTCACATTAAAAAAAAGTCTTGTACTACATTATACTAACCCAAACCGCAAGAAAGAATTTTGTTTTTTTACCAATAATTAATTAAAAGTCAAAAACTGTCATTTACAATTACAACATCATCAATCATACAAGTCCCAACGGCCAATAACTCTAGTCCTAAAAGCATTAACATTAGGTTTTCTTTATAAAAAAAAAAAAAAAAATGCTACTTTAACACCCAAAATACTAATAGCACTAATAGCTGCTCACTCAAGCAAGCACTAAAACAATTTGCAAATTTTTTACAAGTAGTGCACCAATTGGAGGCCACTTTTTGGTATTTGTTGTGCTAAAATTGCATTTGGTGTGTTTTAGCACATCGAATGCTAATGCTCATAAGTACTAGGTGCATACTTTGGTTCAGAGTGACCATAATATAAGATGAGTACAATTTAGCATATAACAAAACAACATGGATCTTCCATGAAGAGAATTAAAAATTCAAGAATTGATTTGAGTGCATGTTAACCTCAAAATATTTTGGTTATTAAAACTAAAATAGAGAGAGGATACATCTAATTTGGGAAACAAGGAGAATGTGGATGGGAAACAATTTGATGCTTCCCCAACCCAGGTAAATGGTAACCTTGACTAAGTGGAAATAACTATTCTAATATATATATATATAGTCGAAACCTTTGAAACTCTTACAATTTTCCACGTCAGCACACTATTTAAACAAAATCATCATTTTATTTAAATAAAATTATTTTTATTTAGTTCAAACTTAACAAAGAGTGAAACTTTATCTCTCTAACAAGTCCAACTTAAACTCAAACTCATCATTATCATTTTTTTTAAATAAAATTATTTTTGTTTAATCAAAATTTAACAAAAAGTGAAACTCTATCTTTCTAACAAGTCTAACTTAAACTTAAATTCAAACTCAAACGTTGATAATTTATATAAATACAAAAATTATGATAGGACTCAGAAAAAAAAAAAAGAAGAAAAAAAAGAAAAAAGAGACTCACGTTCATTAATCAGTTTGCGGCACATTATCCTTATCTCCCTTTGAATTTTGTTCTGCTATGTCAGCTACCATTTGTAGTAATGAATGTCTAAATCCAAAGTGTACCTCAAAACTATCAAAACTCAAATTTTGACTGTTGATGTTCAACAATTTGTCAAGACAGGGCAAGCTTTCTATTCAGTTCTAGAGTAAAATCATAAAAAAAATCAAATCGATGGACAACGCTGATCTCTCTAAGCAGTTGGAACGTAAAAAAATAAAAAAATAATTAAAAAAAACAGCAAGTAATCTGATTCAACTTTCTTCTTTGATTAATTAATTTTATGTCGAATTTGTTTATATTGTTATTATTAATAAAATTTCAATTCAACATATGTGTATTTTTTTTAATATTGTTATTATTGAATTTTATCTTTTATATCGAATTTTTTATTTGCTTTCATATGTACTTGAGATTTTCTTTCTATCTTATTCTTTTGTTATGTTTAGAATTGATTTTTTTTTAGTATTTGGGTTAATCTCCATATTTATATTGACATTGTTTTTGTGAGTTTGGTTTTTGGGGTTGAATTTCTACTAATTATTTTTTTTATTGTACATGGCAGATAAAGCATCTTTATTTTTTCGAAGAAAAATCAAAGCTGTAACCTATGTCTTCCAGCCTAGGAAACGATAATTTTTTATTTGGTATGTTATATATAAATTTGTTGAATTTGGTATGGTTTTGAAGTAAAATTTGGGGATTCTATAAATTTTGAAGTTTTAAGTCTTGGGGTTTTGGGTATTTACGTCTCACTAGGTTAATCTTAATTCTTCACTTTAAATGCTTTTTATTTAGGTTCACGTGATTTTTTTGTTTTCTTATTTAAAGTTATGATTTTTGGTTGATTAATTATTTGTTTGGATTAATTTCAATTAATTATTTGTTTGGATTTAACATAAAAGAAAATGGAATTTTTTTTTTTTTGAGAA
Source organism: Lithocarpus polystachyus (assembly GCA_033629205.1). Classification (NCBI taxonomy): domain Eukaryota; kingdom Viridiplantae; phylum Streptophyta; class Magnoliopsida; order Fagales; family Fagaceae; genus Lithocarpus; species Lithocarpus polystachyus. The sequence goes on from CM066166.1 coordinate 89,124,433, forward strand.
GCTAAAAGATAATGGAATTAGGTATTATAATTTTGATATTGTTCCATGTTTTGAATTATTTATATTGTTGTTTCTGCAAGAAAGTCATATTGCTACTCAAATTTGAAATTTGATGTGTCTTCCTCATATCATGATCTTTGTTTATATTAGTTTTGACTGTGTGCGTATAACTATTAGGAGTTTTACTTTATTAATTTAAGAATTGTAAATTACTTGGTAGGTTTCGGTAACTATGCACTTGCAATTCAATAACTTTCAGTGTTAGACAATACTTCTAAACTATGAAAAAGTATAGAAGTTAAATATTTCTTCATTTAAAAAAAAAATACTAACTACCAAAAGGTCTATTTACTCATTGTTGGATTTGTTTTTTTAGAGTCAATAACTTTTCCGCGTATCGTACGGGTCAGGGACTAATACCCACAACAAAGCAAGTTCCTACATCCAAAGGAATTCCTAGAAACAAACATGAAAACAAAAACATCGTAAAATGACACTAAACCAAAAACTCGTACACTGTGAGTCTGTGATTATCCTCGAAATACCATCGGCACATTTAAGTAACAATTATCCTTACGACTACTCAACAGTTTTATTTATCTTCCCCAAAAAGTAATGAACTCGGTGAAACCGAACATTAGTCTTGGGACTTTCCTATTGAAAGAGTCGCAGTGTTGAACCCCATAAACGGTTTTCAATTCCCATCACCGGAAAGCATTCACGAAAGCCATCAAGGAATCAACATATGATGCTTCCATTGCCTATTCAAAATTCAAACAAAATCCAATTAGAGCAATCCAGATATTATAGGTAAAAGAATTCTCAATTGCCAGCAACATTGTTTACCTGGCAAAACTAGCACCATGGTGCATAGATTATCCATTTAAAAAAAAAACAAACAAACAAACAAAAACAACATTGAGAATGTTGAAAAATTATTTTAAATTTTTGTTGTGTTATTAGAAAGACTCAATGTGCATGGGTTCCAAGTATAGATTTACATGTGGAGACCATTGATGTAAGAGAAAAGTTGCATTGAATAATTACACATATATAAGAAATATAAGCTCCAAGACCATCCACCTTTATGTGCAATAAAAAGAAATGTAATTATTGAGTGCATAAAATAATTTCCAATTAATGGAATGAAATAAGTGTTTTTTCACTTATTTTTTTTACAAGAGATTAATCATATTGGGAATTGCAACTAGTTGGGTCAAATGCTCAACAGAAACAAATCTAGTGTTTTCTTTACTAAACATGCCACAGTCAATCTCGGAGATCCATGCATTAAGCAGGTCCTCCAAATGAAGGGGCTTAAACAAGTCGATGTTTATGTTGGTGCCCCCGTATTCCTGTCTAGATCATCTTTAAAAGACTTCAAATATATTCAGATCGGCTAGAGACTTGCAGGGCTAGCCCTAGATATTTTGGGACCTTAGGCGAGAACTAAAATGAGGTCTTTTTTATATTTATGATTTAATTAAATTAATATTTATTTAATATTTCAATATTATTATATATTAAATTTAAACTATATTTTTCTTACTTTTTGAAATGCAAATTGACTAATTAAAATTTTGTATTCAAGTTCTTCTAACATCCCCTTTTCAATCAATAATATAGCTAATCCACTTAATTTTTCTTGAGACATTGCCGATCTTAGCTAAATACAATTTCATTAATTTTAATTTTGAAAAACTTCTTTCTGTAGAAACAATTGTAACAAGTATTGTTAGTAAAATTCTATAAGCAATACATGTATATGGAAATGAATCTAACCTTTTTATATAGTTTAGTATGTCAATTGGAGTATATTCTTTTATTTGTAAAATCTCTTTTAAAACTTTTAACTCTGAAAATAAATCTAAACCATCAATATTATAATAAACGTCATGTTTGAGAAAAGATTCACGTTTAAGACAGTACTTTTGCAAACTATCATCATCTAGTGATTTCAATTTCTTGAAGTTAAATAGAAAACCAAAAATATCTTCATATATTTGAAATTATTCAAACCTCAATTGAACTAATTGCTTTATCTACTCTATATAAGAAATAATTAATTCTAAAAGATTCTTCAGCAGATTGTGTTGTGTCATTATGAACATTTTCATTAAATTGTTTCTTTTTATGAATTATACATTTCTCACTAAATATAGGTTATATTTCCATTTCAGATGCAATTTTAATTTTTAGATGAATTTATAGCATATGTAAATCCATTTTCTTTATATCATTTAAAAAAAAATGAGGCCTTTTAATTGATCAATAGCAAAGTTTGGAATTTCGTTCCAAAGGCCATTTTGGATTAGCCATGGGAACGAAATATTCTAGTACCGGTGTGTGCCATTACACCGTTCTGGGGTTATCCGTCACGCGCGCGCGCGCGCGCGCACACACACACACACACATATATAGCCACATAAGTCTTATTGACTTATTTGATAAGACTCCACCCCAAAGTTTTGAATTCCGTTCTGGAGGTAATTCTGAATTGGCCATGGGAACGAAATATTCCAGTACCGGTGTGTGCAGGTGCACCGTTTTGGGGTTATGCGTTGGTCACACACACACACACACACACACACACACACACACATTAGAGTAATCAACAAAAAATATTGTTATTACTTTTTACTATAATAGATAAATTATATGGATTATTGAATATAATGTTTTAATTATATATTAAAAAATAGTGTTTTAAAATATTCAAAATAAGTGGCCAATTTTTTTTTTTAAAGAAAAAATTTGGTTATTTAGCAAATAAAACTACCTTCCTAAAACCTTCCTTTCAAATCATTTTTCTTATTCCCAAACTCCCACCCACGTGGCCACCTCTGCTCCTCAACTTTCCCATTGCATTTATTCTCTCATATATTTATTGATTGCTTCTTTACAGTTAGGTAAGTTTACAATACTTCTTTCTTCTCAATTCTTCATACTCTTAATTTTGTCTTCGTCTACTTTCTTCTCAATTTTTCTTTCTTTAGAGGTTAAGGATGATATTTTTGGAATATTTGATTTTGTTTAGACTAAAGAATTTTTTTAGGGACCAATATTTACAATAATGTTCTAGATTTTTCGTTCTTTGGTCACAAGGATGTATCATATTTTTTGGAGTTTCATCTTAAATTAATATTTTTTTTTTCAACTACCTCTTCTTTTTCAAAATTTTGGGGGCCTTAGGCATTGGAAAGCTATCAAAGGTGTAAAAGATATCATTGTTAAAGATATCAAGGGTGTAAAAGATATCATTATTAAGGGTGCTTGTTACCTTACCAGAGATGGAGCTTTCGGCAAGACCCTTGGGTACCTTGGATTCAAGGCTTCAAGCCTAACCAAAAGCTGGAAATCTCTGCCCAAAATTCGTTGATAGTTTATTATCTTTTTTTTTTTTTTTCAATAATAATTAGTGAAAAGTATAATAGTAGTAGTTATGATTAATTGTGTCATGTTAAGATAGTTCCTGTCAACTAAAAAGGAGAAAAAAGTGGAAATAGGACTCATCTGGATTCCTCGAATAAAAATTTCTTTATATAGAATAGAGAATTCTATAAAGGTATAAGAATGGAATGTATAATGTTGATCAATTACCCCACTACTAAATAGCCCAAAGAATGACAAAGCATGGGGATTGGGGCATACTAAATTCATTTTGAAAATCTGTAATTTATTAAAACTACCTGATTTTAAAATTTTATTTTGCTGGCCAAAATTTACCTGTTTGATTGACCAAGCAAAAGAAAGGATGGTTTGGAAAAAGGGTTGAGATTCTGAGCAATTTAAAATTGAAATCCTAAGTAGCGTACCATGAGTTCTCACATGACATGATTGGCAAAACTAAACCCACCATTTGGGTTTGCTCCCCTTTCTTCCACCGTTGGAAACTTTAGAGATTTGACAACAAATTGGATCCTATGTAATGTACGTAATAGACTTGCCATTTCATTCATGTGAAAGCCCAAATATTTCCCTAGTTGTTTACCATAGAGATAAATGAAAATACGTTATCATTCAAGTAAAAAATTTATTAAAAACATATGTTACCAATATTTATTGAAACATAAGTTACCCCATTTATTGAAACATACGTTACGTAAGTTTTTTTTTTTTTTTTGGTAAAGTATTAACAATTCATTAGTTTTTATATTTTTATCCCTCTAAATTAAATGAAAAAATAAAGAGTAAATTTGATATTTTTAAAAAGTCTTGATATTACCCGATAGTAACCCAAACCTCAAGAAGATTTTTGTTTTTTTACCCTTAATTAAAAGTCAAATGGTATCATTTATGATTATAACATCATACAAAATTTGACGTTTTTACAATTCCAACTCATTTTTCTTTTTCTTTCATTTTTTTTAAATATAAAGAATTAATGAAATGTTTTTAATTTGTAGACTTTTATGCACGAAGAGGATGAAAATAATCTTAACTTGTCTATTACCCTGATGTTTGGTGCAACCATTGGGACTCTGATGACTAGTGTAGTGAAAATTGTTTAATATTTTGCTTATTAATTTTGTGATGTTGTTCATGGAGTGTTGTTAATTACATACAATACATTTTAGTACACATTCATAAGGGTAGTTATGGGAATAAGTACACTATCATTGTCCCAATTACACTAAGAATCACTCATGGAATTACTCATGGAAAAAACCTTACATTTCCCTACTTATGCTTGGGAAAAATCGATACCTCAAATTTGAGGAGCTTTTACATGGCTTATGAACAAATTGATTACATTTGATGTAATGTATCTTTTTTCCTTGATTCTAACTCTGGGAAACTTCTCTTTCCCAACGGGGTACTAATGTGATGGAAATGGTTGAAAATTTTGATACACATTTTCAATGTCTTAGTATTCATTTGTGTCCATTAATGATTCTAAATCCTGTTTTAGCTCGTATCTCAATATGTGTAGCCATGGGAGTGGCTACCCTCACTTAACCTATATAAACTGCCACCTTAAATTTGAGGCTCCTCGACGAGGCTCATGAACTTTTGGATGACATGTATGCTTTTGCATCTTTTTCATGAATTTTGAGTTTGGGTAACTTCTCTTTCCTAAAATTTTTTGATAACATAAAAAATATTTTCAAAAAATCAGAAATGCACAATCATTCTAGTAAAAACTTTATTAAAAACATATGTTACCATTATATATTAACATATGTTACCACAGGAAGCAGATTTAAACATATGTTACCATATAAAGTTTTCAGTAAAATAATACCACTTCATAACTCTTTTGAAATTTTATCCCTCTAAATTAAATGGGCAGATAAAGAATAGTAACAAAATTGACAAAGGAAATGAAAATTTCGTTGAGCTTAAAATTGACTGAATATATATTGTATTTCCAAAAGTTGAAATATAAATTACATTTTATAAATTTAGAAATCATCAAATAAAGGATAATAAAAATTTCATGTAATTGTTAGACACTCTCTCACACTTATAATTGTCAAAATTCAAATATTGTAAGACTTGTATAGCAGGGATAACTTCTCTTTACGACATTTTTTTTTATAAACATTAAAAAACAAAATTCACAAAATGAGAAATGGATTTTCAATCAAGAAAATAATTCATTAAAAAAAACTATGTATTAAAACATATGTTACCATGGGAATTTGATTAAAACATATGTTAATATAAGGATTTTTGGTAAATAACACCATTCATAAGGTTTTTGAATTTCTATCCCTCCTAATTAAACAGGCTAATAAAGAATACTAACAAAATTAACGAAGGAAATGGAAATTTTATTGGGCTTAAAATCGTCTAAATATATATTATATTTTCCAAATTTTCAAATCTAAATTATATTTTTATAAATTCAAAAATCATTATATAAAGATTTTTTTATAAACAAATACTTTCATATAATTGCAAGACACTTTGTCGCACTTATAATTGTCATATTACAAACACATAAAACTAATCATCCTTTGTGCTAATTGAGTAAATTTGACATTTTAAACTCTTTGACGTTGCCCAATTTTGTAACGGAAATTGTAGTGTAGCGAATGTTGTCACTCCACCGAGAAAAGGAAAACAAAAACTCGTCAAAAGCACCAATAATATATAGAAAAATATGATTGAAACTTAGGAAAATTAAGGTTTGGTAAAATTCAAAATTCAATAATCAAATCACTAGGGAATTAGGGTTTGTCCACCAATATTATCAAGCATCCACTACCAATCCAATTTAATATACAATCGGGTAAGCAAACACATAAACTATCAGATTGGAAGATTTAGAAATAAGCTTTATTAATAAAACTCTCTTTGGTTGATTATATTCATCAATTGTTCCAACAATTTAATCTAGAATATAATAACTTTGCTAGAAAAACTCAAGAACATCGCATACCCTAGAGGCAATACTATGGCAAAAGTAATATCTAACAAGATTACCACATTTTACTAGAGAGATTATAAAACCCTATTCTAATAATAAGAAGATTCAAGAATAGACTTACGAAAGAATTACAAATTAAATATCAATCTAGCAAAACAATTATGAAAAAGACAACAATTAATTTCAATTATCAAAACATGAACAACATGCTTGAATTGAACAATGGACAACTTACAATATTGAGGATTCACCCTTAACCCTGGCTTAGGTTTCTAAGCTTCCATAGAAAAATAAAAACTCTAAAAAATTGATGAAAAATTGTTAGGACATATATGGAACTTGTTAGAGCATATGTTATTGTAAATTGGTTAATCCTTTTGACAAAACGCACTTTACATGTAATTTGGTAGATCTAAGATGGGTTTAGTACTTCAAGGAACAAGAGTTCAAGTCTAGTATTGAAGCCATGCAAGCCTGTCCAAGAAACAAGTGAAGAAGTGCCGTTTATTAAAGCTCGACAGATAATATCTATCGAGGTTTAATAAGGAATCTCGACAACTGCTCAACAGAAATAGTATATATTAAGAATTATGAAATTCAGATTTTCAGATCTATTTTTCACACATAATATCTATCGAGGTTTAATAAGGAATCTCGACAGCTGCTCGACAGAAACAGTATTTATCGAGAATTACGAAATTCAGATTTCTAGATCTATTTTTCACGCATATCCAAGTTATTTGTATAAGGTTTCTTTTCTCACAACCTTGGACTTATATAAGGATTATTTTGAAGGCCGTCAAAGGTGACACAAAGTAATGCAACTCAATGCAAATTGATTGTGCATGCAAATTGTGATCGGAGAAAGAATTTGTCCTAGTTCATCATATTCCTTGTAAAAGCTATTGCGTCCTTGCACCAAAGGTTTTGTAACTACGGAGCTTCTTGATCTTCATCATCTGGATGAACTGAAGAATTTTGTAGCCAACATCTCTCTCAAGTTGGTGTGTTAGTCACGTACTTGGATCCGTGCATCGATTGGTTAGTCGCGTATTGGGAGCCATGCATTGAAAGGAGAGATTGTCACTACATTACAAGTCCAACTGGGTATTAAGGTAAGGGTTCAACTGTAGGTTGGTATTAGATACTAGAATAACTTTTACTTGTAACCGCTTGTTTTGATAATAGTGGATTCTCGAGAGTGGTAACCTTAAATTCACCCGATGGGGTTTTGTCTCAGTGGTTTTTCTCATTCGTAAACAAATCACTTGTGTCAATTTATTTTCCACTGCATTTAACTTAATTGGTGATTTATTTGTACTACCACGCTTATTGTATGTAATTGAATCTAATTAATTCACTTGGCTAATTAATTGATTAAGTTACCAAATGGGTCAATACATTTTTGGCCAATTAAAATCCCTAAAACACATGCTTCCCAAAAAGGAAAATATAAAATGTCAATTCCCATTTTTCAATAGTGAGTTAACTTCCAGGTCAGTTTTAGCCTTGAATACGACAAATTCTGAAGTTTTGATAAACTACAAAGTTTTAGATCTTCAAGTCCTCTTTTCGTGGCCATAAGAATCAGGTAAATTTGATATCGTAGTAAAAAGATATGGCCAAAATACCAAAACTAGTCACAATATTTCCATACCAGGATTTTTTCCATCTTTGGCTCAAACAAAGTTCTCTCTTTCCTTTTATATTTCCAGACATCCTTAACTCATCAAATTCTTCAAAAGCCACTTCTAAATTGATCTTCACCCTTGGATTCTCTTGGCTTCATGTCTGCATGTTTAGCTCATTAGTTTTAATCTCCTACAAGAGAAAAATATACGTGATGAGAAAAATATACAAGAGAAAAATATTTTAGAAAAAACTTGCAAAGTCTCATATTTATGAGTAAATGAGGGAATAAACACAAAATAGATGTGATAATGCCTACCAAAACTAAGATAATATTGTACTTTTAAGCTATTATCACTCTTGATCTACCTTACATTAGCTCAAACTTCAAGCAAGAATTTTGATTTTTACCCCTAATCAAAGGACAAAAACTATCATCTACAATTAATACATCATCAACCACGCAATCCTAATGGTCTAACTCTAGTCTTAATAAGAAAGTTGTAATAAGTTGGGTTCATGTCAAATTTTCCGGTGCATCCTATGGTTCAAAGTAACTAGAATATAAGTTGAGTAGAAATTAGGATATGGTAGAACAACAAGAATCTGTCTTCAAGATGAGAGCCAAAAATCAGTGAATAGATTTTGAGTGCATGTTAGCCTCAACATATATCAGTTGTTGAAAAATAAAAGAGAGAGAGAGAGAGAGAGAGAGAGAGAGAGAGAGAGAGAGAGAGAGAGAGAGAGAGAGAGAAATAACATAATTTAGCTTGATGGTCTATGTCTAGTTTGGGAACTATGTCTAGTTTGGGAAATGAAACAAAAAATTTCAGATGGAAACAATTTGATGTTTCCCTAACCCAAGTAAAAGGCAACCCTGGCGAAGTGGAAACAATTCTAACAACTTGTTTGATTAAAAAGTTCAAGTTGACTTAACTGACAGCCCAAAAATGCCTTTTTGGTTGTGTATGGTTCAAACTAAAAAGGTTTTATGGAAAATATTTTACGTATTTTATTGGTGCTTGGATGGACTAAAAATCCAGTCAACCTAAACTTGGTTTCTCTTTGGCTGTAAAATAAGGCTAGTTTTGGTGTAAATTGTTTCACTTCTATTTTCAGTATTTTCATTTTTTTGGAAAATACAGATGAAAGAGAGAGCACAGAGCCAATAGCACCAATGTGACCCAGTCGAGTGACCCACGCATGAACAGATTGGACCATCGTGACCATCTAGCCACTAACGTCGACAACCATGACTAGTCACCCTAGATCTCTGTCTCTACTTCAGTCTCATCACTACCACCTTTATATCAAACCCATTGATCTCATTAGCTTTGCCTCAATCTCGTCACTACCGCCTCAAGATCAAACAATTAGACCACCCAAGAACTCTCTCTATCTCTCTCTCTCTCATTTGGAAATTTTATATTATAATATTTGTTTGGAAGTTGGGAAAAATTTGAGAAACTAGGTTGTGTTTGGCAATATATAAAATATTTTTTAAGTGTAAAAAGTTGAAAATATTTTACGTAAAGGAAAACATTTTTTGCTTTTTGACTATGTTATGGAAATTACACCGGAATATTACTTCTTGTGTTTGGTCTTGGATGTAAAAAATCCATTTTTAGAAAATGGAAGCACAAGCCAACCGACTGCTACCAGCCATCGCCACTAAGAACAAGCATAACCCACCACCACCCACACAAAATCCATATTAGGAAGAGCAAAAAAACCACCACCACTGCTCCATTGTCATCACCACCCACATAAAACCCACCACCACCCATACAAAACCCACCAAAACGCCACCACCCACACCAAACACAACAACAAAATCTAAGATCAAAGAAAACGAAAATTAATGAATGAAGGCACTAGATTGGTTACATGCACTGTCCAATCCGGCCTTGGTTGGTCAGAGGGAAAGAGAGAGAAGGTAGATCGGTGAGGGAGAAAGGGATGACAGAAGGGTGGAGAGAGAAGTCAGATATGTTTGAAAGGAAGAGAGAGAAAGAAAGATCAGAGGAAGAGGGAGAAAGAACGATCAGTGAGGGAGAAGGAACTACCACAACCCAAATCGGTTTCGGAGTTTCCTTTGATCAGTTACATGCACAGCCATGGATGGCGGTGCTCTCTCCCTCGTCAACGACCTTTGTCTCTGGTGGCTTGTGCTCTCTCTCTCTCTCTCTCTCTCTCTCTCTCTCTCTCTCTCTCTCTCTCTCTCTCTCTCTCTCTCTCTCTCTCTCTCTCTCTCTCGGTTCGAGTAAACCTAGGAAAATCATTTGAAGATAAATTCAAAGTGTAAACAAATTTACACCTTGGGCTCACTTATTTTATGATCAAAGATATATCAAATTTCAGGTTGACTGAGTTTTCAGCCCAAACCAAACAATCCTCATGGTGTAAAATGCTTTCCCAATTTCTATCGCAGTCAAAACAAACACAGCCTAATAGAAAATGTGTTTTCTAAAACATTTTTAAGAACATAACCAAACACTTGAAAAAACTTTTTTTTTCCAAAAAAAAGTTTTCATCAAAAAATATTTTTCAATAGGAATGCTTTTTACGTCGAACCAATCTCAGCTAAGTTGTTGATTGCTTTCTTGGCATAACAAGCTCAACATTTGGGTGAACCATAAATATATAAATATATATATATATATATATATATATTTTTTTTTTTTTTAATTCTAAAATCGGAAATTACAAAGTAGCAGATGAATACAAAGTAGGCAATAAATTTCCAAAATCGCACAAAGACTATATTCATCTTAACTTCCACCAATTGCATAAAATCTCTTCCCTACAATCAAAGCAAGTTCCTACATCCAAAGGAACTCTTACAAGAACAACATGAAACAAAAAGACCATGAACCGACACTAGACCAAAACTCGTACAATGTGAGTCTGTGACTATCCTCGAAATACCATTGGCACATTTAAGTACCAATTCGGCTGGGCTGATTCACAACCATCCTCAGACTACTGAATAGTTTTATTTACCTTCCCCTAAAAGTAATGAACTCGGTGAAACCGAACATTAGTCTTGGGACTTTCCTCTTGAATGAGTTGCAGTGTTGAACACCATAAATGATTTTCAATTCCCATCACTGGAGAGCATTCACGAAAGCCATCAAGGAATCAACATCTCTGTTCTCAGACGGATACTTTTTTGGCCGAGATGAGTGTTTAGGGAAGGAAAGTATTAAATTATTGGATAAGACTTAAGTACAATATTTAGATGCTGTTTCTTAGGTTCTCTCTTAAGATTTAACCATGTGACTGTATTTAGCTAAAAATTCACTTCCATTTTATGAAAAAAAGCTCACATGACTGAATTTTAAAATGAAAACTTAAGGAATAACATCTAAATACTGTACCTAAGTTTTGTCTTTAATATTTTTTAAACCATTGATAATAAGAGGTTCATGTAATGCTAGCACAATATCAGAAATCAACTAAATATGCTTTTATAACTAATTATGGATTTGAAATAAAAAGTTTCTATAAAAACAATATCAAATCCATATACTTATTTTTTAACCTTCTTTTGTCTCATTAGAGTTTTGTATCCTTGGAGGCAAAAATTCTTTACTACGCTGATGGGACCAATATAAAGTGCCAGCAAACTCCATCTCCAAGTTACCCACAAGCTATTGCAAATTTGAAAGAGGTGTTAAGTGTGAAGACATGTATCAAATAATGTCTGAAGGCAGTGTCAGCTTTAGGCTCAAAAAGCATCAGCAACAAACACTATTCCTCTGGTTATGAACAAAATACATGTAGCTATGATTCCAAAACCAGCAGTGAGTCATGAGCATAAAAGGACATCTGGTTCACATTACATCCAAGTCACAACAATCAGAACCATGCCTTGATCAGCATCCAAATAAGACTGAAGAATAGAAAGAATGAAGAAGCATGGCTTGGCACAATTAACATTGTCAAATTTGAATAAAATACAACTAGAAACTTCAATAGGGCCAAGTATATGAAAGTCTAAATCCCAAAATAAGGAATTCCAACATTATGTGTAATAGTCATTCAATATCACTCTCACTTTGAGTTGGTTCAACACTTGTGGAGTATCACTTTGTGTGAGAAGGTTGTATGCAACGGTTACACATAATAAGAAATCAAGTTGAAGGAAAATTTTAGGTATAAATTATAAAATGAACAGTTTATTGTCACCAGAGAGCATAAATGGTTTTCAATTCCCATCACCGGAGAGCATTCACGAAAGCCATCAAGGAATCGACATCCCTGTTCTCAGAGGGATACTTTATTGGTCGAGACAAGTCACGAGTGTTTAGGGAAGAAAAGTATTGTGGGGAAGCTTCCTAGTTGTAGTTCTCTCTGGGCAGACTCCTTCCTTCTGATCACCATCAGCTCTGAACTTTCTCACCTTCACCCCACTCCCTGCCAACTTCTCAGCCAATTCAACATGTGATGCTTCCATTGCCTGTTCAAAATTCCAAAAAAAAAAAAAAAAAAAATCTAATTAGAGCAATCCAGAAATTATAGGTAAAAGAATTCTCAATTGCTTGCAACATTGTTTACCTGGCAAAACTGGCACCATGGTGCATAGATTATCCATTTAAAAAAAAAACACATTGAGAATGTTGTAAAATTATTTTAAATTTTTGTTGTGTTATTAGAAAGACTCAATGTTCATTCTCAAAAAAAAGAAAGACTCAATGTGGGTTCCAAGTATGGATTTACACCGTGGAGCCCTTTTATGTGAGAGAAAAGTTGCATTGAATAATTACATGTATATAAGAAATGTAAGCTCCAAGACTATCCACCTTTATGGCTTTATGTGCAAAAAAAAAAAAAAAAAAGTAATTATTGAGCGCATATAATAATTTCCAATTAATGGAATGAAATAAGTGTTTTCTCACTTCGTTTTTTTACTAGAGATTAATCTTATTGGGAATTGCAACATGTTGGGTCAAATGCTCAACAGAAACAAATCCAGTGTTTTCTTTACTAAACATGCTCACAATCAATCTCAGAGATCCATTAAGCAGGTCCTCCAAATGAAGGGGCTTAAGCAAGTCGATGTTTATCTTGGTGCCCCCTTATTCTTATCCACATCACCTTTAAAAGACTTCAAATATATTCAGATCGCCTAGAGGCTTGCCTTATGGGTCTTTCGTGGGCTGGCAGATGTACCCTCATCGATTCAGTTGCCCAAAACTTTACCGACATATGTCATGTCATCCTTCAACATCCCCTCCAAGATCTGTGATCACCTTGACATAGCTTCAAGGAGCATGGAATCTGCCTTCCAAAAGGTAAAGATGGTCTTGGTCTCAAAAAATCCAAAGACACTAATAGAGCACTACTAGTAAAACTAGCTTGAATGTTCGCCTCCAGAGAAATAGTTTATGCAAGACCATACTAAGGACTAAATATAAAGTTTGGCAAGATTGACTCCGAAAAGACCCACCCAAATCAGCCTCTCCAATATGGAAAGCTATCAAGGGTGTCAAAGATATCATTGTTAAGGGTGCTTATTACCTTATCAGATATTGAGTTTTTGGCAAGACCCTTTGGTACCTTGGGTTCAAGGCTTCAAGCCTCAACCCAAGCTGGAAATCTCTGCACAAAATCGGCTGATAGTTTACTAATATACACAATAGTAATTAGTGAGAAGTATAATAGCTACTCATGATTGTGTCATGTTAGGATAGTTCCTGTCAACTAAAAAGGAGAGAAAAGTGGAAATAGGACAAATCTGGATTCCTCGAATAAATTTTCCTTTACATAGAACAGAGAATTCTATAAAGGTATAGGAATGTAATGTATAATGCTGATCAACCACTCCACCACACACTGGTAAATAGCCCAAAGAATGGCAAAGCATGGGGATTGGGGCATGCTAAATTCATTTTGAAAATCTGTAATTTATTAAAACCACCTGATTTTAAATTTTTATTTTGCTGGCCAAACTTTACCACAAGTTTGATTGACCTAGAAAAAGATTCAGGATAGTTTGGAAAAAGGGTTGAGATTCTGAGCAATTTTTACCATGATTTTTCACATGACATGATTGGCAAAACTAAACGCACCATTTGGGTTTGCTCCCCTTTCTTCCACTGTTGGAAACTTTTAGATTTGACAATATATTGGATCTTATGTAACAAATGTAATAGACTTGCCAGTTCATTCATGTAAAAGCCCAAAACTTTCCCTATTTGTTTACCATAGAGATAAATGAGAAATACATTATCATTCAAGTAAAAAAATTTATTAAAAACATATGTTGCCAATATTTATTAAAACATAAGTTACCCCATTTATTGAAACATATGTTACCATAAGGTCTTTTTTTTTTCTTTTTTCCTTTTTTTTTTGGTAAAGTTATAACAATTCATTAGTTTTTAGATTTTTATCCCCTCTAAATTAAATGAGAAAGCAAAGAGTAAATTTTATATTTTGAAAAAGTCTTGATATTACCCAATAATAAACCAAACCTCAAGGAGATTTTTGTTTTTTACCCTTAATTAAAAACCAAAAGGTATAATTTATGATTACAACATCATCATAAATTTGAAATTTTTTACAATTAAAACTCATTTTTCTTTTTCTTTCATTTTTTTAATATAAAAAATTAATGAAATGTTTTTTATTTGTAGACTTTATGCATGAAGAGGATAAGAATAATCTTAATTTGTCCATTATATACCCGATGTTTGGCGCAGCCATTAGGACTTTGATGAGTGATGTGATGGAAATTGTATAATATTATGCTTATTAATTTTTTATGTGATGTTGTTAAGGGGTGTTTGTTAAGCATATTCAATATTTTTAGTCAAATATTCAAAAGGGTAGTTATGGGAATTGTTAACCTTACTTTCCCAAAATATAATAGAGCAAGCCAATGATTGACTTCAAAGATTCCTACTCCTGCTTGGGAAAAGTTGATACCTCAAATATGAGGCGCTTTTTCGTGGCTTATGAACTAATTGATTGCATTTGGTGTATTGCATCTTTTTTCCTTGATTCTAATTCTGGATAACTTCTCTTTCCTAATAGAGTACTAATGTGATGGAAATGGTTGAAGATTTTGATACTCTTTTTCAATGTCTTAGTATTCATTGGTGTCCAATAATGATTCTACATTTTAGTATTCATTGGTGTCCAATAATGATTCTACATCGTGTTTTAGCTTGTATCTCAATATGGGTAGCTATTCTCACGGCTACCCTAACTTAACCTATGTAAATTGCCACCTTAAATTTGAGGTGTCTCATCTACACTCATGAACTTTGAATGACATGGATGCTTTTGCAACTTTTTTCATGAATTTTTTTTGACTCTAGGGTAACTTTTATTTCCTACATTTTTTTGATAACATAAAAAATATTTTCAAAAAAATGAGAAATGCACAATCACTCTAGTAAAAAAATTTATTAAAAACATATGTTACCATTATATATTAAAACATACATTACCATAGAAGCTAATTAAAACATGTGTTACCATATAAGCTTTTTTTGGTAAAATAATACCATTTCATAACTCTTTTGGATTTGTATCCCTCTAAATTAAATGGGCAGATAAAAAATAGTAATAAAATCGACAAAGGAAATAAAAATTCATTGGGCTTAAAATCGACTTAATATATATTACTTTTCCAAAAGTTCAAATCTATATTACATTTTATAATTTCAGAAATCATCAAATAAAGGATAATAAAAATTGTCATATAATTGTTAGACACTCCCTCACACTTATAATTGTCATAATACAGACACCGTAAGACTTGTATAGCAGGGATAAATTATCTTTCCTTTATTTTTTTGATAAAAATTAAAAAAAAAAAAACAAAATTCACAAAATGAGAAATGGATTATCAATCAAGAAAAGAATTCATTAAAAAAATATGTTGACCACTATATATTAAAACATATGTTACAATGAAAACATATGTTACCATATATGGCTTTTTGGTAAATAATACCATTCCATAGGGTTTTTAAACGGGCAAATAAAGAATAGTAACAAAATTGACGTAGGAAATAGCAATTTCATTGGGCTTAAAATCATCTAAATATATATATTATATTTTACAAATTTTCAAATCTAAATTATATTTTTATAAATTCAGAAATCATCAAATAAAGATATTTTTTATAAAAAAAAATACTTTCATATAATTGCTAGACACTCCCTTGCACATATAATTGTCGTAATATAAACACAATAAAACTAATCCTCCTTTCTGCTAATTGAGTAACTTTATCATTTTTAAAAACTCTTGGTCTACCATATATTAACTCAAACTTCAAGAAAGAATTTTGATTTTTACCCCTAATTAAAGGACAAAAACTATCATTTACAATTAATACATCATCAATCACGCAATCCTAATCATCAATAACTCCAGTCTTAATAAGAAAGTTTTAATAAGTTGGGTTCATGTCAAATTTGTGGGTGCTATTTATGGTTCAAAGTAATTAAAATATAAGTTGAGTACAAATTAGGATATGGTAGAACAACAAGAATTTGTCATGAAGATGTGAGCAAAAAATCCATGAATATATTTTGAGTGCATGTTGGCCTCAACATATGTTGGTTGTTGAAAATGAAATATATATATATATATATATATATATTGTAGGGGCAAAAGGCCCAACACCAGATCCTCGGCCGTGGGCCTGTCCGAGGAGACTTATGCATCCGAGGACAACACATCTTGAAGGGTTCGCCCAGCCTAATTTGGTGCTGAAGTGTGAGTCTCGTGGAAGAAAGCCTGGTCCGAGGAGACTTACTGCTCGGACTGTTAAAAGGGTGTTCCAGATGAGTGCTCCAACCTCAATCTTAGCTCTCCCGAAGAATCCCCCAATTCATATAGACCATAAGGACAGGTGACGAAGATCAGATATTAAGCAAAAGGCTGCTGCCACTGCATTTATGATCCTGCAGCTAACATCATGGCCGCATTAATGGGAAAAGACACCTGAACAGTGACCTTCATCCTTTACAATTGCCCCATGAAGACTCAAGATGGAGGCTGATGGGACAAATATCAGGAAAAGCCCACGTAATAGGAAAAGGGCATATAAATAGAAGAAGGAGGGAAAAAAGGAGGGGGGGAGAACAATCAAGAAAGAGAGAGAGAAAAAGAGAAGTATTCATAGTATTTGCATAAGCACACTCCTCGGAATACGCCGAGCAGTACATTGTAACACTCAAATATCTTATCAATACAAATTTGATCATAATCATACTTGGGTTTTCAACCCATACGTGTTCAATCGAGTATTCTTCAACCCACTCTCTTTACAAATTCATTTCAGGGATACTATATACATTATGGGCCCCCAACTATTCTGTTGGTAGGCCCTATCCTAAATTTATGTCCTTACATATATATATATATATATATATATATATAGAGAGAGAGAGAGAGAGAGAGGGGGGGGGTAACATAATTTAGCCTAGTGGTCTATATCTAGTTTGTGAAACAAAACAAAAAATTATAGATGGAAACAATTTGATGTTTCCCTAACCCAAGTAAATAGCAACCCTGGCTCAGTGGAAACAATTCTAATAACTTGTTGTCGAGAGATTTTTTTGCGCGTAGCCACGTGTCTTTAGAGTGACTTTGTTAAGCCCGGATTTGTTTTGGAGATTCCAACCCGGAACTCGACATTGGGCCATATAGTCCAATGACTTCTGGTGTATTTTTAAGCCTACAAAATAAATAAAGCCTAAAGTCTTAGAATCATGATAATGGTTGAATAAATAAATAAATAAATAATATGCTAAGCATGATAGCTTTAATTAAATGGTGAGTTGGTATGTTATTATCATGTATGTTAAGTGATGTCCAATGTTAGAAAATAATTAATTAGATGTCAAATGTCCAACAATGGGATGAGTCCAATAGTCCATGTCAAGTTGCGATTCATGGTTTATGTTCGATATAATAAGGTATGTCTGGTAATGGTCCATGTCCAAGTAATATATGTCCAAGTCCAATAGTGGTTCATGTCCAAATAACATAACTTTGGTAGTGATATGAATTCAATTTATTAGTACATATGTTTATTAATGAAGCGTTAGTGAGACCATGTTTATTAAATGGTGAGATAATGGTAAGATGACGATGAGTTAACATATACCCAATAATGTAATTTCAAAGATGGAGAAAACATTGACTTATCTTTTATGTTTTGCAACTCCAGTCGTACAACACTAGTGGGCTTAACATTTCAGCAACCTTCATATTTGAAAGGGAAAATGGGTGCAACTGGAGGGAGAGAAAGCATGTCTAGTCGTGTGCATCGATTGGTTAACTTTATCCCCTTAATCATGCACTTAAATGATTTTCCCCATGTAATGTTCTTTTAGCTTTTTGTCAAGTTTGAGTGATATTGCCTTCCATAAGAAGGGTTTTTGATCTTATAAGTTTTTGCCTTTCATAAGAAAGGGCTTTTAGTAATGAGTTCTTGGAAGAGTGTTTGATATGTTTTAAGATATGTGGAGATGATAAGAAATACATACATATATATATATATATATATGTTGTGAGATATAGTGTTTGTATTATGTATGAGAATTATATGTAGATACTTTGTTGGACATGGAATTTAAAGATGTATGAGAGGTAAGATGACGATGAGTTAACATATACTCAATAATGTAATTTCAAAGATGGAGAAAACATTGACTTATCTTTTATGTTTTGCAGCTCCAGCCGTACAACACTAGTGGGCTTAACGTTTCAGCAACCTTCATATTTGAAAGGGAAAAATGGGTGCAACTGGAGGGAGAGAAAGCATGTCTAGCCGTGTGCATCGGTTGGTTAACTTTATCCCCTTAATCATGCACTTAAATGATTTTCCCCATGTAATGTTCTTTTAGCTTTTTGTCAAGTTTGAGTGATATTGCCTTCCATAAGAAGGGCTTTTGATCTTATAAGTTTTTGCCTTTCATAAGAAAGGGCTTTTAGTAATGAGTTCTTGGAAGAGTGTTTGATATGTTTTAAGATATGTGGAGATGATAAGAAATACATACATATATATATATATATATATATATATGTTGTGAGATATAGTGTTTGTATTATGTATGAGAATTATATGTAAATACTTTGTTGGACATGGAATTTAAAGATGTATGAGAGGTATGTATGATTATTTTGTGGGGAATGTGTTTGTGAAATATATGGAAGTGTGAGATAGATGATATGAAGGTTAAATGTGGTAAATACATGAGATTAGGGCTGCTGCTGGAGTGGCTTTTTGTGCTATGTCATGAGTTATGTTACTTTCTATGAATGGAGATTTTTGTAAGGGAAATAGAGAATAAGATGGAGATGTGTTTTTGGACAGCAAAAATGATGAAGTTTTAGAATTATGGAGTGTGGGAAAGATGGGTAATAGATAATGGTGTGTTGTAATATATGTGTTGTGTTATTATTTATGAAGAGGAATTTGGTAAGGGAGATGGGGAAGTAGGAAAATATGTATGTGACAGCAAAATAAGTGGAGCTTCAGAACCATGGAGTGGGAGAAGAATGGATCCCCTAGTGTGTAGCTTGGTCCTCTTTATATAGAGCTAAGCTATGTAACTAGATCATAACTTAGTTGAAGGGAAAATAGCAAATAAGAAAAAGTCATTGACAAGGTAAGTGGTCTTTTGTTTTTCAACCAAAAGAAGAAATTTTGGGACATCATTGTTGATGACACAGCTGGATGATGTCATTTAAATGACATCATTTGCTTGGAGGAGAATACTTGGCATTAAACTCATGGTTAAACTAAAAATGGTAAGGTAATCTTTATGAAATCCTCTAGTTTCTTTGGGTATTAATGGGCAAATGATATTATTTTAGGACGTGTCAATCTGCTGGAGTTTCTGTAACTTAGCTGGAGCTGTTACAGCTTCTGCAAAAGCTGTTTGCAGCTTCCGCTGGAGCTGCAAAAGCTGTTGCAGCTTCCGCTGGAGCTGCTACAGCTTCCGCTGGAACTATTTTTTTGGTATTTTCAGCCAAGTTTCCTCTCTTGGAAAAAATTATATGTTTAATCCATATATAATTTTGGTAAGTAATAGACTTGTTGGTTGATATTTGATGAAGTTTTAGAGATGTAATTATGGTCTTTTTGTATTTTAACCAAATCTTAGAGAGTAAATGGAGCATTTAATGCTAGATATGAGATGCTAATATATATTTAGCCATGTGCTTGGAATTGATTTATATGAAAATAATAATATGATATAATTCTATTTTAAAACTTATATTATATGATGGACATTAATTTTTATGTAAAGAGCATGGGGAGTATTATCATTTTAAGTGTTATGTAATATGAGAGGCTTGCCAAATGTTATCTATTGCACACTGACCCATCAGAGTTCAGGGAATTGGAGAAGACATACCAAGCAACATGCTTTCCTTTATCAACTTTGAACCGTTGGAGCTTTACTGAACATACTTCTTAGCCCTCCAAACCACGACTCTCAAAATTCTCTCGATAAGACTCATAAGCTTGGATCATGAGCCAAAAATGAGATGTTGTGCCACGAGCTCGAACTATGAGCTTTAATGAGATTATATCGCCATGAGTTTTGGACTTTGGGCTTTGACGTCATTTTGTGAATATGGACTCTTTTGGGCTTTAAAAGAGATTTTCCTAAAAATGCATGATAGTGTTGATGTGGTGCAAGTCGCCAATGAAATGAAGCCATGTGGTGTGAAAAATTTGTCTTCAACACTTGTTTAATTAAAATGTTCTAGTTGACTTAACTTACAGCCCAAAAAAGCTTTTCAGCTATGTTTGGTACAACTGAAAATTTTTTGTGGAAAATATTTTATGTATTTTATGAGTGTTTGGAGGGACTAAAAATCCAATTGAAAAGGTTTTATGGAAAAAAAACTTTACGTATTTTATGAGTGTTTGGATGGACTAAAAATCCAATCAACCTAAACTTGGTTTCTCTTTGGCCATAAAATAAGCCTAGTTTTGGTGTAAATTGTTTCACTTTTATTTTCAATATTTCCATTTTCTGGAAAAACACAGATGAAAGAGAGAGCACAGAGCTGATTGGACCATTGTGACCCAATCAAGTGACCCACCCATGAACTGATTGAACCACCATGACTAGCCACCCCTAGATCTCTTCGTCTCTACCTCAATCTTGTCGCTACCACCGTTATATCAAACCCACCGATCTCATCATCTCTGCCTATAGTCTTGTCGCCGTCGCCTCAAGATTGAACCATTAGACCACCCATGAACCTCCAAATAGCAAATTACAAATGAGGAGTCCATTTTATTTGTTGGCTTTATTCAATGACAAAAAATTGTTTGTAATGTACTACACTGCACCTATCTACTACTTATCTGCCAACACACACACAACTGTGAGGCATGGCAAGAGACTTCAGATAAGGGTTGAACAAACCCTAGAAACTAGAAGAGTGATAGAAGAGTGAAGCCTATCAAGTGTATGAAAAGAGAGAGCTTTTTGCCTTGTGAAAAACCAAAAATTATTCCTCTCTTTTCCACCTACTTCATTGTATTGATTGAGATTTTGTAAACATTTTCCTCACCCAAATATACATACCCTGTAAGTGAGTGAAAGGCTATGGAAAATTGAGAAGGCATATCCAAATTCAAATCCTTTGGTGGCTTTTCATTGGCGGCTGAACGGTGGTGACTCAAATAAGCTAGACGAAGAAAAAACTCGAAGAAGTTGGTTGCTAGCTAGAGCTTGGAGGGCGCAAGTACACACAGAGATATAGGCTTGGAGGGTTTATAGTCATCCATGTACTGCAACTATTCATACTAGTGGAGTTTTCCAACAAGTGTTCAACAGAGAGGTTTTTCACCCGGGTGATCGGGTTTTCCTCTTCAAAACATGTCTTAGTTTTTTCATGTGGTTTGTTTTATTTTCTGCATTTTCATATTGCTCTTTACATGCTTTAGATTGTTCTTAACCTTGCTTCCAATATGAAACTTGGCTAAATACTTATATTGGACTAAGTTGGACTAAGTTGTTAGTTTAGTATTAAAAGTGATTAAGCTGTAAAACTTTGTCTTTAAGGGTTCTAAATACTTGCTAGGGATATTATAGCACATTTTAACAAAACTCTATACACCTTAACTTCCACCAATTGCATACAATCTCTTCCCTTCAGAACATCAAAGCAAGTTCTTACATCCATAGGAACTCTTACAAGAACAACATGAAAACAAAAAACATAGTAAACTGACACACAACCAAAAACTCGTACTCTCTGAGTCCGTGACTATTTACAAAATACCATTGGCACATTTAAGTACCAATTCGGCTGTGCTAATTCACAATCATCCTTAGACCACTCAATAGTAATGAACTCGGTGAAACCGAACATTAGTCTTGGTTTTTCCTCTTGAATGAGTTGCAGTGTTGAACACCATAAATGATTTCAATTCCTATATATCACCGGAGAGCATACACGAAAGCCATCAAGGAATCAACATCCCTGTTCTCAGAGGGATACTTTATCAGCCAAGTCAGAGTGTTTAGGGAAGAAAAGTCCTGTGGGGAAGCTTCCTAGTTGCAGTTCTCTCTGGGCATACTCCTTCCTTCTGATCACCATTAGCTCTGAACTTTCCCACCTTCACCCCACTCCCTGCCAACTTCTCAGCCAATTCAACATATGATGCTTGCATTGCCTGTTCAAAATTCAAACAAAATCCAATTAGAGCAATCCAGAAAATATAGGTAAAAGAATTCTGAATTGCTTGCAACATTGTTTACCTGGCAAAAATAGCACCACGGTTAAATAAAGCATGACATTCCAAGGTTTCTTTTCGGCCCTCCAACCTCGCTAAATTCTCAATTCCAGTCCTGTTCATGGTAAACTTTTATTGATTAGTAATTGTACAAATTGAATTAATTTTTTTCGAAGTAAACTTTTATTGAAGCAGTGCTTTTATCTTTTTCCTTGAGAAGATTGAAGGAATTATTTGGCACACCCGAATATACTGCTCACATAAATGTAGATGCTTTCTTTTTTTTCTTTTTTTGATTGAATATATTGAGAATTTTTTTTATTTATTTAGAAATACAAACATTACACACACATAAGAGAGAGAATGAGATTCAAACACAAACTCCATTAAAAAATGTCATTGGAGCTTTTAACCGTGGATAAAACAAGTTATACTATACATAACATTGTCTTGTCTTTTACGCAATATAAGACAATTATCCATTTTTAAAAAAATAAAAACACATTGAGAAATGTAAGCTCCAAGACCATCCATCTTTATGTGCAAAAAAAAAAAATTGTAATTCATTTCATTGCGTGCATAGAATATTTCCAATGAATGGAAAGAAATAAGTGTTTTTTCAACTTTTTTTAAAAAAAATTTACGAGAGATTAATCATAGTGGGTGTAATTGTAATTGAAATTTCAAAAGGTTTTAGGGCATATGTAAATTACAAGAGCTCTAATATTTCTTCTTTTTTTTCATTTTCAAAACGTATTGGATAGTTTAAATAAAAAATGAATAAATAATAATATTTTTTATCTTTATTTTTTTGATAATTCAAAAATTGAGGAGAGAGAAATTGAACCCCTGAACATCTCCCTTTCAAACGCCACAACCCACAAATTCTTGATAATTTTCTCTTCATTTTATCCTCGAATAATAACAAAAAACCCGAACCTGCCCCTACCCAAAAAGAAACAAATAATATCCCCAAGTTATAATTTATCACCCCACTCAACCTCCCCTCATTCCCTCATAAGTCATAAGGTTCTATCATGGGAGATATACTATATACAGAGAAGAAGAAGAAGAAGAAATTGGGATAAAGAACTATATAAACCTTAAATTTTACATTTTGTTGCATTTTTCAATTGTTTGAAATAAATTTAAATAATGCTGATCAACCACTCAACTAGATTCCTCAACGACACTGCCACACTGGTGATATGCCCAAAGAATGACAAAGAATGCAGGGCCATGCTAAATTCATTTTTAAAATCTGTGATTTATTAAAACCATCTGATATTTATTTATTTTTTTGTTAGCCAAACTTTACCCATTTGATTAACCTAGCAAAAGAAAAGATACTTTGGAAAAAGGGTTGAGATTCTGAGCAATTTAAAAAATTCGAAATCCTAAGTGAGGTACACCCAGAGTATAAAACCATACCAATGTACACATACCATGACGGCAAAACTGAACCCACCATTTGGGGTTGCTCCCCTTTGTTACACCGTTGGAAACTTTAGAAATTTGACAAGGAATTGGATCCTATATAACATTTGTCATAAACTTGCCAATTCATTCATGAAATGCCCAAAAATTTTCCTATTTGTTTACCATAAAGATAAATGAGAAATACATCATAATTCTAGTAAAAAATTCATTAAAAACATATGTTACCAATATTTATTGAAACATATATGACCACCATTTACTGAAAAATATGTTACTATAAGTTTTTTTTGGTAAAATGATAACATTTCATAAGTTTTTTTTTTTTTTTTTTATCCCTCAAAATTAAATGGGGTAATAAAGATTAAATTTGACGTTTTTAAAAATTCTTGACATTACCTTATATTAACCCAAACCTCAAGGAAGATTTTTGATTTGAACTCTTAATTAAAAGTCAAAAGGCATTACATATGATGGTGGGAGTATCCCTAACCTAGGTAAACAATAACCCTCGCTAAGTGGAAACAACTCTAACACTTTGATTAAAAAGTTCCAGTCAACATAACTGGCTGCCCAAAAATGCTTTCAGACTGTGTTTGGTTCAATTGAAAATGTTTTAAGAAAAATATTTTACACATTTACAAGTGTTTGAATTGATTGAAAATTCATTCAACTTGAAATTGATTTCTCTGTGGTTGTAAAATAAGGCTGGTTTGGGTGTAGATTTTTTTACATTTCTATTTTCATTATCTCAATTTTTCGGAAAAACACAAACAAAGGGGAGAGAACAAAGCCAATCGGACTAGTCAAACTACCCACCCATTTCCTAATGGACCACCATGACCCAATCAAGCCACCCATTAATAAACCGATTGGACCACCTAGCTGTAACGCCGACAACCATGACCACCCACCCCTAGATCTCATCGTCTTTGCCTCAATGTCGTCATTGCCACCTCTATATCGAACCCACCAACCTTTTCACTGTCACCTCTAGATGGAACCATTAACCCACACATTAACGAATCTCTCTCTCTCTCTCTCTCTTTCTCTCTCTCTCTCTCTCTCTCTCTCTCTCTCTCTCTCTCTCTCTGTTTTGGAATTTTTCTATTATAATATTTATTTGGAAGTTGAGAAAAATGTGAGAAACTAATAGAAAACGTGTTTTCTAGAGCATTTTAAGAAACACAATCCAATCTCTTAAAAATTTTTCTAGAGCATTTTTTAGAATGCAACCAAACACTTGAAAAAATTTTCGCTTCCAAAAAAATATTTTACAGTCAATGCTTTTTACGTCAAACCAAACATAACTGTGGGGACAGGGGCCCAAGATCACGCATCGGGCCATGAAGAGGCTAGGAACCCCAAGATCATGTGTCGGGCCTCGTAGGGTTGAAGGCCCATAACGGTGTGCTGAGCCCCCGACCATGTCTGAGGGCGTGGTGTGGTTCGAGGAGGATGAAATGAACATGCAAGGCCCCAGATGCGGTTTGTTACGTTTGAAGTAGGAGAGGCGGTCCGAGGAGTAACTCCAGCTTTGGGGAAATGGGAATCCCCAAAAATACCTAAGGAAAGGCTGCCACCACTGCATTAATTGTGCTACACCAACTCTTCTGGCCGCATTTATGTGGAGAAGACTCATAAACAGTGCAACTTTGGCCACCGTGACTCACAATAGGTAAAAAAAAGATACATGATGTGACATGCACTCAAGTGAAGAACCAGATGGATGACAAGTATAAGGTAGAGATGGTCTGAAGAGAGATATATAATGTGAAGAAATTCCCCTCAAGGAGGAGGAGGCACTTTTTGTAAGGGAGAAGAAAGAAAGGAAGTGTGAATAGTAGAATTTGTCTCTTCGGACCTTTGTGGAGGAGAGTTGGTCAAGACTTGAGCCTCTTATTTTCTCTTTCTGGATACCTCAACCTATTGTATTGGACGTTTAAATCATTCTAGCCCAACTTTCGCATCTCACTCTCTTTAAATTCATTGTTTAAGGACCACTTGGGCCGTCTCATCCAGTTTGGGCTGGCTCACGAGTCCGTGTCCTTACAATTGGCGCCGTCTATAGGGAGTTTGGATTGCTTAGAGTTTTAAACCTTCAGTCATGGCAGGTTCAGGGACACACCAGTTAGAGTCTATGGCGTCTCAGGGTGAAAACCGTACTCAGAAGGATCAGGAGGGAAGCATGCATACCACCTGTACTGGCGAGAGTCATTCTAGGGACAGTAGCCGCATCTCTCGGGATGAACGGGAAAGAGCCATGCAGAAAAAGATTGACAACCTGAAGAAGAGGCTGCACCAAGAGCGAAGGAGGCGAAACCCCCCCGTCTCTGACCTCTCTTCCGACGATGAGAGGGACGACGAGTACAGACACAGATCAAGGACACCTCCAAGCGAAACCTTCTCTTATGAGCAGGACTACCGTCGTGAACGCAGGGGGAGAGGTTCATTCCCGAAGGGGTTGGGAAACGATGCTATGAGTAAGGCGCTGAACAGAATCGCTGAGTCACCCTTCACCCGCAGGGTTGAAGACAGAAAACTTCCTAGGCAATTCACCCAACCTACGTTCACCCTCTATAACGGCCGCACAGACCCCGTTGAGCATGTTAGCCATTTCAGTTAGAAGATGGCGGTGTACTCTAAGAATGAGTCCCTGATGTGCAAGGTATTCCTGTCCAGCTTGGGGCCCGTAGCAATGAGGTGGTTCGATGGTTTGAGGGCAGGTTCCATCAACTCCTTCAGAGAGCTTACTCAGGCTTTTAGTTCTCGTTTCATTACCTGCAGCAGAGTCCCTCGGCCCTTGGATTCCTTATTGTCACTGTCTATACGAGAGGGAGAGACCTTAAAGACATACTCCGACAGGTACCGGGAGGTGTTCAATGAGATAGAGGGAGACTTCGACGATGTGGCTGTCAAAACCTTCAAGGTCGGCCTGCCTGCCGAGCACGGTTTGAGGAAATCCTTAACTGGGAAACCCGCTACCAGCGTGCGTCAGCTCATAGATAGGATTGACAAGTATAAAATGGTTGAAGAAGACCAGCAGTAGGTGGGCAAAGGTAGGGTTAACCCTCAGGAGAGGAGGGATTTCAGGTCGGATCGATACAATAACAGTCGGCACCGTAAGGACTTCGGAGCGAAATTTGGACCTCTACACGCCCAAACCGTTAACTCGCTATTCCGAGAACCCGTACATCAGATTTTTGAAAAGATCAAGGATGAGCCATATTTTACGTGGCCAAGCAAAATGATCGGGGACCTAGCAAAGCGCAACCAGAGTCTGTATTGCCAATACCACAAGGAGTGAGGCCACACTACCGAGCAGTGCAAGAACTTGTGGGGCCACCTGCAGCAGCTGGCCCGAGATGGCAGGTTAAAGCAGTTCCTGACCCAGTCTGGCGAGCAGGGGAACCAGACAACGTCGGGGGCTCAGGGCGGCGCATATTCTAGGCCCCCTCTGGGCACCATTCACGTCATCCTTGTCGCCCCAGGCAGAACAGGATCTTGCCCTTCCCGAGTGATGTTGATAGTTGGCCCGGGTGCCGAGGCATCAGGTCGTGAGCCTAAGAAGGCTAAATTGGAGGTTCTTCTGACATTAAGCTTCTCGGATGAGGATAAAGCCAGAACCATACAGCCACACAACGATGCCTTAGTCATAACCCTCCGGATTTGGCTACGATGTAAAGAGGGTACTGGCGGACCAAGGCAGCGGAACTGAGATCATGTATCCAGATCTCTATAAGGGGCTTAACCTCAGACAGGAGGATTTGACCAGTTATGATTCGCCACTGGTCGACTTTGATGGAAAGATTGTTGTCCCACGCTGACAAATCAGGTTGCCAGTCCAGACCGGCACGAGAGTGGTAAAGGTGGACTTTATCGTGGTGGATGCCTACTCCCCCTACACCGCCATTGTGGCGCGGCCCTGGCTCTACGCCCTGGGGGCCGTCTCGTCTACCCTCCATCTCAAGGTGAAGTACCTATCCGAGGCTAGGGTTGAAGAGTTGATCGAAAGTTAGTCAGTGGCCAGACAATGCCTGGTTGCCGCCATCACGCACCGTCCCAAGCCGAAGACCTTAGACTCCGCCGACGGGGAATTATAGCAATTAGAGCCCGAGGCCCCCAACTCGGATGATGGGGCTAGGGGCGCAGAGTATGAAAGGTTGGAGAAGGTTATCATCGAGGATGACCCCAAGAGGTTTTTCCAGGTCGGCGTTCAATTTCCCCCTAGGAGAAGGACCTATTTGTGCAACTCTTGAAGCGGAATATCAACGTATTTGCCTGGAATGCTTATGAGGCCCCGAGGATAGATCCGAACTTCATCTGCCACCACCTGAACATCCATCCTTCTGTCACTCCTAAGAAGCAACCTCCTCGACGCTCTTCGAGGGAGCACTCCGACGCTGTCAGAGATGAAGTGGCCAAACTCAAGCAGGCCGGGGCTATTAAGGAGGTGTTCTACCCCGACTGGCTGACGAACACCGTAGTGGTAAAGAAGAAGAATGGCAAATGGCGGGTGTGCATGGATTACTCAGACCTGAACAAGGCCTACCCGAAGGACTCTTTCCCCATGCCTCGGATTGATCAGTTAGTCGACACGACTGTGGGACATCCTCGGATGAGCTTTCTGGACGCCTTTCAAGGCTACCACCAGAAACCTCTGGCCTTGGAAGACCAAGAGAAAACAGCCTTTTTCACTCCCATTGGGAACTACCATTACAAGGTGATGCCGTTTGGGCTTAAAAATGCGGGGTCCACTTACCAAAGGATAATGACGCGGATGTTCAAACCGCAGCTGGGAAAAAACATCGAGATCTACATTGACGACATGGTGGTTAAGAGCAGAAAGGAGGCCGAGCACATAGATGACCTCGAAAGCACCTTCGAAATCTTGAGACGACATAGGCTTCGACTCAACGCCTCCAAATGTTACTTTGGCGTAGGGTCCTGGAAGTTCCTAGGATACATGGTCACCCATCGAAGGATTGAGGTCGACCCGAACCAAGTCAAGGCCATTAGTAACTTGCAGTCACCTCAGAATCCTAAGGAAGTGCAGAGATTAACAGGAATGACCGCGGCCTTGAATCGATTCATATCCCGATCTGCAGATAGGTGTAGACCTTTCTTCCAGTTGTTGAATAAGTGGAAAGGTTTCGAGTGGACAGAAGAGTGTGCTTTGGCATTCAAGCAATTAAAAGAGTACCTTTCTCGGCCACCTATCATGTCGAAACTTGAGGCAGACGAGGTCCTGTTCGCCTACATCGCGGTCACCACCCATGCCGTGAGCTTGGTGCTAGTTAGAGACAATAACGGCATACAGAGGCCCGTATATTACGTGAGCAAGTCTTTGCACGAGGCCGAGGTTAGATATCTGCCACTGGAGAAGGCTGTCCTAGCGGTAGTACATGCCACGCGCAAGCTTCCTCATTACTTTCAGTCTCACACCGTCGTCGTCCTGACCCGATTGCCGCTCAAGGCCTTGCTCAGGAGTGCGGATTATACCGAAAGAGTCGCCAAGTAAGGAACGAAGCTGGGGGCTTACGACATCAAGTACATGCCACGCACCTCTGTGAAGGGGCAGGTCCTAGCCGACTTTCTGGTTGAATTCTCCAAGGCCCCCGTAGAGGAAAGCGCGGGGAAGCAGGGCACAGATGAAGGCTCAGTTGGGGTAATGTCCGTGAATGGGGCTTTATCGTAGAGGATCTATGTCGATGGCGCTTCGAATCTCCGAGGATCTGGAGTAGGGTTGGTCCTGATCTCTCCCGAGAACATCATAATTGAAAAGTTGTTAAGGCTCAGGTTCTCGGCCACCAACAATGAAACGGAATATGAGGCCCTACTGATAGGAATGACCATGGCCCAAAAGCTGGGAGCCAAGACCGTGGACATATTCTCGGACTCCAGGCTCGTTGTAGGTCAGGTCCGAGGGGAATTAGAAGCTCGGGATCCAAGAATGCAAGAATACCAGCGCCGGGTCAAACAGTTACAATCCGAGTTCGAATCCTTCAATTTAACGCAGATTCCCAAGAGTGGGAATACGCATGCAGATTCGCTCGCGACGCTGGCAACCTCCTCGGTGCAAAGCTTGTCGACGATAATCCTTGTCGAAGACCTCATAAAATCTTTTAGGTCTGGAAGGGAAGTGCTGTCTGTCCATTAGGCAAGGGCAGCTCCTAGCTAGATGGATCCTATCGTTCAGTTCCTCAGAGATGACACCCTACCGGAAAACAAGAAGGAGGAAGACAAAATTCGAAGAAAGGCTCCTCGTTTTTGGCTGTCCGAGGACCAAAAGTTGTACAAAAGATATTTTCTGGGCCGTATCTGTTGTGTGTGCATCCCGAGGCTGTCGAAATCCTTTTAGAGGAGCTACACGAGGGTATCTACGGAAGCCACACGAGGGGAAGATCCTTGTCCCATCGAGCTCTCACTCAGGGGTACTGGTGGCCCAACATGCACCGAGAAGCCCTGGAATATGTAAAAAAGTATGATCAATGCCAAAGGTTTGCTCCGAACATTCATCAACCGAGAGAGCTCAACCCCCTATCCAACCCTTGGCCTTTTGCCCAATGAGGTTTGGACATCGTGGGGCCCTTCCCGAAAGCAACGGGAAACAAGAGGTATCTCCTGGTCAGCACGGATTATTTCACTAAGAGGGTTGAGGCAAAGCCACTGGCCAACATCCAGAATGTAGACGTGAAGAAGTTTATTTTGAAGAATATCTTCACCCGGTTTGGAGTCCCCTATACACTTATCTCAGACAACGGACTCCAATTTGACAACAAATCCTTCCGGAGATACTGCTGTGGGCTAGGGATAACCAACCGATACTCCACCCCAGCCTATCCCCAGGGAAACGGGCAGGCCGAGGCAGTAAATAAGGTCATAGTGAACGGGTTGAAGAAAAGGCTGGATGATTCCAAAGAAAGATGGGTCGAGGAACTGCTGCATGTCCTATGGACGTACCGAACTACTCCTCGAAAATCCACTAGCGAAGCCCCTTTTTCACTAACGTACGGCGCCGAGGCGGTGATATCGTTGGAAGCCGGCTTCCCTACGCTGAGGACGAGCTCTTTCACTCCGAGCAGCAATGACAACTTGCTAGAGAGAAGTTTGGACTTAATTGAAGAGCGAAGAGAAAGCGACATAGTCCAATTGGCCTACTACCAGCATAAACTCAAACGTGGGTATGATGCCAACGTCAAGTTAAGGCCTTTGGCGCAGGGTGACCTTGTACTAAGAAAGGTGGTCGGATCCGCAAAGAATCCAGCCTGGGGAAAGCTGGGACCCAACTAGGAAGGACCGTACCGAATTACCTCGGTGGCTGGAATAGGGGCGTGCTACTTGGAAGACTTAGAAAATAAGGCAACATTGCACCCCTAGAATGTAAACAACCTGAAAATGTACTATTATTAATGAGAATATTCTTTCGTCAAACTTTTTTGTTCATTATGTTGTGGGTGATGTTCAATTACTCTAGAAATTGTAAGAATCAGCTAAACCACGGTTATGCGCAAACCCGTTCTAAGTGTTAAATAGATCGTAAGCTACGCCGGGTCCTCGGACCATCTGCTTTGGAAAAATTAACACTGAACCTAATTTATTCTAAGTGTTAAACAGATCCTGAGCTACGCCGGGTCCTCGGACCATCCGCTTTGGAAAAATTAACACTAAACCTAATTTATTCTAAGTGTTAAACAGATCCTGAGCTACGCTGGGTCCTCGGACCATCTGCTTTGGAAAAATTAACACTGAACCTAGTTTATTCTAAGTGTTAAACAGATCCTGAGCTACGCCGGGTCCTCGGACCATCTGCTTTGGAAAAATTAGCACTGAACCTAATTTATTCTAAGTGTTAAACAGATCTTAAGCTACGCCAGGTCCTCGGACCATCTGCTTTGGAATTTTTCTAAGTGTAAACTGCACCTATGACAAATATATGGCAAAATGCAATTCGATTGGAAGCGATAAAATATGGAATATAAAGGATGAACACACGGGCAAAAGGAAGGAAGATATTCTCATTCATCAAAACACATATTACATTACTTTTTGAAATAACATGCATATACCACCAAGTTGAAAACAGAAAATGAAGCTACAAAAACAAAAAATAAGAAAACCCTAGGTTCTAAGCCTTGTCCTTGAGGGCAGAGGGGTCTTCTTCTTGGGCCGGCTAAGCAGCGGAGACTTCCTTAGCCTTGAGATCATCTTCCTTTACCTTGGCCTCTGCCTCTTTTGCCTCGGCAGCAACTCCTTGGGCCCCAGGGTCGATCCCACTAGCCTCAGCATCCTTGGCCTCCTCGACGCCAGTGACTTCTAGGAGATCGGCATCTAGAACTTCGCGGATGTTAGGATGATAGTAGATGTTCTCAGAATGCCTCAAGGCCGAGTCGGCGGGGACTCCAGCAGCATTGAGAGCTTCGTCCCAAGTCATGTTGCAGAACTCCCTACACGCCTCGGCCAGCTCCTCGGTCAGCCTGGCCTGTGTCTCTTCAACTTCAAACTAATATGATGCTTGCTTTTCGTCTTCAGACGATTCCTTGGCAAGTTGAGCGACCTCCTTCGCCTTCTGTAGCTGCGCCTTCAGGTCAAGCACAAGCTGCCTAGATGTAGCCAAGTCTAGCTCTGTCTTGTAAAGCAGCTTGCGTTGGTCCTTAGCCTGCGCCTTGGCACTCTTCAACCCCGCCTCTGCGCTCTTTCTCTCTCTCTCCTCGTTCACCAGCTTAGCATGGAGCTCCTTGTTCTCGGCCTTGGCAACCCCCAGGGCCTTCTCGGCGTCGTGGCGAAGGAGAATTTCGTTCTTCGCCTCGCCACGAGCCTCCCTCACCCACTCCTCGGCCACGAAGAACTTCTGGGTGATCTGTTCAAAAATAATGCAACCACGTTAGTGAAGTATAATGGAGAAAAATTGACGCAAGAAAAGAATAAGGAGTTTGAGGCTCACCATTGCGAGGTCCCTCTTCAGGCACAGGAAGAGGTCCTGCTGCCTCAGGTTCCTCACAGCCTCCATATCTTTGGGCAAGAGGAGCAGCTGTTCTAGCGCCTCCACCACATAAGCAACCTGGCCTTTGCGGTACTCTCGGACCAAGGCATCCCAAGGCACGGCCGCTTCATCTACCTCCAGCTGAGGAGACCAAACTCGCGGCGCTATGCGCACATCGGCCCGGTTCTGGTCGTCTTGGCTGTCCACCGAGGAGGACCTCTTGTCCCGAACGTCCTTGGTCGTCTTCTATTGCTTGGCCCCCTTCTGCTGACCAACCTCCCCCTCTTCGAGGTCCACGATCGGCCTCTTCTTCTTTAAGTCCAGGCACAGCGTCAGACCCAAGCCGACCGGAGGAGAAGGAGGAGGGGGAAGGGTAGGAGGAACCTTGGGTTTGGGGGCTCCTTTTGAAGTCCCCCCCTTCGTCCTTCCGATCAGTAACTCCTTGAGGCCCTTGCCCTTCTGGATAAAGGCCATCTCTTCCTCGGAAATGCTGTCCAAGCAGGTCACCACAACCGCAGGGGCGTGCACACTTGAATGGTCATCGGCCTCGGCCTGAGGGTCAGAAGCTCAGATTGGCTCTGGTGCCGGGCTCTCCTCCTCTTCGAATTGGAATCGGTCTATCTCCTCGTCAAAAGACAGACAGGATGAGCCGGTCTCTTCCTCAACTACAATGACGCCACTGGTGGAAGCTGTTGTAAGGGAACCACAAACTGCGGGGCATCCTGGCGGATCGACAGCACAACCGGGGGGAGATCGTTTTGAGCTAGGAAGTCCGAACGAGATATGTCTACGCGGCGTATCCAAGGGTCACCTTTCCTAATGCTGTGACCGATTTCCTGGAACACTTTAGAAATGGGCTCGAAGCCTAAGATGAGATGGACTGCGCGCAGCTGACTGTCCTCGTTGACAAAGATCTCTGATCTGAAGAGGAAGTTGAGTGCTGGGACGTTGCTTAGGCTGAGCCGAGGAGCCACGTGATTCTTATCTGCAAACATACCAAGTAAAGGGGTATAATTAGTAAGAGGGAACCAGAAGCCACCATCAATGGAGAGACAAAAATAAAAGGAAAAATGACTCAGCGAGGGGTAGAAAAGGGGGCAATCTAAACTCATTCTAAGACACCTAACTCTAAGGTATCCCACCTGGCTCTCCCTCTCGGACGGGGCAGTGAGTGCCGTTGTGCCACGCTCCTGAGGCTATCAGGTAGTCGTCCTTCATGCCTTTGTTTGATTTAGGAAGGCATGAGATCAGCCTGACCACGTTCGAGCGGGACTTAAGGTAGTATCCCCCCTCGGCTTGTGAGTGGCACTCGTACATGTGCACCACGTCGTGGTAGGTAAGCCCCAAACCCAGATGCTTGCTCAAGGCATCGACGCATCCTGGGATTCTAAAAACATTGGGTGCGCACTGAGCGGGGCAAAGTCTGTGGTTGAAAAGGTAGTCACGCGTTATTTGTCCCATGGGGAGTGTCATCCCTCCTTCTATGAAGGCTATCATCGGGATAACCACCACCCCTTCCCTCCTATTGAGATCTATCCTATCCGGGTCGCAGTACCGCAGGGTTACCCCCTACGGAATCTGGTATCTATCTTTGAAGAGTTCTATCTTCGCCAGGGAATCTACCAAGTACTTAAACCTACCCATAAGGGACGGGCTAAAAGAGAGCAACAAAGAAATAAAGAGAAGAGAGGAAGTCTTTTCTTCCTTCGAACGGCCGAGGAGAACGGCCCAGGAGAAAATGAAAAATCTAAAAGACTCGACAACTTACTAACACTAGTGAGTGATGGTCTCTGAGATCCTTAAAGCTACGGTCGAGGAATTGAAAAGGAAGTGACGAACGTTCGAGTTTTTCAGGTTCTTAAACTCTTTAAAGCTCTAAAGAATTTGAAGGCTGGAGAAATGAGGAAAATAATCCCCATTGGGGCATTATATAGGGGAATGGAATAAGTGGGAGTTACCCTGTTCGAAATTCTTGAAGCAATGTGCACCGTAAGATCAACGTCCCACCGTTAGATAAAGGGGACAAAGCGCCGCCTGGAGCAATCAATAGCGCTTCGCGAGTTCCGAAGCGTCATTATTCCCCACGAAGTGCGCGCAACGTCAAATTGACACGTGCTAGCAAGGGGGTCAACTGACGCTTCCCTTGTAAGTTAAAACTCCACCTTTTCTCCTCGGATAAAAGAGAAAATCAGGAGTTTTGAGGGGCTATTGTGAGGACAGGGGCCCAAGATCACGCATCGGGCCATGAAGAGGCCAGGAACCCCAAGATCGTGTGGTGGGCCTCGTAGGGTTGAAGGCCCATAACGGTGTGCTGAGCCCCCGACCATGTCTGAGGGCGTGGTGTGGTCCGAGGAGGAGGAAATGAACATGCAAGGCCCCAGACTGCAGTTTGTTACGTTTGAAGTAGGAGAGGCGGTCCGAGGAGTAACTCCAGCTTTGGGGAGATGAGAATCCCCAAAAATACCTAAGGAAAGGCTGCCACTACTGCATTAATTGTGTTGCACCAACTCTTCTGGCCGCATTTATGTGGAGAAGACCCATAAACAGTGCAACTTTGGCCACCGTGACTCACAACAGGTAAAAAAAAGATACATGATGTGACATGCACTCAAGTGAAGAACCAGATGGATGACAAGTGTAAGGTAGAGATGGTCTAGAATGAGCTATATAATGTGAAGAAATTCCCTTCAAGGAGGAGGAGGCACTTTTTGTAAGGGAGAAGAAAGAAAGGAAGTGTGAATAGTAAAATTTGTCTCCTCGAACCTTTGTGGAAGAGAGTTGGTCAAGACCTGAGCCTCTTATTTTCTCTTTCTGGATACCTCAACCTATTGTATTGGACGTTTAAATCATTCTAGCCCAACTTTCGCATCTTACTCTCTATAAATTCATTGTTTAAGGACCACTTGGACCGTCTCATCCACTTTGGGCTGACTCACGAGTCCGTGTCCTTGCAATAACTAAGTTGTTGATTGCTTTGCATAACCAGCTCAACATTTGGATGGTCCTTATTTTTCTAAAAAAATGTCTGAATCGTCTGAATATTTGTCTTCTAATAAAGCACCGGATGAATACAAAGTAGGAAATAAATTTCCAAAATCGCAAATTACAAAGACTATATACACCTTAAGTTCCACCAATTGCATACAGTCTCTTCCCTACAAAACATCAAATCAAGTTCCTACATCCAAAGGAACTCTTACAAGAAAAAAATGAAAACTGACACTAAACCAAAAACTCCTACACTGTGAGTCTGAGAAATACCATTGGCACATTTAAGTACCACTTCGGCTGGGCTGATTCACAATCATTCTTAGACTACTCTAGTTTTATTTACCTTCCCCTAAAAGTAATGGACGCGGTGAAACCAAACTTTAGTCTTGGACTTTCCTCTTGAATGAGTTGCAGTGTTGAACACCATAAATGATTTTCAATTCCTATCACCGGAGAGCATTCACAAAAGCCATCAAGGAATCAACATCCCTATTCTCAGAGGGATACTTTACTGGCCGAGACGAGTGTTTTGGGAAGAAAAGTATAGTGGGGAAGCTTCCTAGTTGCAGTTCTCTCTGGGCATACTCCTTCTGATCACCATCTGCTCTGAATTTTCCCACCTTCACCCCACTCCCTGCCAACTTCTCAGCCAATTCAACATATGATGCTTCCATTGCCTGTTCAAAATTTAAAAAAAAAAAAATCCATTTAGAGAAATCCAGAAAACAAAGGTATAAGAATTCTGAATTGCCTGCAACATTGTTTACCTGGCAAAACTGGCACCATGGTGCATAGAGCACAACAATCCATGGTTCTTTTCGGTCCTCCAACCTCGCTAAATTCTCAATTCCAGTCCTATTCAAGGTAACCAAGTTCTGGGTGTTGAAAATATCAGGAACTATGGCAGTTCCATTAGCATGGACTGCCCGATTTCCATTACCATCTACGTTTTCCTCCTTAATATTTCCTTTGTGGAGGCCACACTCCTTTGCCTTGGCATCCTCCCACCACCACCTTCCCTCTCTCTCATGCTGTCCTGGTAGGACCGGTCTAGTGCATGGCTCACAACCAATTGAGATGTAACCTTGTGAGTGCAATGTATTCACAGGCACATCCATCGCACGAAGGAATTT
This sequence comes from Lithocarpus polystachyus, assembly GCA_033629205.1. NCBI lineage: Eukaryota > Viridiplantae > Streptophyta > Magnoliopsida > Fagales > Fagaceae > Lithocarpus > Lithocarpus polystachyus. The sequence goes on from CM066166.1 coordinate 89,161,720, forward strand.
CCATATGTCTTGACCCTGAACATTTGCCACCGGATTCCACTTCACCAAGCTGCCAATCCCACCATCAATCCCCTCAAAAACTGGGTCCACTTGGACAACAGGAATCTCAGACCTAGTACCTGGAGACTGATCTTTCCTTTGGCCAGTGATCCAGGCGCGAAGCCCCTTAAGCGCCCTCCTCAGGGGTCTAACCTTCCTCACACGGCAGCACTCCTGGTGCCCATCTTCATAGAAAGAGAACAGACCCTTGCTCCTTACTAATGCCTGTACTTCAACAGCATCAGGAAACATGTACTCAATGTGGATGCCATAATGCTTCTCAACTGTGTCAAAAAATTGATATGTTTCTGGGTTCAGCCTCCCAGTATCCAGGCTGAACACTCTAAAGGGTCGACCAGTTAAATGTGCATACTCGATCAAAGCAACGTCTTCAGCACCACTGCAGGAATAGATATTTGGTTAACAGATTGTAAAATGTCCAATTCAGTAATTCTACCACAAATACAAAGTTATACAATAGAAGAACTAAAAAAAAAAAAAACAAGTCTGAAACAACACAAAGCCAAACATAAACAAGAACAAGAACAAGCATTACCTACTTGTACATCAATTTTCCGTTGGACTATATGACAGTCCCAAGTATAATTGAAAATTCCTCATGTAGCATAGGGTTTCATTACATTACTAGCTAAGGTACCTTTACTAATATTATAATATAAGGTGCTTCTTCCTCAAAGTCAATTTTTGACTTCCCTGCTTTAAAAATATTGCAGGGGTGCATAAACACCTCTACTTCAGCTTGCTACAATCTATTCATCTCATTTTTCTTATATAGATTGTTCATCTTGCAATGAGCCATCTCAAACTTCTCTTCATGAACTTATACCAACGTAAAATTTTTCATATTGTTTGTTCCATCATATATCACACTCAATACAAAAATAATGAGAATTATCAGTACAAGCAATCCTAAAATATTGGATTGGCATCACTTCTTGTAATTCTGAATAATTTATATCATTAATGATGGTGATGGTTTTAACATTCCAAGCAATCCAAAAATATTGAAATGGCGTAACTCCTTAACAATTTCTACACCATTAGTGAGGGCAATGGTTTCCTACTTCTAAAGTCAAAAGTTTGATTAATAAGGCTTCCTATTTTATAACGATTATTTCCTATTTCCTAGTTCGCCTTAAATCCACTTCACCATTCTCCTAAACAATGAAAATTTACTAATGTTATAGCTAAGAGAAGAGAACAACTAAAAGATTCTTGAAACACAACGGGTGATAGTCAAGATGGTGAAACGTTTAAAATTTTACACTCACTCATCGCCATTAAGATAATTAACAGGAGTTGTTTTTTAAGGGTATGATTCCCATCAGTATCATAAACATATATTTTGACTTGTTTTATTCTCCAATATTCCTTCACAAAAATAAATAAAATACTCGATTTAATGATTCTTTTTTTTATATATAAAAGAAATTATAAATACTATGGAATTTGACTTAGGCCATATGTTTTACGATGATTACTTCTTATCATCAGGCAAAGCATTAAACTTAGACTATTTAACAACATAAGAATATAGTTACTAATCAAGCGAATTGGAATCCGAAGTATATTCCTCATCTCAAGGTATCAATAGTAAATTCCCATTCAATCCCAAATAGTAACCAACATCAACAAAATCTATATTAATCATTAAACCATTAACAAATGAAAATTAAATCATAATTGAATAACTAAATAAAAAAGAGATATAATACCTGAACGCAATTGCAATGTCATTGCCAAACTTTTCAAGAGCTTTATCCATCACTTCAAGAGGAGATGCATTCTCGAGCTCTTTAGCTAATTGCTCAAAGTTCTCCTCCTCCACCTCTACCTCTACTTTCTCCACCACTTCTGCACCTTCTAAAACACCCAAAAAAAAAACCCAAACTTTTCAAAAACTGTGTCGTTTAATGTATAATCTTTTTAAATTAAACAATTAATCAGTTTTCAAAATTACCCATAACCAAAAAAACAGAAAAAGATTACAACTTTTTGAAAAAATTTCAAATATATTCGAAACTCTCACAACTCACTCACCAGGAGCAACGATAGTAGCAGCAAGAGGCACAATCGAATTGTTACGTTTGGACTCTGCGTGTAAAGCCTTCACCGAGAACCGTCTTTGTAAATAATTCAAACCATGAGTCCGAGGTTTAGGCCGATCCGATAATAGCCTAAACGAACCGTTTTGTATACCTTAAAACAAAAAACAAAAAAACCAAACAACCTTAATCAGAACAATCAAACAACCTTAAAAACACAACAATTCCGTTCAAACAAAAAAAATCAAAGAACTACCTTTAGAAATTGCAGTAGATGAAGAAGAAGAAGTTACAGCGAGAGCCATTTGGATTTTGAGAAAAATTTTCTCTAACAAGCTTAGTTTAAGGATTTGGGTTTGCGGGTTTTAGATTTTTCTGTTGCGATTGAAGTTCTAAAAAAATTTCAGTGTGTGGTGTGGCGAATTGTGATAAAATGAATTCGGATTAAATAAGGAACCAAGGGGGGGAAAGGCGTGTTTCTTGGTACATTGAACCTAGACGCTATTCCGTACCATGAGGCCATGAGCAGCCTTTGGCTTTTTTGCTTACGTGGCTGGTTCTTATTAGAAGAGACCCAATCGTGTCGCTCAGCAATTTCGTCATATAGAAAGAAAGAAATAATAATAATAATAATAATTTATTATTACTATTTGTGTGGTTGATTGAGAATTGGACCACGGCTCTTGTGGTCAATTTTCTCAGATTCTTCTAGTTGTTTTTTTATTACTCACTACTATTTCAGTTTTCTTTCATTGTGGTTGGAAAATTTGATACAATTTGCAATAATTGTGTCTCTTCTTATTTGAACTTTTTGAATTTGATGGGTTGGATTATCTTAGCCTCCCATTATTTGTACTGGATAAAAGCATGTTATAAGACTTATGGCTAGTTTGAATAGAGAGAGAGTAGAGGGGGAAAACTAACCTTTCTGTTAAGATATTTGACACAATAAAAAGTGTATGACTCAACATCTGTTATCTATTAGTGTGTAACCCCGTACATATGCACGGATAAATTTAAAAACAATCTCAATTACATATAATATATATATATATATATGATTTGAAATCTAATTAGATCTAAACTTTTTTGTTTTCGCCCTCAATAATTCACTTGCCATAAAAATCAACAAATTAGATGGGACACATGGGACACATGACGCAAAATTAGATGGAACACATGACGCAAAATTGAACTCCAATTCAAATACAATCTAAAATCTAATTGAAATTAGACCTTTTGATTTTTGCACCTAATAATTCACTTGACACAAAAATTTAAAAATTAAATGACATGTGACATAAAATTAGACTCCAATCTAGAATTTAATTAAATTTTCACTCTGCTTTAGCTATTAATATATATATATGACTTATAAATTTGAATTTTTTTTAGTTATATGATTTTGTTTTTTATGGTTTATTATATTGGATTTTTCGTTTTTTACATTAAATTAACTAATTAGGCGCAAAAATTTAAAATTTTAGATTAAATGGGACACGTGAAGCAAAATTAAACTCTAATTGAAATTTAATTTTTACCTAAATTAACTCACTTGGCACAAAATTCTAAAATTTAGATTAGATGAAACACGTGGCGTAAAATTAGACACTAATTGAATTTCAATTTGAAATTTAATTGGATTTTCCCTCTGCTTTATCTATTATTATTATATATATATATATATATATTTCATGTATGTGGCACAGGATAAATGGAAAGAGATCATCATGAATTTATTTATGATTATGATTAAGATCCTTGGCAACTCTTAAGGTAATCATAAATTGTTACTATATTTTAAACCTATAATTGAATTGAAAGGATCATTTTAAAGTAAAGCCTCTTATTTTTACAAATTTTAAATTATAGCCTATAATTTTATTACTTTTTTTTTTATATAAGCTATTAGTTTATTAGTTTTTCACATTGAACCTTTAACTTTTCAAAAATCGAATCAATTTAAACCCTCGAAACAAACCTAAAAATATTTAACTATTTAAATTAAGAACATATGGCAGCATATGTGTCATAAATATAATATTTTAATATCACTGTTAACTATGTCAGTTTTTATATTCACTATTTAACGATATGAGTTATTTTGACACAAAAAGTTAGAGACTAAACTAAAACATTTGAAGTTAGAGACTAATTTGACACATAAGACAAATATTAGAGACCAAAATGGTAATTTATCCACTTAAATTCTATTGATTTGATAAGATAAGACTTTGATTCTAAAAAATGCAATGTATTCAAAAGTTTGGATGACTTATAGATTGTTTGGTAATAGTTTTTAGGCTAAAATGCAAATTAAATCATCTCACTTTGACTAAACTTAAAAAAAAAATTTCTCAAAAAAAAACCTGACTAAAATTGATTTAGTCATGTAAATTCATTTTCGTTCTATTCAATCAAATGTGTACAGAGATCAATAGAAATTTGGTTGAATTTCTCATGTATAACAATTTGCATTCATATAAAATTTTACTCGAATTGAAGTATTCTGAACAAATTTTATTTTTGAGAAGAGGAGTTTTTTTTTTTTTTTCAAGTTTTTTTTTTCTTCCTTCGAATTAGAAGATGAAGAAGAAAAAATCAATTTATTATTATTATTATTTTATAAATTTTTATTTGAATTGATTGTGTGTGATGATTGAATGATGAGTGAAAATACGAAAAAGATAATGAACAAGAAAGTTTACGCAGTTTGGCCTAACAACTTACATCCACATAAAAAACAGGTTTGGTTGCTACATATATCTATTAAGCTCTTGTATTACAATAAACCCAATATAGATTTATATACTAGAAAATACATTATTAACCCTAAACTAATTATAGACTAATCTAAAATTAAGTTGTTTGTTTTACAAGTGCATAAACTTACTGTAGGGGTAATAGGCCCAAGAGTACATATCTATGTATATATTGGGCCAAGGACCCAATCCGAGGATATTAAACAGTCCGAGGATGAGTAAACACCTTCCTAAGAATCCATGTTGGTAAGCAAAGAAGTGAAGTCTGATCATAATCATCTCAGAAGGCAATCCGAGGAGGAGTGCTTCCTCGACTGATCAAAGCCAAGGTCAGAAGGGGTAGTCTGACATCAAGAGCAACATTCTGGAAAAACCATTGATGAGGATAAGTATTAAGAAGAAGCAGGAGAGAGAGAGAGAGAGAGAGAGAGAGAGAGAGAGAGAGGATATGAAATATCTAAAGGAAAAACTGCTACCACCGCATTAAATGCTCTACAGCTAACTCTCTGACCGCATTAATGAGAAAGTGATACCTGAATAGTAACTTTCAGCCTTACAGCTACCACTCAAAACTTCAGGAAGATGCTGATGGGACATAGATCAACACCAACAATCTGATCTACATGTGAAAGATGGAGATGAAAAGGGAAGATAGTATAAAATGGAAGAGAGACCCTGAGAGAAAGGGATCAAGAAATTAAGAGAAAAATATTGTATCAATGAAAAGCTTAATTTGTAATCAAACTTGAGAGAAATATATAAAAACTGATCTCCTCGGATTATGCCAATGACGATTTTCTTTAGATTAAGTCAGTCTATCTTCATTTTCTTGTCATCTGGATCCATTATAATTGCTACCCAACTCATTAAAACCTAGTTTCAACCCACTCTCTACAAATTCATTGTATTGGACTCATTGGGTCTAAGTCCGCTTACTTTTTAGGCTTAAGACTTAAACTATGTCCTTACACTTACAATTGGTTTGGGCCACTTAGGCCTTAATATGAACAAACTTATTCACTATGGCAAGCTGTGTTGATTGTTGTTGGTTGTGCATTTTGTCATGGCATTTGGGTTTTGGTGGGTTGTCACTAGGGGTGTCAATTTGGGTTAGCGTGTTGGGTTCGTGTCGTGTCGAAGTAAGGGTATTCAACTAAATGGCTCAACCCTAACTCGACCCATTTAATAATCGTGTTATGATCCTTCAACCCTAACCCGACTTGTTAATATGATGGGTTGACCTGATCCAACCCATTTGACATGCTTAATAAACGAGTCGTGTTAGGTTGACACGAATGTAACAAAACTCATTTCAATCTACATAATATTAAATATAACATCCATCTAGAAATAATTTTTTTTTACATCCCAAAAGCAATGCATACACTTCAAGTCTTCAACCCACATTCAAAATAATATAGTTCAACAAAAATATAACATTCATCTAAAAATAAGTTCTTTATACTCTAAAAGAAGTGCATATACTTCAACTTAAATTCAAAATAACATAGTTTAACAAAAATAAAATAATATAGTTCAAAAAAAAAAAATATCCTTGAAACTCGCCAAATACTAAGTATCAATATTGAAAGAATTGGAGAAAACAGTAGACTAATCCTTACTATGACTACGATTATCATCCATAGATTTTTTGTTGATGTCCAAATTCATAATATCTTCCACAAACTCATTCAATTTCATTTGTGCAAGTTCTATGCCAAATATATATATATATATATATATATATATATAAAGTATTAGTAGTTACAAAATATGATCATGTCTCAACAGTTTTAAAAGCAATATCCATCAAATCTAGTTTATAAACTATCTTAATAAACTCACTTGTAAGATATGCAGACGATGTCCAACACTAATACAAACACCAAAAAAAAAAAAAAAAAAAACACGCGGCACAAGACAAAAGCTACAATTGTGGCCTTAATTAACAATTAATATATCTCATATATTAACAAAGGCATATGGGTTCAAAGTTTATAGAACAAAAACTACTACAGAAAAAATTACTACAGAATTTTGAAACACCGAGAAAACGGTTTACTTTAATTCTAAAGCTCACTAAACATGAGAGAGAGAGAGAGAGAGAGAGAGAGAGAGAGAGAGAGAGAGAGAGAGAGAGAGAGCAATAACCGGTTTGAGACTTTGAGTTTGAGAATTATGCATGAGTTTATAAGATAGTAGAGTGAGTAGTACAGCTGAAATAAAAAAAAAATTAGATATTTTTAAGAAGGTTTAAAGATTTAGGGTTTGTAGGGTTTAGAGATCTAGGATTTGTAAAGTTTCAATTTCCAATTATATCCCTTATAAGTTTTTGTAATTACTCACTTTTTAAAAAAAATATATATATGTTGGATAGGTACTTGACAAATCTAAAATAAAATGAATATTTATTTGTAATATGAGTTAAACAAATTATGTTATGTTTCAAAAAAACAAGTTGTGTTAAGTAGGTCGTTTCAGGATGACACAAATAAATTAGCGTGTCAAACGTGTCTATTGCGGGTTACGCAGGTCAACTCACTTATGACATGTTTCTTATCGTGTCGATTTCGAGTCGACCCATTTATGATCCAAACCAATTATGGCCCAACCCTAACCTATAAAAACCCATGTCGGATTTGTGTCGTGTTCGCAGGTTGAATCAAACATTGACACCCCTAATTGTCACGAGTGGTTGTGGGTTTGGGTGTGCGGGGAACCAAGAATAGAAACACTTTGCCAAACAAAATTTTAGAAGAGAAACCGTAGAAATCAGTTGTGAAAAAAAAAAAAAAATCTCAAAACACTATTTTTTTGTTATTTTGAAAAATAATTCCAGAAACACAAACTACACTTTTAAATAATATCTCACGTCACAAACTACACTTTTTTATCTTTTATTTAAATTCTTTGCTATACAGACCACTTTTACAAGTTACAAGGAATACAAAATTTAAAAATTATCATTAAAACTAAAAAAGGCAACGTAAGAAGGCACTGAAAGGAACCTTCTCTTTCCGTGCAGTAAAATAGAATATACTTTCCCAACTATTATTGCAACTTCTCAAAGGAAATCAATACTATAATTCTTCCAACTTTCGTGGCTCTTTCTCCTTATTAAAGTTACTGTATTTGTTGCCAAATGAGGTCAGGTATGATGAAAAAAAATATGTTGGTCAATCTAGGCTCAAATATATGTTTAAGAAACACTTCCCCTGTTCTGTGGTCTCAAAGTTTGCATTATTATTCAATTATAGCACTTATTATACGATACTTGACTTGACCAGTGAACCCCACAATATAGCAATCAATGCTCATAAGTCATAATGGCTCTCTTTGTCATTGGCATATTCTTTAGGCCGACTTCCGCTGCCCTAAATCGTCTGATGGCTCTTCCACATTCTTTTTTTTGTCCCTCTTTTATGTTGGGTTTCATCTTCCATGGTACTTAATGTTACAGTCACAACATTTTGAGAGATTAAGCACCTTTCACCGAGTTCAATAAAATGTATAAGTCATGATCACCTTTTTGCTTTTGTCATTTTTAAATGTTTTTTTTATTCGATAAATTTAAGCAACAGATGAAATCCTGCAATCTTTTATCAAAATAATAATAATAATAATAATAACCCAACAACAATCAAGTTGCAAAATGCAAAATGATGCCTGTAGAAAATGATGGGCGAAGTTTTATATATATATATATATATATATATATGAGGCAATGACATTTGTGTAAACTTACTTTGCACAAAAAGGAATGGGTTCGGTTCATAATTGATTATTTGTGAAATGCACAAGTTAACAATGAGAATAAAGAAATTTAAAGATATTTTATTGATAATAATAATAGTAATAAAAAAATTACAATACCTAAGTTATAAAAAGCCTAAATAAGACAGCCTAATTCATGCGAGGTAAATCTGAAGCACTTACAATAATGAAGTGACGCCTTCAGATTTCGAGAACAACAGAGAATTAATGTCTCTAGTATTAATGATGATGATTATACATGTCTTGCGTGTGAACGTTTTTTTCTGCTTATACGTTAGGCTTTAATAGTTATCTTCATTTCCATTGACATGTGTCGTATTGTAATTGCTTAATTTCCCACAAACTATGCCTGATATTCATCTAGAGACCGTTTTGAAGTAATTGTTCTTGTTCTTGTCACATGCTCCTTATACTGCATCGATCTCAAACGAGGCACAATAACACTAAAGCCCAAAATTTTCAAACTTAATCAATGTCTTACACCCAAGGTCTGGGCTTGCTTTGGAATGCTCTTTCTTAGAGCATTCGCATTTGAGAATGATATTTCATCCTATTTTACCATCTCAAAAAATTACTTTATTAATTATACCATACTATTTTATAATACACTCAACGTCTTAATTTTTATTTCTTAAAAAAAAAAAACATCTTAATTTTTATTTTCCTATTTAACTTATTAAAATAATATATATAATTTAATAAAATAATCTAATCCAATCTCTCTTGCTTCATTCTCAACCATTAATCTATTTATCTTTTTCTCACTATCTCCCTTTCAACCACCGATCACCACCACCTCTATCACAAGAAACCTACCACTATCGGTGCTAAAATAAACCCATCACCACCACCTCTGCCACAAAAAACCCACAAAAACACAAAAAATCAAAGAAATCAAATAATCCACCACCACCACAGCAACACAAAAAACATCCATGGCAACACAAATAATCCACCACCACAGAAACACAACAACGCAAAAAAAAATCAATGAAAAATCCTCCACCAACACAGCAACAACACAAAAAATCAAATAAACTACCACAGTAACGACACAAAAAATTAATCAAAGAAAAATCCACCACAGCAAATCCACTGCAACAACACACCCACCACCACCATGGACAGAAACCCACAAAAAATTAAAGAAAAATTCACATCAAAACCCACCGAAAATCTAACCCATTACCATCGTGAGGCACCGGAAATCAAACCCAAAACCCACCCGGAATTCACACACCACCGCGAGGCACACGACGCCGGTCTCACCAAGCCACACGCCCACGCCAATCTCCACGCCGTGCCCACGCCAACTTCCAACCCAGCTCCGGTGGCATGCTTAAAGAAGAAGACAGAGATGTGAGAGAGGGAGTGAGGATGAAAACAAAGATAGAATCAAGGGGGGGGGGGGGAAGAAGAGAATTGAGTGTACACTGATCTCCACGCCGTGCCTCGCCGACCTCCAACCCAGCTCCGGCGGCGTGCTTAAAAGAAGAAGACAGAGAGATGTGAGAGAGGGAGTGAGGATGAAGATAGAGATAGAATCAGAGGGAAAAAAAAGAAAAAAGAAAAAGAAAGATAGGAACTGAGAGAGAGAGAGAGAAAACAAATAATAAAATATTTATCCAAATTGCTACAGTATTATCTTACTTTTTAGAGAGTGTAGCAGTATTGTAAAAACTTTTAGAATTTTATAAGTTTAGTAGGCTGGATGTAGGAGTTTTTGGGCTGAATAATGCCCTTTTCAAAGTTTATTTATGTTATAAGTACTGCTCAAACTTATCTGGTATTTTGAAAAGAGAGACTGAATTTCGGCAACGTAGTTGTCGAAATTCAATCAAAAAGCTAGAGAGAGAAATTTTGCTGTCACGAGTGTGCTCGGGTGAGAGAGGGGTGCCCAAAAAAAACTTTTTGCCCCCCTATTTCGGTAATGCCATTACCGAAATAGGAGGAAAAAAATTAAAAAATTCTGCCCTCCTATTTCGGTAATGGCATTACTGAAATAGGGGCTAATTTTTTTTTTCCGTCCTATTTCGGTATTGCCATTGCCGAAATAGGGGGGCAATTTTTTTTTTCTCCTATTTCGATAATGGCATTATCGAAATAAGAGGAAAAAATTAAAAAAATTCTACTGTCCTATTTCGGCAATGGCGTTACCGAAATAGGGGGGACACTTTTTTTTTTTTAATTCTATTTCGGTAATGGCGAAATAGAAAAAAACAATAAAAAAAATTTTTGTAATTGGTTTGTGGTAATATTATTGTCCAAATAGAGGGGAAAAAAATTGTAATTAGTTTGTGGCAATGACACTGCCGAAATAAAGGGCACTATTGCCGAAATAAAAGTGTGGTAATGCCATTGCTGAAAATTAGAGGAGAAATACACACTTCAATCAACCAATTAACTCGGTGTCAGAATTTTTGTTTTTCTTTTCTTGTTTTTCTTTTTAAAGGAGAAGTACACACTTCTTCTGATTCTTTTATTGCTTTCTATATCTTTTTTTTTTTTTTTTGTCTCTATATTAGCTTCTTATGTTTAAAGAATCTCAGTAGCACATAGCTTGGCACAGGTGCTTGTAATTTTCCTCCTTTTTGTACTTGAATGGAGAAAGTTCCTGTTACTTCTTATCAATAATTCGTGAGCCTTATCAGCAATTCTAAAAAAAAAAAAAACGTCAGAAGAATCTTTTTACAACCAATCAAGAGATTCTTTTTCTTGTTTTTTTTTTTTTTTTTTTGGTCTCTTTTATATCTCTTGTCTCTGAGATTACAACCAATCAAGAATCTCTCTACTTCATTCATCATTTCCAAGAAATAAGGTCACATGTGCACAGATTATTTTTTGTCTTCTTATTTTTTCTGCGTCTGTCTCAAAGATTCATTTTTGTCTTCTTGCTTTTCCTCTCTTCATAATAAAAGGCAAGTAGCTGAAGGTTTTCATTTCCTGACAAAGTTACATCCTTCAGCTACTTGCCTTTTATTGTTACTCTTTTCTTTTGCTTCTTCAGTTCATTATTACTCTTCTATTTTTCTTCTGTGCATCTCCTATTTTGGGTTAACGTAAGTGTTTTTGCCTTGTTTATTAACTTATATGCTTTTTAAATATTAGAAGCTAATGCATTGTAAAATATTATGTATTGTTGTAAGCATTATTGTTTTTAACTTATTGTTTTTATTCAAATTTTAGACTAATTAATATTATGTATTATGCATTTTTAATATTGTTATTATTTTGTGTTTATTTATTATTATCTAATTGTTTTTTTTTTTTTTTGCAAGTATCACTCTATAATTCTCACGATTGTGGTAAGCATCTCAACTTTCTAATTAAAGCCATATATGTGTTTTGTTAATTTTGAAATTATTTAATATTATTTATTGTTATTATCAGTATTTGACCACATAAATTGTAATAAATTGTATTATTATGATCTTTTTATAATCAATTTTACCTTGTTATTATCAATTATTACATTTATTACTTGAAAAAAATATATGCAAAAAATATATTGCATAATTTGTTTGTTGGTTAATAAAGATATGTATGTGTATTATTATTATTATTATTATTATTATTATTATTATTTAATACAATAAATCGTACATGTGTGTTTCTTTTCTTTAAAGTTTATTATTATTATCATTATTGTTGTTATTTTGGGTTTATTTATTATTATCTAATTGTGTTTTTTTTTTTTTTTTGCAAGTATCATTCTATAATTTTCACGACTGTGGTAAGCATCTCAACTTTCTAATTAAATTTATGTATGTGTTTTGTTAATTTAGAAATTATTTAATATTATTTATTGTTGTTATTAGTATATGACCACAAAAATTTTAATAAATTGTATTATTGTGATCTTTTTATAATCAAATTTACTTTGTTATTATTAATTATTACATTTATTACCTGGAAAAAATATATTGCATAATATGTTTGTTGGTTTATAATAAAGATATGTATGTGTATTATTATTATTATTATTATTATTATTATTATTATTATTATTATTATTATTATTATTATTATTATTATTATTATTATTATTATTATTGTCAATTCATTAATGTCATAGAGGTTATCTCAGTCCAATACCGAAATAGGAAGAAAAAAAAAATGGCCCCCCTATTTCGGTAATGCCATTACCGAAATAGGAGGGCAAAATTTTTTAATTTTTTCCCTCCTATTTCGGTAATGGCATTACCGAAATAGGGGGGCAAAAAGTTTTTTTTTGGCACCCCTCTCTCACCCGAGCACACCTGTGGCAGCAAAATTTCTCTCTCTAGCTTTTTGATTGAATTTCGGCAACTATGTTGCCGAAATTCAGTCTCTCTCCTCAAAATCCCAAATAAGTTTGAAGAGTGCCTATAACGTAAATAAACTCTGAAAAGGGCATTATTCAGCCAAAAGACTCCTGGATGTAGAGTATTTTTTAGGCTTGATGCTAAATATTGCTAACATATAGCATTTACAATCCTGGATGTGAATGCTCTTATGTTTACCAACATAATAACATGCAAAAAGCCAAAAAGGAGCAATATTATAAAGAAAAAATATGTAGTTTCGACTATTGTACTTCCAAAATTCTTCGGTTAAAACAGATTTAGAAGTTCTAATGACCAAAACGACATACACATACTTCAATTGGAACACACAATATATATATATATATATATATTTATATATTTATATTTATTAAAAGCCAAAACTCCAAGAAAATCTAATTATATTTCAATTGGATTCTCAATTTTGTATCACGTGTCCCATCTAAATTTTAGTTTTTGTGCCAAATGAATTATTAAGTGTAAAAATCGAAGAGTTCAAATTCAATTAGATTTTAAATTGAATTTCAATTAGAGTCCAATATATAATTTGAACCATGTAAGTGTGATTGTTTTTTATTATACTCGTGCATATATACAGGGTTACACACAAGTTAAAAGTTATAACCAAGTCAAGTTTTAGTGCTTAATATGAATCCCTATAATCAAAACTAGACATGTGCAATTATAGTCAATTAAGTATGATTGGTCCTTTCTCTCCCTTAAAAGTTACCATGGCTTTTGAGTGGAGTTATGGTGTGCTTTTGTGTTAGAACCCCTTTCCCTCTCTCTTGTGTGTGTGTGTTTGTTTCTCAAAAAAGTATGATTGGTCCTGCATTCTCAAAAAAAAAAAAAAAAAAAAAAGTATGATTGGTCCTTTAAAGAATTAGTATTGATTTATGATGTGTCATAATCTCAATGGTCTAGACCTAGGATACAGGTTCACCATCATACGTAGGATAGCTTAATTCTAATCGATAATAGTCTTACTTTTATATTTTAATTAAATCACTTAGAGATATGTGTTTGATTAAATTAGGCTCATCTAAGGTTCTTTATTTTTTTGGGTTTAATGTCATAATGTTTCATTCATCTCAATTTGAGATTTACACATTTTTTTTCATCATATTACTCATTTGATAACTACTGATATAGCTAGGAATGTCATGAGGCTAACTCTGAAAATGATTTCAATGCTATTTACTATTCATTTTTTGGAATTAGTCTCATGACAATTCTAATTGTATCAATAATTTGCAAATGTATAATATTATTGGAAAAACGCATAAATCTCAAATTGGGATGAATGGAAAATTATGGCATTAAACCCAAGAAAAATAAATAGCTTAAGAGCACCCGGAAAGCGCGTTCGATGAAGTTAGTATTCCATAAATATCATCCACTTTTTACTGTGTTGCTTCTAATGTGATTGTTAAATGATTAATTTCGTAAACCTTAATATAATTAGAATTAGAATTTGCAGAACCTAAGTCAAACTAAATGGTTCTACACTATGCGTGTGCTCAATCTTCTCTTTTTATTGGGTAAATTTTTCAGTTACTTTTTTACACCATGTGCCCATCTAATTTTGCACCACGTGCCTATCTAATTTTCAAATTTTTGTGTGAAGTGAATTATTAGATGCAAAATTCAAAGAGTCTAAATTCAATTAGATTTTAAATTAGAGTTCAATTTTGTGTCACGTATTTCATCTAATTTTTTAATTTTTATGACAAGTTAATTATTCAGTGCAAAACTCGAAGAGGCCAAATCTAATTAGATTCTAAATCATATATATATATATATATATATTGAGAAACAATTACATATTTTAGAAATTCATGACTTAAAAAATGTGTAAGTTGTAATTTTTACACTAGGTATAATTTTAACTCATAGATGTGTGTAATTGTGATTGTTTTTAACTGTATCTATGCATATATATGAGGTTATACACTAGTTTTGTATGAAAATTAAACAAGAAGTTAGAATTAATCAGTCCATTTATAAAAAAAAATTCAAAAATTGTACATATTAGAAAATAAAATACATTAAAGCACACTTATACTAGATGTGTATATTGTTTTTTTAGGCCTAATTGTGAGCACCCTAAGAGGTGGCATGTGAATGCTACCATGACTGCCAACTAAAAAAAAAAAACACTCGGGTTAGAGAATATGCCTCTAACTTAGGATTATGAGTAAAGAGATCCTTAAAGCCCTAAGCCTTAATTAGTGGCATATTACAATTTTCTAAAATGGAAATATATTTATAAGCAATGGTGATCGGAGAATATTCAATCAAGATTTCTTTTGCTCTTGTTATTTTGTTTTATTTTTTTTTCCTACAAGTGCAATTGGAGTTTCCTTTAATGACAAACAATTTCTTAAGAAGATGCATTGCATTTTGTAGAAATATTGTGGTGTTGGTGTGGTTTTAAGATTTTGATGGCATTAGAAATATGATCCATATTCATTACCTGCCTGGCTGTCTTCGAGATCTTATATCCAAACTCCAGTTGGCTTCCTCCTTGCCACCTCGAGTTTGAGGGGGGATGATAGTGTATAGCTTAGATTAGACTAGACTAGTCCATTGGGCTTGGCCCAGTATAGTGTACTTGTAGTTTACTCATATTACTTGTACTGCACACATACCTAGCTTATATAAAGCTCTTTATTGTACATTATTATACACACATCAATATACAAAATATTCAGTCTTTCTCTCTCACTTTATATTCTTAACATATATATTGTTTTTTTAGGCTTAATTGTGAGCACCCCAAGAGGTGGCATGCGAATGCTACCATGACTGCCAACTAAAAAAAAAAAACACTCGGGTTAGAGAATATGCCTCTAACTTAGGATTATGAGTAAAGAGATCCTTAAAGACCTAAACCTTAATTAGTGGCATATTACAATTTTCTAATATGGAAATATCTTATAAGCAATGGTGATCGGAGAATATTCAATCAAGATTTCTTTTGCTCTTGTTATTTTGTTTTATTTTTTTTCCTACAAGTGCAATTGGAGTTTCCTTTAATGACTAACAATTTCTTGAGAAGATGCATTGCATTTTGTAGAAATATTGTGGTGTTGGTGGGTTTTAGGATTTTGATGGCAATAGAAATATGATCCATATTCATTACCTTATTTGTCAAGAGTCAAGAGAGGTCCAGGTGCAAAAAATCAAAATGCAAGTCAAAACCCAAAAGTGGCTTCCTAATAACCACAACTTTTTGCCACAAAAACCGACCCTACAATTAAATTGTCTTTAATCACGGTACGTAACCATGATAGTTACTCCTATGTTATTATTAATTCACTTTTTTTGCAAGTTACCTAAAACGACCTTAGAGCATCCACATCAGTGAATGCATAAATGTGTATAAATGTACAAAATAGAAAAAGTTTCCTAATTTTACACATTTTGAGCAAAAATGCACCCACATCAGTGGATGGAAACTCTTGCATAAATGCGCGTTGCTACAGTACCCGTGTAAATTTACACGGATACTATAGCACATGTATTTATTATATTAATAGTTTTTTCTCTCTCCTCTCAACTGACTCTCACCTCTCTCTGTCTCTCTCATTTCATCAGACACCCAGGCAGCAGGCGGAGAGCTCTCTCTTTCTCTCATCTCATCTCATCAGTCTGGCCTGCTCTAGCTTTCACCGATCGCCGAGGAGCAATCGAGTCCGTCGCCTACAAGATCGAGCAAGCCGACTTGCCGGCGACGTCAATTGATCGATCTAGCTTTCACCTCATCTCATCTCATCACTGGGTTTGTTTCTTTTTTTTTTTCTTTTTACTGGTTTTTTTTGGGATTCCGATGTGATCAGAGGCCGGAGGCGTCAATTGAGAGACACGGTGGATATGCGGGTTGTTTTGGGTCCGTGAGAGAGATTTTTTGGTTTTTTTTTTTTACTGGGTTTGTTTCTTTTTTTCTTTTTACTGGTTTTCTTTGGGATTCCGGTGTGATCGGAGGCCGGAGGCGTCAATTGAGAGAGACGGTGGATATGCGGGTTGTTTTGGGTCCATGAGAGAGATTTTTTGGTTTTTTTTTTTACTGGGTTTGTTTCTTTTTTTCTTTTTACTGGTTTTCTTTGGGATTCTGGTGTGATCGGAGGCCGGAGGCGTCAATAGAGAGAGATGGTGGCTGTGCGGGTTGTGTTGGGTCCGTGAAAGTGACGAAAGTGATGAAAGTGTTAAAAGAAATGAATATTTTATTTGAATAAATGTGTATAATAGACAGACTGATGTAGATATTTTGTAAAAATGAGGGTGTAAAATAGAAAAAGTAGGTTTTAGACTTGTAAAATGGAAAAATTCAGTGGATGCTCTTAGAGATTAAAAGACATATATAACCCCAGCTAGACTTCATGTACAAAAAACCATGGCGGCAAAAAAGACGAAGAATATTATTTGACGTGGCAGATTAATTAAATGCCACGTGTACAAAGGTTTGGACTTACAGAGAAAACACAACCGTAGGTCAAATCCCAAAATATAGTTGAGCTAAACTGACTGACTGTCATCTCTCATTGGTTAATCTCCGCTCCCAGAGACTAAAAGACCCATCAAATTCGACAACGAATACACCTGGTTGGACTGTCATTTTCGAAAACCAGCAAGGGGCTGTTACTTTAGGATTGCCTGCCGAAGAAGATAATATAAATCTGATATCAGTAGTGTTGTCTCTACACGATCATTGTAGCTCATTCCTCACATTTCCTCGTCACTCTCTGTAAGCTCTCTGTCTCTGTCTCTCTCTCTCTCTGTCTCTGTGAGTGTCTGAAAGTGTAGGATTTTGAAGATTTTGAGGTTGTTGTTGTATGGCAAATTTTAGTTGTACAAGGTTTACTTGTTTATGGTTCTGACTTCTGATTTGATCATTTGTGTTTCGAATTCCTAAGGTTGTTTGTAACAACGTATATGGGGGTTTCAAGAATGCTGTTTTCCCTTGTATTCAAAATGATGTCTTTGATTGCCTAAAATTGCTGGGAAAAGAAGAAGATCGCAGTTTTTTTTTTTTTTTTTAATGTTAAAGCACTTCAAAAAGTTTTTGTTGGTTTATTTTTATTTTTTATATTTGTTTTAAATATAAAATAACATTGATAGGAGGACCAAGTTCCTGTATGTAGATGGTCGAGATGAAAAGTTGAAAACTTTCTGATCAGATAAGGCAAAATCTTTTAAAAAAAAGTAAAAAAGTAAAAAATTTTAGAACTTAAGAACTTACCTTTTCTTCAATGATCTGACAGCTGAGAGTCATGAGTATTGCATCCCATGTGATATCCAAGGTATTGCGTGAGATCTAGATCCATGGATGGCAAAAGTAAAAAGTATATGTTAATGTTGTGTAACAGAGTCGATACCGTGCGTTTGGATTACAATTAAAATTAATAAATTATTTCACTATTTAGCTTATTTTTACTACTATTTATGGACTTCTGCACTTTTTAATACTATTCATGGCCTTACTGTATTATTTCAACTAACTTTATTTACAGTACTTTCAGTAATAAATTTTTAGTTTTAGTCACTGATAAATGTGAAAAATTTATATAGATCTGCTTAAAAATGACTTACATCAGTCAATGTTTGTAACCGTATAAATTTACACTTCATTTTGTATTTAGCGTTTTATAACTTCTTTACGTATCTCGAAAATGAAGGAAGAAAATGGGTGGTAGATGTTGTGGGTGAAAAAAGATGGACAATTAAAAAAATCAAGAAAAATTGATATTTTAATGAGATGTAGTATAAAATAGATAATTTGATGTGAGTTGTTTTGAAAAGTGAATATATAAAATAGAAAAAATAAATTCTTATGCTAAAATAGATAGGAGTTTTTGCACAAGCTAATGTGAATGTTCTAAGGCTTTGTTGGTGCTGTATTATTATTTTCTTTTCGGGCAACCTTTTTTTTTTTTTTTTGGTTGGGTCGCGTGCATGTGTAAGGACTAAGGACTAAGGACACTGCTTGGATTCCAAGAAATATTTAACTAAGATGTGATTTCTAATAATTTTAAGGTATATGTCCCAAAGTATGTGTATATGCAAAGATTTACTCACTTTTTGTTAAATTGGACAGAGAAATCTCATTTCATTATGGCCGAGGCACATGCTGCTCCTAATGCTGAGTTATTGGAATGGCCTAAGAAGGACAAGCGTAGATTCCTTCATGTTGTGTACCGTGTTGGTGATCTTGATCGTACCATCAAGTATATGTCGAGGACATTGTTTTTGAAGTTTTTGATGAATTTATATATAGTGGGCATGCTAGAATTTTCTAATTGTGCTGTAAACTTGTTCTGGGTCCAGGTTTTATACTGAATGTTTTGGGATGAAGTTGCTGAGGAAAAGAGACATTCCTGAAGAGAAATACTCCAATGCCTTTCTTGGTTTTGGCCCAGAAGAGACTAATTTTGTTGTGGAGTTGACATACAGTGAGTTTGCCTAGACTTATAATATTGATCTCTATAACTTAAGAATTATGATAGATTGAGTAGTTCAACTCATGATGGACTTTGTTAAGTCAGTCTTGTGCTGCTCTTTCAATGGCGGAGATAGGACCTTAGGGTCTTTTTTTTTTGGGCAGGGGTGAGATTAAAATGTGAGGCGTTTGATTAAAAAAGTAAAAAAATGGTTTAGTTTGGTTTTTAAACAATTTTCAAAATTACTTTATTTGATTCTGAACTAGTTTAGGTTTATATTCTTTTTGTTTACACCAAGTACATTTTAGTTAGCTTCTAAATACAATCATACACAAGGACCTTAGAGGCTATGTGGATTATGCATATTTAAGTTCAACTTGATACAGTAAAGAAGCTTGGCCTAAGAAAATTAGATGCAGCAATGGAATAAAGATGGATTTGCACATATAATATGAAGAGATAAGCAAAGAAAAAGAGAATGTTAACCTTTTTAAATTTTTTTTCTCCTTGAGGGTTGATTTAGGGATGTAATCTCACAAGTAAACTTGTTTTGGTGGTTCTAGTTAAAAAGAGGGGAAAAGGAACACACACACACACACACACAGAAAGAGGCTTTGGAGAGAGATTGTGTGTATTTCATGATAATATGCATAGGGTATTTTGTGACAGAGTTGAGACTTATTGAAAATGACTAATTGGGTGATAATGTTACTTTAATTATGACTACTGTATGGTTTCTGAAAAATTACTTTGATATTGATTTCACAGATTATGGTGTGTCTTCATATGATATTGGAACTGGTTTTGGTCATTTTGCTATTTCAACTTCAGATGTAAGTTTCATTTTTATATTCTTGGAAGATTGTTGATGTAATTTCTTAGTGTTGAGGCTGAATTATGCATTCCTTGAACATTTAGGTTTACAAATTGGTTGAAGACATCCGGGCCAAGGGTGGTGTTGTCACTAGAGAGCCTGGTCCTGTTAGAGGTGGACAATCTATTATTGCCTTTGTGAAGGATCCTGATGGTTATATTTTTAAGCTTATCCAAAGAGGTCCAACTCCTGAGCCACTCTGTCAAGTAATGCTTCGTGTTGGTGATTTGGATCGCTCAATCAAGTTTTATGAACAGGTGATTAGCTGTCCCTCTCTATTCTGATTGAACATACTTCCAATATTTGTTTAAAAACATATGTTGTGCATTTGAAAGGTTGATTTTAAAAAAAAAAAAATCTCAAAACTTATTCTCTTCAGTACGTGTTTATAGAGATTGTAATGCTATCTGGAAATATTATTGTGTCAATTAGTGCTAAAATTAATTAAATAAAAATAAAAATAAAATAAAGAAAGAAAGAAGAATGTAAGTCTCAGCCTATGGGGATGAAGGCTTAAAATCTTTATGTAGGTTGTAGCTTTTGAATCTTTATTTTGTATACTTTGTAAGCACGTTAAAGCCATGCCATTCTTAATGTAACAATATTCATTAAATCCAGCTATTTTCTTCCATATGTTGTTCCTGAATTGGATTCCCTTTCATGCAGGCCTTAGGAATGAGGGTAGTGAAGAAGGTTGATAAACCTAAGTGCAAGGTATATTTTCCTGTGATTTAACACAACATATTTAGCAGAAGCGTATTTGTAGTCTTTTAAGTGACAAAGAGCTTAAGAAATTCCTTGATCTTTGTCACAGTACACCTTAGCCATGCTGGGTTATGCAGAGGAACATGAGACAACTGTTCTTGAGTTGACATACAATTATGGTGTGACTGAATATACCAAGGGGAATGCATATGCACAGGTCAGTTTATGATATATATACCACAATAGCAATTTGGAAACTTCGTTAGAAAACTTTCTTGAAGTTTCTTCAATTTGGAAACATTTTCAACCCTTTTTGGTTATTGTGGTATCCATTCCAGATCGCTATTGGCACTGATGATGTATACAAAAGTGCTGAGGTTGTCAACCTGGTCACACAAGAACTTGGAGGAAAGATTACTCGACAACCAGGGCCAATTCCTGGACTCAACACCAAGATTACTTCTCTTGAGTTGACATACAATTATGGTGTGACTAAATATACCAAGGGGAATGCATATGTACAGGTCAGTTTATGATATATATACCACAATAGCAATTTGGAAACTTCGTTAGAAAACTTTCTTGAAGTTTCTTCAATTTGGAAACATTTTCAACCCTTTTTGGTTATTGTGGTATCCATTCCAGATTGCTATTGGCACTGATTATGTATACAAAAGTGTTGAGGTTGTCAACCTGGTCACACAAGAACTTGGAGGAAAGATTACTCTACAATCAGGGCCAATTCCTGGACTCAACACCAAGATTACCTCTTTCCTGGATCCAGATGGCTGGGAAACTGTAAGTTTTCTTTAGTGCTAATAACTTGATGCCTTTTTTTGCTTATTTGAATAGTTTGTCCATTGGTTATCAATATTCACATTTGGCCATTTTAAGATAATGCGAGAGACCTCTATGTATATGATGTGTTACTATAGAAATATATTAGCCCATTAGCATTGGCCCAAGCCTAACTCTATTTTGTATGCAAGTTAAGTCTCCTACTTGTACTAGAAGTCTATTAGTTTAGGGTTTAGTCTACTATATATACACATGTTATGGTTCATTGTAACACATGATTTATACTACACTTTAATATATTATTGACGTAGTCTTTTAGGATTTCTTCTGTGGATATAGGTCGTTAGGCTAAACCACGTAACTCTCGTGTGTAATTGTGTTCTATACTTTATGCTTTCGCTCCCGCATCCATACTAGGATATTCAAGTGTATCAATACTAATATTTAACTTGGGAGTTAGCGGCTTCCTACTCCTTACTTCATTTCATCCAAACTTGGATTCCTAGGGGCGAAGGGTGTGACAGTCTTATTTGGGGTCTTAATGGAAGCGAGTTTGATATTCGGTCTTTTTATCATAAGATTCGAAATGCAGCTCCTTCCACTTTCCCTTGGAAGGTCAGTTGGAAAGTTAAGGTTCCTAAAAGGGTGGCATTCTTTATGTGGACAGCAACTCATGGTCAGATTTTAGCTTTGGATAACCTTTTGCTTCGAGGTTGCCTTTTAGCGAATCGTTGTTGTATGTGCTGTTGTAATGAGGAATCTGTGGATCACCTGTTACTTTTTTGTTTGATAACTCATTCTTTGTGGACATATATGCTTAGGTTGTTTGGGATTGATTGGGTAATGCCAAGTTCAATTGCGGACTTATTATTTTGTTGGTATCATTGGCTTGGGAAGCATAGCTATGATATTTGGAATTTGGTTCCAGACTGTTTAATGTAGACTATTTGGATTGAACGGAATCGGTGTTCTTTTGAGGATAATAGGAAATTTGTGGTTCAGTTATTAGATTTATGCCAACGGACCCTCTTTGATTGGTCTTGGTATTGGAGGCTCTCGGATTGTTCTACTCTTATGGATTTTCTTTTGTCTATTAGAAGCTTAGTGGCTGCTTGTGTCTTTTTGTTTCTTATTATTCTTTGTTCACTACCGTGAACTCTTTGTATTTTTCTTGCTATTTCTTTTTCAATAATATTTTCTTCTTACTTATCAAAAAAAAAAAAAAAAATTGTTACTATAGTTTGGGGATATAAATTTAGAAGTTTGCATGAAAGAGGTGGGATGGTTAATATTCGTATAAGTATAGCTCAGATAAAACGGAAATGGGCTCAAAATCCAATTGAAATTTAGAATAAATTGTGGAATATATTCAGGTTTTATGCACTTGGGAGTATTTATCTGTTATATAGGCAACAATCTCTCGAGGTTTTTAAAATTAAAATCTTCGTCTGTGGCTAATGGGATTTATGAGTCAGAAATGAAAATGCCTCAGCTTACAATGGTTTTTCATACTTTCAAGGTAATGTATAATACATTTCGTTCATTTTTAACAAGCCATTGTTTTTCTTTTGTATTTGTAGGTCCTCGTTGACAATGAAGATTTTCTGAAGGAACTGCATAAAGAATAATCTCGTAAATGGATAATTAAGTGCTTAAAATGTCTTATTACTTTGAATAAGTTAGTGCGTAGCGATGATCAGGGCCGCTAAGCATGCTTTTAATATGCACAGTAACTATGTGTATTATGGTTTGTATGTGTGACTTGAACCATATTTAATTAATGCATCTACTGGTGTTTATGTGGTAGGCAATTTGACTATTTTCTGTAGTTTTTGTGGAAGTGTGTTTACAATTTCAGAGTTCGCTGATATGCCCTTAAGTAGCTTCATTGAGTGTTGATGACCAGGTCAATAAAATAAGGGCTTAAGCATTGCTCCATAGTATTGAGGGCTAACCATTGTTTCTCTTCCAGAGTTTTCTTTGCTTCACGAACCTGTTCCCAGGGATGAGGATGAATGAGGTTTGAATAATACCTTGTACTTAAAAAACTAGGGAGTCCCTATAAAATCTCATGTTTTTACTATCTAATAATGTATTTTCACATCATATTTTATATAAGAAAAGCCTTGAACAGAAGAAACAGGGAAAAATTGCAGCCCAAACTGGTACCTATGACGGTTGTTAGACCTTTTACCAACACAACACCCCCACCCCCCCCCCCCCCCCCCCCCCGGCACCGGCGCAGCACATGCGAGAACAAGACACAGACATGGAAGTGATAGAACCATTCGGACAAGAATGTCCTTGAATTCTTGACTGAAAGGATCAAGTTTCACCCACCAGCAAGCATGATGGGATTCTGATATTACTCTCAGACATGCTTGGATGATTCAACCTTTTTTCACTCCAATTGTTGATGGTCTTGCAATAAGAATGTAGTTGTAGCCTTGTAGGATCATCAATAGACTACCTACATGCTTACTTTGAAAAAATTTGATGGGATAAATAAATAATTAGATTTACTAATAAAAAAACAATAAATAATTAGATGGTGTACAGGAAATCCTTAAATTTAAATTATTACCATTTAATCATTCTTAACATGCATTTCTTAAAAGTTGAAATGCGGTCAAGGATTCAGCTTGTGGCCTAGACAGCTGAGGTTCGAATCCCGCTGACCACAGGAGTCCGTTGGTGGGCATCCTTGGTGAGGGGTGTACTCGCAAATGCGGGGTGACTCTCACACAGGCCGAAAACCTGGCGCCCTGTCCGGGGGCTAGCGTAACCTAGCGAACCCCTCTTTTTCTTAACCAAAAAAAAAATATATATATATATATATATAAATCAAATTTATATTTAATCTTTATCAACGCATGCTGGAAAGTCATTTGTTCAGTTCGCTTAGTAATTGATAAATTTGAGTTCATTTGTCCCGAGTACCACAACAGTATACGTATATGACGGTAACTTCATTTTTTTATTTTTTATTTTATAACTGAAAAAAGAGTTGGTTTAAGACAAATAGTGCATTGGCAATTGATTTTGATGGATAGCACTGGCAGTACTTTATTTGAGCATCTTGCTTCACAACTCAACCACAGCATTATGCCAACAATGATGATAAATGATTTCTTTTTCTTTTTTTTCAAAAGAATATAGGTCAATTAAGTCAATTTCTCTGAGCCTCTAGAAAATAAATGTAAATGCTTACAAACCGTGATAAGCAAAATGTCTTGCAGATAAGAATAAAAAAAAGTATCTAATGAATTATGAGTTCAATACATCCTAAAATCCCTGCACAAATGCATATAAACCACGTAAGGTTACACCTTTGTGTGTTATGCCTGAAAATGTGATATCCCACAGCACCTCCAATAGGAGACGGAAAGAATTCTGAAAGAAAAAGAGAATGATTCTGTAGAAGAAAATGTCCTCCTGATCAGAAACTTGGCTCTAAATCAAGAAGAACCTCTTCCGGGCATTGGCTTCTGGAGGGATCAAATATATGTACAACATGGAAGGTTGAACTTCTACATTGAAGAATTGGCCATCCCAAGTATAATTGACTCGAGAGAGGCTCTTTTATAGACCGGTATCCATCGGATAGCAACCAAGTACACGAAGAAATCTTGCAAATTCCTGCCCAAACAAATGAACAAGTAAGACATCCTTGGATCTTTTTCACCTGTTTGGTAGCCTTGACTTTTTTGGTCCCTTCTCTTTCTGTGTGTTTTTTTTTTTTTTTTTTTTTTGGGGCAGTTGGGGTGAGTGGAGAGATTTTACAAGTCAAAAGCACAATGATAGTCGCTGAATTCTCTGAACAAATCATGAAATATATACTGACCTGCAGATGTTCTAAAGCATATTGGGCACGAGGCTCTGCCATAGAAGCTTCAAGATCGATGTAGAACATGTAGTCAAAGTACCTGCCACCAGCAAAAACAATTCAGTATACATGTACATGTACTACCGTTCCTGAAATCCTAGTGCGGTTTTTTAATATGATCTCGAGAACTCCTTTAGAACCATTTACAGTACTTAAATGGACATGTCAAAGTCTGAACAACTCATGTCAATTTAATATTTTCATTATGTTGCCACACTAATCAAGTTGCCATCATTTGTCCTTTTTTTTTCCTCTTTTATGAATTTTTTGGTGGCTAATTGATGATGCTTATCTCTACCTGGTCTAATTTTCATTAAAATTATTTTAAAAAGAAGAAAAAGAAGAAGAAAATAATTATCACATATACATAAGCTTTACCACCAGTTAATATGCATATAAACTCTACGATAGCTTAGATATCAGATTACACAATTGCAAATCACAATTCAAAAGATAATATTACTCACTTGGCACTCCCTTCATTGGAATCGTCAACAACCCTTAAAGGACGCTGTTTCTGTGGGCGACTCTCAATCTGAAATGTATTGAAAGGAGATGATAGCAGTCAAAGTCTATTGATACATTGATGAAAGTAAAACAACCAACAGCTGCCTTTACCTTTGTCAAATTAATGTCCCTGAGAGCAAACACTGCCAAAGCTTTGAATAGTACACCAGCACCTTCTTCTAATGTAAAAACAATGCTTGTCTAGGAAGAAAATTCACAAATACTTATTTAGGAGGATTACAGATTAGACATAAAAATATATAACAAAATATATACATTATAGGGCCTGTCAGTTCCTGGAATTATATGTTCTCTTGCAAGTACCAGAAAACGAGTAATATTATCGTCATCATCCTGGCCAGTGCAAGGCAGGAACAATTTAGTTAGATTGCTGTTGCCATAGTTCATAATAATTAGCATTCTATATACTTAATCACAATGGGAAAATAGAAATTAGATAGGGAATTAAACACAAGCCTTAAAGATGCCAAAGTATTTACTGCTATAATGCAATTACATGTCAACATCATTTCCACTTGTTCTTTCTGGGACGAGAGGACTGGGGATGACAGAATCCATATTTTATACTTATAGATAAACAAGTTCGGGTGGAACAATACTGGCCTTTAGTACATTCGATCAATGATGTGTAAACTAGTAAAGTGTTTGCATGTGTCACAGGTCAAGGCTTTTTTATTTATTTTTAAAACAATGTAGATTCCATGCATGTAAGGGCTGCAGCAACCATGCATCTGACATCAGCAGATCTTGAAAGGGTAAGATTTTTTCATTTAAGGACATATTTAGACAGCAAAACCTGGAACCACTAAATTAATGTGTCCCAACACACAGCCTCTAACTGTTCTCGAATGCCAGACCACCTCAGAAACAGCTTGCAGGTTAATCTTTGACCGTATTTCTAAACACGAGGAATCATCCGACAGTGATCCTTGTGTCAAGCCCTCCATTTCAACGAAATACCAACTATTATTTAATTAGCAATGGTGTAAAAAGTTACGATTTAGTGATCCAAATTCTTCATCTGTTTATTATATCTTTTTCATCTGTCTTTATGAATCTATATAACTAATAAAAATAAAAATAAATTCTTGACGTTATAGAAGAAGACATTTATAGTTAAAAAAAAAAAAAAAAAAAAATTTTTGGAAGAGGAAAATATCTAAGATCAAATTAACTTCCAAGATTAAATGAGAGAAAAGATACAGGTCCACTTTTAATGTGGTTTTTTTCATACAGTGTATTGTTTTCTGCCAAATATTAGATGATGCAAGTTGCCCTGTTTTTTTGTGATAATTCGATAGTTGGGAGAGGGGGGATTTGAACCTTATACGTCTCCATTGGAAACACTAGGAACTGCCAGTTGAGCTACAAGGCCCCTGGTGTTGGTGCAAGCTGTGTGTTTAGTTCAACTCTCAAAATTTTTCTAAATATAGTCTTTTTGCTGGACTATATTTAATGATACTCCAACAACAACAACAAGATTAACACCATCTTCCCAAATTCTATTTTCCCAAAAGTTTCAAATACATTCATAAAAGATGTCTAATTTCATTTAAAAATAATCCTTTGTTATCTTATTTCCCAAAATTTAAGCCATACCACCTGACACAATAAATAAAATCTGGGGCTGTTCCTATTCTTCTTTAGGGATACATCCTAGCAATATGCACTAAAAGTGTGTAATCAGACAATCTTCTACAAGCAAGAAAGAAGGTTAGATAGATGTGATAGTAGGGTAAATGCTGAGTGAAGAAATTGTTGGATGAATACCTATCAAATTAAATTCTAGGCACCCAAACCATAATGACATAATGTATACTCTCTCTGTCCCTTTTTTATCCTATTTTAAAATTTACATTTTAAGGAACATTACTTCATTCATTATCTATCAAATAAGCATGTTTCCAAAACTACCCTCTTTAAATAAGGCAAATGAAAAGGGGGTTCTAACTTTCAAATTAAGTACATGGTAAATTAGGAAAAGTATTAATAT
The DNA here is from genome assembly GCA_033629205.1 of Lithocarpus polystachyus. Lineage (NCBI taxonomy): Eukaryota > Viridiplantae > Streptophyta > Magnoliopsida > Fagales > Fagaceae > Lithocarpus > Lithocarpus polystachyus. The sequence goes on from CM066166.1 coordinate 89,189,910, forward strand.
TATGTCCATTGAATGGTCAATGAGGACCATTTTTTTTTTTTTTTTATGAATAAGAAAATTTTATTAAAAAAAGACTACTTCATGAGCAAAGGACATGAAGGAGCCAAAAGAATTACAGAAAGAGAATTATGTACAAAAAAATAACTGAGCCTAAAAATGTTTTTTTTGATAAGTAACAATAACATAAGAAATAACTGAGTCTTAAAATGTTGCAATAGAATCACAATGTGAAAAGCCCCATGCACAAGACCAATGAAATAAAGAGCTAGAAAAAGTTGCTAACAACCGACTCCCTGTACATTCCACATCTTCAAATGTAAGCCAATTTCGTTCCCTTTAAATAGTCCAAATCAAACTCAAACGGACCATATTTCAAATAGCCAAAGAATGCTTACCACCCAATTCCTCAAAACCAAGCATGACATCCATCACCTTCCCCGGAAGGACCCAATGGATTCCAAAGATTATATGCAACCGTACAATGAAGTAAAAAGTGGTCCACTGTCTCCCCACTACACCGTCACATGTAACATCACCCTACATAAGTGTAACCTCTCTTAACGAGATTATCACAAGTGAGAATCTTCCCCCAAGATTATCACAAAAAAGGAAACCCTCTAAGATGCTCTCACACCCCAATTGCCTTTCCAAGGAAAGGAGCATTGGAGCCCCTTAAGAAGACCATATTTTGGGACATCCCAAATTGAAAAGGGGCCAACAAAAAGGGGCAGAGAGATAATTCTTAACAGGCACAGCATTAATTCTCAATTAAGAGGGAAAAATAGGCAGAATTGGAAGTTTATAATAAGACTATGGTATCAATATTGATTAATAAAGGAAAACAATGTAGAATTGAAGCATATCAAAAGTAATCAATAACTCCCAAGAATTCAACCAAACATGTTTACCCCATGTGACATTTGATATATGCCATTATGCCTGGCTCATACAAAAATGAAAGGGAAATCTTACCTGGATTTTTAAGTACCAATTCGGCTGGGCTGATTCACAATCATTCTTAGACTACTCAATAGTTTTATCTACCTTCCCCTAAAAGTAATGGACTCGGTGAAACCAAACTTTAGTCTTGGACTTTCCTCTTGAATGAGTTGCAGTGTTGAACACCATAAATGATTTTCAATTCCTATCACCGGAGAGCATTCACAAAAGCCATCAAGGAATCAACATCCCTATTCTCAGAGGGATACTTTATTGGCCGAGACGAGTATTTTGGGAAGAAAAGTATAGTGGGGAAGCTTCCTAGTTGCAGTTCTCTCAGGGCATACTCCTTCTGATCACCATCTGCTCTGAACTTGCCCACCTTCACCCCACTCCCTGCCAACTTCTCAGCCAATTCAACATATGATGCTTCCATTGCCTGTTCAAAATTCAAAAAAAAATCCATTTAGAGAAATCCAGAAAACAAAGGTATAAGAATTCTGAATTGCCTGCAACATTGTTTACCTGGCAAAACTGGCACCATGGTGCATAGAGCACAACAATCCATGGTTCTTTTCGGTCCTCCAACCTCGCTAAATTCTCAATTCCAGTCCTATTCAAGGTAACCAAGTTCTAGGTGTTGAAAATATCAGGAACTATGGCAGTTCCATTAGCATTGACTGCCCCATTTCCATTACCATCTACGTTTTCCTCCTTAATATTTCCTTTGTGGAGGCCACACTCCTTTGCCTTGGCATCCTCCCACCACCACCTTCCCTCTCTCTCATGTTGTCCTGGTAGGACCGGTCTAGTGCATGGCTCACAACCAATTGAGATGTAACCTTGTGAGTGCAATGTATTTACAGGCACATCCATCGCATGAAGGAATTTCCATATGTCTTGACCCTGAACATTTGCCACCGGATTCCACTTCACCAAGCTGCCAATCCCACCATCCATCCCCTCAAAAACTGGGTCCACTTGGACAAAGGGAATCTCAGACCTAGTACCTGGAGACTGATCTTTCCTTTGGCCAGTGATCCGGGCGCGAAGCCCCTTAAGCGCCCTCCTCAGGGGTCTAACCTTCCTCACACGGCAGCACTCCTGGTGCCCATCTTCATAGAAAGAGAACAAACCCTTGCTCCTTACTAATGCCTGTACTTCAACAGCATCAGGAAACATGTATTCAATGCGGATGCCATAATGCTTCTCAACTGTGTCAAAAAATTGATATGTTTCTGGGTTCAGCCTCCCTGTATCCAGGCTGAACACTCTGAAGGGTCGACCAGTTAAATGTGCATACTTGATCAAAGGAACATCTTCAGCACCACTGCAGGAATAGATATTTGGTTAACAGATTGTAAAATGTCCAATTCAGTAATTCTACCAAAAATACAAAGTCATACAATAGAAGAACTATAAAATAAAAAAAAATAAGAAAATAAAAAGTCCAAAACAACACAAAGCCAAACATAAACAAGAACAAGAACAAGCATTACCTACTTGTACATCAATTTTCCATTGGACTATATGACAGTCCCAAGTATAACTGAAAATTCCTCGTGTAGCATAGGGTTTCATTACATTACTAGCTAAGTGCCTTTACTAATATTACAATATAAGTTGCTTCTTTCTCAAAGTCAATTTTTGACTTCCCTGCTTTAAAAATATTGCAGGGGTGCATCAACACCTTTACTCAGCTTGCTACAATCGATTCATCTCTTTTTTCTTGAATAGATTGTTCATCTTGCTATGAGCTATCTCAAACTTCTATTCACGAACTTATACCAACGTAAAATATGTCATATTGTTTGTTCCATCATAAATCACACTCAATACAAAAATAATGAGAATTATCAGTACAAGCAATCCTAAAATATTGGAATGGCATCACTTCTTGTAATTCTGAATAATTTATATCATCAATGATGGTGATGGTTTTAACATTACAAGCAATCCGAAAATATTGAAATGGCGTCACTCTTTAACAATTTCTACACCATTAGTGAGGGCAATGGTTTCCTACTTCTAAAGTCAAAAGCTTAATTGATAAGGCTTCCTATTTTATAACAATTATTTCCTTTTTCCTAGATCGCCTTAAATGCACTTCACCATTCTCCTAAACAATGAGAATTTACTAATGGTATAGCCAAGAGAAGAGAACAACAAAAAGATTCTTGACACACAAGGAGTGATAGTCAAGATGGTGAAACGTTTAAAATTTTACAGTCACTCGTCGCTATTAAGATAATTAACAGGAGTTGTTTATTAAGAGTATAATTCCCATCAGCATCATAAACATATATTTTGACTTGTTTTATTCTCCAACATTCCTTCACAAAAATAAATAAAATACCCGATTTAATGATTTTTTTTTATAAAAGAAATTATAAATACTATGGAATTTGACTTAGGCCATATGTTTTACGATGATTACTTTTTATCATCAAGCAAAGCATTAAACTTAGACTATTCGACCACAAAAGAATTTATTAATCAAGCGGATCGGAATCTGAAGTATATTCCTCATCTCAAGGTATCAATAGTATATTCCCATTCAATCCCAAATAGCAATCAACATCAACAAAATCTATATTAATCATTAAACCATTAACAAATGAAAATTAAATCATAATTGAATAACTAAATAAAAAAGAGATATAATACCTGAACGCAATTGCAATGTCATTGCCAAACTTTTCAAGAGCTTTATCCATCACTTCAAGAGGAGATGCATTCTCAAGCTCTTTAGCTAATTGCTCAAAGTTCTCCTCCTCCGCCTCTACCTCTACTTTCTCCACCACTTCTGCACCTTCTAAAACACCCAAAAAGAGAAAAACCCAAACTTTTCAAAAACTATCTCGTTTAATGCATAATCTTTTTAAATTAAACAATTAATCAGTTTTCAAAATTACCCATAACAAAAAAACAGAAAAAGATTACAACTTTTTGAAAAAATTTCAAATATTTTCGAAACTCTCACTACTCACTCACCAGGAGCAACGACAGTAGCAGCAAGAGGCACAATCGAATTGTTACGTTTGAGCTCTGCGTGTAAAGCCTTCACCGTGAACCGTCTTTGTGAATAATACAAACCATGAGTCCGAGGTTTAGGCCGATCCGATTATAGCCTAAACGAACCGTTTTGTATACCTTAAAACAAAAAACAAAAAAACCAAACAACCTAGACGTGTTTCTTCGTACGTTGAACCTAGACGCTATTCCGTACCATGAGGCCATGAGCAACCTTTGTCTTTTTTTGCTTACGTGGCTGGTTCTTATTAGAAGAGACCGTGTCGCTCAGCAATTTCGTCTCGTCGAGTGCTGCTCCTTGATATAGAAAGAAAGAAAAAATCCTATTATATATAATAAAAGTTGGACTTAGACAGAGTTGCGCCATGTGACTTTATCAAATTGTAAAAACTTTAAGAATAGATATATATATTTTTTGGATAAATATGACAAATCAAGTAATGAAAGAAAGTAGTATTTAATTTACAACTGTAACAATTGTATGTGTCTATCTAAAATGTTATCAACAAAGCCTAAAATCAATATAATAGAATTATATAAGGATAGAATTTAAATAAAAGAGAGATATAACTACACTAAAAAAAGAGGTTTAATGCATCTTAAATTACAACAACTTATGCTACAAAAAAGAGATTTAATGCATCTTAAATTACAACAATTTATGCTACAAAAAAGAGGTTTAATACATCTTAAATTGCAATAACGTATAATACACTAAAAAAAAGAGGTCATATGCATCCACTTAGAAATTGAAACTCCCACGGTTGGAAAAAGAGCTTCCGTTGTATAATGAAATCATATATACAAGTCAACCTCCTCCGTCTCTTCCTCCACTTCTCTCTTTCCATCTGATCAAAATCAATCGCACACAACACAATGCCAACTTTATAATCAGAAAAACCAAAAGAGAAGAATTTCACAAATCAAAAAATGTCTCAGAAATTCCGGTGAGCGAATTGTATTGGTCATTATTTTTTTACTATCAATCGTTTTTTTTTTTTTTTTTACGTTTCTTTAAAAAACGTAAAAAAAAATGATTAAACTTGCTTTTTTTTTTTGTGTGGATAAATTTGTATCTTATGTCATCTTTTTCCTAATAATTAAGTAAAAAAAAAAAGTATTTGAGTTTCACCTAAACTACTTCTTTTTGTTCATATCATTTTCTTCACGACCTAAAATTCCCACTATATATACACACAGTTTTTTGGTGTTTCATTATTTCTGCTACGTACTTTACAATTATTTGCTATATTCTTCCTTTCTCCTCTCTGCCCTTCCTACAACCTTGCAGGTAATTTTTTTTTTCTTTCATCAAATTGAATAGATTTTGTGTATTTGTTGCCTTTTTATTATATATAATATGATTTTTATCAACAAGTTTTATAAATAGGCTGAAATTCTATGTTTGATCACACCTTTTAGTGTTTTTTCTAGAAGTCAATATAGTAAGCAATATATTTACATGATTATTTTTTGTTGACATCAATATTTTATAATGGATTTAATTTGCTATGGCTTTTGTTTGGTGCTTTGTTTTATGTAATCTACATTCTTTAATTAAAAGTAAAATTTTCTTTCAAACATGAAATTGGATACGAGAGAATCCATCTGTCCAAATTTCTATGTAAGTCTATATTTACTTAACTCCGTTTTTTCTTTAAGTTCAAAATTTTGGATATTTTTTCAATTATTGAATTCATTATTTTTTTTCATGTGTGATATTAATATCTGTGTTTTGTTTTTTTTATAATAAAAAAATAATATGTGTTCTTAGAGGCTAAAACACAATACAATTACAAACATTTCTTTAAGTTAGTGTGTTATATTTATTTATTAGTAAGTTAGAATGTTACATCAAGTTAGAGTATTATATTTTTATTTATTATTAATTTAGAATGTTACATATGGATACATATGCTAGTTTAGGGTTGATATAACTTATAACCATTTGAATGAAAATCAACACTTAAACAAATGATTTAAATATCAAAATAAGAAAGAAAAATTAAATTTCTTTTAAGTGTACAAGTATAATTTATTTTTTAATCTTAAATTTTGAATTATTTTTTTTTCATTTTATTTGTTATTAAATTTAATTATATCATCAAAATATTTTTTATTAAGCCGTGCATCACACGGGCATAATACTAGGACTCTAATTCATTTTTATCATTAAGTAGTTTATCTCTTTAAAAAAAATAAAGAAATAAAAATTTGCTTTTTCACCTATATATAAAATAAAATAAAACCTCACACTACACCTATTATTTGGACTCTAATTCATTCATATTTCAAATTCAAAATATTAGGACTCTAATTTATTCTTACCCCTAATTCATTGTTATCATAAAGTAAGTGTATCTCTAAAAAAAAAAAAAAAGCATACTGCTTCTCGTAAGTTTTTTTTTTTTTTTTGTATTAACTTTAACGTAAATAAAAAAAAAATCTCATAACAATCCAGCTAATTACGTTAACTATTTTTTTTGGATAAAGAATTTAAAAAAAAAACTTATATGTAATTAACCTAAACTTCTTGATTAGGTAACTTTAAGGAGTTTTGAGTATTTGATTTTTACTTGAACTCCTTTTCTAGATGAAGTATGTATATATATACACCGTTAGTTGGTATAGTTTTTCATTCTCCAACTTATTGTACAGTTTTTTTTTATTTAGGCTTCCTTTTTCTACCTACAATCATGTAAGTATGTATTTTTTACTCTAATTTTTTATTATAATCAATTAAATACATTTTATGTATTTGTTGCCTTTTGTTTAAGCTAATTTCCTTACATTTTTCATTTTTTGAGGGGGTAATTTTCTAATGTTTGATCTAATTCACATGTTAATGGTTTGATCCAATTTAATTATTTTGTTGTCCAATATATATGTAAGTTGTCATAGCAAATTCCAATCATAGACTATTAAATTTACATACAATTTTGCAATCTATATGGTACTTTGTTTTTTTTTTTTAACTCTGTTTAATTTTCTTTTTGATTTTTTTTTTCAGGTTTGTCAAAAAATATTTCAAGCATCCTAAGAAAGGTTTGTAATCTAGATGTAGAACTTTGCAATTTTTTTAATTAAAAGAAATGTTTTATTCTTTGAATAGTTCTATCTTTAAAAAGTGGCTAATTTTATGTTACTTTGTCTAAAGATTTTAATCATTAATATTATTGTTAACAATACAATCACTTATATTATAGATTCATTAGATATAAAATTCATATGCCAATAGTTTGATACATGTAACTACAAATGATATTATAGCACAGTTGGTATGTTAGAAGATAATTGTTATATCAATGCAATTTATTCCTTTCGTTATAATAATTACTTATTTGGTTATAATAATTATATATATTTTACAAGTTTTAACATAAAACCGTGCAACGCACGGGCCTTCAACTAGTAATAATAATAATTTATTATTACTATTTGTCTGGTTGATTGAGAATTGGACCACGGCTCTTGTGGTCAATTTTCTCAGATTCTTCTAGTTGTTTTTTTATTACTCACTACTATTTCAATTTTCTTTCATTGTGGTTGGAAAATTTGATACAATTTGCAATAATTGTGTGTCTCTTCTTATTTGAACTTTTTGAATTTGATGGGTTGGATTATCTTAGCCTCCCATTATTTGTATTTCATGTATGTGGCACAGGATAAATGGAAAGAGATCATCATGAATTTATTTATGATTATGATTAAGATCCTTGGCAACTCTTAAGGTAATCATAAATTATTACTATATTTTAAACCTATAATTGAATTGAAAGGATCATTTTAAAGTAAAGCCTCTTATTTTTACAAATTTTAAATTATAGCCTATAATTTTATTACTTTTTTTTTATATAAGCTATTAGTTTATTAGTTTTTCACATTGAACCTTTAACTTTTCAAAAATCGAATCAATTTAAACCCTCAAAACAAACCTAAAAATATTTAACTATTTAAATTAAGAACATATGGCAACATATGTGTCATAAATATAATATTTTAATATCACTATTAACTATGTCAGTTTTTATATTCACCATTTAAGGATATGAGTTATTTTGACACAAAAAGTTAGAGACTAAACTAAAACATTTGAAATCAGAGACTAATTTGACACATAAGACAAATATTAGAGACCAAAATGGTAATTTATCCACCTAAATTCTATTGATTTGATAAGATAAGACTTTGATTTCAAAAAATGCAATGTATTCAAAAGTTTGGATGACTTAGAGATTGTTTGGTAATAGTTTTTAGGCTAAAATGCAAATTAAATCATCTGACTTTGACTAAACTAAAAAAAAAAAAAAACTGACTAAAATTGATTTAGTCATGCAAATTCATTTTCGTTCTATTCAATTAAATGTGTACAGAGATCAATAGAAATTTGGTTGAATTTCTCATGTATAACAATTTGCATTCATATAAATTTTTACTCGAATTGAAGTATTCTGAACAAATTTTATTTTTGAGAAGAGGAGTTTTTTTTTTTTTCAAGTTTTTTTTTTCTTCCTTTGAATTAGAAAATGAAGAAGAAAAAATTAATTTATTATTATTATTATTTTATAAATTTTTATTTGAATTGATTTTGTGTGATGATTGAATGATGAGTGAAAATACGAAAAAAATAATGAACAAGAAAGTTTACGCAGTTTGGCCTAATAGCTTACATCCACATAAAAAACAGGTTTGGTTGCTACATATATCTATTAAGCTCTTGTATTACAATAAACCCAATATAGATTTATATACTAGAAAATACATTATTAACCCTAAACTAATTATAGACTAATCTAAAATTAAGTTGTTTGTTTTACAAGTACATAAACTTACTATAGGGGTAATAGGCCCAGGAGTACATATCTATGTATATATTGGGCCAAGGACCCAATCCGAGGACATTAAGCAGTCCGAGGACGAGTAAACACCTTCCTAAGAATCCATGTTGGTAAGCAAAGAGGTGAAGTCTGATCATAATCATCCCAAAAGGCAATCCAAGGAGGAGTGTTTCCTCGACTGATCAAAGCCGAGGTCAGAAGGGGTGGTCTGACATCAAAAGCAACATTCTGAACAATTCCACTGATGAGGATAAGTATCAAGAAGAAGCAGGAGAGAGAGAGAGAGAGAGAGAGAGAGAGAGAGAGAGAGAGAGAGAGAGAGAGGATATGAAATATCTAAAGGGAAAACTGCTACAACCGCATTAAATGCTCTACAGCTAACTCTCTGACCGCATTAATGAGGAAGTGATACCTGAATAGTAACTTTCAACCAAAAACTTCAGGAAGATGCTGATGGGACATAGATCAACACCAACAATCTAATATGCACGTGGAAGGTGGAGATGAAAAGGGAAGATAGTATAAAATGGAAGAGAGACCCTGAGAGAAAGGGATCAAGAAATTAAGAGAAAAATACTGTAGCAATGAAGAGCTTAATTTGTAATCAAACTTGAGAGAAATATATAAAAATTGATCTCCTCGGATTATGCCAAGGACGATTTTCTTTAGATTAAGTCAATCTATCTTTATTTTCTTGTCATCTGGATCCATTATAATTGCTACCCAATTCATTAAAACATAGTTTCAACCCACTCTCTACAAATTCAATGTATTGGACTCATTAGGTCTAGGTCCGCTTGCTTTTTAGGCTTAAGACTCAAACTGTGTCCTTCCACTTACAATTGGTTTGGGCCACTTAGGCCTTAATATGAATAAACTTATTCACTATGGCAAGCCGTGTTGATTGTTGTTGGTTGTGCATTTTGTCATGGCATTTCGGTTTTGGTGGGTTGTCACTAGGGGTGTCAATTCGAGTTAGCGTATCGGGTTCGTGTCATGTCGAAATAAGGGTATTCAACTAAATGGCTCAACCCTAACTCAACCCATTTAATAATCGTGTCATGATCCTTCAACCCTAACCCGACTTGTTAATAAGACGGGTTGACCTGATCCAACCTATTTGACATGCTTAATAAACGAGTCGTGTTAGGTTGACACGAATGTAACAAAACTCATTTCAATCTACATAATATTAAATATAACATCCATCTAGAAATAATTTTTTTTTTTACATCCCAAAAGCAATGCATACACTTCAAGTCTTCAATCCACATTCAAAATAATATAGTTTAACAAAAATATAACATTCATCTAGAAATAAGTTCTTTATACTCTAAAAGAAGTGCATATACTTCAACTTAAATTCAAAATAACATAGTTTAACAAAAATAAAATAATATAGTTCAACAAAAATATAATATCCCTGGAACTCGCCAAATACTAAGTATCAATATTGAAAGAATTGGAGCAAACGGTGGACTAATCCTAACTATGACTACGATTATCATCCATAGATTTTTTGTTGATGTCCAAATTCATAACATCTTCCACAAGCTCATTCAATTTCATATGTGCAAGTTCTATGCCAAATATATATATATATATATATATAAGTATTAGTAGTTACAAAATATGATCATGTCTCAACAGTTTTAAAAGCAATACCCATCAAATCTAGTTTATAAACTATCTTAATAAACTCACTTGCAAGATATGCAGACGATGTCCAACACTAATACAAACACCCAAAAAAAAAACACATGGCACAAGACAAAAGCTACAATTGTGGCCTTAATTAACAATTAATATATCTCATATATTAACAAAGGCATATGGGTTCAAAGTTTATAGAACAAAAACTACTACAGAATTTTGAAACACCAAGAAAACGGTTTTCTTTAATTTTAAAACTCACTAAACACATGAGAGAGAGAGAGAGAGAGAGAGAGAGAGAGAGAGAGAGCAATAACCAGTTTGAGACTTTGAGTTTAAGAATTATGCATGAGTTTATAAGATAGTAGAGTAAGTAGTACAGCTGAAAAACAAAAAAAATTAGATATTTTTAAGAAGGTTTAAAGATTTAGGGTTTGTAGGGTTTAGAGATCTAGGATTTGTAAAGTTTCAATTTCCAATTATATCCCTTATAAGTTTTTGTAATTACTCACTTTTCTTTTTAAAAAATATATGTTGGATAGGTATTTGACAAATCTAAAATAAAATGAATATTTATTTGTACTATGAGTTAAACAGGTTGTGTTATGTTTCAAAAAAACAAGTTGTGTTAAGTAGGTCATTTCGGGATGACACAAATAAACTGACGTGTCAAACATGTCTACTGCGGGTTACGCGGGTCGACTCGCTTATGACATGTTTCTTATCGTGTCGATTTCGAGTCGACCCATTTATGATCCAAATCAATTATGGCCCAACCCTAACCCGCAAAAACCCATGTCGGATTCGTGTCGTGTTCGCGGGTTAGATCGAACATTGACACCCCTAGTTGTCACGAGTGGTTGTGGGTTTGGGTGTGCGGGGAACTAGGAATAGAAACACTTTGCCAAACAAAATTTTAGAAGAGAAACCCTAGAAATCAGTTGTGAAAAAAAAAATCTCAAAACACTATTTTTTTGTTATTTTGAAAAATAAATCTAGAAACACAAACTACACAATATATAAATAATATCTCACGTCACAAACTACACTTTTTTATCTTTTATTTAAATTCTTTGCTATACAGATCACTTACAAGTTACAAGGAATACAAAATTTAAAAATTATCATTAAAACTAAAAAAAGCGACGTAAGAAGGCACTGAAAGGAACCTTCTCTTTCCGTGCAGTAAAATAGAATATACTTTCCCAACTATTATTGCAACTTCTCAAAGGAAATCAATACTATAATTCTTCCAACTTTCGTGGCTCTTTCTCCTTATTAAAGTTACTGTATTTGTTGCCAAATGAGGTCAGGTATGATGAAAAAAAATATGTTGGTCAATCTAGGCTCAAATATATGTTTAAGAAACACTTCCCCTGTTCTGTGGTCTCAAAGTTTGCATTATTATTCAATTATAGCACTTATTATACGATACTTGACTTGACCAGTGAACCCCACAATATAGCAATCAATGCTCATAAGTCATAATGGCTCTCTTTGTCATTGGCATATTCTTTAGGCCGATTTCCGCTGCCCTAAATCGTCTGATGGCTCTTCCACATTCTTTTTTTTGTCCCTCTTTTATGTTGGGTTTCATCTTCCATGGTACTTAATGTTACAGTCACAACATTTTGAGAGATTAAGCACCTTTCACCGAGTTCAATAAAATGTATAAGTCATGATCACCTTTTTGCTTTTGTCATTTTTAAATGTTTTTTTTATTCGATAAATTTAAGCAACAGATGAAATCCTGCAATCTTTTATCAAAATAATAATAATAATAATAATAACCCAACAACAATCAAGTTGCAAAATGCAAAATGATGCCTGTAGAAAATGATGGGCGAAGTTTTATATATATATATATATATATATATATATATATATATGAGGCAATGACATTTGTGTAAACTTACTTTGCACAAAGAGGAATGGGTTCGGTTCATAATTGATTATTTGTGAAATGCACAAGTTAACAATGAGAATAAAGAAATTTAAAGATATTTTATTGATAATAATAATAGTAATAAAAAAATTACAATACCTAAGTTATAAAAAGCCTAAATAAGACAGCCTAATTCATGCGAGGTAAATCTGAAGCACTTACAATAATGAAGTGACGCCTTCAGATTTCGAGAACAACAGAGAATTAATGTCTCTAGTATTAATGATGATGATTATACATGTCTTGCGTGTGAACGTTTTTTTTCTGCTTATACGTTAGGCTTTAATGGCTTGTTTGGAAGTTTAGAGAGGGAGGAGAGTAGAGGGGAGTAGAGGGAAGGAGAGTAGTGGGGAGGAAAGTAGAGGAGAATGATTCCCCTCTACATTGTTTGGATGTTTTTAAAATTAGGGAGGGGGAAGTGAGTAATTAGCCCTTTAGAAAGGGTAATTTTGTTAATTTAGAAAGGGTAAATTAGGAAATTCATTTGGCCAATAACTTATCTATTTTACTCTCCCTCTAAATCTCTCCAATTTGGAGGAATTAAAAATGAGAGGTTAGAGGGAGTTGAAACCCCTCCAAACCCCTCCAAATCCCTCCCCCTCCTTCCTTAAAAAACTTCCAAACAAGGTAATTAAATTACTCTCCCTCCCTCTACTCTACTCCCCCTCCTTTTTTTAACTCCCAAACATGCTATAATAGTTATCTTCATTTCCATTGACATGTGTCGTATTGTAATTGCTTAATTTCCCACAAACTATGCCTGATATTCATCTAGAGACCGTTTTGAAGTAATTGTTCTTGTTCTTGTCACATGCTCCTTATACTGCATCGATCTCAAACGAGGCACAATAACACTAAAGCCCAAAATTTTCAAACTTAATCAATGTCTTACACCCAAGGTCTGGGCTTGCTTTGGAATGCTCTTTCTTAGCGCATTCGCATTTGAGAATGATATTTCATCCTATTTTACCATCTCAAAAAATTACTTTATTAATTATACCATACTATTTTATAATACACTCAACGTCTTAATTTTTATTTCTTCAAAAAAAAAAACATCTTAATTTTTATTTTCCTATTTAACTTATTAAAATAATATATATAATTTAATAAAATAATCTAATCCAATCTCTCTTGCTTCATTCTCAACCATTAATCTATTTATCTTTTTCTCACTATCTCCCTTTCAACCACCGATCACCACCACCTCTATCACAAGAAACCTACCACTATCGGTGCTAAAATAAACCCATCACCACCACCTCTGCCACAAAAAACCCACAAAAACACAAAAAATCAAAGAAATCAAATAATCCACCACCACCACAGCAACACAAAAAACATCCATGGCAACACAAATAATCCACCACCACAGAAACACAACAACGCAAAAAAAAATCAATGAAAAATCCTCCACCAACACAGCAACAACACAAAAAATCAAATAAACTACCACAGTAACGACACAAAAAATTAATCAAAGAAAAATCCACCACAGCAAATCCACTGCAACAACACACCCACCACCACCATGGACAGAAACCCACAAAAAATTAAAGAAAAATTCACATCAAAACCCACCGAAAATCTAACCCATTACCATCGTGAGGCACCGGAAATCAAACCCAAAACCCACCCGGAATTCACACACCACCGCGAGGCACACGACGCCGGTCTCACCAAGCCACACGCCCACGCCAATCTCCACGCCGTGCCCACGCCAACTTCCAACCCAGCTCCGGTGGCATGCTTAAAGAAGAAGACAGAGATGTGAGAGAGGGAGTGAGGATGAAAACAAAGATAGAATCAAGGGGGGGGGGGGGAAGAAGAGAATTGAGTGTACACTGATCTCCACGCCGTGCCTCGCCGACCTCCAACCCAGCTCCGGCGGCGTGCTTAAAAGAAGAAGACAGAGAGATGTGAGAGAGGGAGTGAGGATGAAGATAGAGATAGAATCAGAGGGAAAAAAAAGAAAAAAGAAAAAGAAAGATAGGAACTGAGAGAGAGAGAGAGAAAACAAATAATAAAATATTTATCCAAATTGCTACAGTATTATCTTACTTTTTAGAGAGTGTAGCAGTATTGTAAAAAATTTTAGAATTTTATAAGTTTAGTAGGCTGGATGTAGGAGTTTTTTGGCTGAATAATGCCCTTTTCAAAGTTTATTTATGTTATAAGTACTGCTCAAATTTATCTGGTATTTTGAAAAGAGAGACTGAATTTCGGCAACGTAGTTGTCGAAATTCAATCAAAAAGCTAGAGAGAGAAATTTTGCTGTCACGAGTGTGCTCGGGTGAGAGAGGGGTGCCCAAAAAAAACTTTTTGCCCCCCTATTTCGGTAATGCCATTACCGAAATAGGAGGAAAAAAATTAAAAAATTCTGCCCTACTATTTCGGTAATGGCATTACTGAAATAGGGGCTAATTTTTTTTTTTCCGTCCTATTTCGGTATTGCCATTGCCGAAATAGGGGGGCAATTTTTTTTTTCTCCTATTTCGATAATGGCATTATCGAAATAGGAGGAAAAAATTAAAAAAATTCTACTGTCCTATTTCGGCAATGGCGTTACCGAAATAGGGGGGACACTTTTTTTTTTTTAATTCTATTTCGGTAATGGCGAAATAGAAAAAAACAATAAAAAAAATTTTTGTAATTGGTTTGTGGTAATATTATTGTCCAAATAGAGGGGAAAAAAATTGTAATTAGTTTGTGGCAATGACACTGCCGAAATAAAGGGCACTATTGCCAAAATAAAAGTGTGGTAATGCCGTTGCTGAAAATTAGAGGAGAAATACACACTTCAATCAACCAATTAACTCGGTGTCAGAATTTTTGTTTTTCTTTTCTTGTTTTTCTTTTTAAAGGAGAAGTACACACTTCTTCTGATTCTTTTATTGCTTTCTATATCTTTCTTTTTTTTTTTTTGTCTCTATATTAGCTTCTTATGTTTAAAGAATCTCAGTAGCACATAGCTTGGCACAGGTGCTTGTAATTTTCCTCCTTTTTGTACTTGAATGGAGAAAGTTCCTGTTACTTCTTATCAATAATTCGTGAGCCTTATCAGCAATTCTAAAAAAAAAAAAAACGTCAGAAGAATCTTTTTACAACCAATCAAGAGATTCTTTTTCTTGTTTTTTTTTTTTTTTTTTTTGGTCTCTTTTATATCTCTTGGCTCTGAGATTACAACCAATCAAGAATCTCTCTACTTCATTCATCATTTCCAAGAAATAAGGTCACATGTGCACATATTATTTTTTGTCTTCTTATTTTTTCTGCGTCTGTCTCAAAGATTCATTTTTGTCTTCTTGCTTTTCCTCTCTTCATAATAAAAGGCAAGTAGCTGAAGGTTTTCATTTCCTGACAAAGTTACATCCTTCAGCTACTTGCCTTTTATTGTTACTCTTTTCTTTTGCTTCTTCAGTTCATTATTACTCTTCTATTTTTCTTCGGTGCATCTCCTATTTTGGGTTAACGTAAGTGTTTTTGCCTTGTTTATTAACTTATATGCTTTTTAAATATTAGAAGCTAATGCATTCTAAAATATTATGTATTGTTGTAAGCATTATTGTTTTTAACTTATTGTTTTTATTCAAATTTTAGACTAATTAATATTATGTATTATGCATTTTTAATATTGTTATTATTTTGTGTTTATTTATTATTATCTAATTGTTTTTTTTTTTTTTTGCAAGTATCACTCTATAATTCTCACGATTGTGGTAAGCATCTCAACTTTCTAATTAAATCCATATATGTGTTTTGTTAATTTTGAAATTATTTAATATTATTTATTGTTATTATCAGTATTTGACCACATAAATTGTAATAAATTGTATTATTGTGATCTTTTTATAATTAATTTTACCTTGTTATTATCAATTATTACATTTATTACTTGGAAAAAATATATGCAAAAAATATATTGCATAATTTGTTTGTTGGTTAATAAAGATATGTATGTGTATTATTATTATTATTATTATTTAGTACAATAAATCGTACATGTGTGTTTCTTTTCTTTAAAGTTTATTATTATTATCATTATTGTTGTTATTTTGTGTTTATTTATTATTATCTAATTGTGTTTTTTTTTTTTGCAAGTATCATTCTATAATTCTCATGACTGTGGTAAGCATCTCAACTTTCTAATTAAATTTATGTATGTGTTTTGTTAATTTAGAAATTATTTAATATTATTTATTGTTGTTATTAGTATATGACCACAAATATTTTAATAAATTGTATTATTGTGATCTTTTTATAATCAAATTTACTTTGTTATTATTAATTATTACATTTATTACCTGGAAAAAAATATATTGCATAATATGTTTGTTGGTTTATAATAAAGATATGTATGTGTATTATTATTATTATTATTATTATTGTTATTATTATTATTATTGTCAATTCATTAATGTCATAGAGGTTATCTCAGTCCAATACTGAAATAGGAAGAAAAAAAAAATGGCCCCCCTATTTCGGTAGTGCCATTACCGAAATAGGAGGGCAGAATTTTTTAATTTTTTCCCTCCTATTTCGGTAATGGCATTACCGAAATAGGGGGGCAAAAATTTTTTTTTTGGCACCCCTCTCTCACCCGAGCACACCCGTGGCAGCAAAATTTCTCTCTCTAGCTTTTTGATTGAATTTCGGCAACTATGTTGCCGAAATTCAGTCTCTCTCCTCAAAATCCCAAATAAGTTTGAAGAGTGCCTATAACGTAAATAAACTCTAAAAAGGGCATTATTCAGCCAAAAGACTCCTGGATGTAGAGTATTTTTTAGGCTTGATGCTAAATATTGCTAACATATAGCATTTACAATCCTGGATGTGAATGCTCTTATGTTTACCAACATAATAACTTGCAAAAAGCCAAAAAGGAGCAATATTATAAAGAAAAAATATGTAGTTTCGACTATTGTACTTCCAAAATTCTTCGGTTAAAACAGATTTAGAAGTTCTAATGACCAAAACGACATACACATACTTCAATTGGAACACACAATATATATATATATATCTATATATTTATATTTATTAAAAGCCAAAACTCCAAGAAAATCTAATTATATTTCAATTGGATTCTCAATTTTGTATAATGTGTCCCATCTAAATTTTAGTTTTTGTGCCAAATGAATTATTAAGTGTAAAAATTGAAGAGTTCAGATTCAATTAGATTTTAAATTGAATTTCAATTAGAGTCCAATATATAATTTGAACCATGTAAGTGTGGTTGTTTTTTATTATACTCGTGCATATATACAGGGTTACACACAAGTTAAAAGTTATAACCAAGTCAAGTTTACTGCTTAATATGAATCCCTATAATTAAAACTAGACATGTGCAATTATAGTCAATTAAGTATGATTGGTCCTTTCTCTCCCTTAAAAGTTACCATGGCTTTTGAGTGGAGTTATGGTGTGCTTTTATGTTAGAACCCCTTTCCCTCTCTCTTGTGTGTGTGTGTGTGTGTGTGTGTGTGTGTTTGTTTCTCAAAAAAGTATGATTGGTCCTGCATTCTCAAAAAAAAAAAGAAAAGAAAAAAAAAAGAAAAGAAAAAGTATGATTGGTCCTTTAAAGAATTAGTACTGATTTATGATGTGTCATAATCTCAATGGTCTAGACCTAGGATACAGGTTCGCCATCATACGTAGGATAGCTTAATTCTAATGGATAATAGTCTTACTTTTATATTTTAATTAAATCACTTAGAGATATGTGTTTGATTAAATTAGGCTCATCTAAGGTTCTTTATTTTTTTGGGTTTAATGTCATAATGTTTCATTCATCTCAATTTGAGATTTACACATTTTTTTTTCATCATATTACTCATTTGATAACTACTGATATAGCTAGGAATGTCATGAGGCTAACTCTGAAAATGATTTCAATGCTATTTACTATTCATTTTTTGGAATTAGTCTCATGACAATTCTAATTGTATCAATAATTTGCAAATGTATAATATTATTGAAAAAACGCATAAATCTCAAATTGGGATGAATGGAAAATTATGGCATTAAACCCAAGAAAAATAAATAGCTTAAGAGCACCCGCAAAGCGCGTTCGATGAAGTTAGTATTCCATAAATATCATCCACTTTTTACTGTGTTGCTTCTAATGTGATTGTTAAATGATTAATTTCATAAACCTTAATATAATTAGAATTAGAATTTGCAGAACCTAAGTCAAACTAAATGGTTCTACACTATGCGTGTGCTCAATCTTCTCTTTTTATTGGGTAAATTTTTCAGTTACTTTTTTACACCATGTGCCCATCTAATTTTGCACCACGCGCCTATCTAATTTTCAAATTTTTGTGTGAAGTAAATTATTAGATGCAAAATTCAAAGAGTCTAAATTCAATTAGATTTTAAATTAGAGTTCAATTTTGTGTCACGTATTTCATCTAATTTTTTAATTTTTATGACAAGTTAATTATTCAGTGCAAAACTCGAAGAGGCCAAATCTAATTAGATTCTAAATCATATATATATATATATATATATATATATATATTGAGAAACAATTACATATTTTAGAAATTCATGACTTAAAAAATGTGTAAGTTGTAATTTTTACACTAGGTATAATTTTAACTCATAGATGTGTGTAATTGTGATTGTTTTTAACTGTATCTATGCATATATATGAGGTTATACACTAGTTTTGTATGAAAATTGAACAAGAAGTTAGAATTAATCAGTCCATTTATAAAAAAAATTCAAAAATTGTACATATTAGAAAATAAAATACATTAAAGCACACTTATACTAGATGTATATATTGTTTTTTTGGGCCTAATTGTGAGCACCCCAAGAGGTGGCATGTGAATGCTACCATGACTGCCAACTAAAAAAAAAAAACACTCGGGTTAGAGAATATGCCTCTAACTTAGGATTATGAGTAAAGAGATCCTTAAAGACCTAAACCTGAATTAGTGGCATATTACAATTTTCTAATATGGAAATATCTTATAAGCAATGGTGATCGGAGAATATTCAATCAAGATTTCTTTTGCTCTTGTTATTTTGTTTTATTTTTTTTCCTACAAGTGCAATTGGAGTTTCCTTTAATGACTAACAATTTCTTGAGAAGATGCATTGCATTTTGTAGAAATATTGTGGTGTTGGTGGGTTTTAGGATTTTGATGGCAATAGAAATATGATCCATATTCATTACCTTATTTGTCAAGAGTCAAGAGAGGTCCAGGTGCAAAAAATCAAAATGCAAGTCAAAACCCAAAAGTGGCTTCCTAATAACCACAACTTTTTACCACAAAAACGACCCTACAATTAAAGTGTCTTTAATAACGGTACGTAACCATTATAGTTACTCCTATGTTATTATTAATTCACTTTTTTTGCAAGTAACCTAAAACGACCTTAGAGATTAAAAGACATATATAACCCCAGCTAGACTTCATGAACAAAAAACCGTGGCGGTAAAAAAGACGAAGAATATTAGTTGACGTGGCAGATTAATTAAATGCCACGTGTACAAAGGTTTGGACTTACAGAGAAAACACAACCGTAGGTCAAATCCCAAAATATAGTTGAGCTAAACTGACTGGCTGTCATCTCTCATTGGTTAATCTCCGCTCCCAGAGACTAAAAGACCCGTCAAATTCGACAACGAATACACCTGGTTGGACTGTCATTTTCGAAAACCAGCAAGGGGCTGTTACTTTAGAATTGCCTGCCGAAGAAGATAATATAAATCTGATATCAGTGGTGTTGTGTCTACACGATCATTCTAGGTCATTCCTCACATTTCCTCGTCACTCTCTGTAAGCTCTCTGTCTCTGTCTCTGTCTCTCTCTCTCTGTCTCTGTGAGTGTCTGAAAGTGTGGGATTTTGAAGATTTTGAGGTTGTTGTTGTATGGCAAATTTTAGTTGTACAAGGTTTATTTGTTTATGGTTCTGACTTCTGATTTGATCATTTGTGTTTCGAATTCCTAAGGTTGTTTGTAACAATGTATATGGGTTTCAAGAATGTTGTTTTCCCTTGTATTCAAAATGATGTCTTTGATTGCCTAAAATTGCTGGGAAAAGAAGAAGATTGCAGTTTTTTTTTTTTTTTTTTTTTTTTTTAATGTTGAAGCACTTCAAAAAGTTTTTGTTGGTTTATTTTTATTTTTTATATTTGTTTTAAATATAAAATAACATTGATACGAGGACCAAGTTCCTGTATATAGATGGTCGAGATGAAAAGTTGAAAACTTTCTGATCAGATAAGGCAAAATCTTTTAAAAAAAAGTAAAAAAGTAAAAAAATTTAGAACTTAAGAACTTACCTTTTCTTCAATGATCGGACAGCTGAGAGTCATGAGTATTGCATCCCATGCAATATCCAAGGTATTGCGTGAGATCTAGATCCATGGATGGCAAAAGTAAAAAGTATATGTTAATGTTGTGTAACAGAGTCGATACTAAGCGTGCGTTTGGATTACAATAAAAATTATAAATTATTTCACTATTCAGCTTATTAAAATTTAATGTTGATACTTATGGACTCCTTGCACTTTTTAATACTATTCATGACCTTATTGTACTATTTCAACTAACTTTATTTACGGTACTTTCAGTAATAAATTTTCAGTTTTAGCACAATGTGAAAATTTTATATAGATTTGCTTAAAAATGACTTATATCAGTCAATGTTATAAATTTACACTTCATTTTGTATTTAGTGTTTTATTACTTCTTTACATATCTTGAAAATGAAGGAAGAAAATGGGTGGTAGATGTTGTGGGTGAAAAAAGATGGACAATTAAAAAAATTAAGAAAAATTGATATTTTAATGAGATGTAGTATAAAATAGATAATTTGATGTGAGTTGTTTTGAAAAGTGAATATATAAAATAGAAAAAGTAGATTCTCATGCTAAAATAGATAGGAGTTTTTGCACGAGCTAATGTGAATGTTCTAAGGCTTTGTTGGTGTTTTATTATTATTTTCTTTTCGAGCAACCTTTTTTTTTTTTCTTTCTTTTTTTCCACTCGTGTGTAAGGACTAAGGACTAAGGACACTGCTTGGATTCCAAGAAATATTTAACTAAGATGTGATTTCTAATAATTTTAAGGTATATGTCCCAAAGTATGTGTATATGCAAAGATTTACTCACTTTTTGTTAAATTGGACAGAGAAATCTCATTTCATTATGGCCGAGGCACATGCTGCTCCTAATGCTGAGTTATTGGAATGGCCTAAGAAGGACAAGCGTAGATTCCTTCATGCTGTGTACCGTGTTGGTGATCTTGATCGTACCATCAAGTATATGTTGAGGACATTGCTTTTGAAGTTTTTGATGAATTTATATAAATTGGGCATGCTATAATTTTCTTATTGTGCTGTAAACTTGTTCTGGGTCCAGGTTTTATACTGAATGTTTTGGGATGAAGTTGCTGAGGAAAAGAGACATTCCTGAAGAGAAATACTCCAATGCCTTTCTTGGTTTTGGCTCAGAAGAGACTAATTTTGTTGTGGAGTTGACATACAGTGAGTTTGCCTATACTTATAATATTGATCTCTATAACTTAAGAATTATGATAGATTGAGTAGTTCAACTCATGATGGACTTTGTTAATTCAGTCTTGTGCTGCTCTTTCAATGGTAGAGATAGGACCTTAGGGTCTTTTTTTTTTGGGCAGGGGTGAGGTTAAAATGTGAGGCGTTTGATTAAAAAAGTAAAAAAATGGTTTAGTTTGGTTTTTAAACAATTTCGAAATTACTTTATTTGATTTTGAACTAGTTTAGGTTTATATTCTTTTTGTTTAGACCAAGTAAATTTTAGTTAGCTTCTAAATACAATCATACACAAGGACCTTAGAGGCTATGTGGATTATGCATATTTAAGTTCAACTTGATACAGTAAAGAAGCTTGGCCTAAGAAAATTAGATGCAGCAATGAAATAAAGATGGATTTGCACATATAATATGAAGAGATAAGCAATAAAAAGAGAATGTTAACCTTTTTAAATTTTTTTTTCTCCTTGAGGGTTGATTTAGGGATGCAATCTCACAAGTAAACTTGTTTTGGCGGTCCTAGTTAAAAAGAGGGGAAAAGGAACACACACACACACACACACACACACAGAAAGAGGCTTTGGAGAGAGATTGTGTGTATTTCATGATAATGTGCATAGGGTATTTTGTGACGGAGTTGAGACTTATTGAAAATGACAAATTGGGTGATAATGTTACTTTAATTATGACTACTGTATGGTTTCTGAAAAATTACTTTGATATTGATTTCGCAGATTATGGTGTGTCTTCATATGATATTGGAACTGGTTTTGGTCATTTTGCTATTGCAACTCCAGATGTAAGTTTCATTTTTATATTCTTGGAAGATTGTTGATGTAATTTCTGTTTTAGTGTTGAGGCTGAATTATGCATTCCTTGAACATTTAGGTTTACAAATTGGTTGAAGACATCCGGGCCAAGGGTGGTGTTGTCACTAGAGAGCCTGGTCCTGTTAAAGGTGGAAAATCTGTTATTGCCTTTGTGAAGGATCCTGATGGTTATATTTTTGAGCTTATCCAAAGAGGTCCAACTCCTGAGCCACTCTGTCAAGTAATGCTTCGTGTTGGTGATTTGGATCGCTCAATCAAGTTTTATGAACAGGTGATTAGCTGTCCCTCTCTATTCTGATTGAACATACTGCCAATATTTGTTTAAAAACATATGTTGTGTATTTGAAAGGTTGATTTTTTTTTTTTTTTTAAATCTCAAAACTTATTCTCTTCAGTACGTGTTTATAGAGATTGTAATGCTATCTGGAAATATTATTGTGTCAATTAGTGCTAAAATTTAATTAAATAAAAATAAAAATAAAAAAAAAGAAAGAAAGAAGAATGTAAGTCTCAGCCTATGGGGATGAAGGCTTAAAATCTTTATGTAGGTTGTAGCTTTTGAATCTTTATTTTGTATACTTTGTAAGCACGTTAAAGCCATGCCATTCTTAATGTAACAATATTCATTAAATCCAGCTATTTCCTTCCATATGTTGTTCCTGAATTGGATTCCCTTTCATGCAGGCCTTAGGAATGAGGGTAGTGAAGAAGGTTGATAAACCTGAGTACAAGGTATATTTTCCTGTGATTTAACACAACATATTTAGCAGAAGCGTATTTGTAGTCTTTTAAGTGACAAAGAGCTTATGAAATTCCTTAATCTTTGTCACAGTACACCTTAGCCATGCTGGGTTATGCAGAGGAACATGAGACAACTGTTCTTGAGTTGACATACAATTATGGTGTGACTGAATATACCAAGGGGAATGCATATGCACAGGTCAGTTTATGATATATATACCACAATAGCAATTTGGAAACTTCCGTTAGAAAACTTTCTTGAAGTTTCTTCAATTTGGAAACATTTTCAACCCTTTTTGGTTATTGTGGTATCCATTCCAGATCGCTATTGGCACTGATGATGTATACAAAAGTGCTGAGGTTGTCAACCTGGTCACACAAGAACTTGGAGGGAAGATTACTCGACAACCAGGGCCAATTCCTGGACTCAACACCAAGATTACCTCTTTCCTGGATCCAGATGGCTGGAAAACTGTAAGTTTTCTTTAGTACTGATAACTTGATGCCTTTTTTTGCTTATTTGAATAGTTTGTCCATTGGTTATCAATATTCACATTTGGCCATTTTAAGATAATGTGAGAGACCTCTATGTATATGATGTGTTACTATAGAAATATATTAGCCCATTAGCATAGGCCCAAGCTTAATTCTATTTTGTATGCAAGTTAAGTCTCCTACTTGTACTAGAAATCTATTAGTCTAGGGTTTAGTCTACTATATATACACATGTTATGGTTCATTATAACACAGGATTTATACTACACTTTAATATATTATTGACCTAGTCTTTTAGGATTTCCTTCGTGGATATAGGTCGTTAGGCTAAACCACGTAACTCTCGTGTGTTATTGTGTTCTATACTTTATGCTTTCGCTCCCGCATCCATACTCGGATATTCAACATGGTGTATCAATACTAATATTTAACTTGGGAGTTAGCGGCTTCCTACTCCTTACTTCATTTCATCCAAACTTGGATTCCTAGGGGCAGAGGGTGTGACAGTCTTTTTTAGGGTCTTAATGGAAGCGAGTTTGATATTCAGTCTTTTTATCATAAGATTCGAAATGCAGCTCCTTCCACTTTCCCTTGGAAGGTCATTTGGAAAGTTAAGGTTCCTAAAAGGGTGGCATTCTTTATGTGGCCAGTAGCTCATGGTCAGATTTTAGCTTTGGATAACCTTATGCTTCGAGGTTGCCTTTTGGCGAATCGTTGTATTATGTGCTGTTGTAATGAGGAATCTGTGGATCACCTGTTACTTTTTTGTTTGATAACTCATTCTTTGTGGACATATATGCTTAGGTTGTTTGGGATTGATTGGGTAATGCCAAGTTCAATTGCGGACTTATTATTTTGTTGGTATCATTGGCTTGGGAAGCATAGTTATGATATTTGGAATTTGGTTCCAGACTGTTTAATGTGGACTATTTGGATTGAACGGAATCGGTGTTCTTTTGAGGATAATAGGAAATTTGTGGTTCAGTTATTAGATTTATGCCAACGGACCCACCCTCTTTGATTGGTCTTGGTATTGGGGGCTCTCGGATTGTTCTACTCTTATGATTTTCTTTTGTCTATTAGAAGCTTAGTGGCTGCTTGTGCCTTTTTGTTTCTTATTACTCTTTGTTCACTACCGTGAACTCTTTGTATTTTTCTTGCTATTTCTTTTTCAATAATATTTTCTTCTTACTTATCAAAAAAAAAATTGTTACTATAGTTTGGGGATATAAATTTAGAAGTTTGCATGAAAGAGGTGGGATGGTTAATATTCGTATAAGTATAGCTCAGATAAAACGGAAATGGGCTCAAAATCCAATTGAAATTTAGAATAAATTGTGGAATATATTCAGGTTTTATGCACTTGGGAGTATTTATCTGTTATATAGGCAACAATCTCTCGAGGTTTTTAAAATTAAACTCTTCGTCTGTGGCTAATGGGATTTATGAGTCAGAAATGAAAATGCCTCAGCTTACAATGGTTTTTCATACTTTCAAGGTAATGTATAATACATTTCGTTCATTTTTAACAAGCCATTGTTTTTCTTTTGTATTTGTAGGTCCTCGTTGACAATGAAGATTTTCTGAAGGAACTGCATAAAGAATAATCTCGTAAATGGATAATTAAGTGCTTAAAATGTCTTATTACTTTGAATAAGTTAGTGCGTAGCGATGATCAGGGCCGCTAAGCATGCTTTTAATATGCACAGTAACTATGTGTGTTATGGTTTGTATGTGTGACTTGAACCATATTTAATTAATGCATCTACTGGTGTTTATGTGGTAGGCAATTTGACTATTTTCTGTAGTTTTTGTGGAATTGTGTTTACAATTTCAGAGTTCGCTGATATGCCCTTAAGTAGCTTCATTGAGTTTTGATGACCAGATCAATAAAATAAGGGCTTAAGCATTGCTCCATAGTATTGAGGGCTAACCATTGTTTCTCTTCCAGAGCTTTCTTTGCTTCACGAACCTGTTCCCAGGGATGAGGATGAATGAGGTTTGAATAATACCTTGTACTTAAAAAACTAGGAGTCCCTATAAAATCTCATGTTTTTACTATCTGATAATGTATTTTCACATCATATTTTATATAAGAAAAGCCTTGAACAGAAGAAACAGGGAAAAATTGCAGCCCAAACTGGTACCTATGACGGTCGTTAGACCTTTTACCCTACACCAACACACCACCCCCCCCCCCCCCCCCCCCACAAAGGGGCGGCACATGCGAGAAAAAAAGACACTGAGACATAGAAGTGATAGAACCATTCGGACAAGAATGTCCTTGAATTCTTGACTGAGAGGATCAAGTTTCACCCACCTGCAAGCATGATGGGATTCTGATATTACTCTCAGACATGCTTGGATGATTCAACCTTTTTTCACTCCAATTGTTGATGGTCTTGCAATAAGAATGTGGTTGTAGCCTTGTAGGGACTATCATCCATAGACTATTGTGATGGGCTTTTTATGCGACGTTGGATTGGATTACCTCCCGCTGTGTTAGGCCCAACATATTTTGGATTAAAGAGTTGGGACCGGTCTAATTGCAACTCACCTTGGTCCGGCTTGTGCGTAAGCCATGTCTCGTTTTGCTGTAATTTAGATTATATGACAGTGACAGGTAGACCTACTTAAGGTAATTACAGCAGTGATTACAGCAAGCAAATATAACGAAGATGATAAAGAGATTTGTCTGCTTTATTTAAATAATGAGACATTGCAAGGAACATGTATCTCAGTGAAATGGCAGCAGAGATGAATACGAAAAGATAAGTATAAAGGAAAGAAAAGAAAGTAACGGTGAGCTTATAAAATCAGAACAAATGCTGGTCTGCCGCGATGTGTTAAGGGGGTCTAAGCCAAGAAGGAAACAACATGTCTTCAATGCGAATAATTTCTCCAGATGAGAGATTAGTGACTTTGAGGGAGCGGTCCTAAATGACTCGTGCCCAGGTTGATGATAGCAGAGAGCGTGGGTTTGAGAGGGAGAAAGAGAATCAACCTATTCGGTGCATGCCTGCAACCTCGTTCTCTTTATTCTTTTTCTCTGTTCTATAAACCTTTCTGTTTTTTTTTTTTTTTTCTTAGTTAGTGTTATTCTCTCCTATGCCAATCTTGCCGTCCCTTCTTGTGCATAGTGAGTGTTCTTATAGTGTCTGCCATGATTTGGTTTTTACTTTTTTACCCTCTAATCGTATTTGTCTGGTGTGTATGTCATTGCCGACCAATACTGATTGGTCAAGTGCCCAGCTAGTACCACTTACTTGCGCTGGCCACACCATTCCACATCACCAAGCGAGGACGAACCATTTTGTTTGTTTGCTTGCTGTGGCATTCTTACCTGCTACGGTGTGGGTGCTCTCTCTCTCTCTCTCTATCCCTCATGGCATGCACCTAGCTGTTCCAACTCAGTTTTGCTTCTTTTGGGTGGCATGTCATCCCGGTAGGACACTTCCCCCAAAAGGAGCCTGAGCAAGAACTTCAAAATAGGTTTTCCCCTCTCCCCATTGCCAGACCATGCTCCCTTACCTCTGACCCATGACCCACCTTTCCCTAAATTGGCTGGGTACAAGCTGGTGGGGTCTAAGTCTTGCGTGCTTCACTTCCATGTCCGTCCAAAATCTGCCAGCTGCTCATGCATTTGTCGCGGTACGAAGACCAGTCTGTTAATTCTACCGTTCGTCTCCAACTTCTTGTGGCGTGGGTTGTTTCTCCAATTTCTTTATTGTCTTGTTGTTTAGGGTCTGGGCTTTTGCTCGATTGCAGGCTTCTTTTTATTATTTTTTCATCTTGCCGCGTTTTACTCCTTGAGGTCTCGTTGTTACCTCCTGCTATACCATTCTACCGCTCCCACCACGACGTTACTGACTCAGGACTATTGGGCCTCTTTGGGCCCGCTATCTGTTTTCTTTTCTAACGGTCCAATAAGCCCACTGGACCCCTTTTGCCATGTTTGCCTGCAGGTTCTCAAGTCCCATTTACTTTCTTTTGAGCGTCCTTGGTCCTCTCTAATTCCATGCTTCTCATGGGCCTTTACTAATTCATCGGGCTTCCTCGGCCCAACTACTCCACACTTCACCCTTAGGACTCATAAATTTTCCTATTGCCCTATACTTACTTTACTTTGGGCCTGCCATGACAAGCGTAGCCTGTTTTCACTCTTTCTACATCCATTGTCCATGGTTTGTTATTTTTCTCCATCTGAGCCCTTTCAGGCCCATTTACTTCTTTAAGGTCCATTTACTTGCTTCATGGACCTATAATTCATTGTTCCTGCCGCTTTGGCTCAATGACTTTTTCTATCCACTTTCTAACTCCTTTCTGCTCATGTTGATGGGCTTCCTTTTCTTGTTGGGCTCCCAAAAAAAAAAAAAAAAAACACGAACCTCAACAATTACCTACATGCTTATTTTGAAAAAATTTGATGTGATAAATAAATAATTAGATTTACTAATTAAAAAAAATAATTAGATGGTGTACAGGAAATCCTTAAATTTAAATTATTACCATTTATTCATTCTTAACATGCATTTCTTAGAAGTTGAAATATAACTCAAATTTATATATAATCTTTATCAACGCATGCTGGAAAGTCATTTGTTCAGTTCGCTTAGTAATTGATAAATTAGAGTTCATTTGTCCCGAGTACCACAACAGTATACGTATATGAAGGTAACTTCATTTTTTTATTTTTTATTTTATAACTGAAAAAAGAGTTGGTTTAAGACAAATAGTGCATTGGCAATTGATTTTGATGGATAGCACAGGCAGTACTTTATTTGAGCATCTTGCTTCACAACTCAACCACAGCATTATGCCAACAATGATGATAAATGATTTCTTTTTCATTTTTTTCAAAAGAAGAATATAGGTCAATTAAGTCAATTTCTCTGAGCCTCTAGAAAATAAATGTAAATGCTTACAAACCGTGATAAGCAAAATGTCTTGCAGATAAGAATAAAAAAAAAGTATCTAATGAATTATGAGTTCAATACATCCTAAAATCCCTGCACAAATGCATATAAACCACGTAAGGTTACACCTTTGTGTGTTATGCCTGAAAATGTGATATCTCACAGCACCTCCAATAGGAGACGGAAAGAATTCTGAAAGAAAAAGGGAATGATTCTGTAGAAGAAAATGTCCTCCTGATCAGACACTTGGCTCTAAATCAAGAAGAACCTCTTCCAGGCGTTGGCTTCTGGAGGGATCAAATATATGTACAACATGGAAGGTTGAACTTCTACATTGAAGAATTGGCCATCCCAAGTATAATTGACTCAAGAGAGGCTCTTTTATAGAACGGTATCCATCGGATAGCAACCAAGTACACGAAGAAATCTTGCAAATTCCTGCCCAAACAAATGAACAAGTAAGACATCCTTGGATCTTTTTCACCTGTTTGGTAGCCTTGACTTTTTTGGTCCCTTTTCTTTTTGTGTTTTTTTTTTTTTTTTTTTTTTTGGGCAGTTGGGGTGAGTGGAGAGATTTTACAAGTCAAAAGCACAATGATAGTCGCTGAATTCTCTGAACAAATCATGAAATATATACTGACCTGCAGATGTTCTAAAGCATATTGGGCACGAGGCTCTGCCATAGAAGCTTCAAAATCGATGTAGAACATGTAGTCAAAGTACCTGCCACCAGCAAAAACAATTCAGAATACATGTACATGTACTACCGTTCCTGAAATCCTAGTGCGGTTTTTTAATATGATCTCGAGAACTCCTTTAGCACCATTTACAGCACTTAAATGGACATGTCAAAGTCTGAACAACTGATGTCAATTTAATATTTTCATTATGTTGCCACACTAATCAAGTTGCCATCATTTGTCCTTTTTTTTCCTCTTTTATGAATTTTTTGGTGGCTAATTGATGATGCTCATCTCTACCTGGTCTAATTTTCATTAAAATTATTTAAAAAAGAAGAAAAAGAAGAAGAAAATAATTATCACATATACATAAGCTTTACCACCAGTTAATATGCATATAAACTCTACGATAGCTTAGATATCAGATTACTTGCAAATCACAATTCAAAAGATAATATTACTCACTTGGCGCTCCCTTCATTGGAATCGTCAACAACCCTTAAAGGACGCTGTTTCTGTGGGCGACTCTCAATCTGAAATGTATTGAAAGGAGATGATAGCAATCAAAGTCTATCGATACATTGATGAAAGTAAAACAACCAACAGCTGCCTTTACCTTTGTCAAATTAATGTCCCTGAGAGCAAACACTGCCAAAGCTTTGAATAGTACACCAGCACCTTCTTCTAATGTAAAAACAATGCTTGTCTAGGAAGAAAATTCACAAATACTTATTTAGGAGGATTACAGATTAGACATAAAAATATATAACAAAATATATACCTTATAGGGCCTGTCAGTTCCTGGAATTATATGTTCTCTTGCAAGTACCAGAAAACGAGTAATATTATCGTCATCATCCTGGCCAGTACAAGGCAGGAACAATTTAGTTAGGTTGCTGTTGCCATAGTTCATAATAATTAGCATTCTATGTACTTAATCACAATGGGAAAATAGAAATTAGATAGGGAATTAAACACAAGCCTTAAAGATGCCAAAGTATTTATTGCTATAATGCAATTACATGTCAACATCATTTCCACTCGTTCTTTCTGGGACGAGAGGACTGAGGATGACAGAATCCATATTTTATACTTATAGATAAACAAGTTCGGGTGGAACGATACTGGCCTTTAGTACATTCGATCAATGATGTGTAAACTAGTAAAGTGTTTGCATGTGTCACAGGTCAAGGCTTTTTTATTTATTTTTAAAACAATGTAGATTCCATGCATGTAAGGGCTGCAGCAACCATGCATCTGACATCAGCAGATCTTGAGAGAGGGTAAGATTTTTTCATTTAAGGACATATTTAGACAGCAAAACCTGGAACCACTAAATTAATGTGTCCCAACACACAGCCTCTAACTGTTCTCGAATGCCAGACCACCTCAGAAACAGCTTGCAGGTTAATCTTTGACCGTATTTCTAAACACGAGGAATCATCCGACAGTGATCCTTGTGTCAAGCCCTCCATTTCAACGAAATACCAACTATTATTTAATTAACAATGGTGTAAAAAGTTACGATTTAGTGATCCAAATTCTTCATCTGTTTATTATATCTTTTTCATCTGTCTTTATGAATTTATATAACTAATAAAAATAAAAATAAATTCTTGACGTTATAGAAGAAGACATTTATAGTTAAAAAAAAAAATAGAAAATTTTTGGAAGAGGAAAATATCTAAGATCAAATTAACTTCCAAGATTAAATGAGATAAAAGATACAGGTCCACTTTTAATGTGGTTTTTTTCATACAGTGTATTGTTTTCTGCCAAAAATTAGATGATGCAAGTTGCCCTGTTTTTTTGTGATAATTCGATAGTTGGGAGAGGGGGGATTTGAACCTTATACATCTCCATTGGAAACACTAGGAACTGCCAGTTGAGCTACAAGGCCCCTGGTGTTGGTGCAAGCTGTGTGTTTAGTTCAACTCTCAAAATTTTTCTAAATATAGTCTTTTTGCTGGACTATATTTAATGATACTCCAACAACAACAACAAGATTAACACCATCTTCCCAAATTCTATTTTCCCAAAAGTTTCAAATACATTCATAAAAGATGTCTGATTTCATTTAAAAAATAATTATTTGTTATCTTATTTCCCAAAATTTATGCCATACCACCTGACACAATGAATAAAATCAGGGGCTGTTCCTATTCTTCTTTAGGGATACATCCTAGCAATATGCACTAAAAGTGTGTAATCAGACAATCTTCTACAAGCAAGAAAGAAGGTTAGATAGATGTGATAGTAGGGTAAATGCTGAGTGAAGAAATTGTTGGATGAATACCTATCAAATTAAATTCCAGGCACCCAAACCATAATGACATAATATATACTCTCTCTGTCCCTTTTTTATCCTATTTTAAAATTTACATTTTAAGGAACATTACTTCATTCATTATCTGTCAAATAAGCATGTTTCCAAAACTACCCTCTTTAAATAAGGCAAATGAAAAGGGGGTTCTAACTTTCAAATTAAGTACATGGTAAATTAGGAAAAGTATTAATATTATGTCCATTGAATTGTCAAAGAGGACCATTTTTTTTTTTTTTTTTATGAATAAGAAAATTTTATTAAAAAAAGACTACTTCATGAGCAAAGGACATGAAGGAGCCAAAAGAATTACAGAAAGAGAATTATGTACAAAAAGATAACTGAGTCTAAAAATGTTTTTTTTGATAAGTGACAATAACATAAGAAATAACTGAGTCTTAAAATGTTGCAATAGAATCACAATGTGAAAAGCCCCATGCACAAGACCAATGAAATAAAGAGCTAGAAAAAGTTGCTAACAACCGACTCCCTGTACATTCCACATCTTCAAATGTACGCCAATTTCGTTCCCTTTAAATAGTCCAAATCAAACTCAAAGGGACCATATTTCAAATAGCCAAAGAATGCTTACCA
Source organism: Lithocarpus polystachyus (assembly GCA_033629205.1). Classification (NCBI taxonomy): domain Eukaryota; kingdom Viridiplantae; phylum Streptophyta; class Magnoliopsida; order Fagales; family Fagaceae; genus Lithocarpus; species Lithocarpus polystachyus. The sequence goes on from CM066166.1 coordinate 89,222,428, forward strand.
CCCAATTCCTCAAAACCAAGCATGACATCCATCACCTTCCCCGGAAGGACCCAATGGATTCCAAAGATTATATGCAACAGTACAATGAAGTAAAAAGTGGTCCACTGTCTCCCCACTACACCGTCACATGTAACATCACCCTACAAAAGTGTAACCTCTCTTAACGAGATTATCACAAGTGAGAATCTTCCCCCAAGATTATCACAAAAAAGGAAACCCTCTAAGATGCTCTCACACCCCAATTGCCTTTCCAAGGAAAGGAGAATTGGAGCCCCTTAAGAAGACCATATTTTGGGACATCCCAAAATGAAAAGGGGCCAACAAAAAGGGGCAGAGAGATAATTCTTAACAGGCACAGCATTAATTCTCAATTAAGAGGGAAAAATAGGCAGAATTGGAAGTTTATAATAAGACTATGGTATCAATATTGATTAATAAAGGAAAACAATGTAGAATTGAAGCATATCAAAAGTAATCAATAACTCCCAAGAATTCAACCGAACATGTTTACCCCATGTGACATTTGATATATGCCATTATGCCTGGCTCATACAAAAATGAAAGGGAAATCTTACCTGGATTTTTTCAGCAAGTACATCAAGCCCATATATTTCTGCAGCTCTAGCACTTGCAACAGCTCCGGTATCTCTTAGGCCAGTTGACGCCACCATCTGTCCAAAATGTTTTAATCATTCATATATATACCGCTTCTAGTGTAATTCACAATAAAATACACATGGAATAAACCAAAGTTGCATGGATAACCTGAGCAGCACCGGCAGTATCATCAGTATTTATTCTGACAACACCTAAATTGCTAAGCATTATGTCACATTGAGCAAGAGCCTGCAACTAAGAATATTGTTAAAAACAGCAAAAGAAAGACCTTTGGGGACCCATGTCTTCTATCTAATGAGGTTTATATGTGTGTAATACAGTCAGCTTTATTCCAAAAAGTGTGTGGCTGGTGAACCCAAATGAATACAAATCCTCTATCTCACTCTGAGTGTTTCACTTTATGTTCCACGAATTACAACCTAGCACACATCCCTTTTATTCCCCCTTACAAAGTAACAAATGTTTAAAATGTAAAAAAAGATCATATTCATGCCATATTGCAGTTGGGTCGTATCAAAACCTTTTCAACTAACCATAAACAGTTTACTTACCAAAGAAAACCTTGATAGTTTTACCACCAGAAAATTCCATTATACCCATTTTGTTATTTGGGTCAAGTTCAAATTGCCAACTAGTGGTTTACAACTCACAATTTACATACTTGAGATATAATTGTATTCACTTTTGGTTTTGGTTCATAAGTTTAATGTATTCCAGTTCTAATGAAATTGCCATCATGTTTTCTGGTCTTTTATTTCCAAGGCACATGATTTACACATGAAATTTTAACAATTTGGGGTTGAAAAAAATACTAAAGGCTGAGACCTTAGGAGAGTAAAATACAACTTTTTAAACAGTTGGTTAGCAAATTGAACTCAACCCAAATCAACGGGTAAAATGTGATTAACCATATTACAATAAGATTACCTTATTGAGACATATCCTAAAGCTATTGCCATAATCAAAGTTGCCTAACATTTTGACAGCACATTTATGAGTGCCTGTCTTTAGTACGGAACAGTTCACAGACCACATTACATATGTCCTCTTTCCCAACAATACAGCAAAGAACGATATTGAAAAATAAACCAGAAACTGACCTGAGGATGGCTCAAAACTTTTTTTATCTCCTCCTTCCTTACACCGGGCAACCCTAAAAGGCAATGATTAACTTGCAACTGCACCTCCCCGACTATGCTCAGCCTATGGCGAAGGAGCAAGTCATAATTACGGTGAATGCTCCCACCCACAGAATTCTCAATTGGAAGAACTGCTTTATCCACTAACCACAGTTCAACAGCCTGTGAAATGAATCCAGCTACATCAAGGTAACAATAATGGGAAAATAAATTCAATACCGACAAACATACAACAATAAAATCTTAAAATTCAATACCAATAAAGTAAGTAATAACAACTATATGAACCTTGAATGCTTCTTCAAACTGGTCACATGGGACAGTCTCACACTTCGGGTATGCCTTCAGAGCTGCAGCCTCACTATATGCTCCTGGTAACCCCTACATAAAGCAATACAACCAACATGAGAATAACAAGAATGCCATGGGCGTGTTGAAGAATAATAATAAAGAACTGTACCTGATAGGCAACCCGCACTTTTGAACCATCTTTTGAACAAGAAGAAATGTCATTTGCAGACAAAGGTTCTGCAATTTATTCATAAATTCAAAGCCATCATCAGATTGCAAAAAAAAGATCACATCACGTCATATCAATCTACATTGTCCAAAAACTAATCATATGATTTAGCAAATCAATTTTAGGAAAAAATCTGTTCTTTCATACAGAGTACAAGTCTCAATGATTGGAAAACATTAAAAAAAAAAAAACCATTCTATGTTGTCTATCTAATCAAAAATAAACATAAAACAGTGATAAAGCAAAGAACTTTCAATTAAAAAACAAATGTGAGATTGAGTTGACTTACTAGGAAGAAGGTTCAAATCCTTGTGAAACCCACTGGACTCATTGCCCTGAGTCCTTTCAATGCCCCAAGAAGGTTCAACACCAGACACGTTTGGCTTCTCATCTTCCACAGAAGTGATAGCTCTCTGAGCCAAAACAGCCAAACAACAACATTCCCATTTGCGAGACTTTTCCAAATCGAACCTCAAATTGAAAGTTGACCCAGAATTCCAAGACCACAAAGCTGAGGACCCCAAATCAGAACAAGGAGTTCTGGGACAAACCCAGATAGGAGAAGCTTTGAGAGCCATAAAAAACAAAACAAAAACAAACAAACATACAAAGAAGAAACCAATCTGGGAAACAAAGGAACAGAAAGGCTTATTTAGACAAAAATGCAAAGGCTTTGTGGTTGGTGAGGAGGGGGAGTTTGTTGGGGGAGTTGGGTGAAACCCAGTTGCAGCATTGTCAAGGAGGTGGACGAGAACGGTGGTAGGGTCTGGACCCACAGAAAATAAATGTTATATTCAGCCTGTACTTTCCACTTTGCACTGTGCTTAGTGAAAACTGAAAATGGAATTTTTTTTTTTTTTTTTTCAATTTTTTTGGTGTATGACTTTGAGAGAGAGTTTGATTCAACTCTGTGAGAAAGTGACCAAAAGTCACTGAGAAAAGAAAAAAAGAAAAAGAAAAAATGTAAAATTTGAGAGAGAGAGAGACAGGTAGGTGAGCAAAATGATGGTGACGTCTCAGACGGCAGGCGAGAGTGAAAGAGAGGAAACTGAAAGAATTATTTATTGTTTTTTAAATAAGGTTACATGGATAAATTATTTTATAATGTTTTTATAAATTATTAATGTGGTAAATTCTTATTAGTTCTAATATGGCTATCATTAATATCACATTTGTATTTACTAATAATTATTTGATAAATATTAAGCCACATCAATAATTTATAAAAATATTATAAAATAATTTGTGTACCTAACATTACTCTTATTTTTTTATTATTAAAGTATCGGAGGCTGTATACACGTAATCTACAGCTTAGCGGAGAGGAGGCACGTACAGAGAGAAATAAAGATTTTTAGAGCATTCACATTGAAACTTTTAAAAATTTTACGCCATGTTTGGATTTTTTTTTTGTCATCACTCATTACTCCTCACTCAATTTTCGTCACTTATTACTCGTCATTCATTACTCAAAATACCCCAATCTTCCCAAGCACACCCAAAGGCACTCATCACTCACTTCTCTATTACTTTTTGATTCAAAAAAAAAAAAAATGAAAAGTCAAGAAATGCGGCTATAGTGAAACTTGTGTAGCTGGGTTTGTTTCAAAAAAAAAAAAAACCCCAAAGTCAAACATTTTGGTTGCACAGTGTAAAAGTTATGTGTTTAATTACAAAATGTCATTGAGTTATGAGTTATGAAAATTAAAAACAGCTAAAATGTGTTTTTAGTTTTCATAACTCATAACTCAAAAATTAGAGAATTGAATGATGGAAACAAAGTTATGGAAACAGAATTATGGTGCTTCCAAACGGACTTCTCCTTATGGGTTCCACCATTTTTGAGTTATGAGTTATAGAAACAGAGTTATGAGTTATGGAAACTATAAATCCAAACAGCCCCTTAGCATTTACTTTTTTTTTTTTTTTGGTTAAGGGGAAAATACTAACAGAACTATCTCACCATAACAGTGAGATCACATAAAGAGGACCTATTATACAACACACCAGCAGCATCTGTATTAACAAAATACAAAACATCTGGACTAGGAGGACTATCAAACACCAAAAACTCCTCAGCCATGTTGCTACCCATTCTTGCAAGTGCATCAGCGCACCTATTCCCTTCCCTGAACACATGGTTTTGGAGGAACCTCCTTAGCAAGTATCTGCAATCATTAAGAAGGGGAAAATACGACTTATTAGAACCACATGTGGAAGTGATGAGACCAATCACCACTTTAGCATCCAACTCCACAACCAACCTCTGAACTCCAATGCCTAAAGCCAACTTCAATCCATCTCTTAAAGCCCAAAATTCCACAACAAAACTGGAGGCATGCCCAATGGATCTCGAAAAACCTTTGATCCATCTCCCATTACAATCTCTAATTAGACCACCACCCCCTGCCTTACCTGGATTCCCACTTGAAGCTCCATCTATATTTAATTTAAACCACTCTTCAGGTGGCTTGTTCCATTTCACAGGTATGGAAATAAACTGTTTCTTCCTCCTAGAATTTGCAATACAATAAAAATACTCCCTTGTCTCATTAAGACAGAATCTGTGAAGGTTCAAATTAAGAGGGACATTTTCAAATACAACTTTGTTGCGGTGTTTCCAGATGCTCCAAATAGCAAGAGGAAAAATTAAATTCCATGGAATAGCGCTACGGTGGATAAGCTTGCTTTGGCAGTTTGCTTGCAGCCAATCACTCACATTATGAATAGGCATAGAGGAAACTTAAGGAGCATGAATTTCAGCCCAGAATTGTCGCGCAAAAATACATTCTCTAAGCAGGTGCCCAATAGACTCATCTTGCTCTTTGCATATAGGACAAACCTTGCTGCAATTGATACCTCTAGCAGCCAAAATCTCCCTGACTGGAATGCTATTGTGCAAACATAACCATAAAAAGCTAACAATTTTTGGATAAGTGTCTACCTTCCAAATTCAGTTGCCCCTAAAAGTATGACCATCCCCAACACCACCAATAATTTGAAGATAAGCCGAGTTAACAGTAAACTCCCTATCCTTCGTATGTTTCCACAAAATTACCTCCTTCTCATCACCAAATTCTTGGCAAGGAACAGCTCTAATTTTATCCTTGATTATAGATGGCAAAACAAAGGATAAATTCTCCCAATTCCACTCATGATTATCCCGAATATCAGCTATAGTTAACTTCATGTCATTCCTTGTTAATGGCCCCTCAATGAGATCCCTTAAGGATTGCCCTTTAATCTAATTATCAATCCACACACTTTTCCTTGAACCATTTCCAATCCCCCAACAAATTCCCTTAGCAAAGGTGGGAAAACCAAGCTTAATGGCAGACCAATTAGGAGAAGAAGGAAGAGCAGCCGGGTTAACAGCCCTCCTTCTGGAATTAGAGCAATACTTATTCAACAGAATCCTCGCCCAAACAGCCTCTTTTTCCTAATACATTCTCCAGTTCAACTTTGCCAAAAGCGCAATATTTTTTGCTTTGGCAGATTGGATCCCCAGACCCCCTTCATCTTTAGGTCGAATAATTTTTCCCCATCTACTAGATGCATTCTCCACTTTTCATTCGACGATCCCCCAAGGAAATCTCTGTTAATTTTATCCAGCTTATCACACAAGTGAACTGGAAGAGCAACCCCTTGCATGACATAATTAGGAATAGCTGACATCACAGACTTCACCAACACAGCCCTCCCAGCAAAGGATAAGAATTTAAAATTCCACCCCGCTAGCTTACCCATCACCCGTTCAGCCACAAAGTTAAACTGCCTTCTAGAAGCCCCTCTATGTCTAAGGGGAAAACCCAAATATTTTCCAAAGTTGCTAGTTTCAAGCATACCCAAACTTTCACACACTCTTTCTTTTAGCTCAGGTGCAACATTAGGAGAAAAATAAATTCTTGACTTATCCGAACTAACCTTCTGCCCTGATTCTGAACAAAAGGTACGCAAAACATCCGGAATGGCTTCACAAATTTCCTTATTAACTTTAGCAAACAATATAAGATCGTCTGCAAAAAAAAAGATGGGAAATCTTTATATTCCCATGAGAAGCCTTAAGGGGTATCCAAGCTCCTTTAGAACATTTTTCTTCAACAAGACTACCCAAGTACTCCATGCACAAAATAAATAAGTATGGCGACAAAGGATCGCCTTGTCTTATGCCTCTGGACGGAGAAAAAGCTTCAAGGGCATTCCCATTAAACAACACGGAAATAGTTGATGAAGAAACGCAACTCATGATCACTTTAATTATGCTGAAGGGAAAATGGAAAGCTTGGAGGACCTTGTGAATGAAACTCCACTCTAATCTGTCATAGGCCTTCTCAAGATCCACCTTGACAGCCATATACCCTTCTCTACCTTTCAAATTATCCATGGTATAGATAAGCTCTTGAGCAATAATCACATTATCCACCCCTTTCCTCCCTGGCACAAAAGCAGTTTGGATTGGGGAGATAAGATTGCTAAGCAATGGTCTAATCCTAGCCACTAAAATCTTGGAGATGATTTTGTATACTGAGTTACATAGACTGATAGGTCTATAATTGGCTAGAGACTCAGGATATTGACATTTAGGAATCAAAGTGATCAAAGTTTTGTTCAAATATTCCGGAATAACACCAAGGCCAAAAGCCTTCTTAACTTCATCGCAAATAGAATCTTTGACATCATGCCAAAAATGCTGGAAAAAACCAGCATGTAATCCATCAGGCCCAGGAGCCTTGAAGGGTTTAAGAGCCCACAAGGCATCCCTGATTTCCTCATCATCCACCACTCTTTCCAAACAGCACCTATCTTCCTCAGAAAGTACACAACATGAAAATTCAGTAACAGGGGAATTGAGATACACCACACTCATATCAGAGGAATACAGTTTCATAAAACTAGATTGGATCATCTCCTTAATTCCTTCCTCATCTTGAATACACTCCCCAACCCCATTAACAAGGCTTCTAATTTTATTTCTCTGTCTATGAACCACAGTAGTTATGTGGAAGAAAGAAGTGTTACGATCTCCAAAAGTAGCTGCATTCAACCTGGATTTCAATGCCCAATATTCCTCTTCTTGCAACATAATTAGAGCATGCTCTTCAATCAACTGCTTTTCTAGTCTAAGAAGGGATTCACTAGGATTATTAGCAATAGCTTCTTGAACTCCCCCCAATCTGGCCAACACTCTCCTTTTCCTTGCAAATAAATTACCAAAAACTTTACTATTCCATTCCTGGGCTTTTTTTGAAAAATCATCTATGGCAGAAGAAAGGGTTCTTCCCTCCGACCAAGCATCCTCCACCACCTTAGGAAATTGTGGATGAAGCAACCACATGGTATGAAACCGGAATGGTTTATTAGAGCAATTAGGCCTCTTTCCCATAAGCTCAATTAAAACAGGGCAATGATCAGAAAAGGACCTGGGTAGATGGGTTACTAATGCTTCAGGATATAGAAGTCTCCAACTTGGGTTAGCAAAACATCTATCCAATCTTTCAAGTATAAGGCTAGTGACTGGCCTTTTATTAGTCCAAGAAAACTTTGGACCAGCAAAGCCTAAATCCAAAAAACTACAGTTATCCAAACAAGCCTTAAATTCCAAAGCCCTATTTAAATTTATCTGATTCCCTCCAAATTTATCCTCACTACTTAAAACTTCATTAAAATCACCAAGCATCAGCCAAGGTTGGTTATGGAGTTTAGCAATTTCCGACAAATTGGCCCAGACAATTCTTCTCTCAGCCAACCGTGGACTAGCATAAATAGCTGAAATGAACCAGGAAAAGCCAGAAGTGCGTACCTTAACAGTAGCATGAATTTTTTGCTTAGTGGCAGCAAGCAATTCCATTTCAACTTCATCCTTCTTCCAAAGCACCCATAGACCCCCTGCGTAACCAATTGTCTCAGTAGTGATAAAGCCATCAAATGGCAGGTCAGCAATGATCCTCTCAGCTTTATCTCCACCCACTCTTGTCTCCGTGATCACCATGATCACCGCATTATGATTCACAACCATCTCAAAAATTCTTCTCTTAAAATCAGGGTTTAACGCACCCCTACAATTCCACATTAACACATTCATTTGAACAAACTGACTCAAGGGATATTCAGTTGGACTAGGATTCATCAAAGCCGCATCCACCATGCTCCAACCTAGCCTCCTCAGAAGATCCTTGGACGTTGTCCAGTCCGGTTTCCATACCATCATGTACTTGAGAATCCCCTTTATGTCCTCTCTGCAGCAAAGCAACAGGTCGCATCTCTTGATCGGAACCAGAATTTGGATCAGCTTCAACATAGGATGATTCCCCATGTGTGCTGACGCCGACCCTCTGAAATCCACAATCCTCCTCTCTTGAACGATCCACCCGGATTCGTCGAAGTGAGGCATGACTGACGGCCTCCTTTGCTTGCTCAAAATCTCTGTTTCCTCCCAAGACAACAGGGGGGTGTCTGTGAGAAACCTCCACCATGGGTTGGGCGTTTGAGCCCAAGCTAGATGGTCTAGTGCAAGGTTCCCTGTTCTGATGCTGGTAGGAGTAATAGGGAAAAGATTCTTCCAAGCGTTGCTCAAGCCCGGTTCGAACCAACCTGGAGTGTCCGTTGGCGTTGCCCTTATCTGGGCAATCATCTCGCCTGAAATCACCACTGCTTTGTTTTTGTACCAAATCGCCCATCCTGAACGGGGAAGAGGCATCAACCCGAGGAAGCTTGTTTCCATTAGATACAGACTGAAGCTTATTTGAAAGTGGCGTGGCTGTATCATTTAGCACCTTACTCCCAAACAAAGCTGCTTGGCGTTTCAAAGTTTTAGAACTTTTAATCCCAAGGCTTTTAGCTGAACGAAATTTTGAGCTTTGGGTTTGCTTCCTGATGGACCCTTCTTCAATACTCACCTGCGAATCAACCTGCAAATCTTCTCTATTGACTTTGTTAGTCAGCAAATCCACTTCCACAGTATCCATACTCTCATCTTGTACTTGATGCATCACTTCCTCACGTGCCAAGCCAGGCAACATTGTCTCCTGAGTCTCAAAAGAAGATTTAGACGTCACATCTTCGTCCATTGATTGATACTTGGTTTTACCCTTATACCCTTCAATTCCAAAATTCTCCTTAGCTGAGATGGGACCTCGTCCATTTCGGACCAAACTACGTTTCCTAGTAACCAACATCCAAGGCCCATAATTGGGATTCGGTTGAGGACCCTGATCTACATCTTGGACTTTAGCAGCATCTCCAGGCTGATCAACATTCTGCATTTTAGAAGCTTCTCCAACCTCTCCACCCTTTTCACACGGTTTGATACTATAGCAACAATTGCCTTGGGTATGACCCAGGCGACCACAATTAAAACATAAGGTAGAAATGCCTTCATACAGCATTGTTTGCTTACACTTGCCAATTCTAACAACATTAATAAGGGGTTTCTCTAAATCAACTTGAACACACAACCTTGCATAACTCCCCCTAAATGTTCTATTTTTTTACTATTTCATTTAAAATAATATAAATTACTCATTAAAATAATAAAAAACAACTACACAAACTACCTTTTTCACCACAAGTATTAAAATGATAATATTTTTTTAATATTTGAGCTATAGTGAGCTTTCGAAGATGAAAGCTCACTGGAGCTCAGCTGCTATTTTTTTTAAGTTTAACATGTTTGTTGTAACTTGTTTTTTGGTGCTTTTTACAAACTTGATGTTAAAATTTAGCATTTATAGCATTTAGCATTCTTAATGAGAATGCTGAGCATTAGTATTGGACCAAGACTTAGGTACAGTATTTAGGTGCTGTACTTTAGGGTCCCCTTTTAAGATTATGCCCTATGAATTTTTCTCATGGGATGAAAGTATATTTTTTAATTAAATAGCCACATGGCTAAATTTTAAGAGAGGAACTTAAGGAACATCACTTAATGTACTGTACCTAAGTTTTGTCCTTAAGGCTTGTAAAAGCCCCAAAATTGTATTATATTATCTACAAACACTAAAAGCAAGCATTACCCCAAGTTGTGATTGTAAAAAAATATACCATTGTGCTACAATAGCCTCTTACAAGTAAGAGGCTACTAGCTCAAGATTTTATTTTTAAATAATATTATTTTACTGTATTTCCAATTTTTTATTAATAAAAAGAAGAGAGATGGTTTTGTGTTGTATATTTTATTGTGTAGATATATATTATTTTAATGTGTTGTGTAGGAAAATAAAAGTTGGGACGTTGGATGTGTTGTAAAATGGTATAGTATAATAAATAAAATAACTTTTGAGATGATAAAATAAAATCTTTTGAAGAAACCGAATGTGAATGCTCAATTGAGATGAATTTTAGCCAAAAGTGTTTTCCAATTCTAGCAAAAGCAAAATGTAGAGGATAAAAAAGCAAGAGCTAAAAAGAGTATGTGCAGCAAGAAAAAACGAAGAAGGAAAAGCCCTTTTACAGACAGCTAAAAAAGAGAAGTAAGTTAGAGTACTTGTAGCAGTGGAGCTAAATAGCTATATTGCTATTTTAGCTCTACCAATATAGCAAAAACAACCTTACAGCAGTGGAGCAATACCTATAAATTTTAGCTTAATTGCTACAGTGCACATCTATCTTTAGATGTACACTATAGCTCAAAGGTAAATTTTTTTTTTTTTATTACACTTTTCTCTCTTCTCTCATTAAACAAACCTTTCCTATTTTTTTCTCTCTCCGACTTCTCTTCTTTCTTCTTTTTTCCTCAATTTTTTTTTCTCTCTAGCTCGCCGGCCAACTCCCTCATCTCCTTCATCCCTCAGCTCGCCGGCCAGCTCCCTCATCACCGATCTGTTCTGCCGACCCAGCTCACCGACCCACCCCAAGCCCCATCGCCGATCTCCCCAAGCTCCATCGCCGAGATGGGTTACCATTGTCTTCTCCTGCTGTGGCCTGGTGGTGGTGGTGGATGATTGTGCTGTGCTGGTTTTTTTTTTTTTTTTTTTTTTTTCTGTGGATGTTTTTATTATTATTTTAATGAGTTATTCTAATGAGTTTTTCTGTGGTTTTTTCATTCCTGCTGTGGACTGGTGATGGTGATGGTGGTGGTGTCGTGAGGGGTTGTGGGTTGAAGAGAGGGAAGAGATGAATAGTGAGAAAAAAATAACAAATAGTGTTTGTGAATATATATTATTTTATTGTGATGTTTATATTATTCTATTGTGTTGAAAGTTAAAATAGATTCACTGTTGCAGCATATGTGTATGTAAAATAGATAAAATAACTTTGTGTGGAGCTAAATAGCTAAAATTATTGCTCCACTGCTGTGGATGCTCTTAACAGCCTTGTTAGGTCTGGTGTTTTGTGTGTGTGTGTGTGGGGGGGGGGGGTTATAAGGTTGTTTCTTATCAGAACACTATTTGATTCGTTAGAAAATCTGAAGTAAAGATAGTTTTTTGTATTTTTCTATCTTTATTTGTTTTGATGGAAAATTTTATATAAAGATAGTTCTTTACATTTTCTCTTGTCACTTTATTTATTTATTTTTTATTTGTTAGAAGAAAGGGAAAACTATCTATTGATTTTCTTTATTTAGCTTGGTATGAAATAAAGTTATTTTCTTAAAAAAATTTCTGGAAAATAACTTTATCTCATGTCAAGCTAAATAAGGGAAATTAATAAGAAAGAAGTAATTGGTTTTTTTGTAATAGAAACTAGAGCATTCGCATTTGGTATTGCAAATGCTATATGTAAGAGAATTTTAGCATTAATGCAGCAAACAAGCCCAGCATCCGAACTTGCAAACACTAACTATTGCAAAAAATTTTGCAATAGTGCTACAGTGCAAATTTTATTCACTTTATCATCCTCTCTCTCTCTCTCTAGGTTTTGGTTTTTTGTTTTTATTTGGTTTTGGGATATATTATTTTATTGTGTAGAAATATTATTTTAATGTGTTGTATTGTAAAATAAAAGTTGGGATGCTAAGAGTATTGTAAAATTGTATGATATAATTGATAAAGTAGCTTTTTGGGATAGTAAAATAGGATGAGATAAAATTTTGGGATGTGAATGCTCATTCAAAATGAAAATTCACTCAATTTTCTCACATTAGTTGTGTGTGTTTAGTGTCTGTTGTTTATAACCCTAGTCTATAACTACAAAGGTTAGGTCATTTTGTTGTTGTACTCTGGTTATGTATTGTATTATAAACCCAGTTTAAAACACTATTATTACTATTTTCATGTGTATTCTTATAAGTATTACTGTTTACTCAAAAAAAAAGTTCACTCAATTATAATAGA